>CM064541.1:32900277-33625959 GCA_032716605.1 Paralithodes platypus | reverse complement strand
GAACTGTTGTAGTGCAGACGATTAAGTCCCTAATAGCTGACAGTCGCAGGATTCTGAGGCCCAAATTCAAGAAAGTGGAAGCATGACGAGGGGCATGGCGAGCAAGGGTTTAAGAGTCAATATTTAAACAAAACCAAGGTTATTTTGCATTTGTAGTTTGAGACGAGGCAATGTGGAAAAGAGCGGTGCATACCCACAATGTGCAGTGTGTGGAAAGGGACCCAACCTTCTCGTGGGCGTTAACTCAATTCACGGTAGCCATCTGTCGATGTTGGGTACACCATGGGCAGTAAGCGCTGTAGTAGAAATAAAGGGGGCCCCTGCCGAAGGAAAAGTCAGAAAAATAGAGAAAATTTGAGTGCGTAGTGTGCATGCAAAAGGCGAAGCTTGTGTTTAAGTGATGAATTCCTGTGGCTGTGTGAATTTTGGAAATGAGTCTTTGGAGCTGGGGAACAACAGTTTGTTACCTAGGAGATACCATCTCTGCCCCGGTGGTGGGGCCGAGGCTGCCAACTGTTGCTAAGAATTAGGTGTGGCTGGGGGAAGTTTCAGAGAATTGATGCCAATCCTGACCATGGAAAAAGAATGCCTCTCCCCCTGAAGGGAAAGGTGTATGCCTCATGTGTTCTTAGAAGTGCAATGACGTATGCCTCAGAAACATGGGCCGTTAAAGTAGAGGATGTCACAAGAATGGAGCGTAATGAGATGAGAATGGTGAGAATGGATGTGTGTGGGCCAGGCTACAGGATAGAACTAACAAATGTTGAGCTGAGGAGACGTTTAGGTTATAAAGATTATTAGCTAGGGTGATGCGTTACCCAAGTAATTAGACTGGGAATGGTATGGACATGTGGATGGAGAATGGATGAACAAAATTGGGTGACAAAATGCATGGTCTGTGGATTTGTTGGAGGGGAAGCTGCACCAAGGGGTGGACCGAGGAAGGAAACCTGGGATCGCCCGACTATACTGCGCCTGATCTCAAATCCAAGAACTTGACAGTGAAGCAGCCCTTCAACAGGGGTGCCTGGAACGCCGCCATTAGGACAAGAGACTGAAACTGCACTTATGTGTGGCACACTCAGTCTTAAACTGTTTAGTGTATGTATGGTAATGTATGTACAGTACTCTACGTGCTTCAACATGTCTCACTCCCTAGGACTGGAACAAGACCTCACGGGCTTCACTGGTTCATTGTAAAGCTTTGAATGTTAAGGCTTTAAGGCCTATGCCCAAGAGGAAGTAAGTTGAAATATAAGAAAAAAAAACAAAAAAAAAAAAAAAAAAAAAAGTATATATTAATATTTTTTCACCAACCAACTTTACCTCTAAGCTCAATTAATGAAATCAACAAATACATGAGGCACTCCAAGGACTCTAAGCTAATCTGAATATAATGGTCTAACAATAGCCAGAAATCTAGAAACAAATTGGGTCTTGGTTACTGAAGGGGTTAACTCTCCCGACGCAGGCCCTCCGACTCCCTAGCTTCCACAAAATAGCTCTGGGGGCGACGGGTGGGTTTGCTTGGGTGCCTGCCGTCCACCACCCCCACCACACACCCGTCGACCTCCGCACGTTCCAACAACACCAGCTCCAGCAACAATTCCCACACCTTACCAGACACTCCAACAGATCCGACGGTCCGCTCTATGCAAGTTCCGGCTTTATATACTGGCTTGCTACCCACGGAAATGTTTGTTTTTGCTCTACGTTTGTTGCCATGGGTCTACCGGTATCTCTTGCACTACCTTGGCTATTTCCCGCATCCATCTCTATATTACCACGGAAATGTTTGTTTTGATCCATGGGTCTACCAGTATTTCTTCTTGTACACTCGGATGCCATAGTCTCTAGCTCACTCGTAAACATTCGTGGATTTCACCTGTTTCTAATGAGTGTGATCTGAAACGTTAATATTTGCTGCTACACAAGAAAACACTATGGTCAAGTCCTAGACATTTTTTCAATCACCTGTTTCTAATTATGGAAGTACTGTATATCTCTGGAAACGAACTAATGAAAATAACTTTCAATAAATCAACTACAAAATTATATACAGTATACTATTAATTAAAGAGCAAGTTCTATCCAAAAAAACAATTAAAATAGTTATAATTGCATAAAGGAAAAGGTAAGATCCTGTGTAGCGGGTAGAACTGTTTTTTAGATGCCTATTTATTAAGCAACATTGAACAATACTGTATATTTAACCTAACTTAGCCAAAACCCTAACCTAACCTAATCTAATCTAGTACAGTATGTTAGTGGACTATTTATGAATGCAAAATGTATAAATGTATTGAAACCTTACCAAATTATTGATATACTGTACAGGTATAAGTACAGGTCTACCCGCTACACAGGATTATACCAAGAAAAAACATCGGGGGTCCAGGAATTCTTATGAGCGAGCCAGAAACTATGGCATCCGAGTGTACCTTTGCTATTTCCCGCATCCATCTCTATATTACCACGGAAATGTTGTTCAATATATTTCTGTTGCGATGGGTGTACCGGTTCTCTTTGTATCACCTTGGCTATTTCCCTCGTCCATCTCCTAATTACCACGGAAAGGTTTGTTAAATATTTTTCTCTATACAGTATATATATTTCTTGGTTTACCTTTGCTATTTCATGCCTCTATTTATCCATCTATTGAGCTATCGACCCGTTTATATCCTTCTAACCACCCTTTCAACTCTGGGGTAGGCACTCGTCACAGACAGTTTTACCATTTGTCTCCCTCATCTCTTGTTTGGCTTGGCTATTTCTTGTATCTACATATCTATTAATATATCTACCTGCTTATATCCTTCTAGTCTCTTTATTTGTTGTCTATTCTCTCTCTCTCTCTCTCTCTCTCTCTCCCTATTCTCTCTCTCTCTCTCTCTCTCTCTCTCTCTCTCTCTCTCTCTCTCTCTCTCTCTCTCTCTCTCTCTCTCTCTCTCTCTCTTTTTATTGCTCTATTTTTATCTACACATTATTATTTTCTGCAGGTGTGATGTGTTTACTGCGGCATGTGTGTTTATTTTCTCTCCCCCTCCCTCCCTTTTGGTTGCTCTATATTTTTATCTATAGAACACTATTATTTTCTGCAGGTATAATGTGTTCACTGGGGCATGGGTGTTCATTCTCCTTCGTATACAGTATATTCCTTTATCATTTCATTCAGATATATTTTTTTATTGCAGGTGGTGAATTTATTTTGAATTTGGTGGATGTGTTTTACTCACCGACTCCCTGATTCAGATATTATTGAGTGCATCATTTAAACTATTTAATATGTCTGGACTTTAATATTTGGGACTACTGCATGCATAATCATTTGTTCTTCCAGGTGAATTTAACTACTAGAATATATTTCATAAGTATTGAAGAGTTATATTAAAGTGTTTTATGTATGGATCAAACATAATAATATAGAAGCACAATTTCAATAACACTACTGTACTCTCATCAGTTAGGATACATGAAAGCCTATTTTGTGGGGTCAGGACCTGAAGATAATATTGTTGCAACTTGCAAATATGAATACTTTCATACTTCATTTGTATGCAAACAAATATGTGTTTGTATTAAGGTTTATAAGTCCTGAAAATTGTCTGAAATGCTGGTAGATTCATTGAGCCTTACGGTCTCCAGTGCACATAATTAAAATATGCTAACTCTAGCTGCAAGGCAACCTTAGGCTATGAGTGTGCTGACTTGGTCCTATGGTAGTCCAAGTGACTCTCCATGGAACTATGGTTGGGTGAACACAAGCTGTATTATGCTATCATGGATATACATTACATTAATCCCTTGGGTACCATTACTTTAGGGATTACTGTTGGCCTTTAAGCCACAAGTAAGTAAAGTAAGGTAGTAAATATATATAGTCTGCATTTAACCCATACTATACCAGAGGATATGACCATAAATGTACCCTCCAGTACCAGGCAGTGTGGCCAAAATGGCTTCAGAGACAAGAGAGCACACCCTCCCACCTAAGAAGTTGGTGACTGACCCAGCCAGCCTGTGGAGGCTGGCAGCCAAGCTGAGAAGTATTGCCAACTCCTCAGAGCAGTGCCTAAAAGTCATGTTAGCAGCTACCGCTTGGTACTGGCAGTTCCACGGACCGCATATTACTGACGACAGAGAGCCATCTCTGGTACTGGCGCATCGCTTTTGTGCTGATGGCTCTTAGCCGTCGCTGGGATAGTATGGGTTAAGAAGTTACTGTTCCCTGTATGGAGTATTGCAACATCAGAACTCTTCTCAAGACAGAACCAGGGTAGCAGGCTGTAAGGGGGCTTTAACTCAAACTGTCAAGGGTATATTAATTTATTATTTCACTGGATTATATACAGAATTGTTAGGAGTAGTACAGTATGGTCATTGTGAAGACTATATCAATATAAAATAAGTTTTAACTGTAATCTCTTCCCACAGCTAACGTCCCAGCAACAGAGCATGCCGGAGGATGAGGAGTATGAGTGGGTGGATGAAGTGAAGATGGTGCCGGAGGAGACACTGGTGGAGGAGGTGGTGGATAAAGTGGAGGAGGTGTACGTCACAGAACAGAAGGAGCTACCCACCGTCATCGCCAGATATCCCTTCCAAGGACAGGGCATGAATATGGGCAAAGGGGAGGTGAGGGAATACAAAATGTGTACAGTCGCGCTAATAAGTGATGTCTCAGCACCAAGCATGTTTTGATCAATAATTGGTATCAGCAATATCTAAGCTTCGTTTCTTCATATCGAGTGAAATATATTAACATGTTCCTACACTTCCCCACCCTATTCAACATCTGACAGACATTAATACAGCACAGAGCAAGCCAAAAGTAATGACAGCTGATACATGACTTATTAGCGCCACTGTACATTTACAAATACATCCAATCCTCAACTATAGGTAGCACCAACGACCTTGACAATAATCTTGATCCCTGACCTCCCTGTAACTCAAAACGGCCTAGAGCAAACTGGCTGTAAATATCCACACCTATTTCCTGGTGGACTCTTCCCAAATGATAGAAACGCCAGCCCGCTTGCTTTCATTCATTTCGAGTTATAAGAAGTTAAATGGGTCAAGATTATTTTCAAGTTCGCTGGCGCTACCTATAACCTCTATGCCACCCATGGAACCTATCCCAACTACAACAGACCTAACTTATCCTAAGCTAATCTAAATATGGCAAAGGGTTGAGTTAAGTTTTCCAGTATGCCGTAGCTGCTTTTATTTATTATAATGTAAAACTTGCAAAATAAACAAACAAAAACTTAGACGAACACAGTAAAAAGACAAAATTGCTATATGGAAACCGCTTCAGCAACACAATATATATTTTAGTAAGCGTTGTTTCCACAGCGATTTTGATAAGTTAATTTGACTTTATATTGTCGTTGTCCCAGTTTTGGTTTGTTTAGTTTGCAAGTTTTACACTTTAATTAAAATAAAAGAAACAAAGGATAGGCTTACCTTAATAAGAATGTGGATCTTAGTAGGGGTAAGCAGAATACCATAACAATTATTTGAGTTTGCAACAATTTAGCAATAATTGCATTATTTATCATTTGGAACTTTCCCCTTGTCACATGAACTTTAAATTCTGCAACATTTACCCTCTCCGACATATGACGCGATTTTGAGCCTATTAGGAATTCTTTAAAGCCTTTGTTACCATCAGGGGTATTTAGAAACCTTTAGTTTAGTTACTTCAACCTCTGCAGTTGTCTTTGAGTTAGCTGTGGGCAGAAAACTAATTTTGGAGAGGTATTTATAAGAGTGAGAGAACTCTATTTCTTATTGCTAATCTGGCAACCTCTGCGTCATATGTGCGTGAAAGGGTTAAGCCAGTACCACACAATCTTTTATAGTCAACATTCGATGATCAATATTTTTCTGGCAACATTTCTGAAATATTTTGCTCTGGTATCGGACACTAGACTGATGATAGATTAATTTTAAGCGAGATAAATATTTAATCGTTTACCTCCTAAGCTGCCAGACCAGTGTTGAGGATAAAAGTTGAGGGAAAAAGTGCCAGTGTGATACCGGCTTTAGTTTTATATTCAATTACTGTATGTATGTGGATAATAAGTGTCTATAATAAGTGTTGAATTTTCAGACAATGTTCCTACTCAGCAAAACCAACAACGACTGGTGGAACGTCCGAAAGGCCAACGGGGACGAGGGGTTTGTGCCGGCCAACTACGTGCGCGACAGTGAGCCCAAGAAAATCAACGTCCGCGTCAAGAAAACGGTGAAGGTGCCGGAGAAGAAAATGGTGCCCAGAGTGAGAATGGTGAAGAAGACGGAACGCATCAAGAAGCGGAAACCTAAGGCACCTCGTAAGACATAATTATGGCATATTAAATTAAAAAAAACAAAAAAATGGGGAATGGGCCTGAGTGAATACAAAAAATACATAAATACATTTATTTATATATTCCTATATTTTTTAGTTTCTTCCCTAGACCTCCATCAAACTTAAAAAACATATATTAGATCCCCCTTTGAGATTAATTTTTACATTTTTCGGGAGAAAAATTTCACGGCCGAAGGCCGCTTCCTCCACAATTACAGGCTCGCTCTCGCTCGCCAGGAAACAAATTGACACCTAAAGGATACGAAAGGTCTTAAAATTGGCGAAGAAATAGGGCAAAAGGTCTTAAAATCAACAAACTAAGGGGGCAAACGTCTTAAAATCGACCAACTAATGGGATAAGCATGAGGAAGAAAGGGGACCAGAATAACAGCCCATCTCCCCTTAATATAATTGTTTTACACGATGGATTGTAGAAGTCCATCTGTGATCTTGATAAGTTTGTTTGTCTTTAATTTGTGTGGTTCCTGTTTGTTTTACAAGTTTTACAGAGGTGCATGGGGCCGTTTCGTTCGTGGCCACCCCTTCTGGGATCACAGCGTTCGGCAATAGATAGATATTTTAATTAATCCCTAGTTGTTGTTGTTGTTGTTGTTCCCCAAGCTGCCTGGCCGAACAGCCCTAGTTGAGCCTGATGCTATAGAGACAGCGTTTGTGTTTGTACAGCCCCCTCTGTCACTTGACCAACTCTATTTAATCTTTGTTCAAAGATACTCCTAGTTCTTTTATTTAATAATTTTCATTTTAGTAAGCGTTGTTTCCACATAGCTATTTTGATAATTTAATTTGACTTTGTATTGTCCTTGTCTCAATTTTGGTTTGTTTGGTTTGCAAGTTTTACATTTTAATTTGTTTAATAGTCACTAATTTAGTTTTTAGCATGAGTTGACATTAAGATGCAGGTATAAATATAATCCCTCCCGCTTGTTCCAGCAGCCCGGAAGCGAGGGTTTGATGAGCCGGAGACCGTAGAGAAGCGTCTACTGTCCATCAACTCTTCCTACAGCCACCTCTGCGACCTAGCCAAAAAACGTCATCTATATCTTGGAGAGTCCATCAAGCTCTTCATGTTTATGACTGAATGCCAAGGCTTCGAGGTGTGGATGAGGGAGAAAGAGAAATTCTTGAAGAAAGATGAGAAGAATGACAATGTTGAGGCGGCCAAGAAAGTGTTTGAGCAGTTCCTCACGGACCTCTCGGCTGCCAGCCGCAGGATTGAAATTATCGACAAGATGGTCAAGGACTTTGAGGAAACGGGTCACAATCAGGTAATTGGAGTTTAGCATTTCCGTATTTACTTTTCATTGTACAGGAGGTTTTGTGTTCTTTTATTTCAAAATTATATTTTGCTAAATCATTATTTCCACAAAGTGATTTTGATAAGTTCTTTTGTGTCGTCCCTGTTTTGGTTTGTTTATTTTGCAAGTTTTACATTATAAATCCATATCACCAACCCACCAATTATCTTACAAATAAACCTAATTAATTAAACTAATGAATACATCTGGTACTCCAAGATAAAATGCCAATAATATTTGTTTTCCTTTAGTAGTAAATTGGCTTACTCGTTAGAAATATGTTAACTCGCTGAAAATTTAACTTGCCAATCATTTTTTTTTAATCTGTATTAAATTTAAAAACAAAATAGATTTAAGTGCATCAGATTTGTATTAAACATTTTTTAAATGGACACAATAATGGTACATGCATCTGTAATAAGTGAAGGTAGCTAGTTTAAGAGCACAGACAAGCATATTTCATACAAACCTTAACTTTATCTGCTACCTGGGCGATATGGTTTCCGCCGGAGTTGGCGCTGAAGCTGGCTCCATTGTTAGAGTCAGAAGTGGCTGGGGAAAGTTTAGAGAGCTGCTGCCACTCCTGACCATGAGAGGGCTCCCACCCCACCTTAAAGGGAAGGTGTATACCTCATGTGTTAGGAGTGCGATGACCTATGCCTCGTGAGATGTGGCCGGTTAAAGCGGAGGATATCAATAGAATGGAACTGAATGAGAAGAAAATGGTGAGATGGATGTGTGGGGTTAATCTCAGGGACGGGGTATCGAGCGAGGAATTAAGAAGGCGTCTGGGCATTAGGAGTGTCAGTGAAGTGATGCACACGAGCTGACTTGATTGGTTTGGACACATGGAGAGAATGGATGATCGGAACTGGGCAAGGAAATGCCGGACTGTGAACGTTGGGGGAGCTAGAATGACGTGGGTTCGAGTACTCCGGTCCGATCTCAAAATAAAGAACTTTACAACAGCGGCAGCCCTTAACAGGGCTGCCTGGAAAGCCGCCATTTAGGACGTGATACTGTAACCAGATTCCCTGTGGACTAAACAGTCTTTTAACTTTTGTGTATGTATGTATTATCTATTGGTTCCCATACCATTCCAGGAGTCGTAGATAATAAAATATAGTTTCTAAGTCCTCCATTCCTTCCCCAACAGCTTGAGAAGATCCGGGTCCGCCAGAAGCAGATCCACGACCAATGGGCCCACCTGAACCGCCTGAAGCAGCAGAAGGAGCGCAGCCTGGAGGGAGCGTCCAGTGTGGAGCTCTTCCACCGCACCTGTGATGAGACCCGGGACTGGATGGTGGAGAAGATGGATAAGCTGGATACCGATGAGCTGGGTCGGGACCTTAAGACCGTACAGTCGCTACAACGCAAACATGATCAGCTGGAGAGAGAGTTGGCACCAGTGGAAGAGAAGGTAATAGGATTGCAGTTCCTTGTATTAGTAAATATAAAAAATAGAAATATAATAATGTTTACCCCTGAGAGCAATATATAAAGAATGCAAACTTTTGAGTGAGTGTAGAAATATTGGCAAGAATGTAGTTACCGGGTGTACCCCATCATGTTCCCGTCTATTTTGACTGCCTTTGGATACAAAAATACATTACCCTAACCTAACCTAACCTAACCTAGTATTATTGATTTATAAGTATTTATTTTATTATAAGTATTTATAGATGATTTATGTTGTATGTCGGTAGTGGTACACCCGGTAACTACATCCTTCCCGAAATATTAATCTGAGAATACTACTATGATTGTTTCAGGTCCGTCGTGTTAACCTACTAGCGGAATCAGTGAAGGCGTCGTACCCCCGAGAACGTCACGCGGTTGAGGGTCGCCAGGAGGAGGTACAGCAGTATTGGGGCCAACTGAAGGGCAAGGCTGTGGAGCGTAGGAACAGGCTGGAGGAGGCCGTCGGACAACAGATCTTCCTCAACTCTGCCAAGGTTAGCAAATAGATTATTAATTCGCATGATCAATCAATTGATTCCACATAGCGATTTTGATAAATTAATTTGACTTTATATTGTCTTTGTCTCAATTTTGGTTTGTTTAGTTTGCAAGTTTTACATTTTAATACATAGTGATTTTGATGAGTTGTTTTGTCTTTGTTTTGCGGTTCCTGTTTTGGTATGTTTGTTTTGAAAGTTTTACATTTTAATTTAACTTAACTATTCTACTATTTTATTTTATTAAAGCGTTATTTCCACATAACAATTTTGATAAGTTCTTTTGCTTTTATATTGTGTCGTCCCAGTTTTGGTTTGTTTATTTTGCAAGTTTTACATTTTATATTCAACTTGCAGAGTCTACTGAACTGGGTGGGCGACGTAAAGAACGCCCTGAACGCTGACGAGCCGGCCCGAGATGTGACCACTGCCGAGCACCTCCTGAAGAGTCACCAGGACCTCGGAGACGACATCAGGGCTCACCAGGACGAGTTTAACGAGCTCGGTCAACTTGGGGAGAAACTGCTCAAGAGGAATCCTGACTTCACTGAGGTCAAGGAGAAGGTTAGAGCTGTTTTATATACTGTACTGATAGATGTTATAAATATAATACATGTACTTAACCTTTAACTGTCTTGGTGGTGTAATGCTGAAGAGTGTTTAAGATCTGTATGTGGTAAACCAGGTTCGAATCCCGGTAGGTTTACATACTTTCATTAATTTCATTGGGTGGTGTTTTGGTGTTGGGAGTGAAATTAATTAATATATATTCACCAACCCACCAATAAACTTACAAATAAACCTAATTAACACCTCTCTATCGGCTGGTTTTGTAACACTACTACCTGCCAAGCGGGCAGATATACCCTAAACGAGCTTCACTCTGTTCTTTTTCATAGTAATGTACACCCTATGTGGTGGATTGTGTTCTTTTATTTAATAATTTTCATTTTAGTAAGCGTTGTTTCCACATAGCGATTTTGATAATTTAATTTGACTTTATATTGTCCTTGTCCCAATTTTGGTTTGTTTAGTTTGCAAGTTTTACATTTTAATGCATAAAGAAGAGCCAGAGCGTAATACAATTATGTATCCGTGAAAGGGCGATAATTGAGCTTTCCAATGACACCTGAACCATCCTTGTACGACCACAGGTTCTCTTGCAACGATGTTGCAATACAAAGGGAAAAAAACTAAAATAGTAGGTTCAGGGATATTTCGTAGCGAGGCCGGTCTATATGATCTGTGCCCCATGAATATTCCTTCCTCTCACTTAAACATTAGGCTACCATAGTGCGGTTGGGAGTATGAACATGATTAGATTAATATCCAGTATTCGAGAATGGATAATAAGTCTTAGGCGTGTGCATAAACCTTTAACCGTCCTGGTGGTGTAATGGTTAAGGTGTCAAAAATCTGTGTGTGATAACCCGGGTTCGAATCCCGGTGGATCATATATACTTTAATTAATTTCATTGGGGGTGTTCGGTATTGTGGTGAAATTAATAAAATATAGAATACAGTAATTTCCTCAGTTTTTACCCTGTATCGCGGGACCAGGGAGGTGTAGACATGTGGTGGTGGTGGGACGAGGTCCACACTGAACGGTCAGAGCCCGCCTGCTGTCCTCCCACCGCGTGGACTCTCTCTCAGAGCCGATAATGTGCTCAAAATCGCATTGGACTTAAGGCGGGACCCGCTCTTTAGGCCTTGGTTCTCTAACGGACTTAAGGCGGGACCCGCCAATTAAGGGTCAATGAAATCAATGAAATTAATGAATATATGTGGTACTCAAAGGACTCGAACCTAGGATACCCGCACCAAAATTTGGCGCACGAAGCATTACGCTATCAAGACAATCAATTTATTAGATTACATATACTTTGACTGGGGTATGAAATACATAACGGATATTACTGAATGATAAGCCTCTCTCCTTATTCTTTCCTTTCTTCCCTCCTCCGTGTTCCTCTCCTTCCTTCCTGTATTTGTTATCATCCTCTTCTCACGGTTTCACCCATCTTTATTTTCTCTTCATCATCGTATCTTTCTTAAAGGTGGTGGTGCATGGGTTGAGATAAACATGGAATAATAATCGCCAACCTGCACATAATTATCTTGCAATATGAATTGGCACCGAAATATTTATTAACAATGGTATAAAGGATTTTGTGTATCGTCTACACCGGACCTGTGACGTCATAGGGGTGCAAGTCCACCATCCAGTCCAGGATTCGGATACAGTACTCCTGTGACGTCACAGGCCCGGTATAGACGATCCACAAAATCCTTTATACCATTGTTAATAATTACTTCAGTGACATTGCATTTTGCAAGATAATTATGTGCAGGTTGGCGATTATTATTCCATGTTTATCTCAACCCATGCACCACCACCTTTAAGGGGGGTGACCTGTTTTTGTTCTGTCCTTTTTTATCTTTCTCTGGCTTGTATCCATTTGGCCCCATTCAGCCTACTGTTTTAAGACTTTTATCCCCATCCAGGTGTCAAATTTTTACTGGTGAGCGGTAGCGAGCCAGCATATTTTTTATTTTTGTTTGACAGCAGGCTAAATTTGTACATTTTTCGATAGAAAAATGTCTCCGGCGAAGCCGGATTTCTTAATATAATGCTGGCTCGCTATCGCTCGCCAGGAAGAAATCGACACCTAGATGTGGATAAACTTCTTAAAATAGTTGGCTGAATGGGGCCGAATGGATACAAGCCAGAGAAAGAGAGAAAAGGACAGAAATAAAAAAAAAGCAGGTCACCCCCTTAACCTCTTAATCTTTTCTAATTATTATCCCGTTATTGTAGATGGGTCAGCTTGGAGAGGAGCAGCGCGCCATCCATCGCGGTTGGCAGGAAAAGGGAGACTGGCTTAGACAATGTATGGACCTCCAGCTATTCAACAGGGAGGCCGATCAAATTGACGCCGCAACCAGCTCGCACGAAACTTTCATCGACTATAAGGATCTGGGTGTAAGTACGCTGGAGAAATCCTTTATCATGGCTTACCTGTACAAAATTAGCATTGAAATTTAGTCAGTCGATGTCAAAATATAATCAATTGGAAACTTTTCTTGATTAACCCTCTCACCACGGAAGGGCTCTTGAACACCCATAAAAAATCATATAACAGGTACCCGGAAGGCCTCTTGAACGCCCAGTGGTTGAAAGCCTGTGAGCTTCGTGTGCGAGGCGTCGATCCGACGCATGTAAACAACAGCCGGCTGGACCGACGCCCCGCATCTCCGGCCACAAGAAGGAGAGCGTCGCTTGTTCGTGTGTGCCTGTATGTTGTTGTTAAGTATCGAAAAGTGGTGTAAAGTGGCTGTTTTGGCCATAAAGTTATCTCCAATGAAATCATCATCACAGCTCAACCAGTTGACTTAGAGAGCTCTACTTAATGCCATTCTACAGGTAAATAACACAGCTACGCTTGGGGATGCGCGGGAATGCGGGAAGCAGTCTGATTAACGAATATACGGTAGCCTAGCCTAGACGTTTTTCGGCCAAAACACCCGGGTTTCGAGGAATATATATATAATACATAGCCGGGGCTGGAGGGTTAAGGGAAGGTTTTTAGTTTGGTCCCTAAATATCCATCAAGCTTAAGATTACACCCCCTTGAGCCCCTTTCAAGATAACTTTGTACATTTTTCGGTAGAAAAATGTCCCGGCTGAAAGCCGGTTCCTCTTAAATTACAGGCTCGCTATCGCTCGCCAGGATAAAATTGACACCTAAATGGCACGAAAGGTCTTAAATTTGACAGAAATGGGTCGAAAGTTCTTAAAATCGTCAAAATAATGGGGCGAACGTCTTAAAATTTGAAAACCAATGGGGCTAAACATGAGGGAGAAAGAGGGTCCGAAAAAAAATCCTCCAGGTGGAAATCTCCAAGGACCTGTGTGAAAAGCAGAGTAAAATTCCATTATAATATATTTTGATAAGTTCTTTTGCCTCCCATTGTGTCGTCCCAGTTTTGGTTTGTTTAGTTTGCAAGATTTACATTTTAATTTAGAATGCCTTATCATTTTCAGGGCACCTTGGATGATGTCGAGGCGCTGCTGAAACGCCACGACGACTTTGAGAACACCCTGATGGCGCAGGACGAGAGACTGCGGACCTTCAGCGAGATGGCCGACAAGCTCATTGCTGCCGAACACTACGATGCCAAGTATATCCATGATCGCAGGAACCAGGTAACGAACCATTTTGTAGTTTATTGTAGTAAGGAGTAGAAAAGACTTAGTTACATTTAGTTAAGGGGAGGTATTTAGTTTGTTCCCTAGACCTCCATCAAGCTTAAAATTACACCCCCTTGAGTCCCTTTCAAGATAAATTTGTACATTTTTCGGTAGAAAAATGTCCTGGCCGAAGGCCGGTTCCTCTTAAATTACAGGCTCGCTATCGCTCGCCAGGATAAAATCGACACCTGAATTGCACGAAAGGTCTTAATATGGGGTGAAAGTTCTTAAAATCGCTAAACTAATGGGGCAAACGTTTTATAATATCAAAAGCAATGGGGCTAAACATGAGGGAGAAAGGGGTCAAGAAAAAAATCCCTCAAGTGGAGATCTCCCCTTAAGTTTTTAATCAGTTTTTTTGTCTTTATATTCTGCGGTTCCTGTTTTGGCTTGTTTGTTTGGCAAGTTTTAAATTTGAATGAATTAACTGCCTTGACGGTGTAATGGTTAGAGTGTTTCAAATCTGTATGCGGTAACCCAGGTTCGAATCCCAGTACATCACATGCTTACTTTCATTAATTTCTTTGGGAGGTGTTTGGTGTTGGAGTGAAATTAATAAAAATAGATTAATAGCTACCCTTAAAATAGATTAATAGCTACCCTTAAAATAGATTAATAGCTACCCTTAAAATAGATTAATAGCTACCCTTAAAATAGATTAATAGCTACCCTTAAAATTAGAAAGCAGGACATGGAATCCTTTTAATGCTTACTAATTATCATCAAGCTGTCTACGTAATACTTAATTTTTTGTCTTCCTCTTAGGTGCGTGATCGAAGGGCTGCCGTGAAGAACCGAGCCCAGGCCCGTCGTGAGAGGCTCAACGGTTCCATGGCCTACCAACAATTCAAGGCCGACGCGGACGATTTTGACAAGTGGATGGGTGACAAGAAGAAACTGGCTGATGATGAATCCTACCGAGACCTCAACAACCTGGAGAGGAAGATCCAGAAACACGAAGCGTTCGAAAGGGAACTTCACGCTAACGAGGGACAGTTGCGTCGGCTCAACAAAACCGGCCAGGATCTGATCGGCATGAAGCACTACCAAGCAGACGACATAAACAAGACCCTAGACGATCTAAACAACGCCTGGAAGGACTTGTGCTCGAAGACTGAGGACAAGGGGATGAAGCTCCACCAGGCCAATCACCAACACATTTATAACAAGAACTTTGAAGAGACCGAGAAGAGCCTGGATGGCATCGAGAACGCCCTGAGGAACAAGGACGTCGGTGCGGACCTCCACTCGTGCAAGGACCTCTTGAACAAACAGCAGAACGTGGAGAACGACATAACCACCATGGACCGCAAGATCAGCGAGCTCTGCACCACGGGGGATCAGATGGTGCAGGACGGACACTTTGACGCCGCCAATATCAAAGCTTCCTGCAAGACCGCCAAGAATAGGTTCAATAAGCTTAAGGCAAGTTGTCAAGTTCTCAAACATTGCTATTGTTCTTTCATTATTATGTTACTTTAAAAAATCAGTATGATTGACAAATTATATTATCTTCTGTAAACATATTATACAAGGTTTTAAATATGGTAACAATAGATGCCTATACTCGTATTGATAAAGCCCTTATCACAGTGAAGATTTAAAGATCCGTGACAATGAATGTTTGTTTTGTGCCCGTAGGACCCAGCAGCACGACGTCGGGCGGCCCTGGAGGAATCTCTGAGGGGCCACGAGTTCAACTTTGAACTGGATGCCGAGATACAGTGGATCAAGGAACACATGCCGCTAGCCACGTCCACGGTATGTACAGCTCCCTACACAAGTTCTTGGCCTATCAGTGATTATATGTAGGGTGCTGAGTTGGTATGGTCATGTTGAACAAATGGAAGATGAAAGGCTTTCAAAGGGAATATGTGAGTCAGATACAAGGGGAGGTAGAGGGGTAGGAAGACCTCCAGTGAGATGGAGAGACTGTGTAGGACAAGCATTGGAAGATAGAGGAATGACTATAGATCAGGCAAGAGAAGTGGTAATAAATAGGAATGAATGGAGAATGCTAGTGAATAGATAAGTGTAAACGCGGTCGTTTGGGAAAGAGGGTCATGCGCCAGTTGGACTAGATATAGTCAGTCAGGCGCCTGGCCCGAGGAGTCCGTGGTAATGTAGGGTACGCCTGCAAGTATGGTGGGCGGGCTTGTGGTGGCTCCCCTGCTGGTCTGCCTGCAGAAATCGGAGCCTCTTCAGGGGATCTGGGAATCTTTTGCTGGAGACCCCAATGGGCCTGGGTCTCTGGGTATTTCTCCTGGACGACCTAGATGTGTGTGAAAAAGGAAAACTGGGGTAAGTGCCAGAGTATAATACATACATGCATACATGTATCATCTCTGCAAGTTTTACATTATAATAACATATGTATGGAAGACAAAATTGTAAGTTTGATTTAAGAGTGTACTGTAGTTGTTGTCGTTCCCTAAGCTGCCTGGCCGAACAACCCCGTGTGTGTCGTTTATTATGTTTGTTTTGCAGATTTTACAAGACATTAACTGTCTTGTTAGCGTAATGCATAAGTGCGAGGAATTTCGATACGAGTATTCTAGGATAGAGTCCTTGGAGTGCCACATGTATTTGTTGATTTCATTAATTGAGTTTAGAGGTGAAGTTGGTTGGTGGAGAAAACATAATAATTTAATACGGAGGTGACTTTACATTATAATTTAAAAATATTTCCCATACAGTATGTCGATAGGCCAACTGTAACATGTTTATGAAATGTAAGGTCGCGCTAATAAGTCATGTCCCAGCTATCATTACGTTTGGCTCGCTCTGTCCTGTATTAATGTCTGTCAGTTGTTGAATAGGGTGGGTAGTGTATATTTCACTCGATATGAAGAAATGAAGCTTAGATATTGCCGATACTAATTATTGATCAAAATATACTTGGTGCCGAGACATCACTTATTAGCGCGACTGTACATTACTGCTGAGAAGTTTTATAAAATGATTACATCTATGTTCATATGTAAGGATTAAATATACAGTATATATAGTGTTTGTATTCAAAACCATCGTTAGAGTTTTATGCATTAGCCATAGCCATGTACAGTTGCCCAAATAAGTGATGTTGGGCACCAAGTATATTTTGATCAAAAATTGGTGTCCGCACTATCTAAGGTTTAAATCATCGTTTAGAGTGAGATACACAAACATGTTCCTATCTTTACACACACTATTCAACATCTGACAGAAATAAATACAACACACAGCGAGCAAAACGTAATGACAGCGGAGACACGACTTATTTGGCCAACCGTACAGTCAGTAGCCTTGGAGGAATACAAATTAATATTCTTGAATTTGAGCCAAATATTTGTAGGATGTAGGAATAATACTTCTTCTGACAATTGACCACTTGCGAGTTTCAGGCTATAAGGAAGTTGGAGCCGTAAACATGGATATAAAACAGAAATGTAATAATAATGTAGGTTTTTGATGAATAAAAAGTATGTTGAATTGGAATTTATGTATTAATATATGCACTACAACCGTATTTTAGCTGGTAATTCTGCTAAATATCAACGTCTACGGCTCCAACTTCCTAATAGAACGAAACTCGCAAATGGTCAATTATTAAGCGTTATTTCCACATAGCTATTTTGACAAGTTCTTTTGCCTTTATATTGTGTTGTCCCAGTTTTGGTTTGTTTATTTTGCAAGTTTTACATTACAATACATTGTAACCTTTATTTTCTGGTACCAGGTTCTGGGTCAGAATCTGCACGAGGCCCAAACCCTGAACAAGAAGTACGTCAAGCTGAAGGCGGAGCTGCAGGGCCACCAACCACAGATCAACAAGACTCTCAAGAAGGGCAAGATGCTCATTGATGACAAGCACCCGGAGAAATCTGTCGTAAGTCAATGGAACGTCTTTGTTTGAAAAAAGTGAAGAAAGTAAATGTTGTGCAATGAAGTGCATGCATTATCTAATATATTATTGTAAAGTTTTTGTGTTCTCTTATTTTAAATTTTTATATTTTGCTAAATTGTTATTTTCACACAGTTATTTTACTAGTTCTTTTGTCTATACAGTATTGTGTTATCCCTGTTTTAGATTGTTTATGACAGTACTGGAGGTGCCTGTGAAAGCCTTGTTGACTCGAGGGTATTTGGAAGACTCTCAAGATCAATATAATTAATTTTCAGATTGAGAAGCGTTGTGGAGAGCTACAGGAAGCCTGGGATGACCTACTAGCGGAGGCCAGCGAGCGAGGCAGGAAGCTGGAACTGAACTTCAAGGCCCAACAGTACTTCTTTGAGGTGACGGAGATTGAGTCATGGATGAACGAGAAGCGCAACATTCTGCAGACCAAGGACTACGGCAAGGACGAGGATGTGGCTCGCAAGCTCCTGGCAAAACATAAGGTAGGCTTGGCTATTTTTATTATTCACCAATTTCGCCTATATCAGTCATATAATAGCATGTTGTGAAGGAAAGATATACAAAACTTACTAACTCTTTGAACGTGATGATAGTGCGTTTTTATGTGTGCGATTAGTTTGCTTGGGAAACAGATTAACTTGCTCATGTAGTGATGTGCACCCTATGTGGTGGATTGTGTTCTTATATTTCAAAATTGTATTTATTAAGCGTTGTTTCCACATAACTATTTTGAGAAGTTCTTTTGCCTTTATATTGTCATCCCTGTTTTGGTTTGTTTATTTAGTAAGTTTTACATTATAATTGACCTACTTCCAATCTGATGTTTTAAATTTTGTGCATATTCTTGATGTGTTTTGCAGGCCTTGGAGCTTGAGATGGACACTTACAGCGGTATAGTGATGGAGATGGGTACCATGGCCGACTCTATGGTACGCTCCAGCCACCCGGAGTCCAAGATGATCAAGGACCGACAACAGGTCAGGGTTTAGCTGCTTTATCCCGTTCAGTACTGGTGACATCGTTTTTGTTATATTCTGGCAACTACTAGATGATTTCATGGTTTGTTTGTTTTGCAAGTTTTACAATTTAATTAATAACTGTAATTGAAGGGGTGATATACAGTATATTTTGAATATGTACTTTGATCAAAATTCAGGCAATGAGATGCAGTACGAAACACAATGCTTACGTTGTACTGTTCATATATTTCAGCTGGTATTTGTTATTTTATTAAGCGTTGTTGTTGTTGTTGTTCCCCTGGCCGAACAGCCCCAAGGCCCCGAGCAAGGCCAAGGCCATAACCGAGCACCCCCACAGAACCCTCCCTGCCGACCACAATAAAGCCTGGGTGACCGAAGCCACTCCATGGCGGGGAGCTGAGGAGGGTGCGGAAACGCCCGGGAAATCAAAGCCCCACCCAGGGCCCTGTGCCCCTCAGCAATTATGAAGAGAAAGTTCCTTTGCCCCTCAACTTTATTAAGCATTATTTCCACTTGTCGATTTTCATAGTTCTTTTGCGTTTATCTTGTGTCGCCCTAGTTTTGGTTTGTTTAGTTTACAAGTTTTACATTATAATTTGTACTAACTTTACAATTTGATATTAACATTACAGGTACTAAACCAAGAACTAAAGGAGCTGCAGAAACTGTCAGCCCATCTCCGGCAGAAGCTGATGGAGTCCATGTACCGCCACGAGTACTTCCGTGAAGCCGAGGACCTGGAGAAGTGGATCACGGAACAGATGCAGACAGCTACCTCAGAGGACTTTGGCCAGGACTATGAACATCTTCTGGTGGGTGTTTGACCGCTAAGCCTTTGTTGTTATTTTAAGATGTTTACCCCATTAGTTTGTCAATTTTAAGTCCTTCCGCCCCATTTCTTTGTCAATATTAAGACCTTTCGTGCTATTTAGGTGTCGATTTTTTCCCTGACGAACAATAGTGAGCCTTTAATTTTGGGAGGACCGGATGTACAAATTAATGTAGAAGGGGGATCTAATGGAAGTTTTATGTAGGTCTAGTGAGGAAACTAGAAAAATAATTAATATATAAAAAAATCGACCAAAAAGTGAGCCATCCCCCCCTTAATGTTTACTTTTATTCCCCAGCTGCTGCAAGCCAAGTTTGACGACTTCAAGCACCGCGTTGAGGCCGGCTCCGAGCGCTTCAACCAGTGCGACGAACTAGCCAAGAAACTCATCGCCAACGAGAGCCCATATGCCTCCGAGATCGAGCGCAAACAAGAACATCTCAGGTATTTCACTCCTTAGAACTTACATTTATTCACTGCATTTTCAATTTAGGCTTGAATGTCACTGGCATTTTTTTATTATTTGCATCTTTCCAACTGAATTGAAGACCAGACGCCTATACGGGAGGTTATTGGTAAGTAGTAGCACAATTTTTTAGCTTAGATTATGAATTCATGAGGTTTAGCAAATTTTAGCTAATTTTTGCAATATTCAACTAGCTTTCAATCTTGGTCTTTTATTTATGATATTCCATTAATTTAATACTGTTAGTGATTTACTTAGTAAAGTATCATATTAAATTTAAAATTTGCAAACAAAGTCAAACCAAAACTGGGACAAAGACAATATAAAGTCAAAACAACATATCAAAATCGCTATGTGGAAACAACGCTTACTAAAATAAAATGTATGAAATGAAAGAACACAATCCACCACATAGGGTGTACATTACTACATGAGCAAGTTAATCTGGTTCCCAAGCAAACTAATTGCACACATAACAACGCACTATCGTCACGTTCAGGGAATTAGTCAATTTGGGAAGTCCAGGGGGCAAGGGTGCTAGGAATCCTCCTCCCCTTGTATAATTGACCTACTAGATGAGACAGAGAAAGGGACGAGGGAACGCCAAAGTGGTCCCGGACCTAAAGAATTGCAACTTTAAATGTTTTAGTTTGGGCTCTGTCTCGAGTATACATTACTTTCGTCTAGTGCAGAATACAATATCTTCACATTATTTAACTTAAACCATCTGATTATAAGTCAAGTGTGGCCTAGTCGATACCACCCTGTCCCGCAAAGTCTATGTCCCACGATCAATGCATAAAGAAAAACAAATAAATCAATGAATAAAAAGTGAACTGTGAATATGCTGTATAACAAAGAATCAACAATATCAGGTAAGATGTTGGAAGTACCTTAAATAACTTGGTAAGATGTTGGAAGTACCTTAAATAACTTGGTAAGATGTTGGAAGTACCTTAAATAACTTGGTAAGATGTTGGAAGTACCTTAAATAACTTGGTAAGATGTTGGAAGTACCTTAAATAACTTGGTAAGATGTTAGAAGTACCTTAAATAACTTGGTAAGATGTTGGAAGTACCTTAAATAACTTGGTAAGATGTTGGAAGTACCTTAAATAACTTGGTAAGATGTTGGAAGTACCTTAAATAACTTGGTAAGATGTTGGAAGTACCTTAAATAACTTGGTAAGATGTTGGAAGTACCTTAAATAACTTGGTAAGATGTTGGAAGTACCTTAAATAACTTGGTAAGATTTTTGTACCATAAGCCTGCAGAAAAAAGGAAAATGCATGTGAATGAAGAATCTACCGTTGAATATCGCCGTGTCTTTGTTTAATTGTTTTCTCCGTTAATAGGAGTAACTACTGTATTTCTTATATCTTTTAACCCTTTCAAGGAGATGACTTTTATATCTTTTATTTGTGCTACAGCCAGAGGATTTTACTCGGTTTATGAAGGACAGCTAGGAATTCTCCGGTTGAGTGGGAAAAGGGACAATGTTCAGAAATGCCAATGAACACTGACCGATTAATTCATATTTATTTTCACCAACCCACCAATTAATTTACAAATAAACCTAACCAATGAAATCAATGAAAGTGATGAATACATGTGGTACTCCAAGGACTCGAACCTAGGATACTTGCACCATAATTCCGCACACACGTCTAAAGATATCTACCGTTTATTGAAGAAAGAGCCAGTCTCCTTCAATATTAGTAGGAAGTCTGTTAATGGAGGAGGTAATTGGCTGTTTTACCAATTAAAATATATATTTTTATTAATTTCACAACAACACCAAACACCTCCAATGAAATTAATGAAAGCATTGGAACCTGGGTTACCACACACAGATTCGAATCTGGGTTACCACACACAGATTCGAATCTGGGTTACCACACACAGATTCGAATCTGGGTTACCACACACAGATTTGAATCTGGGTTACCACACACAGATTCGAATCTGGGTTACCACACACTGATTCGAATCTGGGTTACCACACACAGATTCGAATCTGGGTTACCACACACAGATTCGAATCTGAGTTACCACACACAGATTCGAATCTGGGTTACCACACACAGATTTGTTAACACTAACCATTACACCATCAAGACAGTTAAAGGTTTATGCACAATATGTAAAACTTGCAAAACAAACAAACCAAAACAGGAACTGCACAAACTGATAGATATTGATTAGGCTAATTAATTTCACTCCCAACACCAAACACCCTCAAATAAACTAAATGAAAGCTTGTGATCCTCCCTGGATTCGAACCTGGGACGGGAATACCATATGCTTTCATTAGTTTATTCAAGTACAATCGCGCTAATAAGTGATGTCTCGGCACCAAGTATGTTTTGATCAATAATTGGTATCGGCAATATCTAAGCTTCATTTCTTCATATCGAGTGAAATATACAAACATGTTCCTACACTTACCCACCCTATTCAACATCTGACAGACATTAATACAGCACAGAGCAAGCCAAACGTAATGACCGCTGGGTCATGACTTAATAGCACGATCGTACATTGGGGTTTGTAATTGATGATTAATGTTCAGAACGGGGTGTTACTTATTTATACCACATATAGAAACACTCTAACTATGACACCATCAAGACAGTTAACCCTCTCCGACATATGACGCAATTTTGAGCCTATTAGGGATACTTTAAAGCGTTTGTTACCATCAGGGGTATTGAGAAACCTTTAGTTTAGTTACTCAACCTCTGCAGTTGTCTTTGAGTTAGCTGTGTTGAGCCTATTAGGGATACTTTAAAGCCTTTGTTACCATCAGGGGTATTGAGAAACCTTTAGTTTAGTTACTAAAACCTCTGCAGTTGTCTTTGAGTTAGCTGTGGGCAGAAAACTAATTTTGGAGAGGTAATTATGAGAGTGAGAGAACTCCATTTCTTAGTGCTAATCTGGCAACCTCTGCGTCATATGAGCGTGAAAGGGTTAAAGATTCAGCACATACCACGATTAATATCCATTTATCGACTACTGGTTATCAATCTTATCGTGTACTGGACCCAACTGCACTATGGATAGCGTAATGCTTATGTGAGTGGAAAGAATAATTATGGGGCACTATTCTCAATGGACTGGCCTTGCACCTTAATTGTTCCTTAAGACAAAAGGACTTATTAACCCTCTCACATTCTTGACGCAATTTTGAGCCTATTAGGGATACTTTAAAGCCTTTGTTACCATCAGGGGTATTTAGAAACCTTTAGTTTAGTTACTTCAACCTCTGCAGTTGTCTTTGAGTTAGCTGTGGGCAGAAAACTAATTTTGGAGAGGTAATTATAAGAGTGAGAGAACTCTATTTAGTATTGCTAATCTGGCAACCTCTGCGTCATATGGTCGTGAGAGGGTTAAAATCACTATGTGGAAATAACTTATTGAAGATTTAGCAAAACAATATGAAATATAAAAAACACAAAACCAATGAAAGAACCCTTTATTTAGTCAAAAGTTTTATCAATAAAGTTGATTGGCATTTGTGAACATTTGCCTTTCTTGTTCTTGGCCCGGCTTTTACTAAATTGAACAATATAGCTTGGTGGTAGCTCCGATATTTACAAAACTGTCATTGATAGCGTAATGCTTATTGCGCCAAATTTCGGTGTGAGTATCCTAGGTTAAAGTTCTTGGAGTACCACATTTATTTATTAGCTTCATTGATTTAATTAATTAGGTATATTTGTAAGTTAGTTGGTGGGTTGGTGAATTAATATTTAATCATCTAATTGATAGGGTTAACTTCAAATTTTCCTATTCTAATATTGAGTGAAAAGGCATGACTAATTTCGCACATTTGATCCTGTCGAAGCATGAGATTAGGATTCCATTTTTTAGCATGAGCCAACTTTATTATATTTACATTCATCGAGTGTGTTTCGGTTCCATGTCAGTTGAACCAGTGCCACTTCAACCAGTGCCACTTCAACCAGTGCCACTTTAACCAGTGCAAACTCAACCAGTGACCATTTCAACCAGTAACCTAACCTAACCTAACCTACTGGTTAAAATGTTCACTGGTTGAAATGG
Organism: Paralithodes platypus; assembly: GCA_032716605.1. Taxonomy (NCBI): domain Eukaryota; kingdom Metazoa; phylum Arthropoda; class Malacostraca; order Decapoda; family Lithodidae; genus Paralithodes; species Paralithodes platypus. The sequence continues at coordinate 33,601,836 of CM064541.1, read as the reverse complement.
GCACTGGTTGAAGTGGCCACTGGTTGAGTTAGCACTGGTTGAAGTGGCACTGGTTCAACTGACCTGTCACCTGTGTTTCTGAATAATATTGTGTACTTCAGTGTATATTTTCTAATCTTATATTTTACTCATCAATATTTCATACTGTTCACCCACGGTCAAAAGGTGTCCCATCTTCATAACTTCAAATTAATTTTCCTCTATTGGTTTCCTGCAAAAATACAGGTCTCCCTCAATATACGATTGGGTTACGTTCATGAAAACCCGATTTTAAATAGAAAAATCATATAGCAAACCCTAAAATTAATGGGGTAAATGGGGATACGTGCAAATCATATAGCAAACCCTAAAATTAAGGGGGTAAATGGGGATACGTTCTCGGAGCAGCCAAAACTCAAACCCAACACTTAAATACCTACAATAATATCGTAAATCGGGGGCATCGGATACTGAGGGAGACCCGTACTCCTGAATCACACTGAACAAACCTTCAATATAAAGGCTTTGTTTAAGTCTGTTAAAAAAAAAATTGTTATTTATTTACTTTTTTTTTTTTTTTTTTTTTTTTTTTTTTAGCAGCTGATGAATTTAATTAAAATATAAAACTGTGCCACCGCCGGGAAATGTCTGAAAATTGGGTGACCCATTGAAAGTAATGGCATCTCCCTTTACTAAATCCTCTACAAAAATAATAAACAGATCCATAAATGTGAAAATAAACAGGCCCTTCCCCCCTTAAAATTATGGAGGTACTGTAGGACCTACCTTTTGACCTTGACTTTAGTCCGTTCATTATAGGTAGGCCGCAAATCCTAAACCCGAACCTCTCTAACTCAAATAGGGCTAGAGCAAATGAGCTGTTAATTTCCCCACCTGTTTCCTGAGTGACCCTTCCCAAATGGTATAAATAACAGCTCGACTACTGAAGTCGTTTTTGAGTTCCGAGAGGTTGGAGTGGGTATTTCTGGTGTATGTACAATGAACAGGGAATACTTGTTGTTTTATAATATGTTAATCTTCACCATACTTACATGCAGTTGTTTTAGTGTTCATGTATACTGTTTATCTTGGCTTTGGGTGTTCATATATATATATTTCTGGCTAATATATTGTCCTTAAGTGACTCTTGTTCACTTAAAATAGACTGACCAATTTGTACGCAGTGTTCCAATTACAGTAGGCCGATAAGATTAGCAGAGTTAGATTAATAAATGTTACAAGTGTCAAAATGTACCTTACCTATCGTGCATTAGGATACTAAATTTATTAATTAAGCTCTACTAATTTTCTGTAGGGGGCTAGGAATCCTCCTCCCCTTGTATAATTCTCCCACTCGACGAGACAAAGAAACGGGCGAGGGAACGCGAAAGTGAGAATAGGAACTTTAAATGTTTCTGTTCGGACTCGGTCTCATTTCGGCCACCCCCTGTAATGGGGTATGTCACGCGATGTGCCAGAGTATATACATACAGTATTATTATCAATACCACATAGTAAATGCTATCCCACGAGCCGTGACATGGACGGTAACACATCTGACTGCTGATCGAAGGGTCCGAAGTTCCATCCCAGGCCGTACCATTGGTAGACGGCAAGAGTTTGGGCAGCTCGGTTTAGCGATTCGTGGCAAATGTCCAGTAAAGTCCCTGTAACAAAGGCATGCCCTAGCCCTGTCAATCAAAGTACTGTAGTTGTTTAGATGCAGTTTTTAATGCTTTAAAAACTGCATCTAAACTACTAATTGGAGCACCGCTTGTAAATTGGCTAGTCTACCCTTATTCTATGACTACTGTACTTCCCATGTTCTGTTAGTAATGTTTATATTCTGGTGTTTTGGGATCTCTTGGTTCATTCTCTGTTCAGCGGTGCAGGGGTGGCTCAGTTAGAGAATTGTTTATTAATCACTCTTCAATGGTAGAATGTTTGATTGTTTGTTCTTATGAAAGCATTATCTTGTCAATTAATATGTAAAACTTGCAAAATAAGCAAACCAAAACAGGTACGTCACAATATAAAGGCAAACAAATTATCAAAATTGCTATGTGGAGATAACGCATTAGCAAAGTAAAATTTGAAATAAAGTAACGCAATAAGAGAGAGAAAGAGAAAGCGTGAGTTATTGAATGAGTATGTGAGTGTGGCAGGTCGATGAAGGAATGAATCAGTAAGAGAGTAAGAGGAAGAGTCAGTCAGTAAGGCAGCCTGTCAGTCAAACGGTGTGTTTATATTGAATGTAAACTGACCGATGACAGGAGGTGGAATTCAGATGTATGTTAGATGTGTGTGTGTGTGTGTGTGTGTGTGTGTGTGTGTGAGTGAGAGTAAGGGCCATACCTTTAAACATTGTAAAAGCTTTCCCTACGACCTTTCCCGACCCAGATTGACCCTTATCGTTTATCTGTATAAGGGTCAATCTGGATCGGGAAAGGTTGTAGGGAAAGCTTTTGCGATGTTTAAAGGATTGGCCCTAAGTGACTACGCCTGTAATAGTTTTACTGGCCCCATCTTGAGAAAGCGTGAACTAATAGAGTTATAAAAAAAAAAAATAAAAAAAAATAAAAAAAAACTTTTAACCATAATGAAGGTGTTAATAAAAGTTGTAATTTTTTATTTATTTATTTTTGTTGTCGTAATTTAACCAGACCACGGAATACGAATCCGACCTGAGCCGTCCCTGTCTCTATGAAGAAGTAACTATTGATTGTGGTTCCTCCGACTAACTCCTCTCTGTCCCTCTGCTAACAGTAAGGGAACACCAGCTTCTTCTCCTACTAAAAGTCAAGACCCGGCCATCCAAGTCACCGCCTACCACAAGAAAGTTCGGTAAGGTCTCCCTCCTCACTCGGGTCTTTGCTCGGGAGGACTGGGTGGGTATGTTATCGTTGTTAAGGACTTGCTGAAGTAAGGATAAGGGCAGTTTATTTTATTTGCCTGTTCAATTTATATTACTGTAAAATATATGAAACTTAACAACTTAACTGAAATGCATGGTGAACACAGCAAACAAAACATTAACTAAAGTCTAAACTCAAACATTACCAAAATAGAGTCACAGTATGTGATAATATTGTATGTTTGACATATCTGTGCCCTTCCTTGTAATATTATCTTGCCTAGTGATACAATTATAATGTAAAACTTGCAAAATAAACAAACCAGAACTGGGACGACCCAATATAAAGTCAAAATAACCTATCAAAATTGCTATGTGGAAATAAAAAAAATTTCCTCCTAGACTCAAGACAGAGCAAGAATAGGGACAACACAAAACACAACAGAAAACAATGAACACACAAAAACAAAATACAAATTCACACACATCTAGGTCATTTAATGAGTTAGTTATATTAGTTTGAACAGTAACTTTTGAGTTCGTTTTCAAGTTATATATTTTAATTTAACTAAATAAAAAAATAATTGAAATAAAAGAATACAGAAAAACTACTAAGGAAGAGATATGACTCCGTACTTTCCCCCCCCCCCCCAGGGCAGCGTGGAACAGCCTGCTGGAGCACATTGAAGCCCGCGACCAGAAACTAGAGGCGGCCGGGGAAATCCACCGCTTCAACCGCGACGTGGCCGAAGCTCTGGCCCGCATCCAAGAGAAGTACAAGGCCATCCCCGAGGACCTGGGTCGCGATGTTCACTCCGTACAGTCGCTACTACGTAAACACGAGGGCTTCGAGAATGACCTGGTGGCACTTGAGGCACAACTCCAGGTTAGTCAGGAATGGATTTTTTTTTGTTTTTTCAATGGCATTCACTCGTGTTTAGTTTGTGTTTGTGTAAGTGTTTCCTCAGTTAACCACCCTTTCATGCACTGAAAAATTTACAAATATATCATGAAGGGGGGTCTTGGGTTTTTTTTTAAATGATGATGGAGGCCTATCGAGAAAACTAAAAACTAAATAAATAGATCCTAAACTAAAGCCTACTGATGACTATAAACTTTAGTGTTTATTTATTTATTTATTTATTTATATATTTATATTTTTGAAATGGAAAAATTTAAGTTAATATGAGTGCTCGTGAATCCACTTGGAGAATTGGCGCTCAAACAAATATAATACCAGCATATTATTATTATTATTATTATTATTATTATTATTATTATTATTATTATTATTATTACTACCCCTTAATTGTTGTTTGCAGGTGCTGGTAGACGACTCAGCCCGACTCCAAGCCCAGTACCCGGGGAGTAACGCTGAACACATCTCTGAACAACAAACCCTGGTCATAGACAACTGGAACACCCTGCAGGAGAGAGCTTCCAGGCGTAAAGAGGAACTACATGCGGCAGCCGACTTGCAGAAATTCATGGCCGAGGTTGGTTAGCGATCTTGGCTGTTTTTATATATACTATAGGTTTGATTCCCGAAGGGAAGTAGAGAAAACCTAATATTTAGTAGGGCCCCGTAATCATTGACGACTTCGCCTATTAATAATAATAGTCTCCATTCAACATCCTGCGCCAGCATTTTGAATAGCCCGCGCGGAAGTATCATGGAGTACTCGTCATAAGTGCACGCTAAATTCCCTCATGGGATCGTCATTTTGATCGGGTACCCTACAGAAAAAACTCCGTAAAAAAGAAAAAAAGAAAAATAACTTAATATCTGTTATCATATGACTTCCCATATTCATGGATTTCTCATGCTTTGCTTTCCCGACACCAGGCCCCCTAGCGGCCATCCTCGTCCTTCACTGATATACCAAGAATAAACTATGGAAATCAACGAATGGGAAGTGGGATGGTTGGGAGGGCCCGAGTCGTCAATGATTACGGGGCCCTACTAAATATTAGGTTTTCCCTACTTCCCTTCGGGAATCAAACCTATAATTTAATAGGGCCCCTCCATCATTGACGACTTCGTCTGAATATCAAGACTGGAGGCGGGACATTCGTAAAATATCCTAACCTTAGGGAAGAAGAATCCGGATAACATTTTCTTAAGTTTTATTGTATGCAATACCAAAATAGAAAAAGGTAGAAAAGATTTGCTAGCAGTGCATGGCATTAAGAAACTGCTTGCTCATGGTCGGATTGTTGCAATCGATCGTATGCATGAAAAAAGTTTGACACGCATGTGTCCTGTAGAACTATAACTCTGCAGTAGTTATTTGTTCTGTCCTTAACCCTCCAGCCCCGGCTATGTATTCCATATATATTTCCCGAAATCCGGGGGTTTTGGCTGAAAAACTTTTACGCCTAGGCTACCGTATCTTTGTTATTTTGACTGCTTCCGCATTCCCGTGCATCCCCAAGCGTAGATGTGTTTCGTACCTGTAGAATGGCGTTGAGTAGAGCTCTCTAAGTCAACTGGTTCAGTTGTGATGACTATTTCCGTGGAGATAACTTTGTGGCAATATCAGCCACTTTACACTTTTCGCTACTTAACAATAACATACAGGCACACACGAACAAGGACGCCTCTCCTTCTTGTGGTCGGAGATGCGCGGCGTCGGTCCAGCCGGCTGTTGTTGACATGCGTCGGACGGACTCCTCGCACACCAAGCTTACAGGCTTTCAAGCTGCCGGAGCCTCAGAGCCCTACCGGGTTGCGCGGGGGGTGTTTGTTATGGGTGCCTCAGAGCCCTTCCGGGCCTGAGGGGTTAAACTAATTGTACAGTAATATATTTTGTACATTTTGGTAAAACAGACATAGTTGCAACTATGCGATATATCTTCTTAGAATTTAAAAACAAATAAAACTAATGCTGGACTGTAGAACCTGTCCTATCACAGCTCATGATGCATCACAATCTCCAAGGGTACAAAGGGGATAAGGACTATTCCACCCCCCCCCCCTTTTTTAAAAACAACACAACTTATAATATAACAATACCTACTGTACCCGTTGCCGTAAAGCTACACAGGTACGCTTTGGTTTATCTAGAGCAACAGACAGGTAGCGTGTAAGGAACGTATGATTGGAAGCCCAAAGTTGGGTTTTAGCAATATCATCAATTGAAAAAATTTGCAAAAATCTGAGGGATACTGCCCATTTCCTAATATCGTGAGCCCTGCCTATCACGCCGGGATTGCTTTCCCTGATAACGGCGACAAGCAAGGAAGCTAACTTCCGTTTTGTAACACGTTTACCTGTCCGGTAAATCCATAAAGCACCTGGTTGGCGAGGTTGCGCAGCCCTCATAAACTTTGTGAGTGCTTGCACGGGACATAAAAGGTGATGAATGAGGCCTCTCTTTAACCCACCAGACCCGGTTGGGCTCTGAGAAACCCATAACAAATGCGCCCGCGGAACCCGGTAGGGCTCTGAGGCACCGGCAGCTTGAAAGCCTGTAAGCTTGGTGTGCGAGGCGTCCGACCGACGCATGTAAACAACAGCCGGTTGGACCGACGCCGCGCATCTCCGACCACAAGAAGGAGAGGCGTCGCTTGTTTGTGTGTGGGTGTGTTTTATTGTTAAGTAGTGAAAAGTAGTGAAAAGTGGCTGATATCGCCATAAAGTTCTCTCCACGGAAATAGTCATCACAACTGAACCAGTTGACTTGGAGAGCTCTACTCCATGCCATCCCCGAGGCGTCTGTGTCTACCCATACCGTAGGTGGGGGAGAAACCCATGTTACGACCGATTAGAGGACTTCGCGCTTGGTCCAGGCCGACAGTAAGTTGTGGATTAATGGAGGAATTGGCCATAATTTCTTCTCCGGCAAGAGAGGGAACACTTTGTTGCCTTCCAGGATTAATCGCTTGGCTTTCAATCGGCCCAACTTGACAGTTAATTGTACCCAGTTGAGAGAACCGATCAGGGAATCCCACGTTTTCCTGGTCGTATCCAGACTGTGGAGGAACCGGAACAGTTTCTTGCGAAACCTGCTGCGGTTGTCCACACTCTGAGTAAGAGTCAGAGCGTAGGTGTCCCAGACCAGCCCTATCCACTGAATAGTCCTTGAGGGGACAAGGTGTGACTTTGCCAAGTTCACCTTGAACCCTAGGGTTCGTACATGATCTAACACTTGGTTTACATGGTCTTGACATAATGCTAAAGAGTTCGCCACTACTAGCCAATCGTCCAGATACCAAAACACCTGTATGCCTCGAACTAACAGGGGTTGTTGTTGTTGTTGTTCCCCAAGCTGCCTGGCCGAACAGCCCCAAGGCCCCGAGTAAGGCCAAGGCCATAAACGAGCGCCCCCACAGAACCCTCCCTGCCGACCACACTAAAGCCTGGGTGACCGAAGCCACTCCATGGCGGGGAGCTGAGAGGGTGCGTAAACGCCCGGGAAACCAAAGCCCCACCCAGGGCCCTGGGTGGGGCAATTATGAAGCGAAAGTTGAGGGGCAAAGGAATAATGTGACGCTTTAGCTTCCAATCTTGGTAGATTGGGAGGTCAATCCACGGAAGAGACGCCGTCACTTGAGATCTAGAAAATATATAAGTAAAAGCAACAGTCAGAGTAAGCTATGGGTATGGCAGAGATTGCTCAGGTCTCACTCTGATAGACCAGCCCATCACCATACTAACAGGGGTAAAAGAGCTTGCCGGACGAGTTTGGTAAATACTCTCGGTGCTAGGTTCAACCCGAACGGCATCCTTTGAAAGACATAAGTCTCGTGCCGGACTCTCGGAGCGAGAAAAATTTGGAACCGCTTGTTTATAGGGACATGCCAATAGGCATCTTTGAGATCGATCGAGCACATCCAACCTTGCGGCGGAAGTGCGAGTCTGAGTTGCTGTACAGTCAACATCCTGAAGGGTGAATTTTCTATAAAGGTGTTCAGGTGCAAGAGATCTAGAACTGGTCGCATCTGCACACTGTCCCTTTTTGGCACTAAGAAGAGTCTTGACGTGAATACTGGCTGATAGGCATTGACCTGAATAAGGACCTGTTTGGCAATAATTTCCTGTAAAAGGGCCTCCTCCTCCTGAGACACTGCGGTATAATCCTGAGGCCGACGCAGTCGAGGCCGCCGGCGCCACCGCCAGGTGATTCCTTTGCTCACTACCTTCCTGGCCCAGGTATGCTTGGGCCAGGCTGAGCGGAATGAACGGAACGAACCCAGGTGCAACCGGGGTTCGTCCTTCAAGGCAACTCTCCAATCCTGGGCCTTTGAGCCCCTGGGATGTGGAGAGTATGAGTGGCTAGTTTTTTGGAGGTGGGGGGTGGGTTGGCATCGGACGCTTGACTAGTTTTGGCTGGTGCAGTGCCCTGATGACCTTTGTATGGGGCCTTACCCTTATACCCGTGCTGTTTATCTTGTTTGGGTTTGTGCTGATTACCTCCCTGCTGAGGAGGTGGTCTGGGGTCTCTTGATAACTGTTTAGGTTGGGGTTGGTACGGTTTGTTACCGCCCTTTGATTTATGAAAGGGTTTCTTAGGTGGGTCCTTCCAAGCTTGGGAGGTAACCTGCTTCCACCCACTCACCATATTAAAAACCAGACTCCAAGTCTCAAGAGTTAAGCAGGGTGGCAGTAAGAACCGGGGAGAGAGTTACCCGGCGACCTATGTCCGCCGGCAACTTCCTCACCAGATGGACTCTCAGATCTTGGCGGGCTCGAACCGCTTCCAAAGTTTCAATTCTAATGTCCCCTAGTGACTGAATGGCATTGGTAGCAAGAGTCTATGAGACAGCTCAGTAGCTTTTCTAGTTTGGGGGTCAGCTATGGCCGACATAGTGCGTGCAAGAGAGGCGGCTATTTGATGACTCGCCAAGTACTGAGAGAACATCCGGTAGGCTTTATTGCGTAACTTAAAATCCCGCTCCAAGTGAGCAGCCGGGGGGAGGGGGAGAAAAAGGTTCATCAAGGGCATGTAGGGACACTTTGGGGGCCGCCAGAAATGTTAGTAAGGCTGGGGACACCCCTTCTGCTTTGGATACCGGCAGGGAAAAGTAAGTATGGTTATCCGGAGGAATCTGATGAGAAGATTTGGTGGTGATAGTAGTGGCAAAAACCTGAGCTTTTAACTCCCAATCTACCCAAGGGCCTACTCCCATCTGCCCCATCTGCAGTACCGGAGTCTGAGCTTGGTCCAGGGCCGGAGTTGTGGCCAACTCCGGCGTAAGAGCATTCAAGGCTTTGACATCATTGATGCCATCAGCCTTCGACCAGTCAGCAAATAGTCTTGCAGATGCGGCGGAAGGAACGGCCGGCTCGGCTGAATACACAAAATAAGCCGGGTTAAGTGAACTTGGTACACCCTTAATCAGTACGTCCAATACTCTCCCTGCCTCGTCTTTGGCCCTAAATTTACGGCTCTTATTGATCTCAATGGACCACTCGTCGGGAACTGGGGGGTCCCCTGACACCGAAGGTTGAGCTAAAAGGGGATTCTCTGGTACCACAGGTACCCAAGAGCAGTCAGTACCATAGAGGAGGGGCATGGGGCCCTTCCTCAGAGGCGCCTTATCTAAAGGAGGTTGGTCATCAGTAACAACCCTGAGGGTGGACATAGCTAGCGTCGCCGGCACTGTAGGGCCTGGGGCAGCTGCTACCACCGGGGTTGGACAAGGAGTGAATGCTGGGGGGTCTAGAGGTCTGATAACAGAGGTGCTAGGGGGGTGCAGCTGAGAGAGTAACCGGGGGATCCGACGAGGCAGGGATTTGATAATGCTGTATCACTTTATGTAATAACTCATTTACCTGATCAGAAGTCATCCATTTCCTATAGGGATCTTTGGATGAATGTGAACTAGCCTCAGAATAATTACTAGGGATAGACTGAGGAGCCGGGGAGAACACTCCGTCCGCCGGCTCCTTACTCTGCTCCAAAATCTCTTGTAATTCTACCTCATTATCCGCCGGGGCCAGGACAAATCTGGCACTGACGATGGTAACACGCTTATGTTACTTACAGTACAGTAGTTTCTTTCTTACAGTTTCTTACAGTAGATCCTCTGGAAAAAGGCAAACTATGCCTGTGTATCCAGCTCAGTACCAGTACTTGCACTGCTGCGGTCGTTCACGATGTTGGCGGCGGCGGTAGCAGACGCAACATTTTTACTATTCTGTATCTTTGCTTTATAATCAAACTTCAAATCTTGTCTTCCCCATGCTTTATCAAGATTACTTTCAAACTCCCTTATTGATTCGGAATCGACTACATACTGGGGACAGTGCGTTCCACTCATTTACCACTCTATCACAAAATGAGTTCTTTGCCTTCTCAAGCCTATTTCTTTCTTTGTAAATTTTCTTAGAGTGTCCTCTCGTTCTTGTTCCCTCCCGCATCAAGAAGATACCTTCACACACATCCTCATCGTACTTTCCTGACACTATCTTAAAAGTCTCTATCATATCCCCTCTCTTTCTCCTATATGCCAGTGTCGGAAGCCCCAGTGTCCTCAACCTCTGCTCATAGCCCGCGTTCTTCAACGTTGGTACCAGCTTGCTAGCTCTCCTCTGTACTTTCTCCACTGCTTCTATATCCTTTACCATATATGGAGCCCACACCTGGTTTGCATATTCCAGGTGCGGCCTAACCAGCGCTGTATATAGATTCCTGAAGATTTCTTCGTCAAGTGACACAAATGTCCTCCTTATCAGCCCTACAATTCTATTGGCTTTGTTTATCTTTTCCGCTAAATGTTCTGAGAAATTTAACTTATTGTCTATCACTACTCCTATATCCTTTTCTGCACTCACTTCCTCCATCGCTTCATACCGTCCTCAGTCCGTTCTGGAATGACGTTAAGGAGTGAAAGAGATGGTTCTGAGTGACACCAATACCCCCCTGTCGCTATGGGCTGGGAGTCATGAGTCACTTGTGAGCTTAAATGGGCCCCCGCCGGATAACCTCTATATTGGTCGGTTAGCACCCTACTCGGGCCTGTCGACCTAACACCACGAGGGACAACATTCATTTTTGGTATGGCAAAAGTCACATTAGGAGGTACACGCACAGAATGTTTCTTGACTAGGTGTGGATTCCAATGACCCAGATCCTATTTCCGACTCCCCTGCATCACGTATAGGTGTGTGGGAGGAGGCGGTTGAGGAGTGTCCTGCCGGCTGCTAGACGTGTCCTCATATTCCTCTCTCCGATGCTTGTGAGACCGGGAAGAGTCCGAGGCGAAGTGGCGAGAGTGTTTCCGGGGAGACTTCGACCTAGACCTAGACTTCCGCCGCGGTGAAAGCGAGCGTCTCCTCTTGGCACGGTCAGAGGAGGGGACCTCGGTGACTTCGCTCTCACTGCTACTACTCACTACCTCTTTGCTGAGGGCTTTTGTTTTGACTTTGGGTCTGACAGATTTGGAGGAGCCGGATTTCACTAAAAGTGACTTAACCCTCTCACCACGGAAGGGCTCTTGAACGCCCATAAAAAAGCATATAACAGGTACCCGGATGGTCTCTTGAACGCCCAGTGGTTGAAAGCCTGTGAGCTTCGTGTGCGAGGCGTCGGTCCGACGCATGTAAACAACAGCCGGCTGGACCGTCGCCCCGCATCTCCGGCCACAAGAAGGAGAGCGTCGCTTGTTCGTGTGCCTGTATGTTGTTAAGTATCGAAAAGTGGTGTAAAGTGGCTGTTTTGGCCATAAAGTTATCTCCAATGAAATCATCATCACAGCTCAACCAGTTGACTTAGAGAGCTCTACTTAATGCCATTCTACAGGTAAATAACACAGCTACGCTTGGGGATGCGCGGGAATGCGGGAAGCAGTCTGATTAACGAATATACGGTAGCCTAGCCTAGACGTTTTTCGGCCAAAACACCCGGGTTTCGAGGAATATATATATAATACATAGCCGGGGCTGGAGGGTTAATAATGAGATTTTCCCAAAGGACTTCGTCATCACACTGAAGCGCCTTATGGGCTGTGTCCTTTGCATAAAAATTAAATGTGGCTTTAATCTCGTGTAAGGCTGCTAAACATGATAAGTCTTTCTTCGCCAGCAAGGCGGTTTTCAATTCAGAGCAAATGGCGCATCTTTTTGACAACCACACGCCTCTCGAGCGATCTAAACACTTTACGCACTTTATGCAAAGTTTGTGAGCAAAAATGGGTAAAAGGGAGCAAGTAGGCGTGACGCAAAGTTCAAACCTAGGCATGTTGCCGTAATGAGAGGGTCCCCCCCCCTCCGCCGGGATCAGAAGTCCAACTCCGCCGGAGAAGCAGTCTCTGGGGCCTGGATTTTTTTTTCCAGGAATCAATGCTCATAAGGATAACCTGTGAGGTATTAAACATCCTAACCCAAATCCGCCGGAAAATTAGGTATAGTACACCACTACTCTAACCTTCCACCGGATCTGTCTAGTTGACTTTCAATAACTTACCTGTGACAAGAGCCACAGGTCCCTTGACCCTTTTAGTGTCTGATCATACTGAACAAGTTTGCAAAACTAATCTTATCACTTCGTGTACACTCGACTCGTGGCGCCGCAGGCGATAAAGTCTTAACGTGCCACAGGGCCAGTCAGGGCGAGTTAACCCGGCGGGCCGAGTTTGTAGCCCTGCTAGGAATGCAATTCTGCCGGGAGAGTGTGGTACAGCTAAACCACACCGGGATCTTTTGAACGTTCCTACCCGTTAGAGACGGATAACTTGGACCCACCGCACGGGGCCGCCGGAACAGACAAAAACTACCGGGAAACGGGGTTGGCACAGCCCCTTTCCCGAAGTCCCACACATATATATACATAATGACATAGGGACGTCTCCCTTACCCCAAATGAACAAGCCCGCATGCATGAACCAAAAAAAGGGGGCATACATAGGCATAAAATAATGACAGACAATTTAGAAACTTAAATTACCTGAAGCCTACGCCGGAGACCCCTAACTAGGCCGACCACGTGGTCCGAAGAACATCCCGGCAGGCAACGCTCCGGCACCCAGCAGCAGCACATCGAAGAGGGAGGCCCACCTAAGGGGCCCAAGCAAAACACGAACCCTGGAAGGCGGAGCACCACTTGCAGACACCCTTAAACCAGAGCTTTTGCTGATATCTGAAGACAATGGCATGTACTTTCCTCAATATTGACAGTCTGTATCATGCCTCGTAGAGTGGTCGCCTTCTAGCTAAGTAAACACAACGGCTAAAGGTGTATCACAACAACAACACACGCGGTACGACAATCCGGGACTCGTAGACGCCTGTGACAATGGTACCCTAATTTAACACACACTTCCTGCGGACCTACCAATCGGGCAGCCGTGCTAGCTAATCTAAACCCTGTTACTACAACACAGATGTATACAAATGAGTAAGGACTCACTAGAAGCTCTGCGAACGTCGAATGAAGCGGACACGGCGTGAGCCCTGTTGACGGTAGGGACGCGGAAGTTGGAAGGACGAGGATGGCCGCTAGGGGGCCTGGTGTCGGGAAAGCAAAGCATGAGAAATCCACGTATATGGCAAGTCATATGATAACAGATATTCAGTTATTTTTATTTTTTATTTTTTACAGAGTTTTTTCTGTAGGGTACCCAATCAAAATGACGATCCCATGAGGGAATTAAGCGTGCACTTATGACGAGTACTCCATGATACTTCCGCGCGGGCTATTCAAAATGCTGGCGCAGGATGTTGAATGGAGACTATTATTATTAATAGGCGAAGTCGTCTATGATGGAGGGGCCCTACTAAATAGTATGTTTATGTGGCTTATATGTTCATACAATAATTAACTATTAGTGAAGCGATTAGGACAAGAGACTGAAACTGCACGTATGTGTGGAGCACTCAGTCTTAAAATTTTATGCATGTATGTATGTATGTATGTATGTATGTATGTTGGTGGGCAATTTCTCCTGTGAGTAGTGGTATAATATTTATTTTGTTATTTCTATTTTTTGTTATTATTTTTTTAATTTTACAACTTCATACTATTCAGATTTGTTTTCACCAACCCACCAGTTAATTTACAAATAAACTTAACTAATGAAATCAATGAAAGTAATAACATAAATCCTTTAAGTGAATTTTTGTCCCTAATTAATTAATAATCTAATAATGAAACTATGTAAAATGAGACTTCAAGTGAAAAGTGCTGGTATACATCTGTTAACACTTTGTTTTCCCATTCCCGCAGTCCCGCGACCTGATGAGTTGGTCTAGTGATCTGGTGGCCAGCATGAAGGCCGAGGAACGTGTGAGGGACGCGGCCAGTGCCCAAGGCCTCAAGACAGACCACGAGCGTATCAAGGCTGAGATAGAGGCGCGGGAGGACCAGTTCAGTAAGGTGGTGGAGGCTGGTGGTAACATGGTGGAGGAACAACACTATGCTACGGCTGAAGTGGAGGACAGGCTTAACAAGGTACAGTGTTGTGGACCGGTTTAACGCCTTCTGTACCAGCGACGTTCTTTTACTTTTTTTCTGGCTACTATTAGACAATTTTATTCAGCGTAAAAAGAGCCTCCAGCAATTAACAGGCTTCTAACTATCTCACTTACTCCTTTTTAATACCACAGATCCTTCTTAACCCTTCCAGCCCGGGCAGCCTTATGTAAGGACGCTGCGGCAGATGGGCCGGACCCCGGGTGTCCTTATATAGTCCGTAAGCTTGAAAGTCTATTCAGCTTGTTTTGAAAGCCGTCCGTCCGACGCATATAAACACAGCCGGTTGGACCGACGCCGTGCACCTCCGAACACAAGAAGGAGAGGCGTCGTTTGTTTTTGTGTGGCTGTATGTAGTTTCAGTAGTGAAAAGTCTCATATGGCTAAAATCGCGGAAAAATGCACTCCACGGAAATAGTCATCACAACTGAACCAGTTAACTTAGAGAGCTCTACTCAACGCCAGTCTACAGATTGGAAACCGCAGTGCGTTTAGACATGCGTGGGAATTTTTTTGCAGTTAAAATAACAAAGATACGGTAGCCTAGGCGTAGACGTATTTTGACTATATCACCCGGGTCTCAACAACGTCCTTAGGATAGGGCCCCCGGGGGGGGGGGGAGGGTTAAACTGCACAAAATCGTCTAAATATAGCTAGAATAAAATTAAAAAGACGTCGCCGGTACAGAAGAGCTTAACCCTTCTGGCCCGGGGGCGCTATCCTAAGGACGTTGTTGAGACCCGGGCTATCTGGCCGAAATAAGTCTACGCCTAGGCTACCGTATCTTTGTTTATTTTAACTGCTAGAAAATTCCCACACATGTCTAAACGTACTGTGGTTTCCAATCTGTAGACTGGCGTTGAGTAGAGCTCTCTAAGTCAACTGGTTCAGTCCTGATGTGGCGGCGTTAAGGTCCTGATGTGGCGGCGTCTACGCCGTGGGGCCACCTCCCGAGGCTGCCAACCGCGGATGGCTGCCGACCCTCCACAGCCGAAGACAAAATCAACGACCAGTGGAGGAAAACCGGATGCCGGCCGCGGGGAGCAGTTTCGGGAGCCAAACCGTCACAACCATCCCCTGCCCCCTCCCTGGGGGCATGGGTCCTTGGAGCGGCTTCGGTCGCGCCGGGAATTTCCACACCTCTCACACCACACACACACATCACACAGTTTTTCCTACACCGAGAAATGACTCTCCGGCTGTCATTTCTCGAAGACTTCTTCTAGCCGGAGACATTGAGAGCAACCCAGGACCCACGTTCACATACATATGTCCAACTTGCTCAAAACCCATCACTTCGAGTCGCCATACTAAGGGTTCAGTTCTCTGCAATTCATGTGGGAACTGGACCCACTTCACCTGCACAACACTTGCCTCCAAGAAACACTACACAAACACCTGGACCTGTTCCTCATGCCCCTCCCTCTCCCAGTCAAATCCCTCGCCTAAAACCCGTCCACCTCTCCTCCCCAACCCACCTAACCTTCCCATATCATCCACTCCCCCCCCTAAAACCCGTCCACCTCTCCTCCCTAACCCACCTAACCTTCCCATACCATCCACATCCTCAACTCAACACACCACACCCCATCCTAATCCATTCCAACCCCCATCTCCTGCTCCCCAATCCCCACCCCCACCTCACCCATCCCAACCCCCAGCCCCTCCCTCACCCCCACCCCCCCCATCACCCCCACCCCCACCCCATCCTCGTGCAGCAGCACCCAACATACATCGTGCACATAACATTAACATTCTTCAACTGAACATAGATGGCATCAACACAAAGAAACACGAACTCTCACACTTCATCAAACAACACAACATACACATTGCCATCTTACAAGAAACAAAACTCCGCACAACACAAAAAACACCCACATTTCATAATTTCACCACCATCCATCCACTCACTCACAGACAACACACAGCTGCATGCACGACCTCCCGAAATCCATCCTTCCGAATCCTCCCTTCCTCGCGAGGACAGAGTCCACCTGGCCAGGCTGAGATGCGGACACCATCCAGCTCTCCTGAGCTATCAGAAGAGACTGGATGACTCCGTTGTCGACGCCTGCCCGGGATGTAACACAGCACCCCATACCATTAAACACATCATAGAAGACTGCATTTCACACAACCACTTACGCCAACAACACAATCTACACTCAATGAGAGCTCTGTGGGAAAGCCCGATCGTGGCCATGGCCTTTCTCAGGGACTCGGGGCTGTTCGGCCAGGCAGCTTAGGGAACAACAACAACAACAACAACTGGTTCAGTTGTGATGACGATTTCCGTGGAGCGCATTTTGCCGCGATTTTAGCAATGTGACACACTTTTCAAGACTGAATCTGTCTTTGCAGACCACACAACAACAAAGCTCTGACGTCTGCTTGCTGCCAGAGGTGCGTGCGTCGCCTCTGACAGGCTTTGTTTACATACGTCGGACGCGCGGCTTTCAAAACAAGCTGAATAGGCTTTCAAGCTTACGGACTATATAAGGACACCCGGGTTCCTGCCCATCTGCCGCGGTGTCCTTTTAAAATGACAACCGGGCAGGAAGGGTTACTCACATACAGAAAAATCTCTCTTTCGGACCCTGAGGGTATTTAGACTAGGTATCCTGCCTGGACTCTCCCTCCCTGTGTGAAAGACATGATAGAGGCCCAAAAGATAAAGATTAATGTCTTAACTAGGGTATTCAGTTTGGAAATTTGCTATACAGGTCTCCCTCACTATCTGATGCCCAGATTTACAATATTATTATAGGTTTTTAGGTGTTTGGGTTTGGGTTTTGGCTGGTCCGAGAACGCATCCCTATTTACCCCATTTATTTTAGGGTTCGCTATAGCATTTTTCTATTTAAGATCGGGTTTTCAAGAACGTAACCTAATCGTAAATCGAGGGAGACCTGTATATAGCTCTCTTTTTGTACAAGTCCAAAAGACTGGCATACAGTATATGTCTTGACATATAATCATCAGTTTGGACTATTGACAGTTATCTTTCAGACCGAATACAAAAATTGGAGGTAGAAGTCTGAAAGCCTGAGATGTTTCACACTTTTGAGCAGGGTTTCCTACTGATTCACCTGAATAATCGAGCCTTTTAGATGTCTTTGATGAAATTATGTATACAAAGTTGATTATTCATTTACTATATAGTAAAAGCAACAGAAAATTACTAATATCAAATAATAAATTAACATAAAGTCTTATAAATAACAAGTATAACATTTGGGTTGACAGGTCCTAGAAGAGAGAAACAAGCTTCACGCCGCCTGGCAGCACAAGAAGGTGTACCTGGACCAGCTGATCGACCTTCACTTCTTCCTGAGAGATGCCAAACAGCTGGACACCATCAGCAGTTCCCAGGAGGCCTACCTGGCATCCTCAGACTTTGGCACCACCATAGAACAGGTTGATGCACAGGTAAGATCATCATCAGGTATTTGTATTACCGGTACAGGCTCCAAAGTACATTGATAATGAGATGAGTGCTGTGGCCAAGTACACCCAACCCTCTGCTATCGCGGGTAATTGGTGCCCTAATTCTACCGCTATAGCCAGATTCGCCATAGCAGAACTGAAGAACTTATGGGAATAATTATAATTGGTGCATAGGTCCATAATTTTGACCTATTTCTTGCTATTTTCACATTTTGTTTACCATATATACTTATAAATACATATTATGAGGAGATTACTTACCACACATAATATATTTGAAATCCGTCTTATGTAGCCTAGCCTAATTCATCGGCATAATTTCGGCGCTTTCGTCTGACACGGCGTTGGTAGCCTAGACCGGCGTTTGCTGTCTGATTTGATGGTGGGCATTTATTTCCTTTATCATTACCACCAGGCCCACTGTCCCTATCACTGAATTCATTTGAGGAGAATACTTAAATACATATTATGAGGAGATTACTTACCACACATAATATATTTGAAATCGGTCATATATAGCCTAACTCATCGGCATAATTTCGGCGCTTTCGTCTGACATGGCGTCGGCGTTGGTAGCCTAGACCGACGTTTGCTGTTTTGATGGTCCTGGGAATTTAATTCCTTCATCATTACCACCAGACCCACTATCCCTATCACTGAATGCACCAAAGGCCATAATAAACTCGCAAGATAAGAGGTTCGGGCAGAAAAAGCTTGTAAACATGTAGTTTTTCAACACAATGGTTGCCAGCCTGTCCACAGATCACAGGCATTCACAGCCGCCGATGTTCTGTGACGTCATTGGGCGCCGTGTTTGAACATTCCCGTCGGTACGGAGCCGCGATAGCACCCTTATTGGCCGTGATAGCGGAAAATTTTTGTTTTTTAGGTAGTCGCGATAGCAGTGAAACGCTATAGCAGAGGGTTGAGTGTACAGCCTGGCGTAAGCCCCCCAAGTTTCAAAATGAATACAGCTGCAGTTAGAAATATAATTGTGTGATGTTTAATGAGTATTTTGTTACCTAAGGTCTTGGTAAATGTATAGGGTATATTTATAAAGTGGTAATAATTCACAAATACCGGTATAGATTAAGCTAATGTATATTTCTATTCTATCAGGTGAAAAAACATGCTGCATTTGAGAAGCTGGTGGTAGCCCAAGATGAGAAGCTAGACACACTCAAGAACCACGGGTCTAAGTTGATAGAACAGAGCCACTTTGACTCACCGCACATCAAGAAACGTATTGACGAGGTGGTCATGAGGCGGACCAGAGTCAAGGACAACACCAAGTAAGGAAAATTTCAGTTTATTTTACATTATACAGGTATCATAATAGTCCTGGCCACAGATGCGGCTATCGTGTTTCAGAAGGTTAGGTATCAAGAGTATCGGTGATGAGATGTGTACAAGCAGGCTTGGATGGTTTGGACATGTGGAGAGGATGGATGAATAGAACTGGGTTAAAAGATGTAAGTCCATGAATGTGGAGGGAGCTGCACTAAGGGGTGGACCAAAAAAGACGTGGGATCGGACTTTGCAGTCTGATCTTAAATCAAAGAACCTGAGAAGTGAGGCAGCTCTGAACAGGGCTGCCTGGAGCGCCGCCATTAGGACGTGAGACCGGAACCGCGCTTTGTGTGGAGCACTCGGTCTTTAAATTTGTGTATGTATGTATGTACTGCATGTCTAAATGTCTATTATAATGAGGCACAGGTGCTTATAAAGTTCATTCAAAAACTTTAATTTTCACAACTAGGCCATTGAAGATGAACAGGTACAAACATACCAGGTTTACATAACTAATAACATATTTTCCTACAAAATCTTCAAGAAAACTTAAATGCATTTGACCACATATAGATTTTGTTTAGTGTGCTGTTGTTTCGATAGTTTTTAATTTTGATGAGTTAGTTACCCCCAAAATGGGGATTGGGCCTGAGCATATAGATAGTATAGATAGATAGATAGATAGTTAGTTACATTCATTTGTACAGTAACTTTTGAGTTCGTTTTCAAGTTTTATATTTTAATATTTACCGTACTTATTTTTCTATAAATTCTTACTACAGTAATTTTCTATATTCAAGGGCCCGAAAGAGCCAACTTGGAGACGCCCACCTGTACGCTCAGTTCATTCGAGACGTGCGAGACGCCAACATGTGGATTGATGAGAAGGCCAACCATCTTGATGCCGAGCGACTGAAGGGAGACGTTAATACCAGTTTTGATGCCAAGGTCCGGAAGTTACAGAAACACCAGGCCTTTATGGCAGAACTACAGGCTCATGAGAGTAGGATCAAGGAAATCACCGAGAAAGGTAATTAAGGGGGAAGGGTTTATTTTTGGGTCAATTATTTCATATATTGACTTGTTTTAGTTTCCTCTCTAAACCTTCATCAAACTTTTAAAAAAAATGCAGTTTTACATGATAATACGTTGTTTTATCTATATATTATATATCTTCCTGTTTTGGTTTGTTTGTTTAGCAAGTTTTACATTACAATATAAATTGTTTTATCTTTATATTATGTGCCCAGTAGGCTGTTGACTCCGTCGTCGACACCTGCCCAGGTTGTAACACGGCACCCCATGCTATTAAACACATCATAGAAGACTGCATTTCACACAACCACTTACGCCAACAACACAATCTACGCTCCTTGAGAGCTCTGTGGGAAAGCCCGACCGTGGCCATGGCCTTCCTTAAGGGCTCGGGGCTGTTGGCCAGGCAGCTTAGGGAACAACAACAACAACAACTATTATTATTATTTATATTATGTATCTTCTTCCTGTTTTGGTTTGTTTGTAAGTTTTCCATTTCCACTTTCCAGGAGCCATACTGGTGAACAAGAAGCACAAGTCCTCAGAGCAGATCAAGGACGAGGTGGACCACTTGGTAGAGCGATGGACCCGCCTGGTACTGGACGCAGAGAACCACTCACGGGGACTGGAGGAAGCGCAGGACATACTGGAGTTCAATACACAGATAGAGAAAGTCGATGCTTGGATTAGAGATAAGGTCAGACTCTCAAATGTGTACAATCGGCCTAATAAGTCATGTCTCGGCTGTCATTATGTTTGGCTCGCTCTGTGCTGTATTTATGTTTGTCAGATGTTGAATAGGGTGGAAATGTGTGGAAACATGTTTGTATATCTCACTCAAATAGAAGAAATCATGTGTAAATGTTGCCGATACCAATTATTGATCAAAACATAATTGGTGCCGAGACCTGACTTATTAGGCTGCTTGTTCATTACTGTATACAGTATTTATTAGAATTACAGTTTGATGATAATAGTTTGTGGGTACCTTAGTTAGTTATAGCATATTATTACTATATATTTTTACTTTTACAAACCATTAATGATCTTCAACTTCCAGCAGTCTCTCTCACTTTAATTCTGTATAATATATTTTTATATTCTGTATTCAATTCTGTGTATTATTTAAAGAACATTTTATAAATGTATAATCTATTTTTATTAATTTCACTCCAACACCAAACGCCTCTCAATGAAATTAATGAAAGCATGTGATCCACCGGGATTGGAACCTGGGTTACCACACACATATTTTAGAACACTAACCATTACACCATCAAGACAGTTCTAATTGTTGTGTTTGTTTATGTGTTTGTAGGAGATGATGGTGCAAGTGGGTGACCTTGGTAAGGACTACGAGCACTGTATGGCTCTACACCGCAAGCTGGACGATGTTGACTCCGACATGAGGGTGGACGACACCAGGTTCACCGACATCAACAAACTGGCCGACAAGATCATCCAGCAAGGATGCAGTGATAACAAGTCCGTCCGCCAGAGGAAGAATGAACTCAATCACAAGTAAGAAGGGTTATATTTTTCTTCATATACTGTTACTGATTGGCTACAGGTCTCCCTCACTATCCGATGCCCCGATTTACGATATTATTAACCCTTACAGTCCCAGGCCCGAGTATATTCGTCAGTAGATAAGTAACTCCCCAGTCCCAGGCCCGAGTATATTCGTTAGTAATGTACTTTCCTTGTAACTGCCTGTACAACCCTGTAGTTGGTAACACAACTGTTTAAGCACTGCTACCGGTCTGGCAACACTTCTCAACTTATAGTAATTATAAAAATACAGACCAAAATTTGGCTAGCAGTGAAGTAAAACAGTACTTGGGAAGTATTGATACTCCCAACCTTACTTCAGATGAGCTGGTGCATAGAAATGCACTTAAATTAGTGTTCGATCATCACTGTCCAGAAGTAGAAAAGAAAATCATAGTACGAGATGATTCACCCTGGTATAGCACTCTAGTTAAATTTCTTAGAAGAGCGCGTAGATGAGCTGAACGTGAATGGCGGAAAAATAAAACAGACTCTACATGGTTGCAATATCTGTCAGCCAGAAGAGCTGTGGTCCACACAATCAAAGATGAAAAGAAAGTGTATTATCAGGGAAAAGTTGACTCATGTGGTAATGACCAGAGGAGGTTGGCTTCAATTGTAAACAGTTTACAGTACTTGGAAAAACAAGAGTCAGCTTAAGACCTTCTGTACCCGATGCCGAGTTGGCTGCCAACTTTGTGTCATTTTTTGCTGGCAAGATAACTCGCATAAGACAGGAACTGGATGATGCTTCTGTTGGTGGAGAACTTTCAGTTGTACTCCAACCCCGACCCATTCCTAATTATGTCCTCTCATCCTTTCACTCAGTAGAGGTGGACATGATCTCGTCCTACATAAGAAACCTCAATAAAACATTTTGCCCGTTGGATCCCATAAATGTTTCCAAGCTACCAAGAGTCTATGATCACACAGTTGAGTTTATTTCCAAAATAATTAATAAGTGCTTCTCTGAAGGTAACTTCCCACATTCTGAAAAGCATGCACTACTCCGACCTAGTCTAAAGAAACCTGGACTTGATGTTGAGAACATGTTGAACTATCGTCCTGTCTCCAACCTGTCCTTCATATCAAAGATATTAGAGCGTGCAATACTTGACCAATTACAACCACTACTTCAGCAGAATGAAACTATCCCAATTTTTCAGTCTGCTTACCGACAGCATCATTCAACTGAAACAGCATTGATTAGAGTACATAATGATCTAGTTGAGAACATTTGCAATGGTGTGGCCTCACTTTTGGTCTTGCTTGATCTCTCTGCGGCCTTTGACACAGTGGATCACGAGTTGCTATCGAGTGATCTTTACGATTGTGGTGTGCGTGACTCCGCTCTCTTGCTTCTTGGGTCGTACTTGTCAGGTAGATTCCAGAGTGTGATGGTAAATCAAATGGTCTTGGACTCGACACCCATTCAGTATGGTGTTCCGCAGGGATCAGTTTTAGGTCCTATCCTATTCATAATTTATATCAGCAGTTTGTCTCTTCTGCTTCGTGCACATAATGTCACTTTTCAGTTTTATGCAGATGACCCCCAGATTTATGTGAGAATCACAAATATAGTTGATATACGGAGTAAGATGGAATTGTTGATGTCTGGTATCAAGAAGTGAATGAGAGCGAGAAAACTTGAACTAAATGATGGTAAAACTTATATTCTCATCATCCGAGGAAATTAAAATGTAAAACTTGCAAACTAAACAAACCAAAATTGGGACAAGGACAATATAAAGTCAAATTAAATGATCAAAATCGCTATGTGGAAACAACGCTTACTAAAATGAAAATTATTAAATAAAAGAACACAATCCACCACATAGGGTGTACATTACTACATAAGCAAGTTAATCTGTTTCCCAAGCAAACTAATCGCACATATAACAACGCACTATCGTCACGTTAAAGGAAGTAGTCAAGTTTGGGAAGTCCGGGACGTTCTGGCAAATTTTACTAAACTCTGCATGAATAAAGAAACTACATGTTAGATGTCAAAATATTATAAAATACAGTACAGCACTCACTAACGATAGTGCTATCGGGTAGGTACCTGTAAGCATAGCATGCCTCAAGTGACCCCTATCAATAACTACCCTACAAATAACCTACATTTATAGCACAAATAAACTAAGGAAATCGCAAAAGTAAGCAATTGATACTATCGACAAGATAAACAATAAATACAGACAAAAAGTAAGCAGAGGTTATACAAAGAATACAGTCACAATAATTGACCCTAAAAAGATTAAATTTATGGAACAATTTACTTGCCTCAAAACCTCTGTCCACTAAGAGTCTGTATAGTAACCTAGCTCTAGCCCAAAAGTCATCTACTTTAGTGCAGATTTTACAAAATCTTATTAATTGGGAATAATTATAAGACTACTAGGGAAAGGAAAGTTTATTACGTTTCATTAACAATCTCTATATTTATATCAAGAAAATTTTCAACTTTATAATTTACGTTACATTGTGTGAGGGGAATAGAATTAGGGTAAATAAGTTTAGCAACTTGATTAAAATTTTTATTACTTAACAGTTTAGCAAGTGCTAATTTTTCTGGAATTTTATTTGTCTTGCTACTGTCAACTAAGTCTTTTATATATTTAAATTCTAAAGCAAGCAAGAATAAGTCTGCAATTAAAGGGCTAGCATTTCCACCCATAGGAATTCCTAATATTTGTTTGAAAATGTACGGCCCGAATCTAACATAAGTATTGAAAAGGAGGAATTTAAGGGCATCTTTAAGTTTAGTTCTATCAAAATATACAGAACTAGTGGGAGTAGAGCTAAGTGATGCATTATTAAAATATGTATAAACATTTATGAAATAATTACCATTCCTAACGAACCTGTCAAAGTGCCCTCTCCATCAATGTGGGTGGATCTCAGCTGCGACCGGCCAACTCTTCGAAATCTGGGTGTATATGTGAACTCCCGATTAGATTTCAAAGAGCATGTAAACCAGATAGTTAAAAGTTGTTACTTGCACATCAGAAATCTCTATTTGGTGAAGCCGTTTATAACCAGACGTTGCCTCCTGACGTTGGTTCACTCATTGGTCTTCTCTCGTGTTGATTATTGCAATGCCCTGTTGGTGGGTCTTCCAAATTATATTTTAAAGAAAGTTCAGTCTGTTCTTAACAGGGCCGCAAGACTCATTTTTGGTGTTCCACCTAGAACTCCTACTACATCTCTTCACATAGAACTGCACTGGCTACTAGTAAGAGCAAGAATAGAATTTAAGTTGTGTTTGGTGACTTTTAAGGTTCTCAAATTTGGTGAGCCTAGGTACCTTGCGGAGCTGCTCAGGCGCCCACCGGCACACCATGGTGTAGTTGTGCGTCATGACAATGACCCTTTTCGTCTTGATGAACCAAGGGCTTTCCAGCAGTCTTCTTTCTTTGAGAGGTCATTCTCCTACATGGCTCCGAGGTTGTATAACAGGTTGCCGCTGTCCATGAGACAGCCGAGTTCTGTTGAATGCTTCAAGAGACAACTTAAGACTTTTCTCTTTGAGAGAAGCTATGATCTTGAGAGAGGTGTCATGACAGATGGCTATAGAGTTTAGGCTATTTTTCCACTGCTAGTGATTGTTAAATGTGTGTTGTATATAAGCCTTCTTTTGATGCATTGATTTTGTTCTTTTTTCTTTCTCTTTCCGAGCGCTAGTGAATTCTTCGGAAAAATTGGCCCTTATGAGAAATAAGTAACATGCTTATTATTATTATTATTATTATATAAGACCCGCTGAAGGGTGACTGGGCCAGCCTTGCTCCATCTCTTGAGGTGAAAAGGTGGTCTCTCCTGCCATTTTTGCCACAGTGCTTGGGACTGCAGGGGCTTTTATTACTGTATCCTATGGAATGGTGTAGGTTAAAGGTTTTTAGGTGTTTGGGTTTTGGCTGGTCCCAGAACGCATCCCTATTTACCCCATTATTTTTAGAGTTTGCTATATGATTTTTCTATTTAAGATCGGGTTTTCAGTAACGTAACTCAATCGTAAATCGAGGGAGACCTGTATATGATCAAATTGGTTGCCACTGGATATGTTATGTCACTATTCAGTCTTATTGTTTTCTTCATACGGATATAATAAAAAAAGATGGAGCATAGTTTTCTGGGAAATGTACTGTTCTTCCAAAAGATTAAAATAATTAATTATTTCTACTTCAGGCAAGTTTTATGCCTTTATTATAAATATAGACCACATTTATTGGAAAGGGAATTTACAGAAAACTAATGTATTTATTGTTATCCTTTGCAGATGGCAGGCCCTGAAGGGAGCCATTGACCGGTATCGCTCGGACTTGGCTGGAGCCCTGGAAATCCACGCCTTTAACCGGGATGTGGACGACACCAAGGACCGCATCAGTGAGAAGGCCGGCATCCTGGCCAACGACGACACCGGCAAGGACCTCACACAAGTAGAGACCCTCCAGCGCAAACAGGAGACCATCATCCGCGACATGACCGCCATCGAGAACAAGATCAAGGAACACGAGAAGAACGCTCACAGCCTCTCAAGAAAGTACCCGGACAAGAAGGACCCCATACTGAGGAAGCAGGCGGAGGTACTGGAGGCTTGGTCCAGGTTGTGCGAAGGCTCTCACGGGCGGAAGGAGCAGCTGACACATTCGTACACTCTCCACAAGTTCCAGTCGGACCTCCGGGAGTTGGAGCGATGGGGGGAGGATATCGTGAGTCGCATGAACGCATCAGCACTGCCCAACAACATCGCTGAGGCTGAGGCTGTTCTACAAAGTCATCTGGAGAAAAAGGTCAGTATTTAGACATTTAGAAAATATATTTATGTACAGTATATACTGTATATCATACATACTACAGTGTACTTTTATGTACAGTATATATATATCATACTACAGTGTATATTTATGTATTTAGCAAGAAAAATATTTGTATATATTTTTAGTCTTAACCCTCTCATGTTCTTGACGCAATTTTGAGCCTATTAGGGATACTTTAAAGACTTTGTTACCATCAGGGGTATTTAGAAACCTTTAGTTTAGTTACTTCAACCTCTGCAGTTGTCTTTGAGTTAGCTGTGGGCAGAAAACTAATTTTGGAGAGGTAATTATAAGAGTGAGAGAACTCTATTTAGTATTGCTAATCTGGAAACCTCTGCGTCATGGTCGTGAGAGGGTTAATCAGGTCGTTAATTTTAATAGATTGTTAACTTTTACCATGTAAAGTATATACTGTACTGTATTATATATTAGGATTAGAAGTTGAGGAGTATTTAATGTTTTTGTTTTCTTTTAGGCTGAAATTGATGGCCGCAAAGAAGTGTTCAAAGCGCTTCAGCACTTTGGGAAGAAGCTCATTGCTGATGACCACTTTGCTAAGCAGACCATCCAACAGAACTTGGAAACACTCACCGATATTGAAAATAAGGTAATCTTTTAATACTATGCTATATCTATACAGTACTCGGTTGCTTTTCAATTGACGGATAATTACAGAGTTCCCATCAAGATTTCTCGGTTATTTTGAAGATTTTGTAGTGAAATATGGTGCTAATTATATAAACTTGGTCTTGATATGATGCAGAGACATGGTGGTTTAATATTTTTCCATTAGGTATCGAGAAATTTGCTTCTAAGGGATTCAATTTACCGTCAGATGAAATTAAACAGATTTGTTGGGTTGAACATAACTAAAAAAAAATGGTACGGAAATGATGGTGATGGAATGTGACTGATAGCATGTTTGTGTTTCAGGTGATGGTGTTCTGGAGTGAGCGTCAACGTGTACTGAGTCAAGCCCATCAACTACAAATGTTCCTGGAGATGACGGAACAAGCTAACTCCTGGCTGGCTAACAAAGAGGCCTTCCTTAACAACGATGATGTCGGGGTCAGTTGGGAGTTTATTTTGGGTGTAGCTTATGTGGATAAATTTAATTAACACAATCACTGCGGCAATTGTAATTTTTCAATTGCTTGGTTTGCACTGTACCATACGGGGGTTTTGGACTAAAAGTGACCTTCAATCCCTACACATTTTCATGTACTGTAGAAACAAGAGCTAGCGAGAACGTATTTCAATTATATATTATATATGAAAATAGAGGAATAGACCTTTCCAATGACATTTGAATAATGTCTGTACGACCACTGGTTGCCGTGTAACGATATTGCAAAGTTAGGGCTAAATCGGTAAAAATTAGCGATTTTAGCGGTTTTCGCTATTCTCAAGTCTGTAAAGGAGCTGGAGATATCTCCCAGTTACGCTAGTGTTCGCCCAGACACAGCTGGCGATGGATGGGACGGACCTGCGCTGCTTAGACTCGCTTGCCTGCCTCCCAAGCATACTACGCAGGTTTTCGGCAATTGTTATATGACAATTGCTGCAGTGATATCTGTATTTTTTTTATATAGTAGCCTGCAGTCATTGAGTTAATAATAATTGAATGATAATTTTTCACTTGCAGCCCTTAGGCTGAAAATTTACAGTTATAAGACAAACCCTCACTCCCTTGAAGGGGTAGGGAGGATCAGCAAGAAAAGGCTTGCTGATTCCTTAGTGGGAGTCAATTCTGGAGGTAGGAATCCCCGTCCCAACCTCCAGGGGGTATCTGCGCCACAAAAGTGATGGATGTTGGGGCTGCCACATCCTTACGCTACAATATACTTTACTACTAAGATAACCTTAACCCCTTCAGCACCATGACACCTTTTTACCTTTGATTCTGGCTAAAATTTAATGGATTTTATGCAGTTTAAGAAGGACCTTGTTTGAAGAGGGTTTATTGAGATCATATTTACTCGAGTCGCAGAGGTAGATTATAAACTAAAGAAATAGTCTACTGGTAACCAGAATATGATGACAATTAGGGTAATGGTGGCGAAGGGGTTAACTTTGTGGATACATACAATCCTTGGTGACCCAGAAGGGGCCTAAATAAGTAACACCCCGTTCTTTAAGAGGAGATCTCCACTTGAGGGATTTTTTTCTTGACCCCTTTCTCCCTCATGTTTAGCCCCATTGCTTTTGATATTATAAAACGTTTGCCCCATTAGTTTAGCGATTTTAAGAACTTTCACCCCATATTAAGACCTTTCGTGCAATTCAGGTTTCGATTTTATCCTGGCGAGCGATAGCGAGCCTGTAATTTAAGTGGAACCGGCCTTCGGCCGGGAAATTTACAAATTTATCTTGAAAGGCCCTCGAGGGGGTGTAATTTTAAGCTTGATGGAGGTCTAGGGAACAAACTAAATACCTCCCCTTAACATTAATATCAAATACAAACTCCGATGTACCTGAATAAACTAATGAAAGCATATGGCCCTCCCGAGATTCAAACTCGGGACATCACACCCAGACAGAACATGAGCATCTAAACCATTACACCACCCAGACAGTTGTTGTTGTTGTTGTTGTTGTTGTTGTTCTTCCCTAAGCTGCCTGGCCG
Organism: Paralithodes platypus; assembly: GCA_032716605.1. Taxonomy (NCBI): domain Eukaryota; kingdom Metazoa; phylum Arthropoda; class Malacostraca; order Decapoda; family Lithodidae; genus Paralithodes; species Paralithodes platypus. The sequence goes on along the minus strand of CM064541.1, from coordinate 33,572,814 downwards.
AACAGCCCCGAGTCCCTGAGGAAGGCCATGGCCACGATCGGGCTTTCCCACAGAGCTCTCATTGAGTGTAGATTATGTTGTTGGCGTAAGTGGTTGTGACCTGGATGTGTGAGAGTTTGTGTTTTTTATCTGTGTTTATTTTTTGTTTTATGTTGTTTTTGTGTTTTCCCTGTTCTTGCTCTGTCTTGAGTCGGCTACCCCCAAAATGGGGATTGGGCCTGAGCATATAGATAGATAGATAGTAAGTGGTTGTGTGAAATGCAGTCTTCTATGATGTGTTTAATGGTATGGGGTGCTGTGTTACATCCCGGGCAGGCGTCGACAACGGAGTCATCCAGTCTCTTCTGATAGCTCAGGAGAGCTGGATGGTGTCCGCATCTCAGCCTGGCCAGGTGGACTCTGTCCTCGCGAGGGAGGAGACACTGTCAACTAGAGAAATGGAAGGGCATTTATACTAACCCAAACGGCTTAGATTGTACAACTTGGCTTGGAGGGACCACACTTCAAGCCTTCTCCATCAGGGGGGCTATTTTGTGATCATTTGGCTGTGTGTGTGTGTACTTACTCTAGTTGTACTTACTCTAGTTGTATTGCGGGAGTGAGCATGCTCGTTATTTCCCGCCTCCTATATGTGTAGGTGTTATATGTATCGTTGGAATGGCTGTGGATGTGTGTGTAGTCTGTATTTTTAGCCAATTGGCGACATCGGAAACGAAGGCTTAGGGTGGATCTGTATGGTACCATTCTCACTATAGACGGTACCGTCTCGCCCGAAGGCTTAGGTAGCCATCAGCTTAGGTGAACCATATGATACCCATCTCGCCTTGTGTGTGAGTGAGAGTGTGTGTGTGTGTGTGTGCGAGTGTGAGTGAGAGTGTGTGAGTGTGAGTGTGTGTGTGTGTGTCCGTTTCTGTATCTCCTCGTTGTTTGTTATGGTATGTCTGAGTGAGTGACTATTTCTTTCATTGTTTAACTTTGTTCCACATGAAGATTGGTGATATTGCTATGAGATATTAATATACGTTTTGTTTAATTTTGTAAGCCTTATGATTATTATTTTGTTTCATTGACATGCCTCAGAAAATAGAAACTATATATGATGTAAGTATCTAAGAGTATCGAGAGCACTTTTATTTTTACGCCAATATTTGTGTTTTTTATATTATTTATAGTAACAGGTGACCTGTTTTTATTCTGTCCTTTTCTCTCTTTCTCTGGCTTGTATCCATTTGGCCCCATTCAGCCTACTGTTTTAAGACGTTTATCCCCATCCAGGTGTCAATTTTTTACTAGTGAGTGGTAGTGAGCCAGCATTTTTTTTTTTTTTTTTTGACCGCAGGCTAAATTTGTAAATTTTTCGATAAAAAAATGAAGCCGGATTTCTTCATATAATGCTGGCTCGCTATCGCTCGCCAGGAAGAAATCGACACCTAGATGGGGATAAACGTCTTAAAATAGTTGGCTGAATAGGGCCGAATGGATACAAGCCAGAGAAAGAGAGAAAAGGACAGAAATAACACCAAGCAGGTCACCCTCCTTAAGGGTAAGGTAGTTGCTTCTTCTGGACCCCTTCTCCCTCATGTTTAGCCCCATTAGTTTTCACATTTTAAGAATTTCGCTCCATTAGTTTGCCGAGTATAAGACTTTTTGTGACATTTAGGTGTCGATTTTTCCTGGCGAGCGATAGCAAGCTGGAGGAACCGGCATTTTGGCGGGACATTTTTCTACCGAAAAATGTACAAATTTGTCTTGAAAGAGGGTCTAGGGGGTGTTTTCTTAAGCTTGATGGAGGTCTAGCGAGGAAAAAATAAATAAAGAAATAGATAGTTCACTTTTTGGGGGATTTTTGCATGTACAGTATTCATCATTTGTTTAGTTTCCTCTCTAGACCTCCATCAAATTTAAAAAAAACATCTATTAGATCCCCTTTCTAGATTAATTTGTACATTTTTCGGTAGAAAAATGTCTCGGCCGAAGGCCGATTCTTTCAACATTACAGGCTCACTATCGTTCGGCAGGGGAAAAATCGACACCTAAATAGCACGAAAGGTCTAAGTATTGACTACGAAATGGGGCAAAAGGTATTAAAATCATCAAAATAATGGGTCAAATGTCTTAAAATCTCAACACTAATGGGGCTAAACACGAGGGAGAAAGTTGTCCAGAGAACCGGCCCATGTCCCCTTAATATATTCAGTAGTTCGGTAATAAAACCCAAGCTGCGTATGTTATGTTACTACTCACCTCCTCCAACACAGTGCACAGTCGCGCTAATAAGTCATGTCTTTGATCAATAATTGGCATCGGCAATATCCAAGCTTCATTTCTTCATATCGAGTTAAATATCCACACATGTTCCTACACTAAGCTTACCCACCCTAATTAACATCTGACAGACATTAATACAACACAGAGCAAGCCAAACGTAATGACAGCTGGGACATGACTTATTAGTGCGACCGTACATCACCAATATGCATCCCTTTGTTATGGCACACACACACACACACCGCACATTGTTATACCTTGCTGGCGTTTCTCATCTTATTGTTATTTTGCAAGTTTTACATTACTTTATTTATTTTGCAAGTTTTACATTACTTTATTTATTTTGCAAGTTTTACATTACTTTATTTATTTTGCAAGTTTTACATTACTTTATTTATTTTGCAAGTTTTACATTACTTTATTTATTTTGCAAGTTTTACATTACTTTATTTATTTTGTCAAGTTTTACATTACTTTATTTATTTTGTCAAGTATTTTTGTCCATCTTTTCTTTTTATTATACTTGTAGATAATTCTATATATAATTTTGTTATTGATACTTATAAAGAGGAGAGCCAGACCTATGAGAGTTCCGTATGGAGCTCAGTGGTCTGGTTAATCTGCTCTACTTAACTAACTATAAAGAGGAGACTGTTAGCCCTCTGAGGATCGATGACGCACCTCTTTTCTGGCTATTGTTAGGCGATTTTATTCAGATTAGGAAGGGTACAAGGAAGTCAGAGGGTTGATTGAGCTAGTCTCTACCCTTTTAAGTCTCACAGATCCTTCCTAAGCTGTATAAAATTGTCTGATGATGGCCACATTAAACTGCTAAAATGCGTCATATCCTCAAGGGGTTAACTAGTACTAAATATTTCCACCTTATGTATGATCGCTAACACAGTGCTTATCTCTGACCAGGATTCCCTGGCATCCGTCGAAGATTTGATCAAGAAACACGAGAGCTTTGAGAAGACGTTCGAGGCTCAGGGCAACAAGATCGAGCAGCTGGAGGCCTTCGGTGGGCAACTACTGAAGAAGGACCACTACGACAGCGACGGCATCCGGCGCAAACTGTCAGTCGTCATCAGGAAGCGGGACAACCTAAAGGACAAAGCCAAACTCCGAGGACAGAAGCTGGAGGAGTCTAAATCCCTCCAACAGTTCCTGAGAAATGTGTATGAGGTTGAGGGGTGGATCTCTGAGAAGCTGCAGGTGGCGTGCGATGAGAGTTACCGGGACCCCACCAACTTGCAGTCCAAGATACAGAAACATGGAGCATTTGAGGCGGAGGTCTTGGCCAACTCCGGCAGGGTTAGCGCCGTTACACATGAAGGTAGATATTATTGATCTCTTATGTTTAACTTGGTTTCTCTCACCATAACCTTAACTATTGTTTCTACTATTTTAGCTTCATATTTTTTAACCTTTTTCCCGGTATAGTAATAATAATAATAATAATAATAATAATCTGTTGTTTTGTTTTCTCAAAAGTGCCAGCTCTTCTAAGGAATTTGCTAGCGCTCGCTAATTCATTTATTTAAGCTCCATCAACGAAAATAGTAGTCTATAAACTATAGTTTTCTCTCACAGTGCACCTGTCAAGATCATAGCTTTTCAAAAAGAGAAAGGTCTTAAGCTGCGCCTTATTATTTCCTCTACTGTTGCCCCAGATTATTACTAACATCGTTCTTAACACCATAAACCTCTCTAATGAAATTAATGAAAGAATGTGATCCTCCCAGGATACCAGATACAGAACTTACACACTCTAACCATTACAATGTCAAGACATTTATAGTTGTTTGTAATTAATTTTATTATTTTACGTAATGGTAAAGGACTAAATGCAAAATTTATTCAAACTCTTGTGTGTCCAGGCATTTTGGCTCGAACGTCCCTTGATTTTGGCCCTGTCACTCTTTCAACTCTGGGGGAGGCACTTAATACAGGCAGTTCAGCCTTTTGTCTCCCTCACTCACATAGAAAAAAAAAAAAATGGTGAAAATTGGCAAGACATTCAAATTCAAGGTAGCCTATAGAAAGAATTTCAATTCGTGGAAACAGTTAAAGATGATTAATGCAAACCACTAACACTCACTAATGTTGTATGTGTAATTAATAATACCAATATTGTCCCAACAGGAGAGAACCTAATATCAAAGGGTCACTACGCTGAGCAGGAGATTCAGGCTCGCTTGGACGGTCTAGACTCCCTCTGGAAACAACTCCAAGATTCATCTCTGTTAAAGAAGGAGAGACTGCATGATGCCTACCAGGTACAGTGGCATAAAAACAAAACTTATTGTCAGCATTCCAACAAAGTCTTCATCAATTCATCTCAAACTTCTAAATTGAGCTACAGTAGGATTAATTTTCAAATTTTCAGAGTAAAGGATTGAAGTGACATGTAATATCTCTCCCAGGCTTTACTGTTCAACCGCACCCTGGATGACTTGGAGTCTTGGATGGATGACACAGAGACCCAGCTACAGTCAGAGGACCACGGGCGTGACCTGACCTCAGTTCAGAGCCTCCTAAAGAAACACCAGCAGTTGGAGGCGGACATTGCAGCGCATCAGAGTGAGGTGGGTCATTAGACTTATTTTTGTTCACATATATTTCCGTAATTTTAATATGTCCACATACTTAGTAGTAATTTTGATGAGTTCTTTTGTCTTTATATTTTGCCGTTCCTTTTTAGCTTATTACAGTAAATTGTATATCATTGCTACTTTTGCTAGAGTATCTTTATTGAAACTCAAAAATATTGCTCATCAATAGATTATAAATTTGTAGCATATTGCAGAGTAAAATATAGTATTTACTTCTCGACTATTATTGCAGTTGTGTTAAGCGTTATTTCCACATAGCGTTTTGATAAGTTCTTTTGCCTATATCGTGTGTCGTCCCAGTTTTGGTTTGTTTAGTTTGCAAGTTTTACATTATAATAAATAATATAGTCTATATAGGTTAATGTTTGTATTACACTGAGGTTATGAGGTAATAACAAAGCTACCCTTCTATAACCCAGGTGGACCAAGCTCGTGATGTTGCCCAGTCGTTCACTACAGCCCATCACTTCATGAGCGAGGAAATCAACGAGAGAGTCGAGGGAGTTACTAGGAGGTCAGTTCATTTAAATTTATCTATCTATATACTCTGGCACGTACCCTATCTATTTACCTATTATTTCTATCTATTGCCTAGCACCTTGATCCTCGAGGGGTTGGCCATGAATGAATCGCTTCCGTATGCTGAGGCAACTCTTTCGATTAGCCAACTTATTTTTGTTCAAGGGGGACCGATGCTAACCCAATTGCCCATAAAATTTAAATTCCCTTCTGTATAACTATGTGGGAGGAGATTTTTAATGTACAGTAAGCAAAGAAGAAGGTACGGTAACAGGCCGTAGCTGGATTGGTAGAGCGTTCGCCTGCTAACCGTGAGGTTGACGGTTCGAGCCTCGGGCCAGCCAGTGTGTTATTGGCAGACGTCAGTGCTGTTGGTGAACGGTGCGGTCTAGCAATCTGTGGCAACTATTCACTAAGTCCCTGATTCATCAGGGCACCCACCCTAGCCTTGCTATTCAGCAGGGAGTGTATGGTGGTAAAAACTGCATCATCATCATCATCATCATAGATACAGTACTATGAACATTTGTTCAATATTTTTGTGTTAATTCTGTATGTTGGCCATAATGCCACTGCTTATAATATACAGTACGCCTTAATTCCTAAAATATGTATCTCTTGCCAGCTTACCAGTAACTACAACTTAATCAGAACAATTACTATTTCAAAGATATATTTACATGCTCATTAACCACAAATTAATTCTGTTTATTTCCACATAGCGATTTTGATTAGTTCTTTTGCATTTATCTTGTGTCGTCCCACTTTTGGTTTGTTTGTTTTGCAAGTTTTACATTATAATTTCCAGATACAACTCCCTGCACGAACCCATCCACATCCGTCACGAGAACCTCGAGGACGCCCTGTTGCAGCACCAGTTATTGCGAGACATAGAGGATGAGATGCTGTGGGTGTCTGAGAAGCAACCCCTCGCGGCCAGTCAGGACCTTGGGTCGTCTCTCACCGCGGTACAGAACCTTCAGAAGAAACACCAGGTACAGATTTAGTTACTATAGTCTTTTTTTTCCCAGATGAGGGTAAATTGTCATGTTACATTCATCATCATCATCTCCGACGCCTTGTTTCCCTCTGGGAAATCCCCGCTAGAGGATGGCCATGACAGAAACTTCTCCAGGCTACTTTGTCAAGACATGCCTCCCTTGCCCGTGCCACAATGCCCCTTCCACTACGTGGAAGTTTTTCTTCAATATATTTTTCTACTTTCTTTTCCCATACCATAGGTGGTCTTCCACTACTAGCGGTTCCACTCACCTGACTCCCATATATCTTTCTTGGCATTCTGTCTTCATCCATTCTCTGAACATGACCATACCACCTCAAAGTACTTCTCTTTATCCACTCAACCACACCACAATCAATGCCCAAAGCCTGCTCTTCCATTCCAAAGGACTCATACACTTCCCTATTACTTGGCCCATCTAGCCTATTAACGCCAGCTGTCATGTTACTATAGTCTATTCGCTGTAAGTAGGTGAAAAATCATGATCTCTATCCACTGTAACTCAAATAGGGCTAGAGCAAATTGGCTGTAAATTTCCACAACTATTCCTTGACTGACTCTTCCCAAATGGTAGATATATTAGCTTGATTACACTAGTCGTTTTTGAGTTACAGAGGGTAGAGGTCATGATGTCTTGCCTACTTACAGCGAATAGACTATAGCTTGGCTACTCTTCTATTATGCAGATTTTGTAGCGAAATAAGTTGTTCATTATGAAAACTTGGCATTAATACGTCCCAGAGACATAGTACAGTACAGTAGTTTCATATTTTTCCATTAATTATCGAGAAATCAGTTGCTAAGGAATTCAGTTTACCGTGAGCGGAGATACAACCAACTACAGTAACACCTCGATTTTCCGGCATTCAAGCATCCGGTAACTTCAAACAACCGGAGGTTTTAGGAAATTATTAAAAAAAACAAAAAGAAAAAAAAAAAAATCATACCAGCATCAGTTTATCATACCAAATAATAAATACATATAATATTAGGAACAAACTATTTAAAAAGCACCAATAAGAAATATATATATATATAAAATAGTCCGTGGTTCTAAGCGGGTAACGGCGACATCAGTAGAACAAGCAACAACAACAACAAAAGTGCGGGAATAGGCCTCTCAGTCTTGCCCGATCGATCGATCCGTATATACAAACATTCTCATATTGGACATATTATACTCGATTCATCGCTATCATGCCGAAGATTAAGGCAAAGTCGGACAAAGTGAAAGCCAATAGTGATAAGAAGTGCAAAAGAGTGGTTCTGAGCTTGGAACAAAAAATACAAATATCCAAATGAATGGAGAGGTGGATGATGCAACATCATCCACCTCTGGCAAGCATCCACCCCTTGCTGCATCTCCCAAAGCATCCACCTCATAAATAAGTTTTAGATATTAAGTGAGAAACCTAAGAAACTAAAAAGAACAAAAACTGTTTGATATTAGTGTTTCATTTTGCTACTGTCAAAATTTTGAATGCGCTGCAGAACTCTCCCTCCTGATAAGGCTTAGCCTTCGCATACGACGATACGCATTACGCCGCCGACAACCACAACAGCTGGACAACTTTTCCAACTTTTACTGTACTTATAAATTGGCGAGTTGAGAACATTACTATTAAAATGGTATAGTTGTTGTTGTTGTTGTTGTTCCCCAAGCTGCCTGGCCGAACAGCCCCAAGGCCAAGGCCATAAACGAGCGACCCCACAGAACCCTCCCTGCCGACCACAATAAAACCTGGGTGACCGAAGCCACTCCATGGCGGGGGGCTGAGAGGGTGCGTAAACGCCCGGGAAACCAAAGCCCCACCCAGGGCCCTGTGCCCCTCAGCAATTATGAAGAGAAAGTTGAGGGGCAAAGGAATAATGTGACGCTTTAGCTTCCAATCTTGGTAGATTGGGAGGTCAATCTACGGAAGAGACGCCGTCACTCGAGATCTAGAAAATATATAAGTAAAAGGAACAGTCAGAGTAAGCTATGGGTATGGCAGAGATCGCTCAGGTCTCCCTCTGATAGACCAGCCCATCACCAGTAAAATGGTATAGTAATGTGTGTTTGTTTATTATATTAAGGCTGATAATACAGATAGCCATTAGGGGGTATTTTCTTGGGGTTTATGGGCATTTATAGGAGTAATGTTCAACTAACCGGATTTTTCAATTTTCCGGAAGTTTCAAATCCCCCTGAGTGCCGGAAAATCGGGGTGTTACTGTAGTTTTGTTATCTTAACCCCTCAGAGCCGGCTATGTATTCCATACCGAAACCCGGGGGTTTTGGCCGAAAAACTTCTACGCCTAGGCTACCGTATCTTTGTTAATTTGACTGCTTCCGCATTTCCGCGCATCCCCAAGCGTAGATGTGTTTCGTACCTGTAGAATGACGTTGAGTAGAGCTCTCTAAGTCAACTGGTTCAGTTGTGATGACGATTTCCGTGGAGATCACTTTGTGGCGATATCAGCCACTTTACACTACTTTTCACTACTTAACAATAACATACAGGCACACACGAACAAGGAAGCCTCTCCTTCTTGTGTTTGGAGATGCGCGGCGTCGGTCCAACCGGCTGTTGCGTCGGACGGACGCCTCGCACACCAAGCTTACAGGCTTTCAAGCTGCCGGAGCCTCAGAGCCCTTCCGGGTTCCGCGGGGGTGTTTTTTATGGATGCCTCAGAGCCCAACCGGGTCTGAGGGGTTAAACACCAGGTACAGATTTAGTTACTATACTCTGTTTCTTTTCAGCTGACGATAAATTGAATCCCTTAGCAGCAAATATCTCGATACTTAGTGGAAAAATATTAATCTTCTATGTCTCTGCATCATAATAAGACCAAGTTTATATAATTAGCACTATATTTCACTACAAAATCTTAAAAATTACTGAGAAATCGTGATGGGAACTTTGCAATTTACCGCCAGTTGAGATGAAACCGACTAGTTTGGTTATCTTGAACATTCCCCTTGTGGCATTATTATAAACAATTAGAGACCATGGGAACGTATGGACTTGCCATAACCTTCTCACTACAATCCGCTTGTGGAGGTTTTGTGTTCTCAACCTTTTTATAAATAAGTAACACCCCGTTCTTAACATTAATCATTCATTACAAACCCCAATGCACTTGAATAAACTAATGAAAGCATATGATCCTCCCGGGATTCAAACTCTGGACACCACACCCAGAACATAAGCACCTAAACCATTACACCACCAACACAGTTAAAGGTTGAGTACACGATTACGATTAATATCCATTTTCGAATTTTGGATTTCAATCTAATCATGTCCTCAGACCCAACTACATTATGGAAAGCGTAATGTTTTAGTGAGACGAAAGAATCCCTGATATCATAAAAAATATATAGAGTACTGTAGTCAAGTGTCCCTTACCCCTGTGGACGTTTACCCCTGTGGACGTTTAGTTTGAGGGCTGAGGGGAGCGGCAGCCCCCACTTTGGACACTTATGTTAGGTTAGGCAACCTCCTTGGAATATTAATACACAACTTGAGTGTAAATGTTTGAAAGTTCATACTTTTTGAAAGATTTATAACTAAAGCCGGTATCACACAAGAGCTTTTATAGTTAACATTCGATCATCAAACAATTTCTGGTAAAATTTCTGGAATATTTTGCCCTGTTATCGGAAACTAGACTGATGGTAGGTTAATTTAAGTAATCAAAAGTTGACCTCATAAGCTGCCAGACCAGTGTTGAGGATAAATGTTGTGGGAAAAAGTGCTTGTGTGATACCGGCCTAAGTAATTTACAGTATGTTTGTGTGCCTTAAGGGGAGGTTTTTACTGTGTTCCCGATATTTCCATCAAGCTTACGATTACACCCTCTAGACCCCCTTTCAAGATAAATTTGTACATTTTTCGGTAGAAAAATGTCCAGGCCGAACCGGCCTTAACCCCTCCAACCCGGATGGGCTCTTGAACGCCCATAACAACCTCGGCCCGCGCAACCCGGAAGGGCTCTTGAACGCCCATTGCTTGCATGCGTGCTTTCGAATGCCGCGCGTACATTTTCGGTATCGTGGGACGGTAGGTGGCGCCACCAGGCGTAAACTCCGCCACAGCAACAGTATCTACCCCGACGCCATCATGGACAGTACGCCAAATAGTGATTCCGCTGTGTCCGATACCGTGCTTCCTACGACGCCCTTGCTTGTTCGTCGCGCCTTACCCCGACGCCATCGCCTAAATGTGTTATCTCCCGGAGGTATTGAGACGACATTGAGACTTTATGAGCGAGCTGATGCCAAGCATAATGTTGATGATGAAGTCAGTGACGACTCCAGTAATTATAAGTCGAGTGATTATGGCCATGAGAGTGATAAAGAAGAGCAATTCCTGGGATTTGCGAGAGAACATGACAGTGATGAGAGTGATGAAGGTGATGTACCAGTTGTTGAGGAAGCTGGTTTACCTAAAGACAGTGAACTTGAGAGAGTGAGCGAGTGGGAGAGTTCAAGGTCACTCACCAAATTTCGCTTAAGTGACACGACGCCAAGCCCTTCCCCTGGTAAATCGCCTTTCAAGCTACATTTGTATAAGCAGAAAATACTTGAGAAGGCGGCCGCGGCAGCTAGGGAACAAGCAAAACTACTTGGTGAGGATGAGGCTGTGAGTGAGGGTCAGCGTGGTGACCCTTCTCGTCCGCCATTGTCTCCCTTATCTACCCACGCCACCCAAGATGACCCGGATGCCCCGCATTCTTCCCCACCACCCCCACCATTGCCAAGGGTTGAGGACCCCACACTTTCGGCCTATTTGCCTCCTAGGTCCCCCGACAGGAGACATACTGCTGCCGAAAAGGGGAAAGGTAGGAAATATACCAAGAAAATTAAGAAAAGTAAGAGAGTTTTGTTCGAGGCTCCCGCGGCGTCCACCCCGGCCGGCCCCAGCCATACGTCCCCGCAACTTTCCCCACGGTCCTCCCCACCTCTCCCGCCTTCAACATGTCTTCCTGAAGAAGTCTTTGAGCTCGCATCACCAATACCTGGCCCTAGTGACAGTGAAACATTGCTTTCTGTCACTCGTCGCAGGCCAAGGAGCCCGGGACCTCGGGGGGACACAGCCTCACCTGCCACTCCTTCCCCACCTCGCCCACCCGCACGCCGCCCACGCATCACTGGTTCCCCGCCAGATTATGTGGGGGCCACTGATGATGAAGGGCACCTCTCTGAAGACTCTGGCCATGATTACATAGGTCCACCGTCAGGGCAAGATGACCACTCTGACGATGACTATATGGACATCGACGACCCTCGACCCATCCGCTTGGCCCGGCGTCGTGCTGCCCGTCGTGCTGCCCACCGCCCTGGCCGCCGCCCTCGCCGCCCTAGGGCGCGCGCCTCCCGAGTTGGCCGTGGGCGTGCTGGGCCACCAGCTGGAGCTCCTCGTCAGCGTAGACAAGACCCATTCTACGTTTTTCAGTGGCAAGACGTAGTTGATGAGGATGCATACAACCCTGATGTGCCAGCTTTTGATGAGGTACTGGAGGGTTCAGGCGTTACCCCCAATTTTCCTGCAGGCCCCAATGCTCCACCACACGAACTGTTTGAGGCCTTCTTTGATGAGGAGGTGGTAGGCTATGTTGTCAAAGAGACAAATAAGCAGCACCAATTCCAGGTCCACTTTTTGGGAAAGGTGACCAAGGGCCACATGAGGCAGTGGACCCCAGTGACTCATAATGAGTTCATGGTGTTCCTGGCACTCACCATGCTAATGCCTCATGTCAAGAAGCATAGGTTGCCTGACTATTGGATCACCAATGATCTGATATCCACCCCTGCCTTCGGGAAATATATGTCTCGCGACCGGTACCTTGATATCCTCGCAGCGCTCCATCTTGTCACCAACCTTGACGTCCACCTCCCAGACAAGCTGTGGAAGATTAGGACGTTGTATGAGATGATGCGAGAACGCTTCACCTCCTACTTCAAGCCCTTCCGCAAGGTCGTCATTGACGAGTCTCTTGTGCTGTTCCGGGGAAAACTCAGCTTCCGGCAGTACATCCCCTCAAAAAGACATCGCTTTGGCATAAAATTCTTTGTGCTGTGCGACTGCCAAACTGGCTATGTCCTGGACTTCCTGGTCTACAGCGGGAAGGAAGGGGACTTGCTTGTGGACCCCCTCATTGGCTTTGGCGGAGCAGTGGTGCAAGCCATGATGGACCGCTACTTTCATAAGAATCACGTCCTCTACACGGACAATTATTACACGTCCCCCACTCTCTCACAGTACCTGCATGAGCGCAAGACGGGGACTGTAGGCACAGTACGAGGGAAAAGGAAGGGCATGCCACCTTTCCCTCCAAAGACCAAAAAAGGTGATGTGTTCAAGAAGAAGTCGGGGCCCATTCTGGCTATCCACTGGCACGACCAGCGGAAGGTCAACCTCCTGACCACCATCCACAAGGGGGAAATGGTGGAGACTGGCAAGGTGGATCGCCGCACCCAGGCCAGGGTGACCAAGCCCGATGCTGTCCTGGACTACAACATCAACATGAGGCTGGTGGACAAGTCCGACATGCAGATAGGCTTCATTGACTGCCTGCGTACCTCGTGCAGATGGTACAAAAAGTTCTTTCTGCATATGGTGGACATGTCAGTTCTGAATGCCTACAACATATACAAGCTTCGGAATGTGAACACACCCATGAAGTTCAATAGCCTGCGGAGGTTCCAAAAGCAGGTGTTGACGGAGCTCCTGGAGAAGTATGCTATGCCACAGAGGGCAGTGGCACATCCTGGGCCCGCCGTTATTGACCGCTTGCAGTCTGCTCAATACTTGACTAGGCACAGGCTTGGTTCCCTGCCTCAGAATGAATCCGGAAGAACACAGCAGAAGCGGTGCCATGTCTGCTACAACAGCAGGGTGAAGCCGAGGTCAGGTAAAAAGTCAACCCTGGAGTGTGTGGAGTGCAAGGTGGCACTCTGTGCTGTAGATTGCTTCTTTGATTACCACTCCAAGCTGGAGTTCTAATAATCATACTGAAATTGCCAAATAAAATGACAATATGTACACTATAATTATATATAGGCAAAAAGTGGAAGAAAACCAATGTATTGTAATACAAAAGTCATGTATTATGAGAACATTGATACAAATACAATTACACCATAATAATATGTGAAAGTGACACATATGTATATACCAAGTGACATTCATATGATTAGAACCTATAGAAATATAGAAATCAGTGAAAAAAGACACAATAAATTGTATATAAATCGTTTACAAATCATATAACTAAGTGAAAGTGACACAAGACCTAATATTTGATGGCCAAAGTATAATAAACACCTGTGATAACGAATAATCAGTGCCTAATACAACAATAACCTACCTCAATTACTAATAAAATGTACGGTATCGAGTGAAAATGAGCATTATCAGTGACAGTGACACTCTCTAAAGCATATTTGTCAAAGTGAAAGTGACACAAGACCTAATATTTGATGGCCAAAGTATAATAAACACCTGTGATAACGAATAATCAGTGCCTAATACAACAATAACCTACCTCAATTACTAATAAAATGTACGGTATCGAGTGAAAATGAGCATTATCAGTGACAGTGACACTCTAAAGCATATTTGTCAAAGTGAAAGTGACACAAGACCTAATATTTGATGGCCAAAGTATAATAAACACCTGTGATAACGAATAATCAGTGCCTAATACAACAATAACCTACCTCAATTACTAATAAAATGTACGGTATCGAGTGAAAATGAGCATTATCAGTGACAGTGACACTCTAAAGCATATTTGTCAAAGTGAAAGTGACACATGACCTAATATTTGATGGCCAAAGTATAATAAACACCTGTGATAACGAATAATCAGTGCCTAATACAACAATAAGCTACCTCATTTACTAATAAAATGTACGGTATCGAGTGAAAATTAGCAATATCAGTGACAGTGATACCCTAATAAACATATTTTATATAATTGGCCTCAAAATAACTAGAAAATATCAAATAAACATCACATTCTCAATATCAAACACTAAAATCGTCTAAGGGAGATAAATACTTTGGCGCGGCGAGCGGCTAGGTGCGTCGTAGCCATGGCCGAGGCGACGCGTCCGAACGCGGGAAGAATTTGCCGCCGAAAAGCACTCGTCTTCCCGCGCTCACCATTATGCAACCAGAGGGGCTAGAGACCTCTACTCAACGCCATTCGACAGAGGAAGGTTTGTGGAACATTATTCTTTTTTATTTACAACATTACATGACATATTCATTGACTTACAGAGTAGTTAACATAGGCCAAAGATCGTCAAAACACCCGGTACCGGAGCACAGTCGCAAGCTATAGCCCCCGGGGCTGGAGGGTTAAATTACAGCTCTTAAATTACAGGCTCGCTATTGCTCGCCAGGGAAAAATCGACACCTAATTGGCACGAAAGATCTTAAAATGACAGAAATGGGGCGAAAGTTCTTTAGATCGCCGAAATAATGGGGCGAAAGTCTTAAAATCTCAAAAGCAATGGGGCTAAACATGAGGGAGAAAGGGATCCAGAAAACAATCCCTCAAGTGGAAATCTCCCCTTAAACCTTCCTTAATAGCCTCTATGCATAAATCAATTTTGTTTTCCATCAGGCCTTAGAAGCAGAGATACAAGCCCACGAACCAGTAATCAACACGGTGAACAGCCGAGCCCAACAGATGATCCGCACGGTTCACTTTGCCTCCAGTGAAGTAGAGACCAAGATCAGCCAACTACTGACACAGTTAACACAGTTGAAGGATACAGCCAGTGTCAGACGGCTACGGCTCCTGGATGCTGTCGAGTCACAAATGGTCAGTCACTTTTATATTATTATTTTGCTAAACTATCTATCTATTTGCTCCGGCCCATTCCCCATTTTTTCTATTTTTTTTTGGTATTTATTATTATTATTTTTATTTTATTTTTTGCTAAACTAATTGTAGTTTTTCACATATTGCGATTCTGTTTTGCTATTTTTTTGTGTTGAGATTTTAGTACACATTTTGTTTGTAGTGTTCAGCATGCATTTCAATTAAGTGATCAAGTTTCACATTTTATAACCATTTACCGTAGTAATAGCTAAATTGTGAAATACCTGTAATGTTTTTTCAGATAAAACACATGAAGAAATTAGTCTTCTGATAATTAATTTTTCTTCTATACATTTTTCATATAATATAAGTTTGAATAAATTTATGTGAACTTGCAGCTCGACTCAAAATATAAAAATGTGCTCTTTAGTAGTTTAGTATGACTTTGAGGAACACCCTGTTCTTAACATTAATCCTCTTTTACAAACCCCAATGCACTTGAATAAATGAATGAAAGCATATGGTCCTCCCGGGATTCAAACTCGGGAGATAATGTTAATTTTGTTATAAGTAACACCCCGTTCTTAACATTAATCATCAATTACAAATCCCAATGTACTTGAATAAACTATTCGGGATACCAAAGCCGGATTGTTGACAATTTTGAAATGACCTTTAATATATTTCTCTATTTTCTTCCCCCAGTTCTACTCTGAAGTTAGCGAAGCGGAGGCGTGGATGCGGGAGAAGAAGCCCCTGTTAACGTCCGTCGACTATGGGAAGGACGAGATCTCCGTGGCCTCCCTCAGTAAGAAGCTAGACAACCTGGCCCGGGACTTGGACGGCTTCAAGGCCACCGTGGACAAACTTAACACTCTCTCACACAGGCTCACCGAGAGGGGACACTTTGACAGCCAGAATATTACTAAAAAGATGGTTAGTATGGAATTTACTTTTGTGAAAGTTTTACAATTACTGTATATTCATAAACCCGCCTGTAAACTATATTTAAACCTGTAAGACAATTAGATCTAGTCATTAATTCACAGTAATTGTCCCATGTTCATAACATTTATGAGGGATAGCTTAATGCTATACCTATCTGAGTACTGTCTTCCAGGAGCCTAAAACTAATATAACATCACACAATACTCCAATTGTTATAACCACAGACAATTTTGCTGTTATGAATTCAAAGCTATCTCAGATATTGTTGAATCTTTATATTCTTTACCGGGCATTTCCCTTTCAGAGATTTGTTAAATCTCATTAAATAAGAGTTTAAAATGCCTGAGAATTACTGATTGTGACTGCACACATTGTCTTGTAGAGTGAAGTAGAGGACCAGTACAAGACCCTGAAGGAGCTACACGAGAAGCGAGCGCGGCGCCTGGAGGAGAGCCGTAGACTGTTTGTCTTCCTGCGCGAGAGTGACGAGGTGGCCGAGTGGCTCAACAGACAGATGGCCATTGCCGCTAGTGAGGATTACGGCCGGGATGTTGAGCATGTGGAGATCCTGATACAGAAGTTTGAGTCGTTCCTGACGGTGCTGACGGTTAGCGAGGAGAAGTTGAATACAATGAAGGGTAAAGCCAAGGTCCTCGTGGATGACGGTCACCCGGAGCCAAAGAGAATACATCAAAAGGTAAGACACTAGTAGCTTCACTTTATTTATTAGTAAATGCAGGAATATCATGAATGTTTATATCATTCTTTAACCCCCTACTGTACCATGGCATAGTAGATAAAAGTGTACCCTCCAATACCAGACTTGTTGCCATAATCAACTAGACAACATCCTCTCGGCTCAAGAGCTGGTGGGTAACTGAGCCAGCCGGCCCGCAGTAGCTCAGAGGGATCATGAAAAGTTTCTAACAGTTTCTTACAGTAGATCCTCTGGAAAAAGGCAAACTAGGCCTGTGTATCCAGCTCAGTGCCAGTACTTACACTGCTGCGGTCGTTCACGGTGTTGGCGGCGGCGGTAGCAGACGCAACATTTTTACTATTCTGTATTTTTGCTTTATAATCAAATTAAAATGTAAAACTTGCAAACTAAACAAACCAAAATTGGGACAAGGACAATATAAAGTCAAATTAAATTATCAAAATCGCTATGTGGAAACAACGCTTACTAAAATGAAAATTATTAAATAAAAGAACACAATCCACCACATAGGGTGTACATCACTACATGAGCAAGTTAATCTGTTTCCCAAGCAAACCAATCGCACATATAACAACGCACTATCGTCACGTTAAAGGAAGTAGTCAAGTTTGGGAAGTCCGGGACGTTCTGGCAAATTTTACTAAACTCTGCATGAATAAAGAAACTACATGTTAAATGTCAAAATATTATTTAAAATCAAATTTGCAACATGACAAGACATTAACAATAGTAAAAAATACAAATATTGATAAGATATCTATACTATTACAAAATAATATATAAAATACAGTACAGCACTCACTAACGATAGTGCTATCGGGTAGGTACCTGTAAGCATAGCATGCTTCAAGTGACCCCTATCAATAACTACCCTACAAATAACCTACATTTATAGCACAAATAAACTAATGTAAATAAACTTCAAATGTTGCCAACTACTCACAGCAGTGCCTCTAAGTCATGTTAGCAGAAAAACGACCCATCTCCCTTAAGTTGTTGAGATTTGTATATTTAATTGTTTCAGATTGAGGAGCTCCAGCAGCTGTGGGAGGACCTGAAGGAGGTGGCCAGCGCCCGACAGGAGGCTCTAGCTGGGGCAAAACAGGTACAGTACTCCCTCCAAATGTTTTATTTTTGTTTTGTTATTCAAGTTTCTGATTTTTATAAGTTCTTTTGTCTATATTTTGTCTCCACATTGTGTCATCCCTGTTTTGGTTTGTTTATTTTGCAAGTTTTACATTATAATTATAATGTAAAACTTGCCAAATAAACAAACCAAAACTGGGACGACACAATATAAAGGCAAAAGAACTTATCTAAAATACAAGAAGGATCCCAGAATTAAATTGAGTCCTATTTAACAGATGACAACAAGTATTGATAGAAAGTTGTAGGCACATTTAACCCATGGACTTCGGAGGTCCTCTTGGAAGCCACAGTATTTAAACGTGTAAAAATAATCCTTCAAAAACCATGCCAGTGCCAGGAAATGTCTGAAATTTGGGTGACACATAGAAAGTAGTAGTGGCATCTCTCCATACCACATCCTCCACTCCTTCCCTCCTTTATACCCAACCCCACGACCCTCCCTCAACTTGGCCTTTTATTTTGCTCATGTTCTAGCAGTTCATGTATTAAGTATCGATAGAAAAAGGGCTTGGGTGTGTGAAGAAGATGGAAAAGGAGAAGTGATACGATTACCAATTTTTGTGCGTTCATTCCAGGTTCACGTATTTGACCGAAATGCTGACGAGACCATCAGCTGGATATCAGAGAAGGACGCGTTTATATCATCAGACGACTACGGCCACGACCTGGAGACCATTCAAGGCTTGGCCAGAAAACACCAAGGCTTTGAGAGAGATCTGGCAGCTGTCAAGGAACAAGTAAGTCCGGTCGTATCATTCTCTACCAATGTATTATGTTTTTTCTCTTGTGAAGAATATATGCAACTGAATTTATTACAAAGTTAAGAGAATAATAGTTATAATTTAATTTTATTAAGTTTAGTAATCATTTCCTCTGCATAATTTTCCTGTAACCTTTATTGATGTTTACTTCACAATATATAAAATTCAAATGTTACAAATGTCTACTATCTATCTATCTATTGCCTGACGCCGTGATCCCCGAAGGGGTGACCACGAACGAACCGCCCCCATGCACCTCTGTCCGCAGTCAGTCGACGCCCCTCCCCCCAACCAGCACCGCCTTCGTTCATGTACTTCCTCACTCTATCCTTCCACCTCTCATTCGGTCTACCTCTCCCTCTCTGTCCCTCCACCTCAAATGTCTACTAATTGAGGATATTATCAAGTGCATTTACTTAAAATTGGTTGAATTTGTTTTTCCTTCTTCAGTGGAGTCCTAGGTTGGAATCCTTGGAGTACCACATGTATTCATTAGTTTCATTGATTGCATTAATTATGTTTATTAGTTAATTGGTGGGTTGGTGATAATATAATTGGTGGGTTGGTGATAATATAATTGGTGGGTTGGTGATAATATAATTGGTGGGTTGGTGATAATATAATTGGTGGGTTGGTGATAATATAATTGGTGGGTTGGTGATAATAATTGGTGGGTTGGTGATAATATAATTGGTGGGTTGGTGATAATATAATTGATGGGTTGGTGATAATATAATTGGTGGGTTGGTGATAATATAATTTATATTGGTTAAATAAAGTTAATAAAAACTGTTTTAGGTTGAGTCCGTGGTGGAGGAAGCCAAGCGTCTGGCAGAACTGTTCCCTGACGCCCGAGAACATATCTCTGTCAAACACGAGGAGACGGTAGAGGCCTGGAACGCTCTACTGGACAAGTCAGCTCAGAGGAAGGATAAACTGTACCAGGCAGAGAAACTACAGTCGTACACCGATGACTTCAGGGAACATTGGTTAGTTACACTATATTTGTCACTTATACTTGTTGGAGAGAAGGTCTTAAACTTTTGCCGAGCCCGGTCCATAAATCTACCTACCTAATCTTGAATTTTACATCAAGTAATGAAAGTATTAGATGTTAATTGGCTACTTGTCCCATGTAGAGACTTAAAGATTGACTAAATATAAATTATTACTGTGTATTAAAATTTATCTAGGGTGACCTAGATGTGTGTGAGTTTTTTTTCTGTTTTTTGTGTTGTGTTGTGTTATCCCTGTTCGGGCTCTGTCTCGAGTCAGCCATCCCCAGCTATGAGGTATGTGCCTGTGCATACATATACATATTTTATGTTACCCAATATAATACTGTATTCTTATTTTTTCATTTACTCGTTAAAGGGCGTGGCTAAACGAGATCCTTGCCAAGATCACGGCGCCGGAGCTGCCCAAAGACGTAGCCGGAGCCGAGGCCGTCATCTCCCGCCACAAGGAGTACAAGACAGAGATTGATGCCCGGACGGACGCCTTCCACGCATGCTGTGCCACCGGGAATGCCTTCATCGACCATGGACACTTCAAGTCAGAGGAGATTGCTGAGAAGGTGGCGTTACTCGAGGCTCGCTGGAAGTTGTTGCTGGAGACGTGGCAGAGAAGAACTGATATATACAAGAAGGTTTTGGATCTCAGGGTAAGTGGAGAGGTTGTATGCTCCTCAAAAACACCTGGCAGTAAATGTATTCCCTTAACAGCTGATTCTTTGTTTCTTAACCCTCGGAATCCGGGAGGCCTCATATGAGGCAAAAAAAAAAATTGGCAGGAATCCGGGAGGCCTCATATGAGGCAAAATGCACGGCTAAAAAGTGCCGCTAAAATCATCATAACTCGGCAACCACGTGTCTTAGCGATGTCATTTCAACGGCAGTCTACAGACAACAAAAAGTTCTACAATTTGCAAACAAATTGACTGCTGTAGGTGGTCTCAATCAGTAGCTACTGAATCATAAAGTTTGACTGTACCAAAATGGCCCCGGACACAGCGATCGGGATCATATGAGGCCCCCTGGATCCCATGGGTTAATGATAAACATGAAACTACTATGTCCCTGCATCATATTATTAACAATATACTTCACTTCATAATATCAGAGTAATTTAGATAGAGACAATACAATTTGCCGTCCGCTAATTAATATACAGTACTGTATCTGTAAATAGTTTGTGAATATAAACTCCTGAGAGGTTGACAAACTTAATATGTAAACTTTGTTAGAACCCAAGTAAAGCCAACCAAACTCACAATTTTTGTTGGCTTCCATCTATCTACAACTATACCTAAATTATTATTATTATTTATTTTATTTTTTTTCTCTCTTGTACAGTCCTGTTTTTGTTTTTGCCATACGCCGTAATTCCCGAGTAGGGGTGGCGTTTATCACGAATCGCTAGGTCAAGTTGCCTGGGCTTGACGTCTACCAATAACATTCTGACAGTGTGGGCTCGATCCGCCGAACCTTTGATCACCAGCTGACGCCCTACTGACTTTGTCATACTGTATATTAATTTTGACCTGTGTTCCTCTATTTTTTTTGACAGCAATACCTAAGAGACCTGCAGTGGTTTGAGGCGTGGATCGAGTCTCGCGAGGGGGTGGTTCACGACGACCAGATGGGCGAGTCCATCCCGGAGGTGGAGGAACTCATCCGGAGACACGATGATTTCCTCAAGACCATCGATGCTCAGGAGGACAAGTTGGACCTAGTCAAGCGCATCACACTGGTCAGTACTGACACATACACAGTTGTATTGTACCCTGGATTATCTGGAAACAATTTGTTACACTTCACAAAGTATAGTACATTCATATTTGTTTTCACCAACCCACCAATTAATTTACAAATAAACCTAACTAATGAAATCAATTAAAGTAATGAATACATGTACTCCAAGTACTCGAACCTAGGATACTCACACCAAAGTTCCTCACACTAAGCATTACGCTATCAAGATTTCAAGACCCTCTCCTTTGGACCTTGAGGATTAAAACCCAGGGTTTCTGGATGAGGTAAAGTCTGATCAATAGTCTGGATATCTGTCTGTACCTTTCTATTTTGGACTAAATCTGAAAGACCGAGTAAAATATTCAGAATGTATGGTAACATCCGATTTATATTATCACCCGCTCTGTAGAGCAGAGTTAAAGACAGGTCAAAATCTGAAAGACTGGAGTGTTCTACAAATTAAAATGTAAAACTTGCAAACTAAACAAACCAAAATTGGGACAAGGACAATATAAAGTCAAATTAAATTATCAAAATCGCTATGTGGAAACAATACTTACTAAAATGAAAATTATTAAATAAAAGAACACAATCCACCACATAGGGTGTACATTACTACATGAGCAAGTTAATCTGGAATTATGGAAAATATAGAAGTTTGGATAGGGTTTTCTACCTAATTAATCCAAAAAAGAGGGATTTCACTTTACTGTAGGCCTACCTTGTACAAATATATGAAAAATTTATCAAGCCAAAAATATAAATTTTCGGGTTTCCAACAGTCAATGCTTACTCTTTGAAAGTTGAGCTCACTTATATTGTATGGTATATCTTCTTCACAAACTCAGATCGAGGGTCAATTCCGACTACTGAAGAAGCACGAGGAGGACGCTCGTCGGGCGGAGACTGCCAGGAAGGAACAGGAGAGGATGGAGAACATGAAGCGGAAGGAGGTTCAGCGCATCACAGACGTAAGTACCAACACCACCATCCTATATAGTTATACTTCTCTTTAGTTAAGGGGAGGCAGTTGGTTTTTCCAGTCCTCCTCCCTCATGTTTAGCCCTATTAGTTATGAGATATCAAGACATTCGCCCCATTAGTTTGGCGATATTCAGACCTTTCGGCCCATATCTTTGCCAATATTAAGACCTTTCGTGCCATTTAGGGGTCGATTCTTTTTTCCTGGCAAGCGATAGCGAGCCTGTATTTGAAGAGAAATCGGCCTTCGGCCGGGAAATTTTTCTACCGAAAAATGTACAAATTTATGTCTTGTGGGTGTTTTTTAATTTTGATAGAGGTTTAGAGAGCAAACTAAACCCCTCCCTAAACTATTGAGCCGAACCAGTAAATTATGTTGCACAATACCGTCTGAGCTCCCTTAATCTCTTGACCACAGATGATTGTGTATTATTTTTAACATCGTTCTTAACACCAATAAGCCCCAAATGAAATTAATGAAAGCATGTGATTATCTCAGGATTAGAACCTAGGATATCACATACAGAACTTACACACTCTAACCATTACACCATCAAGACAGTTATCAATTCATATTTTTTCACCAACCAACTTTACTTCTAAACTCAATTAATGAAATCAACAAATACATGTGGCACTCCAATATCAGGAATATAATATTAAATATTTGCAAATTGTTGGATAGAGGTAATCGCTAACGATTGTGTGTTTCAGGAACGTCGTCGCGAGGATGAGCGCCGTCGCACCCAGGAGATAAAGTTCAGCAAGGAGGACATGGAGAGAGTGCGCCTCACTATGAACGGAGACTATAGTAAGGGCGCGTCACCTACAAGAGACCACGATGCTCAGTCAAGGTACAGTGCACATTATTATACTATGGTCTACTAGTGCACATTATTATACTATGGTCTACTAGTGCACATTATTATACTATGGTCTACTAGTGCACATTATTATACTATGGTCTACTAGTGCACATTATTATACTATGGTCTACTAGTGCACATTATTATACTATGGTCTACTAGTGCACATTATTATACTATGGTCTACTAGTGCACATTATTATACTATGGTCTACTAGTGCACATTATTATACTATGGTCTACTAGTATTATAAGTTGATTTACTTTACCAGGATTTAACTAATTTTATATTAATCTAATACTCCAAAGAAGATGTTAGATGTGGTCTTACATAAGTGCCTCATCATGAAATTACTTATTAACCATTTCTCTGCGGGGTTATTTGCGCTATTTAGGGCATATTCAGGCACTCCTGAATGATTAATCAAGTATCTGCATTAAATGAACTGTATTCTGCTGAAAACTAGGCGAAAATAGCTTCAAAATGACACCAGAACGAGCTTCGTAGGTGGCGGAGTTCACCTGCAGCGTTGCCATAGACATTAGGGAAAACTCGCTAATTATTAGCACTCGCTCGCTCGGCAACACTGTTGAGACACCCGCGTGAGACCACAGTCTCCCTCAGTGAGCGGCTGGCTGCTCTGAGGGTCGGACGGAGGTCCCTCACGCTCTCGCCCACTGACACTCTATTTCTACGGCTTGTACAGGCTTTTAAAGCCTGGAAATTTGCTGTAAATTGCCTATGCGTTCCAGAACGTCACCCGCAGGGAAAGGGTTAATAGAGACGTTGCACTTGACTGTATGCCGCCATTAAGTAAAGATGTTTCACAGTTTTAAGCATGTGTCAGTACATCTGAAAATGACGGCGATAGGATGCTCTGTGATAAGTGCATAAAAAGTTAGTCTTTAACATTTACATGATGATCCCCACTACAGTATATGATGATTCCCACTACTGTATATGATTCATCTTTTATTATATTTGTATTATGAAATTCTATGGAATTTAAGTTTTGAAGCAAGGAATGATGCAGTTGAGACAATTATTAAAATGATCTACAGTATATAAGTTAATATCAATATGTAGGGTAATGCATCATTCTAGATATTTTCAGATTTAATAACTGTATAGGTGCCTTTAAAGTTATGCATCTTAAAAGGTAATGCATGCGCGATTTTTGTTCTCTTTTATAATGTATTTGTTCCCTAGGCTTAGAAGGAAGTTTATTTAGTGCATCTGAAACCTGCTTGTCCTGGTATATTAGTGTAGCTAGCATAGTATAGATACATATAAACTAGTACTACAGATTCTTTATATATATTCATATAATTAAATGCACAATATTTCTCAAGAACAAAACCATAGCCTACACAAGAAAAAGTTCTCACAAATAAAAACCTTATGTGATTTATAGTGTTATATACCATTCTTAAGCATACATTGGTAAACACTTTATATAATTCATAATCAGGAAAACAAATAGTAGAGTATTTAACCATAAATATTGTACTTACATTGAACAAGACATTATTATAGTAACATTGCTTAAGGCATTTCAGTATTCTTTAAAGTTCATCCCTGCACATTTTCATGCATAAAAAAAGAGCCTAAGCGTAATACAATATTACAATGTAAAACTTGCAAAATAAACAAACCAACATTTATACGAACACCGTACAAAGACAAGATAAAAATGGAAGTAATAGAGCTTTCCAACGACACCTGAATCATCTCTGCACGACGTCTGTTTGTCTTGCAACTATCTTGCAAAGATCAGCCAAAATCGCAAAAAATTAGCGGTTTTGAGCGGTTTTCGCCATGTGTAAGTCTGCAGTGGTGCGGGAGAAGACTGTCTCGTATGTCAGTGCGCGCCCAGCTATGTTGGGTGATGGACGAAGGGGTCTCGCACTGCCTGCACTTGCTTGCCTCACTCCCATGACACAAAATAACTGTATTTTGGCCGCAGCAAAGGAGTCATGACAACATTTATCCAGACATTATAGTATCATATATAAAGACATTGTAGTAACATTTATAAGATATATTGTAGTAACCCCCTAAGATACACGGACAGTACATCACTATAACAGGATCACCACTATACACCAGGTACTATACAGGTACTACTATGTACAGGTTAGCCTACTACAGTACTATACAGTATACAGGTACCCGTATTCTTTATCTTACTCTATCAAAGGTCTACCGGGATACACCCTTGGCCCAGGCTTAAGAACGATTCTCAATTTCTCATTCTACACATTATTCAGACATATCTGCAGAGTCATAATTGAACCTTTCTAATGATTTCTTAATGTAAATATAACAATTAAACTTGATTTCTAGATGATAAACACATTTTAAATTTAATTTTCATCTTTCGTGTCACTTTACATTGTAATCATAATGGGAACCTATAACGTTTACATCAGTATCCTAGTGTTGAAATATTGATTTATAATTTGTCTATATCTATTCCCCATTTTTGTTTTTTTAATTATATTTTATAAATCATTTATGTACATATATAATTCACACGTCCAACTTTTATGTGAAAATTCTAGTTCAATTTTGTGTTCTATATGTGCAGTATCCCCGTCATATTTCCTTCCTGTGAACGTTCTTAAGTGGCAGGTGCGTGTTGGGCCAAGTTATCTATAGGGAGAACCACACCATACTCTTGATAGTAACCCCCATGTTGTGTACCCTACCTATATATATTGCATTGTTGATATCTCTTAAGGGGAACGACCTTGGGGTTGTTCAGTCAGACAGCAACCACAACAAAACTAAGAAGGCAAAAGGGCTTGCCAAAATCACTGGAAATAACGCATGGAAAATTTAGCAAAACAAGACAGTAAACCCTCGCTAACTCGGACTAATTGGGGGGAGACCACTTCCGAGATGTCCGAGGTCCGACTTATGTCCTTCTTAATTCCGAATTATAAGAGGAAAGTCCGCGTCCGATAAAATTGAGATTTTTTTTTTTTTTTTTTTTTTTTTTTAAATGTGAAATTCATCATATTAATGACAAATACGAACCTTATTATGTTTTCAGGGACAGTACAGTACAGTACATAGTAATTAATATTAACACAATAATTAAAAGGCACAGGCTTCAATTCATCCTAAAATCACTTAAAACCGAGTGAGAGAACATTGTAAACCGGACACAAATCCCGCCCAACTCGGAAATTTTCGAGATATACAGGGACATTTCCGAGAGGCCTATGCCATAAAAGAGTCCGAGTTAGCGGGGGTTTACTGTATTCTGAAATAATAAAAACTCAAAACAATACTAATTAAAATGTAAAACTTGCAAACTAAACAAACCAAAATTGGGACAAGGACAATATAAAGTCAAATTAAATTATCAAAATCGCTATGTGGAAACAACGCTTACTAAAATGAAAATTATTAAATAAAAGAACACAATCCACCACATAGGGTGTACATCACTACATGAGCAAGTTAATCTGTTTCCCAAGCAAACCAATCGCACATATAACAACGCACTATTTTGGCTAAAAACACCCCGTAGTCAAGTTTGGGAAGTCCGGGACGTTCTGGCAAATTTTACTAAACTCTGCATGAATAAAGAAACTACATGTTAAATGTCAAAATATTATTTAAAATCAAATTTGCAACATGACAAGACATTAACAATAGTAAAAAATACAAATATTGATAAGATATCTATACTATTACAAAATAATATATAAAATACAGTACAGCACTCACTATGAAGACAAAAAAACTAAAAAAGCCAAGAGAGAGAGAGAGAGAGAGACCCGCGCAGAACATAGCGTGAGGAGGTATACAACATGGACGGTTATATGATAGTAGATGGTAATACTCTGCCCATAGTAGACTTTAGGGCCCTGGGGTAGATGTTACTGTATGTTGCATGTGTGACTTGCTGTAACTTGCTGTTAGTTCAGCTGATGGGAAATTCAATCTATCTATCTATCTATCTATTAAATCCAATCCCTTAGCAAATTATTTCTCGTTAACCCCTTCAGACTCATATGACGTAGAGGTTGCCAGATTAGCAATAAGAAATAGAGTTCTCTCACTCTTATAATTACCTCTCCAAAATTAGTTTTCTGCCCACAGCTAACTCAAAGACAACTGCAGAGGTTGAAGTAACTAAACTAAAGGTTTCTAAATACCCCTGATGGTAACAAAGGCTTTAAAGTATCCCCAATAGGCTCAACACAGCTAACTCAAAGACAACTGCAGAGGTTGAAGTAACTAAACTAAAGGTTTCTAAATACCCCTGATGGTAACAAAGGCTTTAAAGTATCCCCAATAGGCTCAACACAGCTAACTCAAAGACAACTGCAGAGGTTGAAGTAACTAAACTAAAGGTTTCTAAATACCCCTGATGGTAACAAAGGCTTTAAAGTATCCCCAATAGGCTCAACACAGCTAACTCAAAGACAACTGCAGAGGTTGAAGTAACTAAACTAAAGGTTTCTAAACACCCCTGATGGTAACAAAGGTTTAAAGTATCCCTGAAAGGACGCAAACGCGTCCTGCAGTGCGCGAAAGGGTTAAGGGGAGATTTCCACTTGAGGGATTTTTTTCTTTAACCCTTCCTCCCTCATGTTTAGCCCCATTGTTTTAGAGATTTTAAGACGTTCGCCCCATTAGTTTGGCGATTTTAAGATATTTCACCCCATTTATATAACTTTTAAGACCTGTCGTCCCATTTAGGTGTCAATTTTTTACTGACGAGCGATAGCGAGCCTGTAATTTAAGAGGAACCGGCCTTTGGCCGGGCCATTTTTCTACCGAAAAATTTACAAATTTATCTTGAAAGGGGGTCAAGGGGGTGTAATTTTAAGCTTGATGGAAGTCTAGCAAACACACTAAAAACCTTCCCTTAAGATGGAGATATGGCAATTTAGCGCCACTTGGAAATAAAACACACTCTACCTTCGTTATTCTCCACGACTAACTTATTGTACTATAGTCTTTAGTCGGCTCAAACACTTAATATATTTCATGATTTTAGTTCACAGCAAGTGTCTGATAATCCATACTCTACTACCGGGGTACCTTTTTTAAAGTTGATATTAATTATATTAATGTTGCAGATTTTTGAGTACCTTAACCCTTTGGCGCACCTATAGTTTCCAATCTAGTTTTTTCCCTCTCCCTACTGTAAGTATATCTCAGCTCACTCGATAATTTGTTTCTGTGACGTTTTTATCCACCAAAAAATCCTTGTATTTGGATAAATGAGGTACCATCGGCTTCGTTATTGATTGAACTTGAAGATAAGCAAATAAAAACATAGACTAAATACAAAACAACCACATTGGGGCACTCCGAAATAAGAATTGTAAAACAAAAAATTGAAATACCTTATCTCCTACTTGCACTAGCTCAAAATGTTGCCCACAACATTTTTGATTTGCATACATGTATGCAAATGAGGATTCCACTGGTAACTTCAGAATTACTATAAACCAAATAGTTACTGAGATACACGAATAAACGTGAAAGTATCGAAAAACAGACTGAGCTGTACTCTGCTCTCTTCCCAGCCAGCCGTGAGTAAACCGTTAAACTGAGGGGGCTGCCAATTGTACCCATTGAACTAGACTTAAAACTTAATATCTATGTCAAATATGACGCGCGTCAGACGAAAACTTAATTTTTTGCGAATATTTTTAAGTTTAATGACTCGGAAAGAGTCATCGTGCGCTTAGGGAAAAATCACCTAATGTAATGACGCGGAAAGAGTCATCGTGCGCCTAAGGGTTAATAGTGCCATATATTATAAGTCAGACTTTATATCATACTATATAGGAAGCTAGATGCAGTTGAGTAAAATACTTTGATAATCTATTAATCTCTCAATTTTACAAATTTGATTTTCACAATCCTTCTAGTGTGGCAGTTTTACTTTCTTTTAGTCTCATTGCTCTTGATAATGGTACTGTACGGTCGCGCTAATAAGTCATGTCCCAGCTGTCATTACGTTTAGCTTTTTCTGTGCCGTATTAATGTCTGTCAGATGTTGAATAGGGTGGGTAAGTGTAGGAACACATTTGTATATTTCACTCGATATGAAGAAATGAAGCTTCGATATTGCTGATGCCAATTATTGATCAAAACATAATTGGCGCCGAGACATCACTTATTAGCGCGACTGTACATATTAACTAATCTCCCAGTATTTCTTGCATGTATTTTATTATTTTGTAATCTTAATTAGGTTCTCTTATAATTTTATTACAAATGTATGTACAGTATGTTCTAGAATTTTATAGTGATTTCTGTGATGTTTGTGTTGACCTAACCCCACTAACTTATATAATACCACATATACAGTATTCCCAAACTGCTTGTCCGTCCTGTCCCACCTATCATATATTATACTTCCCTCCCTGACCCAAGGTTGATGGTGCCTATAACAGCATGTACATTATAACTAACTAATGGTACATTTTGGAACAACACACACGAATGATTATAAATACAGTATGTTGTTAACTTTTTATTTGGCTAACTAAAGCGAACAGACCCTCTTAACCCCTTCTTCACGATAACGTAATTTGCATCGTAATCTGGTTAATATTACACTATTTTCATTAGCTTATCTACCTCTAGGACTCAAAAAGGTAAAATACTATCTCAATTAACCCTTTGATTAACATAGGGCATTCTTAAGCTGCTTATAACCATCTAATTATGACCAGAATTAAGGTAAAAAGGCATCAACGTGCTGAAGGGGTTAATTGTATGATTGGACCAAACCGAAGGCTAACATAAATTTCTGTTCACTCCTTGATGTTGTTCCAAAATGTGCTCCAACTAACACCAAGAAGCCTCTGCATGTGAGTTCTGTCATCTTGAGCATGTGTTTGTTATATTAACCATCTTCCTCTCAGTACCGTACCATGTCTTTAGTCAGTCCTCAGTGTGTTGTAGTAGGGAACAAAGTATCAGTCTACCTTTGGTCCATAACCTTTAATATCAGTGAACCTTTGAATCTGAGACATTACATACATTAATTCATATAAAATGCTTGCTTATGTACAGTTGTTGTTGTTGTTGTTGTTGTTCCCCAAGCTGCCTGGCCGAACAGCCCCAAGGCCTCGAGCAAGGCCAAGGCCATAACCGAGCGCCCCCACAGAACCCTCCCTGCCGACCACAATAAAGCCTGGGTGACCGAAGCCACTCCATGGCGGGGAGCTGAGGAGGGTGCAGAAACGCCCGAGAAACCAAAGCCCCACCCAGGGCCCTGTGCCCCTCAGCAATTATGAAGAGAAAGCTGAGGGGGCAAAGGAAAAATGTGACGCTTTGGCTTCCAATCTTGGTAGAC
Source organism: Paralithodes platypus (assembly GCA_032716605.1). Taxonomy (NCBI): domain Eukaryota; kingdom Metazoa; phylum Arthropoda; class Malacostraca; order Decapoda; family Lithodidae; genus Paralithodes; species Paralithodes platypus. The sequence goes on along the minus strand of CM064541.1, from coordinate 33,542,052 downwards.
TGGGAGGTCAATCCACGGAAGAGACCTAGAAAATGAGATCTAGAAAATATATAAGTAAAAGGAACAGTCAGAGTAAGCTATGGGTATGGCAGAGATCGCTCAGTTCTCACTCTGATAGACCAGCCCATCACCACAACTTATGTACAACTGCTTATGTACAGTTGGTCAAAGTTCCAGCTGACCCACCCTCGCTCTGGGGCTCGCAGAATTATCTGGCAATACTGGTGTAGGAAGGAGGTGTGTCTTACAATGATTGGGATTGGTAGATCTCATTTTGGCTATATCATTGTTAGAACATATACTAAACAAGGGAAAGTAAGCCTATCTCAAATAAAAATGCATACATCGCTATGTATGATCCCGAACATTCACCCAAAGTTCGTAGATTTGCTTAAATATTCAAGTTATTATATCCACTGATTGGCAACACATATAAAACCTGCTGGCTGCCACAACATACTTTACTTGATTTTATATGAATACATATTTCTGTTTTATTGGTGGCTGCTTAATGAAGGAGCATTTAGTCTTCTCAACGTGCACATTACATAGTCTAATTTGCAGTAATATGCAGGACAGACACAGGTAACACATTAATGGCAAGTGGTATCCCTACACCACTACACCAGTATTGCCAGCTAATTCTGCGAGCCCCAGAGCGAGGGTGGGTCAGCTGGAACTTTGACCAGCTGTACATACATACCTACATACATTACCCCAAGGGGGGTAAAAGGGCTTTCACATTTAATGGGAGAAAAAGAATAATCCCCACGTATCATATTGACATAGATGTATTGATCAAATTAACCTTCTTGTTATCTATAGACAATAATACACTGAAGATATTGTCTCCTCCTCATTGGTTCACTGTTGTTAAGCCGCTGTCACACGAGCGCTTTTTCCGTCAATTTTCCATGAGCAAGTTTTTTCTCGTATTATTTTGGGAGTTTTTCGCACTGGTATCGGTAACTAGACTGAAGGTAGATTCTGTTAGGCGGCTGAATTCTGATAAAGTGTAATTTTTTAAGCTTCCAGACCATAATTGCTCGTAAAAATTGCTCGAAAAAGGGCTCGTGTGACTCCGGCTTTAGGTTCTTAGATATGAAGGGTTGACTGAACTGTTTCCTTTACAGAACTTGTCCTTTATCAGATCATGTTGACCATATTTCCCGGCATATAAGACGCCCCTTGTGGAAGATGCCCACTTAACTTTAGCAATGGATTTTTGGGTAAGAATAGTTACTGAGGGACTGCCAGACACAGGGTGGTTTTGAGGGCTGGGTTTATGGGGAAGTTTTTAGTTTGATCCCTGGATATCCTCCAAGCTTAAGATTACACTCCCTTTCAAGATAAATTTGTACATTTTTCGGTAGAAAATTTTCCCGGCTGAAAGCCGGTTCCTCTTAAATTTCAGGCTCGCTATTGCTCGCCAGGATAAAATCAACACCTAAATGGCACGAAATGTCTTAAAATTGACAGAAATGGGTTGAAAGTTCTTAAAATAGTCAAAATAATGGGGCAAACTTCTTAAAATTAGAAAAACAATGGGGCTAAACATGAGGGAGAAAGGAGTCTAGAAACAAAATCCCTCCAGTGGAAATCTCCCCTTAATTAAGGGAACTAAGTGTGTTTTGTATGCCGGCAAATATGGTTACGTGGCCCTTTTAGTATGCCGGCAAACATGGTACGTGGCCCTTTTAGTATGCCGGCAAACATGGTACGTGGCCCTTTTAGTATGCCGGCAAACATGGTACAGTACGTGGCCCTTTTAGTCAGTGAGCATGTTCTATATAATTTTTTTGATTTTTGTTTTTTTCCCCTTTAGTGATTGAGCATGTATTCCAATAGCCTTTTAGAGCATGTGTTCCAATAGCCTTGTTAGAGCATGCCCTGTTTCCCTGTTTGCACTCTTTCCATTGGCTCACTTGCCCTTGCACACACAGTTCCAGCTCTGACGCATCTGAGACATCGAGCACTCCTGAGGTTCCAAGGTACCGGAAACGTTCACGGTCTCTGGGCGAGGTTTTCATAAGGTATTGATGCACTAACGATATATTTACCACCCTGCCTGGAGCGCACCTCTGGTCTGGCCTGGCGGCACCACAGCTTCTCGTGTTTGTGTATAACCAAAGCTTCGGGTAACACCAAGGGACGGGGACAGTCTCTGCCTTTAGTGCATCATGATCTGCCTTTACTGTATATCCACAACTCACCTAATATAATCTTAATCAACAAACCTTTTATTCTCTTAGTGTATAGATTAGTTATTGCGGCCCAATTTTATGGTGGTACATAGACTACAGTAGATCTGGACTGGATACAAAAAGTGAACTTTGCAGTAAGGGACCCAAAATCGGAGAACGAACCCCCAAGTTCGAACCTCGAAACCGCGAAAATGTGATAATTTTGTGGTTTCTTCGATCTCCGATTTTGGGTCCATTACTGCAAAGTTCCATTTTAGTGTCCATTCCAGATCTACTGTAGTCTATGGTTGGTATTATAACGTAAAACTTGCAAAATAAACAAACCAAAACTTGGACGAACACAGTAAAAAGACAAAATGACTTGCTATGTGGAAACGATGCTTAATCAAAATAAAATTTAGAAATAAAAGTACACAATCCACCACATAGGGTGTACTACATGAGTAAGTTAATCTGTGTTTGAAAATGTGGTAAGATAAGAGTTTGGTATTTTAAAAGAGGTGAGGTGTGGATAAGGTGATAGATTTAAGCCGGGATGTGTTGATTGTTTGGATAGACTGCACCGAGGAAATGATACACCATAATCTGCTTCAGTAGTAGGCAGGTTGTTTGGAGGTGGCTTTTTGTCATTATTGTTGACGTAAGTTAATATCCATTCAGGGATGCTTTTAAATTATATAAGTGTACCATTACAGTATAGTCTATTCGTAGTAAGCAGGCGAGAAATCATGACCTAACCTCTGTAACTCAGAAACGACTAGAGTAATCGAGCTAATATGTCTACCATTTGGGAAGAGTCGGTCAAGGAATATATTATAGGTTTGATTCCCGAAGGGAAGTAATGAAAACCTAATATTCAGTAGGGCCCCGTAATCATTGACGACTTCACCTATTAGTAATAATAGTCTCCATTCAACATCCTGCGCCAGCAATTTGAATAGCCCGCGCGGAAGCATCATGGAGTACTCGTCGTAAGTGCACGCTTAATTCCCTTATGGGATCGTCATTTTGATCGGGTACCCTACAGAAAAAAACTCTGTAAAAAATAAAAAGAAAAGAATTAATTTAATCTGTTATCTTATGACTTGCCATATTTGTGGATTTCTCATGCTTTGTTTCCCCAACACCAGGCCCTCTAGTGGCCATCTTCGTCCTTTACTGATATCCCAAGAATAAACTATAGAAATCAGCGAATGGGAAGTGGGATGGTAGGGAGGGCCCGAGTCGTCAATGATTACGGGGCCCTACTAAATATTAGGTTTTCTCTACTTCCCTTCGGGAATCAAGCCTATAATTTAATAGGGCCCCTCCATCATTGACGACTTCGCCTGAATATCAAGACTGGAGGCGGAACATTCGCAAAATATCCTAACCTTAGAGAAGAAGAATCCAGATAACATTTGCTCAAGATTTATTGTATGTAATACAAAAATAGAAAAAGGTATAAAAGATTTGCTAGCAGTGCGTAGCATTAAGAAACTGCTCGCTCATGGTCAGATCGTTGCACTCGATCGTATGCATAAAAAGATGTGACCCACATGTGTCCAGTAGAACCATAACTCAGCGGTAGTTATGTGTTCTGTCCTTAAAATAATTGTACAGTAATATTGTTTTTTGTACACTTTGGTAAAACTGACATAGTTGCAACTATGCGATAATTTCTTAGAATCTAAAATAAGTAGCTAATATTGGACTGTAGAACCCGTCCTATCACAGCTCGTGATATATCACAATCTCCAAGGGTACAGGGAGGATATGGACTATTCCGCACCCCCCCCGCCCCCCTTGTTTGACACTCCACATATAATATAACATAAACTACTGTACCTGTTGCCGTAAAGCTACACAGGTGCGCTTTGGTTTATCTAGATTCTAGAGCAACAGACAGGTAGCGTGTAAGGAACGTATGATTGGACGCCCGAAGTTGGGTTTGAGCAATATCATCAATTGAAAAATTTTGCAAAAATCTGAGGGACACCGTCCATTTTCTAATATCGTGAGCCCTGCCTACTACGCCGGGATTGCTTTCCCTGATAACGTCGACAAGCAAGGAAGCTAGCTTCCGTTTTGTAATACGCTTACCTGCCCGATTAACCCATAAAGCACCTTGTTGGCGAGGTTGCGCAGCCCTCATAAACTTTGTGATTGCTTTCACAGGACATAAAATGTGATGAATAAGGCCTCTCTTTAGGGCCGGGACGGAAAATTCAGAAAAAACATGGTCTGAATGTTCGTTCTTAGCAATAAAGGAGGGAGACGGTGCGATTTGAACATGGTCGTGCAGTCTCCCAAACCTGAGACAGTTTGGTTCGTTGCTCATCGCCGCCAGCTCCGACACCAGGTTTCCGGTGGCAAGGGCCATGAGAAAAACAGCCTTCTTTAAAAGTGAGTCAAAGTCCGGCACATAATTATACTTGCGCGATTGAAGCAATTCTAAGGCTTTATCAAGGGACCAGGTGGGCATGAGCTGGCGGGGAGGTGGACGAAGCTTAAAACACGCCCTCATAAAACCTTTCTCCTCCGCCTGCTGTATGGAAAGACCGGTGAGATCAAGGAAAGGGGTCCTAATGGCAGACAGGTGATTTTTTAATGTTATGACCGAAGGACCCTTCTGCTCAAAGAGATAGTCTAAGTACTTGAAGATTAAGGCTCCCGAGGCAGTCATTTGCCTTGACTCCACAATCCAGGTTGTAAATGTTTTCCAATGTGATTGATATTGTCTCCTGGTAGACGGTGTATACTGATTCATGAGTTTCTGAGTGACACTTGGCCCAAATTTATTTAACCATTTGGCAGAGTAAATATCCGTACGGCAAAACTGAGTGAGGTCCGAAGGTTGCCAATCGTTTCCAAGTGGAAGGCGGAGACCGGGAGGGACACCGGGGTCCTGCACCACCGTTGCAATTGGTGGTACCAAACCTGGGCCGGCCAAAGCGGCGCGATCAAGGTTACCCGGCCCCGGTAATCCCTCAGTTTGTGAATGACCTTGCACATTAACATAGAGTCTGGTGGCAGAAACAGATAGATTGAGGCCAACCTGTTCCAGTCCCCCAGCAACGCATCGGGTCCCCCCGCCGAGGTTACCGCGTGCCTGGTAAGAAAGAGGGGAAGTCTGTGGTTCGTTGTTGACGCAAACAAGTCCACCTGTGGACGGGCCGGCTTTGCAATTATCTCGTTCAAGATCGCCTGTTTGATAGTCCATTCTACTAGAGTGCTCTGCCGGCGAGAGAGAGCGTCTGCCCAGACGTTCGCTACGCCGGGGAGATAGGTGGCATGCAGGGAAATCCCTAGCGAGTCGGCAAAAATTTGTTCTGAAACGTTCAACAACTCTCGTAACCTCACTGAGCCTTGCTTCTGAATGCAAGAAACTGCGGTTTGATTGTCCATTCTGAATGCTATTGATTTGTTCTTCAATGTCCCGCCATGAGTTTGGAGAAAAAACAGAGGAACTAGAAGCTCTTGCTTGTTGATATGGGCTTGGCTGTTTACCCCCCAAATGCCCTGTCCTTGATGGCCTAGGCTTGACTGGTACCCCCAACCAAGGGTCCCTGAGGCGTCCGTGTCTATCCATACCGTAGGTGGGGGAGACACCCATGGCATGACTGAGTAGAGGACTTCGTGCTTGGTCCAGGCCGATAGTAAAGTGTGGATTAATGGAGGAATTGGCCATAATTTCTTCTCCGGCAAGAGAGGGAACACTTTGTTGCCTTCCAGGATTAATCGCTTGGTTTTCAATCGGCCCAACTTGATTGTTAATTGCACCCAGTTGAGAGAACCGATCAGGGAATCCCAAGTTTTCCTGGTCGTATCCAGACTGTGGAGGAACCGGAACAGTTTCCTTCGAAATCTGCTGCGGTTGTCCGCACTCTGAGTAAGAGTCAGAGCGGCGGTATCCCAGACCAGCCCTATCCACTGAATTGTCCTTGAGGGGACCAGGTGTGACTTTACCAAGTTCACCTTGAACCCTAGGGCTTGTACATGAGCTAACATTTGGTTGACATGGTCTTTACATAATTCTACAGAGTTCGCCACTACTAGCCAATCGTCCAGATACCAAAACACCTGTATGCCTCTGACTAACAAGGGTAAAAGAGCTTGCCGGACGAGTTTGGTAAATACTCTTGGTGCTAGGTTCAACCCGAACGGCATCCTTTGAAAGACATAAGTCTCGTGCCAGATTCTCAGAGCGAGAAACTTTTGGAACCTCTTGTTTATGGGGACATGCCAATAGGCATCTTTGAGATCGATCGAATACATCCAACCTAGCGGCGGGAGTGTCAGTCTGAGTTGCTGTACAGTCAGCATCCTGAAGGGTGAATTCTCTACAAAGGTGTTCAGGTGCGAGAGATCTAGAACTGGTCGCATCTGCACACTGTCCCTTTTTGGCACTAAGAAGAGTCTTGACGTGAACACTGGCTGGTCGGTATTGACCTGAATAAGTACTTGTTTGGCAATCATTTCCTGTAACATGGCCTCCTCCTCCTCCTGAGACACTGGGGTATACTCCCACGGCTAACGCACTCGAGGCTGCCGGCGCCACCGCCAGGTGATTCCTTTGCTCACTATCTTCCTGGCCCATGTATGTTTGGGCCAGGCTGAGCGGAATGCACAGAACGAACCCAGGTGCAGCCGGGATTCGTCCTTCAAAGCAACTCCCCAATCTCGGGCGTTTGAGCTCGGCCCCGGGATGTGGAGAGTGTGAGTGGCTAGTTTTTTGGAGGTGGGGGTAGATTGGCATCGGACGCTTGACTAGTTTTGGCTGGTGCGTTGCCCTGATGACCTTTATATGGGGCCTTACCCTTATACCCGTGCTGCTTACCTTGTTTGGTTTTGTACTGAGTGCCTCCCTGCTGAGGAGGTGGTCTGGGGTCTCGTGGTGCTTGTTTAGCATGGGGTTGGAATGGTTTGTTACCACCCTTTGGTTTATGAAAGGGCTTCTTAGCTGGGTCTTTCCTAGCTTGGGAGGTAACCTGCTTCCACCCACTTACCATATTAAAGATTAAACCCCAAGTTTCAGAGTTAAGAAGGGTGGCAGTAAGAACTGGGGAGAGAGTTACCCGGCGACCTATGTTCGCCGGCAACTTCCTCACCAGTTGGACTCTCAGATCTTGGCGGGCCCGAGCCGCCTCCAAGATTGCAATTCTAATGTCTCCTAGGGACTGAATGGCATTTTGTAGCAAAAGTCTACGAGACAGCTCAATAGCTTTCCTAATTTGGGGTTCAGTGATGGCCGAGATTGTTCGTGCAAGAGAGGCGGCTACTTTATGACTCGCCAAATACTGAGAGAACATCCGGTAGGTTTTACTGTGTAACTTAAAATCCCGGTCCAAGTGAGCAGGCGGGGGAGGAGAGAAAGGTTCGTCCAGAGCGTGTAATGACACTTTAGGGGCCGCCAGAAATGTTAATTAGGCTGGGGGACACCCCTTCCGCTTTGGATACTGGTAGGGAAAAGTATGTATGATTCTCAGGGGGAATTTGATGTGAAGATTTGGAGGTGATAGTAGTGGCAAATACCTGAGCTTCTACCTCCCAATCTATCCAAGGGCCTACTCCCAGCTGCCGCATCTGCAGTACCGGATTCTGAGCTGGGTCCAGAGCCGCGTAATAGCATTTAAGACTTTGACATCATTGATGCCATCAGTCTTCGTGCAGACGCGGCGGAAGGGACGGCCGGTGCGGCTGAATACACAAAATATGCCGGGTTAAGTGAACTTGGGACACCCTTAATCAGTACATCTAAGACCCTCTGTCTCGTCTTTAGCCCAAAATTTACAGTTCTTATTGATTTCGATGGTCCACCCGCCGAGAACTGGTGGGTCCCCTGACACTTAAGGTTGAGCTATAAGGGGATTCTCTGGTACTACAGGTACCCAAGACCAATCAGTACCATAGAGGAGGGGCATGGGGCCCTTCTTCAGAGGTGCTCTATCTAAGGGAGGAGGTTGGACATCAGTAATAACCCTGAGGTTGGACATTGCTAGCGCCGCCGGCACTGTAGGACCTGGGGTAGCTGCCACCAATGGGGTCGGGCAAGAAGTAGTGACTGTTGGGAGTTCTAAAGGTCTAATCACAGAAGTGCTAGGGGGAGCAGCTGAGAGAGAAACCGGGGACTCCGACGAGGCAGGGATTTGATAATGCTGTATTACCTTATGTAATAATTCATTTACCTGATCAGAAGTCATCCATTTCTTAGAGGGGTCTTTGGATGAATGCAAACTAGCCTCAGAATAAATACTAGGGAGAGACTGAGGAGCCGGGGAGAACATGCCATCCGCCAGCTCCTCACTCTGCTCAAAGATGTCTTGTGAAGCTATCTCTTGAGAGTCTATATCATTATCCGCCGGGGGCCAAGACAAATCTGGCACTGACGAAGGCAACACGTTGATGTCGCTTTCCTCAGTCCGTTCTGGAATGACATTAAGAGGTGGATCTGAATGGCGCCAGTATCCCCCTGTATCTATGGGCTGGGGGTCATGAGTCACCTGTGAGCTAAATTGGCCCCCCCCCCCCCCCCGGATAACCCCTAAACTGGTTGGCCAGCACCCTACTCGGGCCGGTCGACCTAACACCCCGTGGAACTACAGTCAGTTTTGGTATGGCAAAAGTCACATCAGGAGGTATATGCACAGAATGTTCCTGCCTATGTGTAGATGCTAATACTTCAGATCCTATTTCCGGCTCTCCTGAATCCTGTGTACGGGTGTCATAGGGAGGTGTGGGATGAGGCGGCTGAGGAGTCCCTCGCCGGCTGCTCGATGTGTCATACTCTTCTCTCCAGCGCTTGTGAGACCGGGAAGAGTCTGAGGTGGTGTGGTGAGAGTGTATCCAGGGAGACATCGACCTGGACCTCGACTTCCGCCGTGTGGCACGGTCAGAGGAGGTGACCTCAGATATGTCGCTCTCACTATCGCTACTGATAATCTCCTTGCTGATGGCTTTAGCTCTGACCTTGGGTCTGACCGATTTGAAGGATCCGGGTTTTACTAAAGGTGACTTGATAATTAGCTTTTCCCATAGGACTTGGTCGTCACATTGTAGAGCCTTATGGGCTGTGTCTTTAGCATAAGAATTGAATGCCGCTTTAATTTCATGCAAGGCTGCTAAACATGACAGGTGTTTCTTTGCCAGCAAGGCGGATTTTAATTCAGAGCAGATGGCACATTTTTTAGACGACCACACGCCACATGAGCGATCTAAACACTTTACACATTTAATGCAAAAAGTATGAGCAAAAACGGGTAAGAGGGAACAAGAGGGCGTAGCGCAAAGTTCAAACCTAGGCATGTTGCCGTAATTGAGAGAGTCCCCCCTCCGCCGGGATTAGATGTCCAACTCCGCCGGAGAAGTAGTCTGGGGCCTGGAAAGAAAATTTCCAGGAATCAATGCTCTTCAGGATAACCTGCGAGGTATTAAAACATCCTAATCCAAATCCGCCGGAAAATTAGCGAAGGTGCCCCACCCTGCTAACCTTCCGCCGGATCCGTCTAGCTGACTTTTTTAATAACTTACCTGTGACAAGAGTCACAGGTCTCGTGACCTTTTAAGTTGTGAGTATTCTGAACGAGTTTGCAAAAACTAATCTTGATCACTTCGTGTACACTTGACCTGTGGTGCCGCAGGCTATAAGTCTTAAGTGTCCCTAGGTCAGTCAGGGCGCGTTAACTCGGCGGGCCGAGTTGGTAGCCCTTCTAGGAATGCAATTCCGCCGGGAGAGAGTGGTTCAGCCAAACCACGCCGGGATCTTTTGAACGTTCCTACCCGTTAAGAGACGGATAACCTGGACCCACCGCATGGGACCGCCGGAACATACAAAAACTGCCGGGAACCGGGGTTGGCACAACCTCTTTCCTGCAGTCCCACACATATAATTAAAAAAGCATAATAACATGTAGGGACGTCTCCCTTACCCCCCAACGGAGCAAGCTCGCAAGCAAGAAGCAACAAGCAACACAGGGGGCAAACATAGGTAATAATAACAAGAGAAATTTAGCAACCTAAATTACCTGAAGCCTACGTCGGAGACCCCTAAGTCAGGCGACCACGTGGTCCGAAAAACATCCCAGCAGACGACGCTCCGGTACCCAGCAGCTGCACCATGCAGAGAGAGGCCCCTCTAAGGGGCCTAAGCAAAACACGAACCCTGGAAGGTGGAGCACCACATGCAGACACCCTTAAACCAGAGCTTTTGCTGATATTTGAATATAATGGCATGTATTCTCCTCAATAATGACAGTCTGTATCATGCCTCGTAGAGTGGTCGCTTCCTAGCTAAGTAAATACAACAGCTAAGGCGTATCACAAAAACAAAAACACACGTGGTACACCCAATCGGGGCTCGTAGACGCCTGTGACAATGGTACCCTATTTTAACACACTCTTCTGCGGACCTACCAATCTGGCAGCTGTGCTAGCTAATCTAAACCCTGTTGCTACAACACAGATGTATACAAATGAGCAAGGACTCGCTAGAAGCTCTGCGAACGTCGAATGAAGCGGACACGGCGCGAGCCCTGTTGTCGGTAGGGACGCGGAAGAAGGAAGGACGAAGATGGCCGCTAGAGGGCCTGGTGTTGGGGAAACAAAGCATGAGAAATCCACGAATATGGCAAGTCATAAGATAACAGATTAAATTAATATTTCTCTTTTTAGTTTTTACAGTTTTTTTCTGTAGGGTACCCGATCAAAATGACGATCCCATAAGGGAATTAAGCGTGCACTTACGACAAGTACTCCATGATGCTTCCGCGCGGGCTATTCAAAATGCTGGCGCAGGATGTTGAATGGAGACTATTATTACTAATAGGCGAAGTCGTCAATGATGGAGGGGCCCTATTAAATGTAGAAATTTACAGCCAACTTGCTCTAGCCTTTTTTGAGTTACAGAGGATAGAGGTCATGATTTCACACCTACTTACAGCGAATAAACTATAGTATGTCAGCATCATGAATAGATACTGCTGTGGCCAATTACAGAAGGTGGAATATATATTAGAATGCTTCAGCTAAATCAATTCCAACATGTACATGATATAAAGACACTTCATGAGCAATGTTGTTATAGGTAGCGCCAGCGAACTTGACAATAATCTGGACTCCCAAAGCTTCTCATAACTCAAAAGGGCCTAGAAGCAAACTAGCTATTTCCTGGTGGGCTCTTCCCAAATGATAGAAATGTCAGCTTGATTGCTTTCGTTAATTTTGAGTTATGAGAAGTTAAGGGGTCAAGATTATTGTCAAGTTTGTTGGCGCTACCTATAGTGTTAGTAACAATGAAGACTACAGGTGTTAATCAATATAGTATAATGATGTTATCTTTAGCTCTTTTTAAATGTTCATTATGAGAATGTAATTGCACTAAGTATTCCTCTTTAATCAGTTCTCATAAGTTGATGAATGTTTCACCTCGTTAAATGTTTTTGATACAAATTTATACTTCTCTGATCCCAACCAGAATTAAGCCGGTATCACACGAGAGCTTTTATAGTCAAAAAATTTCTGGCAACATTTCTGGACTATTTTGCACTGGTATAGGATTAGGCTGATGATGGATTAATTTAGGCAACCAAAATATTTTAAATATTAACCTCATAAGCTGCCAGACCAGTGTTGAGGATAAATGTTGAGTAAAAAAGCGCTCGTGTGATACCGGTTTTTAAATAAAAGGTTGCTGGAGTTGGAGATGATGACATAATCTTCCTTAACCCCTTCTGTACCGGCTATGTCTCTTTAGTTATATTTCAGTTGCATTTAGATGATTTTATGAAGCTTAGGAAGGATATATATGGTAGCTAAAAGGGTTAATTGAGATAGTCTGTAGCCTTTTAATGGGTAGACGTCCTCCCTAAGCTGAATAAAAATCATTGACTAGTTAGCGAAATATAATGAAAAGTATGTCACCGGTAATGAACGGGATAATTATAGCCATTTGATTTACATAATATTCTTCTGGTTGAAATCTGAGAAGTGTAAAGCCGCTGTCACACGAGCGTTTTTTCCGTCAATTTTTAGGAGCAATTGTAGTCTAGCACTTAAAATTTCAGTTACATCAGAAATCAGCCACCTAACATAATCTACCGTCAGTCTAGTTGATGATGATGATGATGATGATGCAGTTTTTACCACCATACACTCCCTGCTGAATAGCAAGGCTAGGGTGGGTGCCCTGATGAATCAGGGACTTAGTGAATAGCTGCCACAGATTGCTAGACCGCACCGTTCACCAACAGCACTGACGTCTGCCAATAACTCACTGGCTGGCCTGAGGCTCGAACCGTCAACCTCACGGTTAGCAGGCAAACGCTCTACGAATCGAGCTACGGCTAGTGTAAAAATGCCTCAAAATAAAACAAGAAAAAACTTGCTCATCGAAAATTGCCGTAAAAAACGCTCGTGTGATACCGGCTGAATGAGCGGTCTGCAAAATATTTTTACAAATATCTTTTGTTTTCATTATCTTGAAGATTCATCTACTGAGTACTGATTCAAGAGGGTGTATGGTTAAAATTGCATTCTAATAAACTAATATCAATTTTATAACATCCTGTGGCTGATATGACTCTCACTTAAACATTAGGCTACCATAGTGCGGTGGGAATATGAACATGATTAGATTAATATCCAGTATTCGAGAATGGATAATAAGTCGTAGGCGTGTGCATAAACCTTTAACCGTCTTGGTGGTGTAATTATAATGTAAAACTTGCAAAATAAACAAACTAAAACTTATACGAACACAGTAAAAAGACAAAATAACTAATCAAAATTGCTAAGTGGAAACAATGCTTAAGTAAAATCATTTATAAATAAAAGAACACAATCTAAAAATCTGTGTGTGATAACCCAGGTTCGAATCCCGGTGGATCACATTATATGCTTTCATTAATTTCATTGGTGGTGTGGTGAAATTATTAAATAGATGACAGTAGCATTATAGTGTGATTGGTGGTGGGCCTTCTGATGTTAACTATATATAAACACACACACACACACACACACACACACACACACACACACACACACACACACACACACACACACACACACACACACACACACACACACACATAAATTGACTGAAAACCGTACAAAGACTTTACTTAGGATACATACACAGAATGAAATGGTATTTACACTTGGATGCCATAATCTCTAGCCCACTCGTAAGTATTCATGGACCCCTATGTTTTACTTGATGCAACTGTAACTATCTGGATTGATTATTGCATAGAACTTGCTTTTCAATATACAGTACAGTAGTTTTGTAGTTAATGTATACAAAGTTATATAGTATTCATAAATTTGATGAATGTATTGTGGCAGTTCCCTCCCCCCCCCCATTTTTTTTTTTTTTTTTTTTGTGATGTTGGTGTTTCCAGAGATATATTTCCATAATTAGAAATAGGTGAAGTCCACATATATCTATAATTGGGCTAGCGACTATGGTATCCGAGTGTACTGTTATGATCTTGTAGGCAGCTATTTCCTGGGAAGATTTGTGGGCTATTATGTATGGGTATCCCTGACTAGATTGAAGGGAGGTGATTTATGTTGGACAAATTCATATGGAACTTTAATTCAGAAGCTGCCAGATCAGAATTACACTATGAAATTGTTGACAAAAATATGCTCTCTTTCAAGATCAGATTGTAAGGTCTGATCCCGTGTCTTTCTTGGTCTCCCCCTTGGTGCAGCTCCCTCCACGTTCACGAACTTGCTTCTTTTCACCCAACTTACTTCATCAATCCTCTCTACAGTACATTTCCAAACTATCCCAGCCTGCATCTCATCACTGACACTTGATGTATGTATATATGTATATACACAGGCACATACCCCATAGCTGGGGCTGGCTGACTCGAGCCCAAACAGGGACAACACAACACAACATAAAAACAAAATTATATATATTCACACACATCTAGGTTGCCCAGGAGAAGACCCAGAGACCAAGGATCACTAAAGGCCTCGAGCATTACCCCCGGCTCCAGACCTTTTGGAGAGGTTACAGTCTCAGCAGGCAGACACGCAGCGGAGCACACCACAATACCCGCCCAATTCACATCCAAGCATGACCCTTCATATATACCGGCTCCCTGGGCCAGGCGCCTTATGGACTATTATCTAGTCCAACTGGGCTGGTCTATCAGAGTGAGAGCTGAGCGATCTATGCCATACCCATAGCTTACTCTGATGTTCCTTCTAGATCTCAAGTGACGGCGTCTTTTCCATGGATTGACCTCCCTACTGCCAACCTAAAAGTTGGCAGATTGGGAGCCAAAGTGTCACATTTTTCCCTTGCCCATCAACTTTCCCTTCATAATTGCTGAGGGGCACAGGGCCTTGGGTGGGACTTTGGTTTCCCGGGCATTTCCACGCCCTCCTCAGCTCTCTGCCTTAGAGTGGCTTCGGTCACCCGGGCTTTGTTAGTGGTAAGCAGGGAGGGTTTTATGGGGGCGCTCGTTTGTGGTCTTGGCCTTGCTCGGGACCTTGGGGCTGTTTGGCCATGCAGCCTGGGGAATAACAACAACAACTGGCACCCGACCCCCCTCTCCCAACGACTACGTTATCACTCGTCTATTCTCAAGCATTCTCCATTCATTCCTATTTATTACCACTTCTCTTGCCTGTTCTACAGTCATCTCTCTTATCTTCCAACGCTTGTACAGTACTGCACAATCTCTCCATCTCAACGGAGGTCTTCCTAGCCCCCCACCTCCCTTGATACCTAACTATTTCCTCAGCTGTTCACTAGATATCCTATCTTGCAGTTTGGCCCCACACATCCATTTCACCATCCTCATCTCCTTGTGTATTGTTGACATTAGTCCATGTCTGTATGTGGCCTTCATCAACCTTGCTTTAATCTTCTCATTAGCCAGTGAGGGTAAGGACACTATCCATTATGACTGAACATTATTCACATCAGCAGAAATAGAGCCTAGAATGATCATTTAAAAGAAAAACTACAAATGCTTGGTGTTGGGTGTGATTGTGTATATAAAATGACTGACCTATAATGCCCCCTCAAATATTAAAAACTAAAACCTAAAGCTAATGCTGTTGATAATATAACTGTTCTAACCCAACTAAGGAATTCACATGGTTTGCTTGGTCTTATAAAAGTGTTAATGGTATACATCCCCGCACAACTGCTGCTCATAGGTTAAGGTACACCACAAGGAAGGTAGAAGTTTAGGGTCAGCGGCAATCAGAGCAAGGATGTACTGCTACCAAAGAAAGTATCGTGTCCCTCGCTGCACTTGGCATTCTCAATTAAATAGTTTGTTTCATAGCATTCCTTAATTTATTTATTGCCATATAGGACTTTCCCATAATTGTACGGAGATATAACAAGTTAAAAATAATTCCTACCTTTGTTATGCAAGATGCAAGACTACTGAAGAAGAAATTTTTAAGGGAAAGCGTGTGTTAAGTGAGGTAAAGTCTGTATGGTGTGTAACTGTATTCCAATTTTCCTTAAGGTGGGTGACCTGTTTTTGTTCTGTCCTTTTCTATCTTTTTCTGGCTTGTATCCATTTGGCCCCATTCAGCCTACTGTTTTAAGACATTTATCCCCATCCAGGTGTCAATTTTTTACTAGTGAGCGGTAGGGAGCCAGCATATTTTTTATTTTTGTTTGGCAGCAGGCTAAATTTGTACATTTTTCGATAGAAAAATTTCTCCGGCAAAGCCGGATTTCTTCATATAATGCTGGCTCGCTATCGCTCGCCAGGAAGAAATCGACACCTAGATGGGGATAAAAGTCTTAAAATAGTTGGCTGAATGGGGCCGAATGGATACAAGCTAGAGAAAGAGAGAAAATGACAGAAATAATAAAAAGCAGGTCACCCCCCTTAAGTCTTGAAGGGCACAATATTTTTCTGATGGTGTGTACTAGCTTATTCTCCTGGTGGTATGACCATTTGCCAAGCGCAGATAATTATGCTCTTTTGTTTTACCCAGGAAAGCGTTGGAGGTACCGGAGGGCGGCGGGGATCTGTACCGGTCGGGCTCCCAGACTAGCCTAAGCAGTCTTAAGAGAGGTAACAGCCTGCGACACGATATGCTGAGAGCAAGCTCTCCTTATAACAGAGGTGCTGGTAAGTGCATGCTGCATGTTGGTTCTTTTGTGTCTGCTAGGGTAACAATCTTAGCCTATTTACAACTTAAATTACATGCAATTTGAACATTATTTTTCTAGAGTTTAAGAAGATAGCTACAACATATCAGGCTGACCCCAATAGATATTAATTATATTAGGGTATATCAAATTATGTCCTTAATATTGTATACAGTACATTAACACAATTACTGCGGCACTTGTCATATGATAATTACAGTACTTGGTCACCACAGTACCATACGGGGGGTTTGGACTGAAAATAACCTTCATTCCCTGCACATTTGCATGTATAAACAAGAGCTAGAACGTATTTCAATGATATATCCCTGAAAGTAGAGAAATAGACCTTTCCAATGACACCTGAATGATGTCTGTATGACCACTGGTTGCCATGCAACGATATTGCACAGGTGACGCTAAATAAGTAAAAATGAGTGAGTTTGAGCGTTTTTCGCTATCTCCAAGTCTGTAAGGGTGCTGGAGATGTCTCCCATCGACACCAGTGCGCACCCAGACGTGGGCGATGGATGGGGCGGACTCGCGCTGCTTTGACTCGCTTGCCTGCATCCCTGGCCTTGTACTACGCAGATTATCGGCAATAGTCATATGACAAGTGCCGCAGTGATGACCGTATTTTGACATAGCAGCCCGCAGTCATTAAGTTAATGTTGATATTTTAAAAGTTTGCTAAGTACTTTTATAAGGGTAAAGTTATCAGTAAGCTGGGACTCTGTTTAGACTCATATGTGTGGCATACTACATAAGAGAATGAGACAGTGATTATTGAAGCACACTGACTTGGTCTCTGTCACTCAACAAACAATTTATAACATTACAGTACAGGTCTCCTTCACTATCCAATGCCCCAATTTACCATATTATTACAGTACTGTATTGTAGGGTTTTAGAAGTTTGGGTTTGGGTTTTGGCTGGTCCCAGAACGCATCCCCATTTACCCCCATTAAATTTAGGGTGCGCTATACAATTTTTCTACTGTATTTAAGATCGGGTTTTCAGGAACTTAACGCAATCGTAAATCGAGGGAGACCTGTATGTCCCTGTACCAAAACTGTTCAACATATGTCCCACTAATATGTTAACAGAGTTCTACTTGTGTAGACAATAATGGGTAGGATATATTTGTCAATAGTATAATCCATTGGTAAGTTGCAGACTTGCCTGTAAACTACTTGAACAAAGCAGGAATGCTTCGATATGATTTGGTGAACTGGACGGATGTATAGGTAAGAGTGAAGCAAGTGTTACTGTGCGGTACTGTACTATCAAAGCTGGTACTAGTCTTGCTGCATGACTAATGGCAAACAGTTTATTATGGTTGATATCCCCAAGGTGTCAGTTACTACCACACACACAGTGGAAGGCATGTGGTGGACTCTCACTCTTGGTAACTGGTGCATACAACCAAACTTTCTATCACATCAACACTTTAGATTATAGCTAGCACATCATTATAGCTAGCACATCATTATTTTATTCAGTGGGGGAACTTCTCAAAGTCAGAAAAATATAAACTTGTTTGACTTCAAGAGGTAATTCCTTAACCCTTTGAAGATTATGACGCATAAGGTTGGATGGGACTTGTCAGCCTTGGTCGGCAACCCATCTAGGGGGGAAAACCTTATAAAAATCCGGGTGGATGGGACTCGACAGCCTTGGTTGGCAACCCGTCCATGGGAATAAACCTGATACAAATTGCCGAAGGGCGGCTCGCTCATCGGTGCCACTTGAAGGTGGCGAACTCTACAATAGATATATACAGTAGATAAATTTTGACAGTTTATCCTGGCTATCATTAGACGGTTTTATACATTTTAGGAAGGATCTGTTGGAATGATAAGGGTAAAGACATGTCAATTAACCCTCTGACGTCCATATTCCCTTCCTAATCTGAATAAAACTCTCCAATAATAGCCAGAAAACAGAAAAGATATACTGAATGTCATAGTATCCTACTCGACGAGACAGAGAAACGGGCGAGGGAATACAAAAGTGGTCCCGGACCCAGAGATTAGGAACTTTAGATTTTGTTTCTGTTTGGACTCTGTCTCGTGTCGGCCACCCCTAGCAATAGGGTATGTGCTTGAGTACATACATATATACATCTTCTAAGGGTTAATTGAATAAGATTGTCCATTAGTAACTGGAGTATAATAAAAGTGGCATCATGGCATTGTATGGCTATTATAATATACAGTATCATAGACTACAGTAGATCTGGACTAGACACTAAAATGGAACTTTGCAGTAAGGGACCCAAAATCGGAGAACTAACCCCCAAGTTCGAATCTCGAAATCGCGAACATTTTATATTTTAGCGGTTTTGAGGTTCGAACTTGGGGGTTCGTTCTCTGATTTTGGGTCCCTTACTGCAAAGTTCTATTTTTGTGTCCAGTCCAGATCTACTATAGTCTATGACAGTATATAAGATGACAAAATAAAACTACCAACATTCTTACTAAGAATGTTTGTTTATGTTTATTAGTCTGTGTGTGATTTAGCTATGTTGTGACAAGACGGAGACATGTGTTTATTGAATGTGGTGGACTCTAGGACAAGCACCACCCCACACACCACATCACAGTTTATTAGTTATTATTTTAGCATGGTTTGAGTTGATGGTGCACCACTTGAAGGGTTTTAGGACAATCGGTTTTCTTGTTCAGTTTGGTTGTACTGCAGGTGTAATTCTCCGGCTGAGTTAAAGAAGAGTCAATGTCCAGAAATACCAATAAAGACTTGGGTTGATTATGGCAGTGGCATGGTCGGTAGCGCGTCTGACTGCTGATCGAAGGGTCGGCAGTTCGATCCCCCACCAGCACGTGCCATTGGTAGACGTCAAGAGTTTGGACACTCAAGTCTAGTGATTCGTGGTAAATATCCAGAAAAGTCCCTGTAACAAGGGCACGCCCAAGCCCTGTCAATCACAGGAGTGTACGGCGTTAAACACTGCATCATCATACCATGTCTAAAGATTTGTACCTTTCACTCCAAGCTTCTCTTCTTGTATCATCAATGCTGCAAATGGAGGAGCAAATTGTCTCTTTTACCAATTTTTTTTTTTTTTTTTTTTTTTTAGTAGCTAAGGGATGAGGTCACGAGGAACGGAACCTTTTTACCCTGTCATAGACCTATTTTACTGTTAGGCGATCAGAACAGAGGCAAGGGTGTGAGGAGATTGGCCAAACATCTGCACCAGCCGAGAATCGAACTCGGTTCTCCCGGTTAGAAACCGAGTGCTCTACCAATGGCGCTACTGGTCACCCCCCTAATAAAATAAAAGAACGCATATTTATACATGGTTTTATCAGCTTAAGTCTTCATTGGCCTTTCTTACCAGTGGCTCTTCTATTAGACTGCCAGATAATTTTGCATGCACATATTTTGATTAAAGCATTAACGGGTGTTGGACGTATCCCAGTCACTCTTACGGTGGTCAGTGTTAAATAATGTATTAATTAATGGTAATAATGCTTTATAATCTACTTATTTTCAGTTTTTCAAGCTTTAATAATTATAAATAATATAATCTGTTACTAATTATATACAGTATATTGACCACTAGCTCACTGATTATGTTTTCTAATTGTGATTAACAGTTTATTACGTAAATTAATGTACACTTGATATGTTATACTCGAAGTCATGTGAGAACAGAAATTCCCGTTTGGCAACCATCCATCTTCCAACCTGTTTGAGTTAGTGCATTCTTGTAGTGAATAGCTAAATGATATACAATGATGCTTAAAAACAACAGACTTCAGTGTAAAACAGTAAAATAAATTGTATTTATCTTTTTTTCTAAACACAAACTTAAATGAAACATAAGTATTAGCAGTCAACTGATGAAATACATGGTTGTGGCCGAGCGTAAGGAACGAAACAGTGACGGAGTAAAGGGGAGGACAGAGGAGGATATTAGATAATATACCATATACAGTATCTCGAAATACATGGTTGTGGCCGAGCGTAGGAACGAAACAGTGACGGAGTAAGGGGAGGACAGAGGAGGATATTAGATAATATACCATATATCTCGAAATACATGGTTGTGGCCGAGCGTAGGAACGAAACAGTGACGGAGTAAGGGGAGGACAGAGGAGGATGTTAGATAATATACCATATATCTCGAAATACATGGTTGTGGCCGAGCATAAGGAACGAAACAGTGACGGAGTAAGGGGAGGACAGAGGAGGATGTTGGATAATATACCATATATCTCGAAATACATGGTTGTGGCCGAGCGTAGGAACGAAACAGTGATGGAGTAAGGGGAGGACAGAGGAGGATGTTAGATAATATACCATATATCTCAAAATACATGGTTGTGGCCGAGCATAAGGAACGAAACCGTGACGGAGTAAGGGGAGGACAGAGGAGGATGTTAGATAATATACCATATATCTCCCATATGAAGCAATGTTGTTATGTCACATGTGTATAGGTTTGCAGTACAAGGCACATGTGAACAATGATCACCCTGAACGTAGGTATAAAGGAACATTATTGTAGAGAATATACTCATAAAAATAATAATAATAATCGGTTTATTTCAAAGCCGGCAGCCAATGGGGCTGAAAATACACAGACTTAACCTAGATCTTATCCTAAGGGATCAACAGACTGATCTTGGCTGCTAACGAGAGCACCTACATACCCCCGAGAGATTAGGACGTGGGCAGGAGACTTTGTGGGCCCCCTGAGGCGGTCCGTCCAGACCTTGCCTTCACGGCCAGGGAAAGTTTTTGAGAGAACTTCACCTGCCGGCGCGTGGGATCGAACCCCCGACGCCAGAGCTAGCGCTCCCAATACAGTATACTAAGCACGCTCGGCCACCGTGACCGTAATGTCAAGGGAGGGAAAGATAGATGATAATAGCCAACTACGACCTTGATATTATGGCAGAGACTAAACTGTTACTGATGACTGCAGTTAAGGAACCCGTAGATGATTATATAAGGCATACTCCTGACCGCATTATATAAGGCATTCTCCTGACCGCATTATATAAGGCATTCTCCTGACCGCATTATATAAGGCATACTCCTGACCGCATTATATAAGGCATACTCCTGACCGCATTATATAAGGCATACTCCTGACCGCATTATATAAGGCATACTCCTGACCGCATTATATAAGGCATACTCCTGACCGCATTATATAAGGCATACTCCTGACCGCATTATATAAGGCATACTCCTGACCGCATTATATAAGGCATACTCCTGACCGCATTATATAAGGCATACTCCTGACCGCATTATATAAGGCATACTCCTGACCGCATTATATAAGGCATTCTCCTGACCGCATTATATAAGGCATTCTCCTGACCGCATTATATAAGGCATACTCCTGACCGCATTATATAAGGCATACTCCTGACCGCATTATATAAGGCATACTCCTGACTGCATTATATAAGGCATACTCCTGACCGCATTATATAAGGCATTCTCCTGACCGCATTATATAAGGCATACTCCTGACCGCATTATATAAGGCATACTCCTGACTGCATTATATAAGGCATACTCCTGACCGCATTATATAAGGCATACTCCTGACCGCATTATATAAGGCATACTCCTGAGTGCATTATATAAGGCATACTCCTGACTGCATTATATAAGGCATACTCCTGACTGCATTATATAAGGCATACTCCTGACCGCATTATATAAGGCATACTCCTGACTGCATTATATAAGGCATACTCCTGAGTGCATTATATAAGGCATACTCCTGACTGCATTATATAAGGCATACTCCTGACCGCATTATATAAGGCATACTCCTGAGTGCATTATATAAGGCATACTCCTGACTGCATTATATAAGGCATACTCCTGACTGCATTATATAAGGCATACTCCTGACTGCATTATATAAGGCATACTCCTGACTGCATTATATAAGGCATACTCCTGACTGCATTATATAAGGCATACTCCTGACGGCATTATATAAGGCATACTCCTGACTGCATATATAAGGCATACTCCTGACTGCATTATATAAGGCATACTCCTGACTGCATTATATAAGGCATACTCCTGACTGCATTATATAAGGCATACTCCTGACTGCATTATATAAGGCATACTCCTGACCGCATTATGATAGCGAAGACTGAAATAGCTGAGAACACTATAATTAAGATAGAAGATAATAGTTAACTTTGACAGTGAAATGATAGGTAAGATGGAGTTGATTATGATGGCTTTTGTTAAGATAGATGATGATAGCAAACTCCCGCCCCGAAATAATAGCCAAAATTTATATAATTCATAACTATACAGTTTTTAAAATAGAGCATCAGCGAATTGAATATATAATACTGTAATAGCGGAGACTAAACTATTTGTAATGGCCTAGCAGACATCAAGCGAGCAGAGAGCATGAAGGTTGACCTGAAGAAAGCCAAGCGTACCCCAAGCTTCACCACTCGGCGCCGCACCCAGAGCTTCCGTAAACACAAGCGTATGGAGAACATGGCCAACCTGCCGCCCGTGGAGATACAAGGATACCTGGAGCGTAAACAGGAGTTGCAGAGTGGCGGCAAGAAAGCCACCATCAGGTCATGGAAATCTTACTATACAGGTATGGTCTGAACTATGATGGATCATGTCTCTTTATTGGTCTGGCTTTTGTCTGATGTAGAAATGTAACGTCAGTTAAGGGAAGGTATTTAGTTTGTTCCCTACGTTTTCATCAAGCTTAAAATTAGACCCCCTAGACCCCCTTTCAAGATAAATTTGTACATTTTTCGGTAGAAAAATGTCCCGGCCGGAGGCCGGTTGCTCTTAAATTACAGGCTCGCTATCGCTCGCCAGGAAAAAATCGACCCCTTAATGGCACGAAAGTTCTTAAAATTGACAGAAATGGGGCAAAATGTCTTAAAATGTCAAAACTACTAGGGCGAACGTCTTAAAATCTCAAAAGCAATGGGGCTAAACATGAGGGAGAAAGGGGTCCAGAAAAAAATCCCTCCAGTGGGAAATCTCCCCTTAAATATGATATACCGACGGTCCAGCTCTTCTGACCTTCAAAACGTATTATTAGTTTAAATTCAAAATAGCGGGACTATTTGTTTTTATAGCATTTTTAGATGGTGTCGTTTCATTTCGTGCATTTTATTTTTTAGTAAGCGTTGTTTCCACGCAGCGATTTTGACAGGTTGTTTTTTACTTTTTATATATTGTCTTTGTCCCAGTTTTTGGTTTGCCTTTGTTTGCAAGTTTTACATTTGAATTACAAGGAGGATCATATTTGCTTTCATTGATCTAATTTGGGGGTTGTTTGTGTTAAGAACAATGTTGGTCCTTAACCCGGGAGCTGCGGGGAGACTCTTAAGAGTTCCCCCGGCGCACTGCGGGGAGACTCTTAAGAGTCAGAGAAAACAAAAATCAACTTTTGACATCGAAAAAAAAAAAAATTTATATTTTTTTTTTTTTATTTTTATTTTTTTTTTTGGCCCCTGGGCCATGCAAAATCTCAGTCCTCTACCTCCCCTCCTTCCCCACTTTCCTCCTCTCCTTCAGTTATCACCTATTTTCCCTGTTATTCCCTTATTCTGAGGTATATTTTCGTGCTAACATTAGAAATCCGATTGGAGGGTGTGGTCATCACTGATAGCAAGCGAGTGCAAGAGAGAGAGAGAGAGTATCGATCGTCTGTGTCTCAGTGGCCTTGGGGGAAATTGGCGGGAAAGCAGATTGCCTCACCCATACATTATACAACTCACGGGCTATATCTCCGATTTTGACCATCCAAACGCTGTTTTCACTCGTTTTATTGTTGTTTCAGGTTAATACCTTTATAATCAACCCATAATAGGCGCATATGGATAAGTATTAATGCTATTAATGGCACAATGAATATTTTAGTGACGGAAACACCTCAAATACGTCAGCACAGGGGGACGTTTCCAATTACCCCCATGCGCACTTCAGAGGTTAAGGGGAGGTTTTTAGTTGATTCCCTAGACTTCCATCAAGCTTAAAATTACTCCCCCGTTGACCCCCTTTCAAGATAAATTTGTACATTTTTCGGTAGAAAAATTTCCCGGCCGAAGGCCGGTTCCCCTTAAATTACAGGCTCGCTATCGCTCGCCAGGAAAAAATCGACACTTAAATGGCACGAATGGTCTTAAAATTGACAGAAATGGGGCGAGGGTTCTTAAAATCGCCAAACTAATGGGGCAAGCGTCTTTAAATCTCACAAGCAATGGGGCTAAACATGAGGGAGAAAGAGGTTGAGGAAAACATTCTCCAGGTGGAAATCTCCCCTTAATATCCTTTATTGTGGAACTTGGGTGTTTGTTGGTACACGTGTAGTAAGCTTTGTTGTCATGGTTTCAGTATTATGTGGTCAGCTGCTGTGTTTCTTCAAAGACGACGATGACTTCTACGACCAGAAGGCTGCGTCGCCCCCCATCAGCATACACCAAGCCAAGGTGGAGATTGCTGAAGATTACACCAAGAAGAAGAATGTATTTAGGTACGTTGTGCATTCTAAAATTCTTCTTCTATCTATCTATCTATCTATCTATCTATTTACTCAGGCCCATTCCACATATTTTTCTATTTATTTGTTTTAGTTAGATGCGTGTGAATTTTGTGTTTTGTCTGTGTTTGTTCGCTGTTTTGTCTTGTGTTTTGTGTTTTTCTGTTCTTGCTCTGTCTTGAGTCGGCCAACCCCAAGAAAAAATAATAAAATAGTGGAAAATAAAAAAAAACAAAAAATAGGAATAGTGGGGATTGGGCCTGAGCATAATTATAGAATAGATAGAATAGTTAATTTTTATATATATATATATATTTTTTTCTGTGTGTGGTTTGTGAAAATGCCATAGTGATTTTGATAAGTTCTTTTGTTTTTATTTTGTGTCGTCCCATTTTTTTTTTTTTTTTTTTTTTTTTTTTTCCCCCCCCCCCCAAGTTTTACAATATTATACACATCACTTGACATTGCACCCTGGGCCAATTGATGAAATGGTTAATGTGCAAACCACTACCACAAGCTGGGTAGGCTACTGGCTGCAACATTTTGTTTAATTATTTTGATTAATAGCTAGATGTGGGCCATAGGCATAATAACCGTACAAAATCTTGCTCGGCCCCATCAATTACACTTTAAATTCTTCCCGTTATTACCTAAATTCTTCCCGTTATTACCTAAATTCTTCCCGTTATTACCTAAATTCTTCCCGTTATTACCTAAATTCTTCCCGTTATTACCTAAATTCTTCCCGTTATTACCTAAATTCTTCCCGTTATTACCTGTTACGTCTTGGATATAATAATGTAAAACTTGCAAAATATACAAACCAAAACTGGGACGACACAATATAAAGGCAAAAGAACTGATCAAAATTGTTGTGTGTAAATAACACTTTAATCAAATTAATTTTTTAAATAAAAAAAGCATAAAACAACCACATACAGTAGGGTGTATACTGTATACATCACTACATGAGCAAGTTAATCTGGTTCCCAAGCAAACTAATCATACATATAACAAGGGGTTCCATGTCATCTCAACCAGTAGACCATCTCAACCAGTGCCAAATTAACCCAGATCAACCAAACCAGTGCCAAAATATAGTACTAACCTAACCTAACCGTATTGGTTGATTTGGTACTGGTTGAGAGCTACTGGTTGAAATGGTCTACTGGTTGAAATGGTCTACTGGTTGAGTTGACCGGTCACCATAACAAGGTACTATCGTCACATTCAAGGAGTCCGTCAGTTTGGGAAGTTCAGGACGTTCTGGTAAATCTTACTAAATTCTGTATGAATAGTGAAATGACAAATTGTGTCAAAATGTTCTATTAAAATCAAATGTTCAATATAACAAGATGTTAACAATAGTACAAAATACATATAGCACTCACTAACGATTGTGCCCATTTGGTCAAAGGTAAGCGTTGGATGGGCTCAGTGAACACGTGTGCCTCATTTCAAGCCATTTATCACACTATGTCTACATCTGTGAGCATGCCTATTACTGAAGGAAAATACCAGAGAATAATGGTGGACTGAGGGATATGGATGGTTAGATTGATAGATGGGTATAGAGAGAGAGAGAGAGAGAGAGAGTGAGTGAGAGAGTGAGTGTTCGTTCTAAATATGGACCAATTTTGAACCCTCAGAGTGGTGACTCGAGACAACGCCGAGTACCTGTTCCTGGCGGAGTCGGACGACAACCTTGAGGAGTGGGTCACCAAGTTGAGCTTCCACGCTAAACTGCCGCCCTCCATGCAGCTCTTGTCCTACGATAACCACAAGGTCAGTGTGTGGCCAGGGAGCCTGGGGGGGGGGGGGGGGACTCGGAGTAATGCTATGTTGTCAAGGGGTTGTTGTTATACTATGCTTATGTCCGGTAACTTCAGTACTTGTCACGTTAAGGGAGGTTGGGGCACTGAAATTAATAGTGCCACATAGTACAGTAAAAGTCCAGTAATCCAGAAGGCAGGGGACCGCGGGACTTCCGGATTAGCAGATTTTCCGAGGTATCAGATTTATACATAAAAATTGCCCTAAAACACATACAAATTAATAATTAATTAGAATAGAGGCAGTGCGGTGAAGTTCCGGTGGTGTAGAGGTGTAAATCCAAAACACTCGATTAATTGACTTAAGATAGACATTAATCTTATTTTATAATCTTATTTTGGGGAAAAACCTTCCGAGGTATTGGGCATTCCGAGGTTTCAGCCTCCGAATTAGCGGAATTTCACTGTACTAATTTATATTATCTTAAGCTCAAGTTATTGCTATTTATGGTGGTGGTGACTGGATTGAGATAAACATGGAAAAATAATTGCCAACCTACACAAAATTATCTTGCAAAATGCAATGTCACTGAAATATTTATTAACAATGGTATAAAGGATTTTGTGGATCGTCTACACCGGACCTGTGACGTCATAAGGGTGCAAGTCCACCATCCAGTCCAGGATTCGGATACAGTACTCCTGTGACGTCACAGGTCCGGTGTAGACGATCCACAAAATCCTTTATACCATTGTTAATAATTACTTCAGTGACATTGCATTTTGCAAGATAGTTATGTGCAGGTTGGCGATTATTATTCCATTTTCATCTCAACCCATGCACCATTTCCTTTAAGATAAGGTAATAATTGCCTGCATTGTATTATATTAAACATAACATTTTATTTTATTTGAGTTTTTGAGGTATTTACAGTGGGCAATATCCTTAACTATTGTATATTGGGAGATTCAGTGTTAATAATTTACAAATTGTGTCCAAAGTTTACTAAACACTCGGTTAAACAGTGAATCCCATCTGACAAAAGGTTATATTGATATTAATACTAACAAAAATAGCATTATCCATAAGCATTTAGGTCATTTAAAGAGTTAGTTTTTTAAGTTTTACGTAGAATTCATGGTGATTTTAAGGTCATTTGAAGAGTTTCTTAAATATTATGTAGAATTCCTGGTGATTTTAATTTTGCTAATCTTTCAAAACTGGTGTAATGTAAGTGATCGTAGATAAGAATAGTATGACAAACCCTGTATGCTTCTGTTCAAGACCTATACTCGGTTTCTATGCAACTGACGGTAAATTGCAAAGTTCCCATCAAGATTTAAAATATAAAACTTGCAAACAAAGTCAAACCAAAACTGGGACAAAGACAATATAAAGTCAAAACAACACATCAAAATCGCTATGTGGAAACAACGATTACTTATTTTGAAGATTTTGTAGTGAAATGTGGTGCTAATTACATGAACTTGGTCTTAATATGATCAGACACATGGTAGTTTCATACTTTATCATTAAGTATAGAGAAATTAGCTGTTAAGGGATTAATTTTTCCGTCCGATGAAATGAAATTGAGTATAGTTATTTATCCAGCACTTCCTTCATTATCATTGACTGTGGGTACTAGTTCTTCTTTTGTTTCTTCACTACACTCCTACTGCAAGATATTTACCCTATTTTAAAAATCCAGCTCAAGTATTTATTGTTAGTTTTGCAAGCGTTCATTTTGCAAGTTTCCCTCTCACTTTGCGGTATTTTTGAGACTCGTTGCCCTAGTTGCGTCGTAGCTGCTGCTTGTGTCTTGTACTGGTTGTGTGCATGGATACCAAACAGGCACTTCCATTTATTCCCTTTGATGCTATTTATTTGTATTATTCAATATTCAGAACAATATTGATTTTATTTGGTTATTCAGAATAGTGTATTATTATTATTATTATATTATTTTTTAAATGTTAAATTCTTCCTTATCATTACCAGCAAGAATTTTAAAATTATTTCTGAACAGTTTATTTTTTATTTTATTTTTTACCAGCTCCAAGATTTTAAGATTTAATTTTGTAACCGCTTTAACACAAACTTCCTAACTACATTCCAGTTGATCATTACAATTCATTGGTGGGGCTGCTATCAACCCTCTCGCTATCCTGTGGACACACGGGTTGCCGATTAGCAATCAGAAATAGAGTTCTCTCAATCATATAATTACCTCTCCAAAATTAGTTTTCTGCCCACAGCTCACTCAAAGATAACTGCAGAGGTTTAAGTAACTAAACTAAAAGTTTCTAAACAGCCCTGATGGTCAGAAAGGCTTTAAAGTATCTCAGAATAGGGTCAAATCGCATCCTGTGCGTGAAAGAGTTAACTGATTACACACTCCTTTCATTTTCCAAAACAGGTAATTTTTTCACCTAGTTATATTTTAGTTTAGGTCTGGCAATCCACTGTCATTTTTCCCATAGTCTATTCATTATGATGTGGCCAAAACTCTCGACCACAAACCTCTGTTCGGCCAGGCAATCTAGGAAACGACTACTGTACTACTACTACTACTACTACTACTACTACTACTACTACTACTACTACTACTACTATTACTACTAAAGAATGACTAGAGTAATCGAGCTAACATGTCTACCAATTGGGAAGAGGCAACCAGGGAATAGGGTGTGGACATTTATGGCCCATTTGCTCTAGCCCTATTTGAGTTGCAGAGGTTAGGAGTCATAATGTTTGGCCTACTTATAATGAATGGACTACAGGACACTTCTAGATACTTATTTTTGTTTACACACTCGGCCATTTTGAGAATCTTCTATTGTTTTTATTATAAGTATATTTTGTTTCATTATTAATATACTCAACATCGATCAAATGTACCTATTTTCATTATACAGGTAGTCATAATTTATCTTTAATTTTATATATTTTTCATCTTCCTTTCTTTGTTATATTTTCATCATACCCTGTTATTCTCAGTGTCTTTCAGTTTGTTTATTTTGCAAGTTTTACATTTTAATTAGCATCATGTACACACGACCAACAAACAATCTTTACACTGGTGAGCTGTAAATAATCTAGTGTGAACGGAATGAATCGGGTGAAACATACGTCTGTGAGGTATTATCATAAGATTTCGACCCACTTCCAGAATGTTTAGAGCGTTAGTGTAAAGTTTTTTTTTTTTGGTCGAGTGTACACAGTATTTCTTTATTATTATTATTATCCTCATTCTTTCCCTCTCACTCTTCTCCTTCTTTCCAATATAGTTTGAAGTTTTCTATTGTTTCAGGATTGACCCCCAACTCCCCCACACAGTCTCAGCCCTTCTCTTTGATTATGTACAAATTTAGTAATCCAATATGTTCGATTATGTACAAATTTAGTGATCCGCAATGTTCTAGTTCCGAAGACGTTTCATTTGTACATTTGGGATCGCGCATCTTGCCTAAATTCTCCCCACTTTTTCTCCAGTGATTAATAAGCTTTTTGTAAATATAATTGTTCCCGGTGTTGACAGAAATTGTAGCTTCCGTTTTTTTTTTTCAGTCTATAATTAATTTGTCCTGTGAATTTAATGTTTTTTTTAGAATTCAAGTTTGTCGAATTTTGTTTTTGTTTTTAAGCTATCGTAGTACACATACCACTTCTTTCATAATGCATCAAATTAATTATAAGATAGCTTCATTTTGATATTGTATATCCATTTCCACAACTTCTGTAAATTATGTGGTTTGTCTTTGTGTGATAAAACAAATCCTAATTCAATAACCCCACACAAATGTTGCCTAGGATTTATAGAATGACTCTTAGAAACTGCTCATTATACATTTTTGCTTTTCATGTTTTGTCCCTCCCACGACCCTTGTCAATATTGTTTTATTCATTATGCATTTATTGTTTTTGGTCATATAGTGCTTGTGAATCTGTTTACAAAATATATATAATTTTTTCATATAGTGCTTGTGAATCCGTTTCCATTTTTATTCATATTTTCCCCAATATAGATAAAGTTGCACAATATAGCATTGGCGTCACTAGTCTGCACCGTTCCATACTCTTGAGTTGCACCCACCAGTATGGTACAGTCGAGTTCAGAAGTCCGAGCCTGCCTCCACAATTTCTGTTTGGGTTACCCGTCTCTCTCGTGAAAAGAAAATGGAGTCCTGAACACACATGACCAAAGCCATTATAATTACAGAACTGTATAGCGATTATATTGATCTATTTTTGTTTTTTCACTTTGTTTTTAATATTGTTTTCTATATCAAGAAAAAATTGAAGATAAAGTTGTGAAGGTGTAGGCCTAATATTTTGTCAACATCACCTGTATAGTTATGTTCAAAAGGTTGTTCCACCTTCACAAGATCAGTATATTTGGATAAGACAAATTAATAAACCTTGACATAACTGAAGAAGTTGACATTTGTTATGTCTTGATAGCGTAATGCTTAGTGTGCAGAATTTTGGTGTGAATATCCTAGGTTCAAGTCCTTGGCATATCACATGTATTCATTACTTTCATTGATTTCATTGATTTCATTAGTTAGGTTTATTTGTAATTTAGTCGGTGGGTTGGTGAAAACAAATATGAATTATTGTAGTAGCCCCAAGATGCCCTTTATGGGAATCCCGCAGCATCCAGGTAGTCACTGTGACCGCAGCTTCCCCCAGGGAGAGATAGGGTGTGGTAAGATTCGTTTATGAGAGAGCATATACAATACTGGCTTTGTTCATGTGGAGATATCTGGTTTTGTTCATGTGTGCCAACAATCTATTTTATTACTTTTGACTGGAGAGATAACCAGAGGTGAGTTTATGGAGGTTGGCCCTAACTTTATACTGTGACTGTACCTTACTGTTGCTTGACCCGTCCTCTTCACCATCTTCTCTACTGCTCTTCCTGGCGGACACTTCACTAGACACAGATTAGACAACTCAACACACAACAATGGTCATTTTGACGAGTCAATCATATGTCATTATATTT
Organism: Paralithodes platypus; assembly: GCA_032716605.1. Lineage (NCBI taxonomy): Eukaryota > Metazoa > Arthropoda > Malacostraca > Decapoda > Lithodidae > Paralithodes > Paralithodes platypus. The sequence goes on along the minus strand of CM064541.1, from coordinate 33,510,415 downwards.
ATTTCATATGGGGTTAAGAACATAATTAATTAATGTTGAATGTGGATAATCTTATACTACTGCCATTTTGGAGACTTGTAATGTTAAATTGGTATAATGTTTGTGAAACTATAAAATTCATATTACAATTTTTTTTTACTGTACTGTACTGTACTGTACTGTACTGTAGTTTGTATCTCCACAAGGTTATATATCCTGCAAATTGCTTTTGGAATTTGTATTATGGCTATTGGCTATAAAGTTTTCTAATTTGATCTGCTTGCTTCCATATCATTAAAATTTGATATGGGGCATACAAATATTAATGTGTTAATAATGGCACCTAATATTAAGAGTTGTCCGATATGTGTTTATTGAAGTGTGTGTAATGTTGGCGGCACATGTGGTGTTATGGCGTGCCTGTGATGTTGTTGTTGTTGTTGTTGCCATTGCCATGTTGTGTGAATGTTGCATGTGACAGGAGGGAGAGGTGGGCGGGGAGGTGGTGTCGGTACCTTGCCGTGACTCGGACAACAACTCCTCCGGTCACTCTACGCCCGAGGTTCGTCACCGCCACACAGTCAGCTCTCACCCACAGGGGGCAGGCGGGGGCCTAGACCCCACCAGGCCACACTCTCAGGCCCTTGACAATCCCCTCTATGCCAATCTGGAGCATGTGAGTAAACTTCCTTCAAACAACACTATGTACTTTAACTTCCACTGGGATTTGAACCTAGGACTTTGATACAAGTACAGTAAGCTCACCTCTATTGGACTATTTATATATATATATATATATATATTTTTTTTTTTTTTTTAAATCTCCTAAATAATTATAAAAGCCCAGGTAGACCGTAAAACCAAGTACTGTATTGGATGTTTGGACATTTACCGGCCTTTCAGATGGTAAATGTTTGGACTGAATACCTTTGGCCGGGCATTTATCTGGATTTTTCAGGACATTGTATTAATTACCTACTTTTAAAAAAAAATCAAGATCCCCTCCCTGGGTCTAAAAGTGAGGGGTTAGTCTGTACTCCGGGTCATAAGCTGTGTACAGTACAGTACTGTACTTTGACAACACGGGCTTCACTTTTCTCAAGGGTTGTAACAGGATATATCATGAACCTGGAGAGATAAGTCAAGTTACAGTTAAGGGCACATTTTTAGTTTGCTCCCTAGACCCCTATCAAGCTTTTAAAAAAATACCCCTAAGCCCCCCTTCAATATATACCCCTAAGCCCCCCTTCGATATATACCCCTAAGCCCCCCTTCGATATATACCCCTAAGCCCCCCTTCGATATATATTTTGTAAATTTTTTGGTAGAAAATCTTTCCAGCCATAGGCCGGTTCCTCCTAAATTACAGGCTCGCTATTGCTCGCCAGGAAAAAATTGACACCTAAATGGCACGAAAGGTCTTAAAATTTACAGAAATGTCTTAAAATGGCCAAACTAACGGGGCAAACATCTTAAAATGTCAAAACTGGTGGGGCTTAACATGAGGGAGGAGGAGGTTCGAAAAAAAATCTAAGTGAAAATCTGTGGTTAAAGAGGTGTTTGTTGACTTTTATGAGTGACTGTACCATGATGCCCCTCGGTCAGCAGCCGGGTGGTTGTGGAGAGGAATTCTACGGTATGGTCAACAATAAAGTCCTGGGTTCATATCCTTCTGGTAGTGTGAGTCGAGGCTGCATCAACATTAACCATTTCTTTCTTAAGGTTCCCTGTTCTTTAAGTTAGTGCGCAGAATTTTGCGTGAGTATCCTAGGTTGGAATCCTTGGAGTTCATTAGTGTCATTGATTTCATTAATTAGCTTTATTTGTAAGTTAATTGGTAGGTTGGTGATATGAATTTATGCCAATCTGTAGCCAGGTTGAGGTACCAGTTAGTGGCAGATATTATTTAGATTTAAATGATTGCATTAACAGCTTTCACAAAGTCCTGTCTTCTATCATGAGTATTAATATTTTAGAATAATAGAGCTTTGAAGTAGGTAGTATTGGAAAATTTATTAAATTGTTTGAAGTTAGAGAGTTTTCAGATATTTATATTTCTTAAACATACCTATCATAATGTCTGCATAGACATTTCTTATAATGTCATAAGCTTAAGGTTATTTTCCTGAGAACTGTGAGAGAGCAAACTAGACAATAGAATGAAAAGATACACATTATTGAACATTGACCATATGACCGTACTCTTAACCCTTACTGTACCAGCGACGGTATACAGCCGTCAGTAATAAAGTCACTCGTCAGTACCAGCGATGAAAGATGTCCGTCAGTACTATGCAGTCCTTGTAACTGCCTGTATCGAGCGGCACCTGGTACCGTGACTTGTACGCACTGCTCTGAGACCTTGGCAACACTTATCAGCCTGTATCCAAGCCTGTGTGAGCTAGCTGGGACAGTATTCCTTCAACTTTCGGGGTGAGAGGGTATTCTCTCTTGACTCTGAAGCCATTTTTGCCGCAATGCCTGGTACTGGAGGGTACATTTATAGCCTCTGGTACAGTAGGGGTTAAGAATACTACATTGAGAAGATGTATTTGTACTGTACACTGTGGGGTATGTTGCTAGCATAAAGGGCAGCTTACAAGTGTATGTGCTTGCAGTGTGGGTGTTTGTATTGTTCTCTACCAAGGCTGGTTTTGCATCGTGCGGTATATGCGGTATTACATTGTTCTTTTTTATTGTCTTGGTTTCAGCAATATTTCTGTCAGCTTTGATATGCAGTACAGTCGAGGTTGATAAGTGTTGTCAGATATTTCACAAAGTTTCGGACACTGACTAATACTCTGAGGGATAAGCACTTTTCCCAGTAACTATAAAGATACCAATAACACTTGTTGAGCGAAAACCACTGGAATCTATGACAACACTTATTACCCCCGACTGTACATAAGTGTTAGACAGATGAATACAGTGCGTGGGAATGGTACTATAGTATGTTTCCTTTCAACTGACGATAAATTGAATCCCTTAGCAGCCAATTTATTGATACTTATTGGAAAAATATGCAACTACTATGTCTCTGCATCATATTCAGACCAACTTTATAATTAGCACCATATTTCACTACAAAAAACTTAAAAATAACGGAGAAATCTTGATGGGAACTTTGCATTTACCGTCAGTTGAAAAGACACAGACTTATAATTGGAACGTTCTTATGGATTTGTTTATAACTTTAAGGTTGTTGTTGTTGTTGTTCCCCAGACTGTCTGCTGAACAGTCTTGAGTCTGGTAGACCGAAGCCGCTCCAGATGCTCGGGCCCCTGAAGGGGCTAGGGTTAGATTTGATCCGTCTCTGAGAGGGCAACGGGGGAGGGGATCATCAGCCCACGGGCTTGCACCCCCGGTCCAATGCCCCCACCGTCCACAGCCCCCCTTGTAGTGCCACCCAATTAGGCGATCTCGCCAGCACCCAGAAGGAAAAGTAGTAGAGGATGCCAAATCTCACTCTATATGTAACCTCTCTAATTTAGCTTTACGGTATATTACTGTGATGTGGTGTGGTGTGGGCATGGTCAGTAGCGCGTCTCACAGCTGATCCAAGGGTCGGCATTTCAATCCTAACCCATGCCATTGGTAGACGTCAAGAGATCGGACACTCAGGTCTAGCGAGTTATGGTAAATGTCCAGTAAAGTCCCTGTAACAAGATCACACATCCCAGCCCTGTCAATCAAGGGAGGGTACGGTGTTAAGGGGATATTTTAGTTTAGTTAGTGGCTTATCATTACCTGTTGTATGAGTTACTATGACCTTGTTGACCAGATGCAGGACAAAGCCCGGCCGCCGGTACCCCCCCGGGGTGGTCACGGCAGCAACCGGTCCTCTCGCTCATCACTCGGGGAGGAAGGACCAATCTACCAGAACCGCATCTCAGTCGTCCCGTCATACGGTCAGTACCAACACTTTATTAGCCTGGTAACGAACTAGGCTACTATTTCTTAATAAAATACAGGTCTCCCTCGATATATCGATTGGGTTACGTTCTTGAATACCCGATCTTAAATAGGAAAATCATATAGCAAACCCTAAAATTAATGGGGTAAATTGGGAGGCATTCTTGGACCAGCCAAAACCCAGACCCAAACCATATAATAATATTAATTAAAGATAATTGCTTGTGCAGTGTCATACAGTACAGGTATTTGGATCAAAACACCCTAAAAGAAAGAAAAATGTGAGGGGTGATGTGGGTGAATTTAGCTTTGATATATACCATGGGAGCCACCAAGCTGAGCCAAGGTGTGTGTGTGTTGATGAATCATGATCAATGATGGTGGTAGTGTAGAGCGTTGTAGGAGTCAAAAGTGGTAGGAAGAAGTTCTGAGTTATGACCACTATTAACAATGAGGGTTCTCTCCCTCCACATTAAAGCCGGTGTCACACGAGCGCTTTTCCCGTCAATTTTACATGAGCAAGTTTTTTCTTGTATTAGTTCGGGACATTTTCGCACTAGTATCGGTAACTAGACTGAAGGTAGATTATGTTAGGTGGCTGAATTCTGATAAAGTGTAATGTTTCAAGCTTCCAGACCATAACTGCCTGTAAAAATTGCTCGAAAAAGGGCTTGTGTGACTTCGGTTTAAGCTCGGTTCACACATACACGAATTAACATCCCGTCCGGCCCCGACCTCTTAATTTGCCTGCAAACGGGCAAGGATGCCGGAAAAATCGCCTATGGTCGGTACAGGGACGTGTGGTGTTGCCAGCACAGGACGCGGGGCGGGAGGCGGCGAACATTTTATGCATGCATAAAATGGTCGGCGTGGGCCGGGGCAACTGCCACAAAACGTGTCAGGCCGGGACACCGACGGGAGCATTCGGCGTCTAGACGCCGTCGAACGGGATGAGAACGGCGGCAAAAAAAGTTAGAAGGAGAATCGGCGTTGTGTCACCGTCGCGTCACGTGAGCTGGTGACACCGCACGTCCGTGTACCGATCATAGGCAATTTTGCCGGCGTCCTTGCTCGTTTGCAGGCGAATTAAGGGGTCAGGGACGGACGGAACGTTAATTCATGCATGTGTGAACCGAGCAAAAGGGGTCGGGGACGGACGGACCATGATTGATGCCGTCCTGCCTATTTTTGGGGTCGTGGCTGGACGGGACGTTAATTTGTGCATGTGTGAACCGAGCTTAAAGGGAAGCGGTATGTTGCATTGCTATAAGTGTGCTGCTGGTAGCAAAGCATGTTCAGTTACAGATGAAGATACCCATAAACTTTGTCTAATGCCACAATGAGAAGGGAACAATAAGGACAAAGTTGAAGGAGTAACTTGGTATAGAGCGTAATGGTTAAGTGATATATAATGGATAGCTGTGGTGATTTGGTCTTGTGTGGAGAGAATGGTTAAGGATGGCCGGGGAAAATGTGTTAACAGTACAGTGGACATGGAGGAAAGGATGGCAGTTGGTAGACTAAGAAAGGCAAAGGAGTGCAAGCAACAACAAATTTACTGATCCTTATGAGGCTGCTTGTAACTAGGAAGGATCTAAGGGTTGTGGTGCTAAACAAGAGATCATGCAGCATGGATAGACCTGTGGAAAACATGAAACGGCTTTTTCAATGGATACCCAGGAGATAGATTTAGTCGACAAGTAGGTAACCCTCCATTTTCTAATCCTAGATAATAAAATAATAATAATAATAATAATATGCTGGTATTTTATTTGTTCGAACGCCAATTCTCCAAGTGGATTCACGAGCGCTCGCATAATTTAAATTTCCATTAAAAACAAAATTGTATTACTAATGTTGTGAATGATGTTCTGCCTACAGAGGTAACCACCGCATCCCCTGAGAACACCTACCAGAACTATCCCCCAGACAGACCCAACGGACACCGACGCGAATCTTCAGAAAACATGAACGGAGACGGTAAGGGAAACGGTGGAGCACTTTAGTTTGTATGATGCACACAGTCTCCTGGCTTTTGTCATTTGTTAACAGTGCATCCTATTGTACTGTATACCCATTGATGGTGCATCCTATAGTACTGTATACCCATTGATGTTATGATTATATTGTGTCAATGTTCTTGGTTATAAACTTAGTAAATTGCACTGTACATTCCACAATGCGTCTTGTCTATGAATTTTGTGTTGAGTTAAGTAGCCAATCACCACATTATCTCTGTTAATTTGAATCATTTGTTTGCTACTTTTTGTTCTACAGGTAGTTTAAATTTATTTATATTTATATTAGAATAAAGTAAATCAATGTTTCTATTATCCCACCTTAAAGAAAAGGTAAATAAAGTGGTGATTGTTTCCTTCACTATACCCATGTATTGTTTAATTGTGCTCATTAATTGCCAGGTACAATAATTGACTAATACACCTGCTTCCTTAACAACTCTTATCCAATATGATGCTGTACATATCCTTAACAACTACAACATAATATAGTATAGAACAGTTTGTGGTAATGTTTATGAAGACTACTGTACAGTCAGGTCTCGATATACGCCGTTAATTTGTACCGTGTACGTGCCATTTACAATACAGGTCTCCCTCGATTTACGATTGAGTTACGTTCCTCAAAACCCGATCTTAAATAGAAAAATCATATAGCAAACCCCTAAAATGAATGGGGTAAATGGGGATGCATTCTGGGACCAGCCAAAACCCAAACACCTAAAAACCCAAACACCTAAAAACCTATGATAATATCGTAAATCAGGGCATCGGATAGTGAGGGAGACCTGTATATCAAAATAGTGTTTTAGAAATAATAGGCCTTATGGGAATTAATTCATTCGTTCGAGCCACTTTCCCAAAATCCTCCTTTTGACCCTTTTTGCCTACCTTCAGCCGACTTATATTACATTATACCACCAACATCATATACGACCCCACCACTGTGATGAAGTTGATGGGCCTTGTGCTGCAGCTTGCACATTGGCCCCTCCAGGTCCCCCAGCATGTTCATTGTCAACATCGAAACCAGAGAACGCAGAAATATTGTCCATCATGTATCATCATGAAAATCAGACTGGTTGTCACTGTCGGGGGCGGCCTCAGCTTCTTGTTGTTGTTGGCGCCGGCGAAAGAAAAAAGTTATCTTCGGTTGTTGCCGGGAATTAATTCGTTCATTAAACACGATCTATTTTGGTCTGCCGTCTGCCCTTTCTCTGTTATTGTCATCGTTTACGAGGAGGTGGGTGACAGTGTCTATAATCTCAACTATCTTGCGAAATGAATGGGTAGTTGGTTCATGCATTGGGCCATCATCTTCTTGTCTCTGGTCATTTATATTGTCGTCCTGGAGGTCTTTAAGTTCTTCATATACGTCTAATTCAGGATGGGGTACAATTAGGTCTCTCATGTCGCCTTTATTAACATCTTGCAAGCCTGCAACATCACGGGCGTCCCTGGGCTCGGGCCGCCACCCGCGTATTTCCTAACTTTTACCGTGTTAAGGCCGACTTTGGAACTTTGGGGTTACCAAGTCCAAACGAATCTGTGTATATAAAATGCGGGTATATCGAGCCCTGACTGTCTATACAATACTGTAGTTAACTATAAAGTGATATGTTTGTGTCTCCACAATACTCTAGTCTGCTTTTAAGTGCCAAAACAAAATTCTATTATATTGTATATATTATTATATTCCCTCCACCAACCCACTTTACTCCTAAACTCAATTAATGAAATCAACAAATACATGTGGCAGTCCAGGGATTTGAACCTAGGATGCTCACACCAAAATTCAGTGCATTTATCCTTTGCGCTACAAGGACAGTTTTAATCTCTGCACAACTGGCTTTGTAACTCATAATTGACCAGGCTAATTATTTATGAATTTGAACAGTACAATAGTTAGAATGCTAAATTATAAATATAATTCAATTGTAATTAATAAATTATTTTCCAAAATTATTCTTAATGATATTCCTATTACTATTGATCTGTTTATCAGAGCAGACAGCATAACAGACCTGAATTAATTTATAATGTAAAACTTGCAAAAATTTTTTTTTTTTTTTTAGACGAACACAGTAAAAAAAAAAAAAAACTTCTCAATTAAAAAGTAAAACTTGCAAACTAAACAAACCAAAACTGTGACAAAGACAATATAAAGTCAAATTCACTAATCAAAATCACTGTGTGGAAACAAATAATAATAATTTGATATTTGTAGAATGTACAAATATCCCGGCACCTATCATAAGCAACTATAGTTATTGGTGACCGGTCAACTCAACCAGTAGACCATTTCAACCAGTAGCTCTCAACCAGTACCAAATCAACCAATACAGTTAGGTTAGCTTAGTACTATATTTTGGCACTGGTTTGGTTGGTCTGGGTTAATTTGGCACTGGTTGAGAGCTACTGGTTGAGAGCTACTGGTTGAATTGGTCTACTGGTTGAGATGACACGGAACCCTTGTTATTTTACCCTAGTCAATTATTATCAGTTTTGAATGATTGGATGACGAAGCATGCATCGCTGCTTTCTAACATTTACTGAATTTACACAAACACAAATTTTATCATTCGGTAATAACCTTATATTTCTCTATTAAGGGAGGTCACCTGTTTTGGTTCTGTCCTTTTCTATCTTTTTCTGGCTTGTATCCATTTGGCCCCATTCAGCCTACTGTTTTAAGACTTATCCCCATCCAGGGGTAAATTTTTTACTAGTGAGCGGTAGCGAGCCAGCATATTTTTTATTTTTGTTTGACAGCAGGCTAAATTTGTAAATTTTTAGACAGAAAAATTTCTCCGGCAAAGCCGGATTTCTTCATATAATACTGGCTCGCTATCGCTCGCCAGGAAGAAATCGACACCTGGATGGGGATAAACGTCTTAAAATAGTTGGCTGAATGGGGCCGAATGGATACAAGCCAGAGAAAGAGAGAAAAGGACAGAAATAACAAAAAGCAGGTCACCCCCCTTAACCCTTACAGTACTGGTGACTTAATTTTCTTTATATTCTGGCAACAATTAGACTATTTTCTTCAGATTAGGAAGGACCTCTAGCAATAATGCGGCTTCAAACTATCTCAACCAACCCTTTTAACTACCACAGATCCTTCCTAAGCTGCATAATATCGTCTAAATATGGCTAGAATTTATGGTAACGCACGTCGCTGGTACCGTAGTCAAAGGGTTAATTTCTTCATGATAACTCTGCTGATCTCTACTAAGTGCCAATGGGTTGAGGTTTTCTAGGTGAGCGAAAGCGAGCCTGCAATTTAGGAAAAACTGGCCTTTTTTTTCTACCAAACAATGGATAGATTTAGCGTGAAGAACCGAGTCGGGAGATTTTTTTTTTTTTTTTTTATCAAGCTTGAAGGTGGCCTGGAGAGTTTTTTTTTTTTTTTTAATCTAGGGGACAAAATAATAAATTGCATATAATTAACCCTTTCTGTACTGCAGACGTCTTTCTTATAATATTCTAGCTGTATTTAGGACGATTTTGTGCAGTTTAAGAAGGATCTGTGGTTGTAAAAAGGGTTGTCATATAGTTAGAAGCCTGGAAACTGCTGGAGGCCCTTTTTAAACTGAATAAAATAGTCTATTAATTATTTAGCCAGTATTAAATGAAAAAGACATCGCCGGTACAGAAGGGGTTAACGCCCTGAGGTGCATGGATGCCAGGTTTATTTATTTATTCTATATTCTATGTGCACTTGAGAAAACTGAATTAAGTCAGTCCTCTAAAATTAGTTTTCTTTAATACCACCATTGAAAGAAAACTGAAGAGGTTTGGAGTAACTAAAATACGATTAAAATGTAAAACTTGCAAACTTAGCAAACCAAAACTGGGACGAAGACAATATAAAGTCAAATTAACTTATCAAAATCGCTGTGGAAACAACGCTTAGTAAAATAAAATTTATGAAATAAAAGAACACAATCCACCACATAGGGTATACATTTTCAAGGTGCGTCTGGGGTATTTCAAGGCCTATATCATGCTACAAACCACACAAATCACATTCTGCGCCTCAGAGGGTTAACTTTCACATTTATGGTTGTACCAAAGATCGAGTGGTGAAGCGGTAGAAGGCAAGACGTGGTTAACTTTGCTGCAACAGAGAAGACAGCCCAGTTAAGTTTACAAATAGAGGAAAGATGGTCACCAAGAGTAGGACATGCTTCACTCAACCACCAATCACCTATCTGCCTCAGAATCACTGTTTTCACATCCTATTTAACTCTTTCACTGCGGGTAACGTGTTTTGATATTATGCTAGTTATATTTAGACTATGAATGAATAGGAATGAATGGAGAATGTTTATGATCAGATGAGTTATAACGCGGCCGTTGGGAGAGGGGGGTTAGGCGCCAGTTGGACTAGAGTCACTAGATAATAGTCCGTCAGGCGCCTGGCCTGGGGAGCCGCTCTATGTTGTGACGGACTATGCCTGGAAGTTAGGTGGGCGGGCATTATTATGGTGAGCTTCGCTGCGTGTGTGACTGCTGAGACCGGAACGTCTCCGGGAGGTCTTGGACCTGATAGTCTTTGCTGGGGACTTCAAATGGGCCTAGGTCTCTGGGTCTTCTGGGCGACCTAGATGTGTGTGTTATCGTTTTGTTTTTTGTTTTTCTGTTGTTCCTGTTTGGGCTCTGTCTCGAGTCGGCCACCCCCAGCTGTGGAGTGTGTGCCTGAGTATATACTGTACATACATTTAGACAATTTTATTCAGCTTAGGAAGAACTTGTGGTAGTTTAAAGGGTTATTTGAGATAGTTTGTTGCCTTTTAATGGCTAGAGATCCTTTCTAAGCTTAATAAAATCCTCTAACATTATCTAACATAAATGAAGAGGACTTGACCCGTTTTGAAGGAGTTAATATAGCGACTGTGTCCCATCCAGGCGAAGGTGGCTCATAAGATTACAAAATGTCAAGAATAGAAAAAAACAAGGAAAAGACACCTTCACGCACTATTTTGTTGACATGCTTGCTTTGACGTCACCTGCTGTTTACAAGCACTTACAGGATGATATAACACGGATTGTCTCATTATCAAAGGAACAGAAGAACGATAAGAGGATAGTGATAATCTTAATTAATTTCACTCCCAACACTGAACACCCTGAAAAGAAATGAATGAACGCATATGACACTGAAGTACAGGTCTCCCTTATGTAGTTATGTAGAGCACATTAAGGGGAGGTTTTTAGTTTGGTCTCTAGATATCCACCAAGCTTAAGATTACACCCCCTTGAGCCCCTTTCAAGATAAATTTGTACATTTTTCGGTAGAAAAATGTCCCGGCTGAAAGCCGGTTCCTCTTAAATTACAGGCTCGCTATCGCTCGCCAGGATAAAATTAAAAAAAAAAAAGGTCCCACCCCTTTCCCATTCTTAAGTAAGCCAGGATAAAATTGACACCTAAATGGCACGAAAGGTCTTAAAATTGACAGAAATGGGTCGAAAGTTCTTAAAATTGTCAAAATAATGGGGTGAACGTCTTAAAATTAGAAAAGCAAATGAGGCTAAAAATGAGGGAGAAAGAAGTCAAGAAAAAAATCCCGGAAGTGGAAATCTCCCCTTAACCAGACCACTGAGCTCCATACGGAACTCTCACAGGTCGTCAGGTCTCCCTTGATTTACGATTTTGTTACGTTCCTGAAAACCCCGACCTTAAAAAGAAAAATTGTATAGCTCGCCCTAATATTAATGAGGTTAATGAGGATGCGTTCTCGGACCAACCAAAACCCAAACATTAACTCCTAAAAACCTACAATATCGTAAATTGTGGCATCGGATAGTGAGGGAGGCCTGTACTATGATGAGTTAGATAAGGCACTGTAAATGATTTGAGTATTCGAGCCCAAATGTTTTGCTACAGAGAGAGATTGCCCAATTTAGTCACACAGGACAATTACCTGATATGAGAAATAGAGGTCAAGAAAATTACCTGATATGAGAAATGCATGTCAAGAAAATTACCTGATATGAGAAATGTATGTCAAGAAAATTACCTGATATGAGAAAGGTATGTCAAGAAAATTACCTGATATGAGAAATGCATGTCAAGAAAAGTATTATTGAGCCGAGTTAGATACGTCATTGGAAGAGTAAATATAACAAGGTCCTCCAACACTATAGGTAGCACCAGCCAACTTGACAATAATCTTCACCCCTTAACTTCCTATAACTCAAAATGAATGAAAGCAATCGGGCTGACGTTTCTATAATTTGGGAAGAGTCCACCAGGAAATAGGTGTGGATATTTACAGCCAGTTTGCTCTAGTCCCTTTTGAGTTACAGAGAGGTCAGGGATCAAGATTAATGTCAAGTTTGTTGGCGCTACCTATAGTATTATCAGACCATGGGAAGAACATCAAGACTATTCTTCAACAACATTATTTATGATCTAAAAATCCCACCTAACGCCTGCCTTGGTATTAGACATGGTAGCCACAAGTCACTGATGCATGTTCTGGTATACAGTATGGTCACATTATTACATTACAATACAGAATAACAGGGATCACGGTAAATCAAAGGTGTATTTCATTCTACTGATTTCTAAATTTTTGTTTAGATATTTTTTTAAAGGAATGGTCAGCGATAAATAACAATTTTGTGTATCATTAATACATTTATTATACTTTTCTTAAACACAAATTAAACATTTCCTCACAAGCATGCCTTTTGGGAATTCCCAAAAATTCTTTCTTGCCTGAATATTTTTTAGAGCTCCTTTACAAATACTGTGATATTTACCTGATTGTATTTTAGTAGATTGCACCTTTTACTTGCTTTGAGCAGAATAACAAAATAACAAATGCATTTGTGGCTTGGCATCTATATATATAAACTACTGTATATAAAACTATGATTTTATATACAGTATAAGAAAGTGTACTTCACAAATGCAAGTGTAAAATGCTAGTTATCAGTCTGTAGGCGAATGCTTCTAACCTTGGCTTCTGTAATAATATATATGTAATGCTTATGTTTGTGTTGCTGTAGCAGTTGTTTTGTGTTATGTGTTGAGTAGTCCCGAGACACAAGTATAACATGTGGCCAAAGTGTTGAGTGTGTGGGTGTGGTTCTCTGCAGACTTACCCCCACTGCCTAGATCGGCCCCCCCACTGGTCCACGCTCGCCCCCCCGTGCCCCCCAACCGGGCGCGGGAGGGGGGCTGGGTCGGGGGTATGGGAGGAGGACCTAGCATGCCCCAGCACTACCAGGGAGGCCACCATACCACCCACCACCACCAACAACAACAACAACAACCACCACCACCACAACCACACCACTTCTCACAGGTGTCTCGGGTCTCACATCACCAGTATTCCTACACCTCACACGGTCAGTCCACCCGGCTTATTGCTCTCTGGGGCAGCGGACACACATGCCATTGCACATTTGGTCATATTATTAAAATCCTTACTAAGGCCAATCCCTACACATAGAGGAACAAAGTACTGTAATAAGGAATAAAGTGCAATAATTAAGATAACAAATCAACACTCGGGTTTCTTTAGCATTTGTTCAATGTGGTTTAAACAACCTTACTACACATTTAAGGGGAGGTTTCTAGTTTGTTTCCTACTCCTCCAGCAATCTTAAAATTTCACCCCCTTGACCCCCTTTCAAGATAAATTTGTACATTTTTCGGTAGAAAAATTTCCTGGCCGAAGGCCGATTACTCTTAAATTACAGGCTCGCTATCGCTCGCCAGGATAAAATAGACACCTAAATGGCACGAAAGGTCTTAAAATTGACAGAATGGGGTGGAAAATCTTAAAAATCACCAAACTAATGGGGCAAACGTTTTAAAATCTCAAAAGCAACGGGGCTAGACATGAGGGAGAAAGGGGTCAAGAAAAAAATCCCTCAAGTGGAAATCTCCCCTTAAGAATACGACTCATTGTATGAAGCATTAAGAACCAAGATCAACAACCAAGAACAAGGGAAAACAAGCAAGAAGGGGAAGGATGTAGTTACCGGGTGTACCATGCTACAGACAATTTACAAACATGCTAGAATCATATTTGTTATGGGATTGTTCTTGACCATGGAACATCAAACTTATATACTGTGCAATCATTTTGATGGTACGATTTGGAACGCATTTGTAGCGCGTGTGTCCGCGGCTTTAGTTGTCACCCACGTACCGTACTGTAGATTGTCTTTTGTCATAAGCTTTACCTGTACTACTGTACTGTACAGTGAATGTTGCACTAGATTGATTGTACGGTCGCGCTAATAAGTCATGTCCCGGCTGTCATTACGTTTGGCTTGCTCTGTGCTGTATTATTGTCTGTCAGATGTTGAATAGGGTGGGTAAGTGTAGGAGCATGTTTGTATATTTCACTCGATATGAAGAAATGAAGATCAGATATTGCCGAAACCAATTATTGATCAAAACCTACTTGGTGCCGAGACACGACTTATTAGCGCGACTGTACACATACTATACCGCAGTCTTACAATTGTCACCATGTCATTTGCTCAGTAATGATGGTTATAATAACAAATAATGATACAAATATGATATGCCAGAGTACTTTCAAAGTAAGCTAAGATAATTAAGATAAGATAAGATAAGATAAGAGTAAATAAACATTTATATAAAATACTATTTTTAGTCAAATTGTTTGCTAAATCTGGTTATAGTACAGTATAGCTCATCCAAAATCCTCCTTGAAGCCGATTGGTTATACAATTCTGCAGAAATTGCATTATCTTTAATCAATAATGTTTCTGCAAAATCTACAATTTCAAGTCATTTTGACCTCATATATATCTATATATAAAACATTATATTATATGAAGAATATAGATGATATAAAAGTTATAAAATTGAAATGGTTAAATGATTACTTCTGCTGGATATTTACTAATCATGCACTGGAGACCAAGCTTTGGCTCCTCATTAGTCTTGAACCAATTATAATGGTGAATCTACCGTAATTTAAATGTTTATTATTCAGTTGTTACGTTATCCAGCTCTTCTCCAAGTGGTATAGTACGAGATGATGATAATGATGTGTTGTATTGATGATCGTCTTATAACCACAGGTACACCTCACCACCCGGATGTTACTGATGGAGTTCCCGGAAGTCGACAGGTAAGACGTTCTTCTCAAAATGCACACTAGTCTAAAGGCTATCCAATCTGTATATATATCTGTAAGCCACGCTCCCTTCCCCCATGTCAGAAAATTGTTGATCATCAAATGTTGACTATAAAACTTCTTGTGTGATACCGGCTTTAGTGATGTTAGAAAGGTAGCCGCCATACATGACACTTTCCCTACTATGACACATGCAGTGATGACATTGGTAAAGTAACAAGAATACACGACCCTCTTTCTTCCTGCAGCCATATTCGGAGTACAGTTCCCGCACCATGTCTCTGCCCCAAGACAGTAACCTGAGTCAGGGTGTAGGTACCCCGGGGGGTGGCAACAACAGTGGGGCCAACCCCTCCCACCAGCCCCACCACCGGTACTCTGCCACCATGGACCGGCAGGGGCTCAGTGAAAGCTCCTCGGAAGGTGACGTACCGGTCTCTACCAACAAGAAGGAGAAAGATAAGAAGAGCTCCGTCTTTAAATTCTTTGGGCGAAGAAAGGGTGCCCAGGTATAGTTTTCAACCAAATATTTCTATTTATAATAAGGATGTTTATTTTAGTTGTTAAAGAACACAATTGTGCCACGTAGTAATATATATTTTTTCCCAAAAAGTAGGCTGTACTTTTGGCTTTGTGATATGATGAAGCTACTGGAGCAGCCCAAGATTGTAAAAATGTAACATCTAAAGCTGTACCTGAATGGCTTGCCTTTCTTACTATATATTTCAAATTAATATATCTATTCTCAAGCTATGTACAGTGGCCCACAGTAATTTGTACCCACTCCTTGATGCCAGTATGGAAGTAAACATTAGTATGATTGATTTAGAATAATATTTTCTTATACAACTATTACTTGAGCATATGAATTACTACTGCAACAAATATTACACAGTAATTCACTTCAATCATAGTATATTTCCTTCCATACAGTATATATATAACTATTTGGATCCTAATTATTTTGGGCAACTGTACCACTGGATTCTGAGTGTACGGAACTAAATATTTCTGTTTGTGTGTACCGACAGTATTCCAGAAGATACTTTACACATATTTTGTCATTAATATTATAGTTTGAATTAAGATGCTTTCATATTTTCACACGCTATATCTTTCATGAACTTTTGTTTCATATATTTTCCCTTCAGATATTCAATTATATTGGTTAAAGAAATTCAATATATTTCTAAACATGACTTCTTATTCTTTTCTTTCATATCTTTTAAATTATTATATACTTTGTTGCTTTGTTCATAGTTATGAATTTGTAAATAATTTTATAAATATTTTCAAATCAAATTATAATGAGTGGAGAGTGAATGTATGTGGAAATGGATTTATATGTCTCAAGATGTAATGTTGCTATTATAAAAATCGATTTAGGATGAAATGTTTTATTTGTACCCTATTTTCTTATATGTACACTCGGTCAAAAAAGTATCTGCACCCCTACCCTGATAATCTGGTATGTACAGCTTGGTAGTATAGGTCGTAGGTTGTAGGTAGTAGGTCTTAGGTAATATAGGTAGACAAGGTAGGATACGGTATGTATGAAGCGATGGAGGAAGTGAATGAAGAAAAAGATATAGGAGTAGTGATAGACAATAAGTTACATTTCTCAGAACATTTAGCGGAAAAGATAAACAAAGCCAATAGAATTGTAGGGCTGATAAGGAGGACATTTGTGTCACTTGACTAAGAAATCTTCAGGAATCTCTATACAGCACTGGTTAGGCCGCACCTGGAATATTCGAACCAGGTGTGGGCTCCATATATGGTAAAGGATATAGAAGCAGTGGAGAAAGTGCAGAGGAGAGCTAGCAAGCTCTAGTACCAACGTTGAAGAACGCGGGCTATGAGCAGAGGTTGAGGACACTGGGGCTTCCGACACTGGCATATAGGAGAAAGAGAGGGGATATGATAGAGACTTTTAAGATAGTGTCAGGAAAGTACGATGAGGATGTGTGTGAGGGTATCTTCTTGATGCGGGAGGGAACAAGAACGAGAGGACACTCTAAGAAAATTTACAAAGAGAGAAATAGGCTTGAGAAGGCAAAGAACTCATTTTGTGATAGAGTGGTAAATGAGTGGAACGCACTGCCCCAGTATGTAGTCGATTCCGAATCAATAAGGGAGTTTGAAAGTAATCTTGATAAAGCATGGGGAAGACAAGATTTGAAGTTTGATTATAAAACAAAAATACAGAATAGTAAAAATGTTGCGTCTGCTACCGCCGCCGCCAACACCGTGAACGACCGCAGCAGTGCAAGTACTGGTACTGAGCTGGATACACAGGCCTAGTTTGCCTTTTTCCAGAGGATCTACTGTAAGAAACTGTAAGAGGTAGATAGTAGTATAGATAGATATAACTACAGGTAGATATACAAATCCTACCAAGCTGTACACACCAGATAATCAGGGTAGGGGTGCAGATACTTTTTGGATGGACTGTACATGTAATCTGCCAATATGGTTTATTTTATATAAGATGCCTGGGACATTGTCCTTTGGCAATGTAAACTACTATTTTCTATGGCAGAGATATAGGTTGGTTATTATAGTTTGGGTGAGGGCTGGTCCTGTCCAGAGTGAGGGTTGACATCCTCTACCCAACCTTAGCCGTTTCTGCCCGTCTCTTGCCCTGTACTACTACTACTTCGGGAGCGGGAGGCTAGGAATCCTCCTCCCCTTGTAAAATTCACCTACTAGACGAGACCGAGAAAGGGGCGAGGGAACGCGGAAGTGGTCCGGAACCCTAAGAATTGAAACTTTAAATGTTTCTGTTTGGGCTCTGTCTCGAGTCAGCCACCCCCAGCTATGGGGTTTGTGCCTGAATACATACATACTGTACATTATAGTTAACTTTGTAGTGCCACTAAAGGCTTATACTGTTATATGTACAGTACTGTACAGTCCCCCCTGGTACTACTCTCCTTGTCGCAGTTGGGGGGGCTTCGGGACCGTCGACTGGGGCTTGATGGGGGAGGGATGTGGTTGTTTCACTCCCTCTCCCCTCGAGCTTTCATCATCAGCTAGACTAATTTTGATTATTTTTTCTTTCCTCATTCTATGTTTTTCCCTTTCTATTCTTATTCTGTCCCATTCCTCGGGCAGCCTATATCTCATGTCTCCCTGGCTTGGCTAGGTGGTCGACTCCTGACCCGTTTGTCTCTTCGGTTGCTGATGTGGCCGAACTGACTTGATTCCCTTCGGTAATGCATTTTTTTGCTTCTCGATGTGATTTTTTTTTTTTTTTTTCTACCTTCGACCTGATCTCTCATTCTTCGCCCTGATCACTTCTTGGTTGGTGCTGCAGTGTAGCAGTTCTTGCCTCATCCTTCGGCCCTGCCCTATAAGAGCTCTGATGTGGAGCTCATGTGCTCCGGCTGAACTGGTGAAATGGCGAGAAATGTCTGCGTGTCTTCACCTTCCTCGATTTGTTCCTCTACTGCCCTTCCCTCTCTATCTTGACTCGTTTAACCCTCTCACAACCTGACGCGATTTTTGAGCCTATTAGGGATGCTTTAAATCCTTTGTTACCGTCAGGGGTATCTATAAACCTTTAGTTTGTTTACTTCAACCTCTGCAGTTGTCTTTGAGTTAGCTGTGGGCAGAAAACTAATTTTGGAGAGGTAATTATAACAGTGAGAGTAATCTATTTCTTATTGCTAATCTGGCAACCTCTGCATCCTATGGTCGTGAGAGGGTTAATTATATATCTTGATCGAATCCTTCGGGCCAGCCCTGTGAGAGTTATGTAGTGGAGCTCAGTGGTCTGGTTAAAATACTGTAATATTAAAACAACAAAAAAGTTTTGTACAGTACAGTTTAATAAATAAAGTGAGTGTTTTGAGGAAAGAATATAAAACAAAAATACCATCTGAAATGCTGGGTGTGAAGGGAATTTCATGGTCTCCTGAAATATCCCCAGGCTACCTTTAGGATCAACTTTTCCTGGTACCTGGCGCGGGGTACGAACCTCTGAAGGGAATTTAACCCTCCTAAAAACCCACAGGTTTTGAGATGCCTTGGGTGGGGTTCGAACCCTGGTTAGTGACCCAACCATCACCACCAGGCCCGCGCGCTAACCCACTGTACTACCACGGACGTACTAAAAGTATAGCAACCTTAGTCCGATTTTTAAGAACCAGGTGATAGTCTCGTGGTGTTATCACGTGATGAGTTTATTGGACTTACCATCTACGACTATTTTACGCTATACCTGACGTCAACTCGGGTTAGTATTATTGTGGGTGCGGGACATTTTCGAGGGCATTACATTACATCCTTCTTTAACTGGGCTAGTCCCTAGCCTATTTTAAGGTCGTAAGGTATCGTAGCTGTATTACCTCAGCAATCTCAATATTGTTGGTATAGGGTTCGCGTGACGGGTGCTCCACGTAGCTACCTGGTCACGTTCCCTAGCTGCCACCAATGAAATGCCGGGTGTGAAGGGAATTCATGGTCTCCTGAAATATCCCCAGGCTACCTTTAGGATCAACTTTTCCTGGTACCTGGCGCGGGGTACGAACCTCTTAAGGGAATTTAACCCCCCTAAAAACCCACAGGTTTTGAGATGCCTTGGGTGGGGTTCGAACCCTGGTTAGTGACCCAACCATCACCACCAGGCCCGCGCGCTAACCCACTGTACTACCACGGACGTACTAAAAGTATAGCAACCTTAGTCCGATTTTTAAGAACCAGGTGATAGTCTCGTGGTGTTATCACGTGATGAGTTTATTGGACTTACCATCTACGACTATTTTACGCTTTACCTGACGTCAACTCGGGTTAGTATTATTGTGGGTGCGGGACATTTTCGAGGGCATTACACCATCAACACTGAAAAATATATCAAACGGAGTAACATAAAAGTGCCGACCCAGAAGTTGTTGTTGTTGTTCACCAAGCTGCCTGGCCGAACAGCCCCAAGTCCCCGAGCAAGGCCAAGGCCATAACCGAGCGCCCCCACAGAACCCTCCCTGCCGACCACAATAAAGCCTGGGTGACCGAAGCCACTCCATGGCGGGGAGCTGAGGAGGGTGCGGAAACGCCCGGGAAACCAAAGCCCCACCCAGGGCCCTGTGCCCCTCAGCAATTATGAAGAGAAAGTTGAGGGGCAAAGGAAAAATGTGATGCTTTGGCTTCCAATCTTGGTAGACTGGGAGGTCAATCCACGGAAGAGACACCGTCACTTGAGATCTAGAAAATATATAAGTAAAAGGAACGGTCAGAGTAAGCTATGGGTATGGCAGAGATCGCTCAGTTCTCACTCTGATAGACCAGCCCATCACCAGAGTCAGAGTATGTTATGACTGGTTATATAATTATTGTGGAAATCAGTGTTTATGTTGATTTCAACATAAATAGGTACCGATAATGGAAAGAAAGGCCATATTTCTATATTTGTTTTATCATTTGTTCAACAAATTTCAAATTATCACTGAATTATTGTACAAATTCCTGAATTATCGCATTATTGTACACCTGGTATTGTACATTGTACAAATGGTCAAATTATTGTATTTGTACGATAATTATCGTACGACTGGCAACGCTGGAAGAGGGTTTGTAGGAACGCTGAATGCAGTAACAAGAAATAGGGTGGTCATTATGGAAGTGAAGAAGTCCTTGCATGACGGTGTGGTAATCCCGACACTGACTTACGGAAGCGAAACATGGACGTTGGTTGAGGGACTCAGACCAAGAGTGAGAGCAGTGGAAATGAATTACTTAAGAAGTGCGTGCAGAGTTACATGGAGGGATAGACAGACTAATGAGGAAGTAAGAAGGAGGTGTGGTGTGGAGGTAGATGTGCTGGAAAGTGTGAAAAGGAACAACTTGAGATGGTTCGGCCATATGGAACGTATGGAAAGCGAGAGAATGACTAAGAGGGTGTACGAGAGCGAGGTGGAGGGACAGAGGGAGAGGTAGACTGAATGAGAGGTGGAAGGATGGAGTGAGGAAGTACATGAATGAAGGCGGTGCTGGTTGGGGGGAGGGGCGGTTTGTTCGTGGCCACCCCTTCGGGGATCACGGCGTCAGGCGATAGATAGATAGATAGAACAACCCAATTTCAATTCTGATGCTACTAATAAATGCAGGGGGTTGTAGTGTACTTGGGAAAAATAGTTGGACTCATTCCATATATTGTTTCCTGGGCTATATATAGTCCATGGGAAATTTTTTCAGTCAACAAATCTTCGTGGTGGTGGACAGGAGTGAATGGAGAATGCTTGTGAATAGTTGAGTGAACACGTGGTAATTTGGAGTAAGGGGTCAGGCGCAAGTTGGACTAGATAATAGTCCATCAGGCCTGGCCCGGGGAGACGATTAATATGAAGGGTGCGCCTGGAAGTGTGGTGGGAGGGCTTGTGGCTTTGGCTCCGCTGCATGTCTGCCTGCCGAGATCGGAACCTCTCCGGGTGGTCGGGGGCCGGGGGAGTGCTGGAGCGACCTTGGTGACCCTGGTCTCTGGGTCTTCTCCTGGGTGACCTAGATGTGTGAGTTTGTGCTTTTTATCTGTGTTTATTCGTTGTTTTATGTTGCTTTGTGTTTTCCCTGTTCTTGCTCTGTCTTGAGTCGGCTACCCCCAAAATGGGGATTGGGCCTGAGCATATAGATAGATAGATAGAACAAATCTTTGAACAGCTGCCAGGGGCACACAAAAATTCCCAAAATAAAAATATCTTAAACCATTGGAATCTCATTCTATCTATCCATCTATTGCCGTGATCCCTGAAGGGGTGGCCACGAATGAAACGGCCCCATGCTCCTCTGTCCTCAGTCAGTTGATGCTCCTCCTCCCATCCAGCACCGCCTTCACTCATATACTTCTTAACTCCATTGTGGCTGTTAAAAGATTTTTTAAATCCAAAAATCACCCATAGACGAGGAATAAATGTATGGATTTTGTTAAAATTTGTATCACTAGTACACTTCGACCCCCTGAATCCATTGGTACCATCATAATTGAAATCGGTCCATTAGCTTGGGTTTTCAATTTTGACTATCTCTCAAAACGCCCAAAATGGGCCATTTTTGACAATTCAGAATCGTATGTAGCTTTTAATATGGATCCAAAATCAATCTACCTTATGTCAATCGATTCCCCTGGGTCTACAGATTGCATATATGGTCGCAGATCTAATCTACGACTTGTCAATCACCCATAATTAAAATATTTGTCCAAAATCATCCAGGCGAAAATGTGTTTTTGGACTTTAAAAGTCCTCTGTAACCCAAACTAAAAGTCCAATTGAATTCTACCTGGTGCCATTCGATTTATCTCGACCGACAGCTTCCATACAAGGTCATAGATTGCATTTTCGACCAGCCATTCGCCCAGAATCGAACATATTTTGTTCCAAAATCCCTGCCCAGGAAAATTTTTGCACTTGGCGGGCGACTTTCGAATTTCGAGTTTTCATGGGTATATATGGATTCGTCTCGTCATTGCGATTCCAACGGTATATGATTTTTTTTAAATTTTGACCAATTTTTAGGCCCAATAGGTATATTTTAAAGTTTATAAAACCCATAGACGAGTCATCTATGTATGGATTTTGTTCAAATTTTTACCAAAACTACACTTTGACACGCTGAATCGAATGGCGCAAACAGAATTGAAATCGGACTATTAGTTTAGGATTTCGTATTTGACTTGCCTTCCTGGAGGGCCCAAATGACCGTTTGTTTAACTTTCAAAGTCCTCTGTAGCCCAAACTATAAGTCCTAGGGAATTCTACTTGGTGCCATTCGATTTCTCTCGACGAGCTGCTTCCATACAAGGTCGTAGATTGCATTTTCGCCCAGCCATTCGTCCAGAATCGAACATATTTGTTCCAAAATTCCTGCGTTTAAGCCCAGGAAAAAATTTGCACTTGGCGGGCGACTTTCGAATTTCGAGTTTTCATGGGTATATATGGATTCGTCTCGTCATTGCGATTCCAACGGTATATGATTTTTTTAATTTTGACCAATTTTTAGGCCCAATAGGTCTATTTTAAAGTTTAAAAAAACCCATAGACGAGTTATCTATGTATGGATTGTGTTTAAATTTATAGTTACCCTCTAATAGTAATAAAAGAAAATGGGTTAGCTCAGCTGAGCGGACGAGTTTTCTATGGACGACGACGCTTGGCCGATTTTATGGGTAACTCCTTTAGTTTTTGTTATGTTCGATTTTAAAGTTTAAAAAACCCATAGACGAGTCATCTATGTATGGATTTTGTTCAAATTTTTACCAAAAGTACACTTTGACACGCTGAATCGAATGACGTAAACAGAATTGAAATCGGACTATTAGTTTAGGATTTCGTATTTGACTTGCCTTCCTGGAGGGCCCAAATGACCGTTTGTTTAACTTTCAAAGTCCTCTGTAGCCCAAACTATAAGTCCTAGGGAATTATACTTGGTGCCATTCGATTTCTCTCGACGAGCTGCTTCCATACAAGGTCGTAGATTGCATTTTCGCCCAGCCATTCGTCCAGAATCGAACATATTTGTTCCAAAATTCCTGCGTTTAAGCCCAGGAAAAAATTTGCACTTGGCGGGCGACTTTCGAATTTCGAGTTTTCATGGGTATATATGGATTCGTCTCGTCATTGCGATTCCAACGGTATATGATTTTTTTAATTTTGACCAATGTTTAGGCCCAATAGGTCTATTTTAAAGTTTAAAAAAACCCATAGACGAGTTATCTATGTATGGATTGTGTTTAAATTTATAGTTACCCTCTAATAGTAATAAAAGAAAATGGGTTAGCTCAGCTGAGCGGACGAGTTTTCTATGGACGACGCTTGGCCGATTTTATGGGTAACTCCTTTAGTTTTTGTTATGTTCGATTTTAAAGTTTAAAAAACCCATAGACGAGTCATCTATGTATGGATTTTGTTCAAATTTTTACCAAAACTACACTTTGACACGCTGAATCGAATGGCGTAAACAGAATTGAAATCGGACTATTAGTTTAGGATTTCGTATTTGACTTGCCTTCCTGGAGGGCCCAAATGACCGTTTGTTTAACTTTCAAAGTCCTCTGTAGCCCAAACTATAAGTCCTAGGGAATTCTACTTGGTGCCATTCGATTTCTCTCGACGAGCTGCTTCCATACAAGGTCGTAGATTGCATTTTCGCCCAGCCATTCGTCCAGAATCGAACATATTTGTTCCAAAATTCCTGCGTTCCGGAAAAAATTTGCACTTGGCGGGCGACTTTCGAATTTCGAGTTTTCATGGGTATATATGGATTCGTCTCGTCATTGCGATTCCAACGGTATATGATTTTTTTAATTTTGACCAATTTTTAGGCCCAATAGGTCTATTTTAAAGTTTAAAAAAACCCATAGACGAGTTATCTATGTATGGATTGTGTTTAAATTTATAGTTACCCTCTAATAGTAATAAAAGAAAATGGGTTAGCTCAGCTGAGCGGACGAGTTTTCTATGGACGACGCTTGGCCGATTTTATGGGTAACTCCTTTAGTTTTTGTTATGTTCGATTTTAAAGTTTAAAAAACCCATAGACGAGTCATCTATGTATGGATTTTGTTCAAATTTTTACCAAAAGTACACTTTGACACGCTGAATCGAATGACGTAAACAGAATTGAAATCGGACTATTAGTTTAGGATTTCGTATTTGACTTGCCTTCCTGGAGGGCCCAAATGACCGTTTGTTTAACTTTCAAAGTCCTCTGTAGCCCAAACTATAAGTCCTAGGGAATTCTACTTGGTGCCATTCGATTTCTCTCGACGAGCTGCTTCCATACAAGGTCGTAGATTGCATTTTCGCCCAGCCATTCGTCCAGAATCGAACATATTTGTTCCAAAATTCCTGTGTTTAAGCCCAGGAAAAAAAATTACACTTGGCGGGCGATTTTCGAATTTCGAGTTTTCATGGGTATATATGGATTCGTCTCGTCATTGCGATTCCAACGGTATATGATTTTTTTAATTTTGACCAATGTTTAGGCCCAATAGGTCTATTTTAAAGTTTAAAAAAACCCATAGACGAGTTATCTATGTATGGATTGTGTTGAAATTTATAGTTACCCTCTAATAGTAATAAAAGAAAATGGGTTAGCTCAGCTGAGCGGACGAGTTTTCTATGGACGACGCTTGGCCGATTTTATGGGTAACTCCTTTAGTTTTTGTTATGTTCGATTTTAAAGTTTAAAAAACCCATAGACGAGTCATCTATGTATGGATTTTGTTCAAATTTTTACCAAAACTACACTTTGACACGCTGAATCGAATGGCGCAAACAGAATTGAAATCGGACTATTAGTTTAGGATTTCGTATTTGACTTGCCTTCCTGGAGGGCCCAAATGACCGTTTGTTTAACTTTCAAAGTCCTCTGTAGCCCAAACTATAAGTCCTAGGGAATTCTACTTGGTGCCATTCGATTTCTCTCGACGAGCTGCTTCCATACAAGGTCGTAGATTGCATTTTCGCCCAGCCATTCGTCCAGAATCGAACATATTTGTTCCAAAATTCCTGCGTTTAAGCCCAGGAAAAAATTTGCACTTGGCGGGCGACTTTCGAATTTCGAGTTTTCATGGGTATATATGGATTCGTCTCGTCATTGCGATTCCAACGGTATATGATTTTTTTAATTTTGACCAATTTTTAGGCCCAATAGGTCTATTTTAAAGTTTAAAAAAACCCATAGACGAGTTATCTATGTATGGATTGTGTTTAAATTTATAGTTACCCTCTAATAGTAATAAAAGAAAATGGGTTAGCTCAGCTGAGCGGACGAGTTTTCTATGGACGACGCTTGGCCGATTTTATGGGTAACTCCTTTAGTTTTTGTTATGTTCGATTTTAAAGTTTAAAAAACCCATAGACGAGTCATCTATGTATGGATTTTGTTCAAATTTTTACCAAAAGTACACTTTGACACGCTGAATCGAATGACGTAAACAGAATTGAAATCGGACTATTAGTTTAGGATTTCGTATTTGACTTGCCTTCCTGGAGGGCCCAAATGACCGTTTGTTTAACTTTCAAAGTCCTCTGTAGCCCAAACTATAAGTCCTAGGGAATTCTACTTGGTGCCATTCGATTTCTCTCGACGAGCTGCTTCCATACAAGGTCGTAGATTGCATTTTCGCCCAGCCATTCGTCCAGAATCGAACATATTTGTTCCAAAATTCCTGTGTTTAAGCCCAGGAAAAAATTTGCACTTGGCGGGCGACTTTCGAATTTCGAGTTTTCATGGGTATATATGGATTCGTCTCGTCATTGCGATTCCAACGGTATATGATTTTTTTAATTTTGACCAATGTTTAGGCCCAATAGGTCTATTTTAAAGTTTAAAAAAACCCATAGACGAGTTATCTATGTATGGATTGTGTTGAAATTTATAGTTACCCTCTAATAGTAATAAAAGAAAATGGGTTAGCTCAGCTGAGCGGACGAGTTTTCTATGGACGACGCTTGGCCGATTTTATGGGTAACTCCTTTAGTTTTTGTTATGTTCGATTTTAAAGTTTAAAAAACCCATAGACGAGTCATCTATGTATGGATTTTGTTCAAATTTTTACCAAAACTACACTTTGACACGCTGAATCGAATGGCGCAAACAGAATTGAAATCGGACTATTAGTTTAGGATTTCGTATTTGACTTGCCTTCCTGGAGGGCCCAAATGACCGTTTGTTTAACTTTCAAAGTCCTCTGTAGCCCAAACTATAAGTCCTAGGGAATTCTACTTGGTGCCATTCGATTTCTCTCGACGAGCTGCTTCCATACAAGGTCGTAGATTGCATTTTCGCCCAGCCATTCGTCCAGAATCGAACATATTTGTTCCAAAATTCCTGCGTTTAAGCCCAGGAAAAAATTTGCACTTGGCGGGCGACTTTCGAATTTCGAGTTTTCATGGGTATATATGGATTCGTCTCGTCATTGCGATTCCAACGGTATATGATTTTTTTAATTTTGACCAATTTTTAGGCCCAATAGGTCTATTTTAAAGTTTAAAAAAACCCATAGACGAGTTATCTATGTATGGATTGTGTTTAAATTTATAGTTACCCTCTAATAGTAATAAAAGAAAATGGGTTAGCTCAGCTGAGCGGACGAGTTTTCTATGGACGACGCTTGGCCGATTTTATGGGTAACTCCTTTAGTTTTTGTTATGTTCGATTTTAAAGTTTAAAAAACCCATAGACGAGTCATCTATGTATGGATTTTGTTCAAATTTTTACCAAAAGTACACTTTGACACGCTGAATCGAATGACGTAAACAGAATTGAAATCGGACTATTAGTTTAGGATTTCGTATTTGACTTGCCTTCCTGGAGGGCCCAAATGACCGTTTGTTTAACTTTCAAAGTCCTCTGTAGCCCAAACTATAAGTCCTAGGGAATTCTACTTGGTGCCATTCGATTTCTCTCGACGAGCTGCTTCCATACAAGGTCGTAGATTGCATTTTCGCCCAGCCATTCGTCCAGAATCGAACATATTTGTTCCAAAATTCCTGTGTTTAAGCCCAGGAAAAAATTTGCACTTGGCGGGCGACTTTCGAATTTCGAGTTTTCATGGGTATATATGGATTCGTCTCGTCATTGCGATTCCAACGGTATATGATTTTTTTAATTTTGACCAATGTTTAGGCCCAATAGGTCTATTTTAAAGTTTAAAAAAACCCATAGACGAGTTATCTATGTATGGATTGTGTTTAAATTTATAGTTACCCTCTAATAGTAATAAAAGAAAATGGGTTAGCTCAGCTGAGCGGACGAGTTTTCTATGGACGACGCTTGGCCGATTTTATGGGTAACTCCTTTAGTTTTTGTTATGTTCGATTTTAAAGTTTAAAAAACCCATAGACGAGTCATCTATGTATGGATTTTGTTCAAATTTTTACCAAAACTACACTTTGACACGCTGAATCGAATGGCGCAAACAGAATTGAAATCGGACTATTAGTTTAGGATTTCGTATTTGACTTGCCTTCCTGGAGGGCCCAAATGACCGTTTGTTTAACTTTCAAAGTCCTCTGTAGCCCAAACTATAAGTCCTAGGGAATTCTACTTGGTGCCATTCGATTTCTCTCGACGAGCTGCTTCCATACAAGGTCGTAGATTGCATTTTCGCCCAGCCATTCGTCCAGAATCGAACATATTTGTTCCAAAATTCCTGCGTTTAAGCCCAGGAAAAAATTTGCACTTGGCGGGCGACTTTCGAATTTCGAGTTTTCATGGGTATATATGGATTCGTCTCGTCATTGCGATTCCAACGGTATATGATTTTTTTAATTTTGACCAATTTTTAGGCCCAATAGGTCTATTTTAAAGTTTAAAAAAACCCATAGACGAGTTATCTATGTATGGATTGTGTTTAAATTTATAGTTACCCTCTAATAGTAATAAAAGAAAATGGGTTAGCTCAGCTGAGCGGACGAGTTTTCTATGGACGACGCTTGGCCGATTTTATGGGTAACTCCTTTAGTTTTTGTTATGTTCGATTTTAAAGTTTAAAAAACCCATAGACGAGTCATCTATGTATGGATTTTGTTCAAATTTTTACCAAAAGTACACTTTGACACGCTGAATCGAATGACGTAAACAGAATTGAAATCGGACTATTAGTTTAGGATTTCGTATTTGACTTGCCTTCCTGGAGGGCCCAAATGACCGTTGTTTAACTTTCAAAGTCCTCTGTAGCCCAAACTATAAGTCCTAGGGAATTCTACTTGGTGCCATTCGATTTCTCTCGACGAGCTGCTTCCATACAAGGTCGTAGATTGCATTTTCGCCCAGCCATTCGTCCAGAATCGAACATATTTGTTCCAAAATTCCTGTGTTTAAGCCCAGGAAAAAATTTGCACTTGGCGGGCGACTTTCGAATTTCGAGTTTTCATGGGTATATATGGATTCGTCTCGTCATTGCGATTCCAACGGTATATGATTTTTTTAATTTTGACCAATGTTTAGGCCCAATAGGTCTATTTTAAAGTTTAAAAAAACCCATAGACGAGTTATCTATGTATGGATTGTGTTGAAATTTATAGTTACCCTCTAATAGTAATAAAAGAAAATGGGTTAGCTCAGCTGAGCGGACGAGTTTTCTATGGACGACGCTTGGCCGATTTTATGGGTAACTCCTTTAGTTTTTGTTATGTTCGATTTTAAAGTTTAAAAACCCATAGACGAGTCATCTATGTATGGATTTTGTTCAAATTTTTACCAAAACTACACTTTGACACGCTGAATCGAATGGCGCAAACAGAATTGAAATCGGACTATTAGTTTAGGATTTCGTATTTGACTTGCCTTCCTGGAGGGCCCAAATGACCGTTTGTTTAACTTTCAAAGTCCTCTGTAGCCCAAACTATAAGTCCTAGGGAATTCTACTTGGTGCCATTCGATTTCTCTCGACGAGCTGCTTCCATACAAGGTCGTAGATTGCATTTTCGCCCAGCCATTCGTCCAGAATCGAACATATTTGTTCCAAAATTCCTGCCCAGGAAAAAATTTGCACTTGGCGGGCGACTTTCGAATTTCGAGTTTTCATGGGTATATATGGATTCGTCTCGTCATTGCGATTCCAACGGTATATGATTTTTTTAATTTTGACCAATTTTTAGGCCCAATAGGTCTATTTTAAAGTTTAAAAAAACCCATAGACGAGTTATCTATGTATGGATTGTGTTGTAATTTATAGTTACCCTCTAATAGTAATAAAAGAAAATGGGTTAGCTCAGCTGAGCGGACGAGTTTTCTATGGACGACGCTTGGCCGATTTTATGGGTAACTCCTTTAGTTTTTGTTATGTTCGATTTTAAAGTTTAAAAACCCCATAAGCGCATTATCTATAAATGGATTTTGTTCAATTTATTACCTATAGTACACTTTGACACGCTGAATCGAATGGCGCAAACAGAATTGAAATCGGACTATTAGTTTAGGATTTCGTATTTGACTTGCTTTCCTGGAGGGCCCAAATGACCGTTTTTTGAACTTTCAAAGTCCTCTGTAGCCCAAACTATAAGTCCTAGGGAATTCTACTTGGTGCCATTCGATTTCTCTCGACGAGCTGCTTCCATACAAGGTCGTAGATTGCATTTTCGCCCAGCCATTCGCCCAGAATCAAACAGATTTTGTTCCAAAATCCAGGCAAAAATATGCAACTCGTCAGGTCATTTTCGAATTTCGAGTTTTCAAGGGTATAGGCCTATATGGATTCGTCTCGTTGCGATTCCAACGGTATATGGATTTTTATATGTTGACCATCTTTAGTTCATATATGAAAATGTATTTGAAAACTCTGAGAGGGTTAATATTAAAGGATTACAACTAGAGGAATCTAACAAAATAAAAAAGTGATGTAGTCATTAAGTATGCATATAACATACTAGGAATTTATTCATATAATTATAAAACAAACCTAAATACTTCATACTGTACAAATTAATAACAATTCATATAATTATCACCCAGCCCTATGAGAGTTCCGTATGGAGCTCAATGGTCTGGTTAATATGCTCTACATATAATATTATCCTCCATATTTAAATATATGTAACATTTTATAATCATTCATTATCTCCTCGTCACCATCAGGACACAATAAACTGCCATACAAATATAGAAAATCTTTTTGTTCAATAGATGTCTAATAGTTAGGTTTCTAAATCTAACCTGCTAAATCACTTGAGAAACCACTTGCATGTCTTTTCTGCCCTTCCACTACTGTATTTACAAATATTTTAATTCGGTGTTCATCCCATTACAATTTATCCATCAGTTTATGTCCATCGTATTTGCCTTGAGACTCGCTGCATCACGCAACTCTCTCGTCCCGGTCATATAGTAAGGCTTCTGTTTCTACTGTACTGTACAAGAAAAGTGAAGACATTGGGCAAAACTTGAGCATTGGTATGTAATCCACACGTCTGACTTTCTCCTGTAATATTGACAAGAGCACCTAGGTTGGTAGAGACCATTTCTATAACTGGGATATTAGAGGTGCTCTCCATGGCCAAGACCAGGTTTTGCCATACGGCTCTCAATTAATGTATATTGTGTTGTTGGCGTAAGTGGTTGTGTGCTATGCAGTCTTCCATAATGTATTTAATGGTATGCAGTGTTGTGTTACAAGCTGGGCAGGTATCCTGGACGGAGTCATCCACCTTCTTCTGATGACTCAGAAGGGCTGGATGGTGCCCACATCGCAGCTTAGCCAGGTGGACTCTATCCTCACGGGAAAGGAGGGTTTCTGAGACAAGTTCACGTGTTATCCAAAGAACTGTTTAAGCCTACTCTATGTAGGGGTAATATTGGCCTGTAGCGCAGTACACTCTAACCTCCATTTAACGGATTCCGATTTAACGGATATCGGCAATAACGGTCAAAAAATGTAGGCCGGACAATGGACCTAGCAACGGACATAGTCCGTTGCTATAAAAAAGTTGGAGCAAAGTCCGTTGCTCTATCTATTTATCTCTCTAATGCACCTACCTAAATCCCTTATACATTAACATAACTATGTCTTATTTGGACTTTTTGTAATCTTTGAATCATTTCTTATATGATGGAATTGAAAAATATAATATCCTTCCAGCACATAGATAAATAATAAATAAGATAGTCAACAAAATATTTCAACTCTCCCCTCCGTGCCAGCAGAGACGGAAGATTTACGTTTGATAGATTTTTATTTTTTTTTTTTCCCTCGATATACACTCTTTCTATTTATCTATCTCTTTAATTTATCTACCTAAATCCCTTATACATTAACATAACTATGTCTTATTTGGACTTTTTGTAATCTTTGAATAATTTCTAATGTGATGGAATTGAAAAATATAATATCCTTCCAGCACATAGATAAATAATAAATGAGATAGTCAACAAAATATTTCAACCCTCCCCTCCGTCTAGGCGCCGAGCTTCCCAGACGGGAGATTTACGTTTGATAGATTTTTGTTTGTTTTTTGTTCCCACGGTATACACAAAATGATGGGGAAATATTATAACATGTTTTTAATTGACATTTGTGTCGTTTTTGCTGATTATGAGTTGGTGGAAAATAAAATCTTTAATTCTATCATATCGGAAATGATTCACAGATTATATAGAGACCAAATAATATACACTTTTAAGTGTGTTCAATAGTTTTGCATTATCAATAGGGTGTAGCACAAGGGATTACCAGGATTTATTTCAGATACAGTAAAAAAAAGGATGCATAACAGTTAAATTAAAATGTAAAACTTGCAAACTAAACAAACCAAAATTGGGACAAGGACAATATAAAGTCAAATTAAATTATCAAAATCGCTATGTGGAAACAACGTTTACTAAAATGAAAATTATTAAATAAAAGAACACAATCCACCACATAGGGTGTACATCACTACATGAGCAAGTTAATCTGTTTCCATGTCACGATCCGGACACCTGTACTCAACACCGGATTTTTCTCAAGGAATTTCCGGATTACATCCGGACTGGACAGTATTTAGCAGCAACGGACATTTAGCAGGAACGGACAGGTGCTTGCACGCATTTGTCTGTTAAATGGAGGGTCGAGTGTAGTGATCTTTTGGCGGTATCCTAGATTCCTCACTTGGTCGGGACGTGTAGTGAAGACGACCCCACCTTGCCTACAGTGTCCAGGGACATACACTTACACACACAGCCGGTCACTGGACACTCTGAATGCTCCCTGCAAAGATCATAACAAATATATAGCCTAAAATATCCTAGTTGCATTAACAGGACGAGTCCTCTATACTTAAATTATAAAGACCCATCTTTTACTTGCTATATTTGTTTAAATCTAGACATTTTAATTACTAAATTATAATACAGTACAGTAGTAGGCTAGGAATACGAGATCTTTATAAAAGTTACATGTGCAAGCAAAAATTAGTGACAGGAGTAATGAGAGCTTTAATTAAACAAACAAAATCTTGTAAGGGAAGGAGTAGGATTGATTGCATAGAGGAATGTTAGTGAAATTGATTCACAGGTGTGAAACATTGATTTGGCCAAATAAACTACAGTACAGTACAAGACGCCTCTTTAAAGATCATTTTTTATTTTATATGACCCAGCCAGGGCTCAAACCCAGGCCAGAAGTGCAGCACTCCAACACCTTAACCATTAGGCCACTGAGGAGCTAAAATTAGTGGCTTCATTTGGAATCAGATTTCATCCACCACCACCCGCTCCGACTCGTGCTCACGTAGCTTGATGCCATACACACATACACCTCACACACAAACACTAGCAGCTAAGTACTATAGAAGGATACTTGAAGAGAAGAATATTTGAGTGACCGGGCCAGGGGGGGATACCTGTCCAAAAGTATGAAACTTTGAAATTTCTCCAAAAGACTGGGGTGGCTGGACTGGATATCAGGTCTGGACGTATATCTTGGTCTTTTAAACTTAGTAAGGTAAATACTTTGGACTGAATACCACTGTTCGGACAGTCACCTCAATCTTTCACACTTTCAACTTGGTCTTTTGAATTTTGTTCTGAAGATTCCAGACTGAATATCTAGTAAAAAAAAATGTGGGTTTTGGGAAGCCTATTGTACAAAAGAGAGGTTTAACTGTACAGAAATAACTTTGGTAAGACAGAGTATACATAGTGTTGTTATGACTTAGTATACATTACATAGTGTTGTTATGACTTAGTATACATAGTGTTGTTATGACTTACTTGAACCAGTCCATGAGGTGATGTGCGTGTCCTCCATGACGACAGGTCTGGCACCAAGTGAACCAGGTAGAGAAGTCACTCAACTTTCTGGCAGCAGTAACAGGTGTGGGTGTTGAACCACCACCACCACCTTCCACCCCTCCACCTTCATCACCACCACCACCAATACCCACACCACTGGAGGAGTTCTTGGCCCCGGTACAGCCCCCCCAGCCTGAGGGAGTGCCCATGTGTACCAGGCACAGGGAGCATCGGGGCAGAGGTTTACGGCAGTTTGGACAAGCCTGGATCTGTTGGGACCACCACAGTTACACACTGACAAGGATTCACACATAAATTATAATGTGAAACTTGCAAAATACACAAACCAAAACTGGGACGACACAATATAAAAGCAAAACAACTCATTAAAATCGCTATGTGGAAATAACGCTTTAATACAATAAAATGTTAAATAAAAGAACACAAAACCACCACATAGGGTGTACATCACTACATGAGGAAGTTAATCTGTTTCCCAAGCAAACCAATCGCACTTATAACAACGCACTATATTCACGTTGTTGTTGTTGTTGTTGTTGTTCCCTAAGCTGCCTGGCCGAACAGCCCCGAGTCCCTGAGAAAGGCCATGGCCACGATCGGGCTTTCCCACAGAGCTCTCATTGAGTGTAGATTGTGTTGTTGGCGTAAGTGGTTGTGTGAAATGCAGTCTTCTATGATGTGTTTAATGGTATGGGGTGCTGTGTTACATCCCGGGCAGGCGTCGACAACGGAGTCATCCAGTCTCTTCCTGATGTGGCGGCGTCTACGCCGTGGGGCCACCTCCCGAGGCTGCCAACCGCGGATGGCTGCCGACCCTCCACAGCCGAAGACAAAATCAACGACCAGTGGAGGAAAACCGGATGCCGGCCGCGGGGAGCAGTTTCGGGAGCCAAACCGTCACAACCATCCCCTGCCCCCTCCCTGGGGGCACGGGTCCTTGGAGCGGCTTCGGTCGCGCCGGGAATTTCCACTATATTCACGTTCAAGGAATAAGTCAATTTAGTAGTTTGTTTTAGACCATATACGGCTGCTCTCGGTTAGGATGGTGCAGTATGTGGTCGTGGGAGGAAAACTACCATAGGATCAGGAAACAGAGATATTATACTGTAGCAGATAATACTGTAAAACTAATCTGGATAGTTTTTGTTTTAACTTCCTACATCTTTTATGAGGGAAGGATATGGATATTATAATAAAACAATAAATAAAAAAATAATAATTCTGGTTAAGTTGAAAGGGCTTCAGAAATATAATTACTGTTTTTTGTTCTTTCTACACCTTATGGGAATGTATGAAATGGGTAATAATTCAAATGTAACTATTGTAATTAATATATTTGGCTAGCAATACAAAGATGGAAAATTAGAAACGATAAGAAAATGTTCAGTTATCTGTGGAAAGACAAGTCCAGTTTGAGACTAAAGGAATTATAATTATATAATGGGTGAGGGCTGGTCCTATCCAGAGTGAGGTTTGGCATCCTCTACCCAACCTTAGCTATTTCTGTTTGTCTCTTTTACTGCCCTACTTTTCCTTCTGGGGGCAGGGGGCTCGGAATCCTCCTCCCCTTGTAAAATTCACCTACTGGACGAGATAGAGTAAGAGGCGAGGGAACGCGAAAGTTGTCCCGGACCCTCTGTCTCGAGTCTGCCACCCCCAGCTTATGGGGGATGTGCCTGAATATATACAGTAGGCTACATACATACATACATAAAAAGAGCAAATATAGGAGAAGAAAAAAGAGCAGATACGCCTCAAGAAGTAAACTCTATAATACCTTTGACGCTACAGTACTGTATATACTCAGGCATATTCCAAATTTTTTTTTTTTTTTTTTTTTTTTTTTTTTTAAAGCTGGGGGTGGCCGACTCGAGACAGAGCCCGAACAGGGACAAAAATAAAAAATAAAAAAATAATAATAATAATAATGAACACACAAAAAATGCAGTACAGTATATAACATCATAAAAGAAAGTAAAAAAAAATGTCTTCGTGGTGCGATGTATAAGGTGTTGATTTTCGGTGTGAGCGTCCTGGGTTCGAATCCACGGACTGCCACATGTGTTTGTAAATTTCATTAATCGATTTTAGGAGTATAGTTGGTTGTTGGAAGGAACATGATAATAGGAGAAGAACAAAATCAGATAGCCTACCTTAGACTTATTAGCGGAGCCGGTACCAAAGCGAGCATAGGGGTTCCTCGGTCTACCGGCAGCCTGGATATAGGGCGTGATACCTTTCTTGCAAAAGTTACAGGCGATGTAGATATGTTGGGGCGGCCTCTCTGCATGCTTGTTATCATTAGCG
The DNA here is from genome assembly GCA_032716605.1 of Paralithodes platypus. Lineage (NCBI taxonomy): Eukaryota > Metazoa > Arthropoda > Malacostraca > Decapoda > Lithodidae > Paralithodes > Paralithodes platypus. The sequence continues at coordinate 33,474,336 of CM064541.1, read as the reverse complement.
ATCACGTCTAGTTGGGCGCGCTCGTTCCACAGGCCAAGATTGTCTAGCAGGTGGCGGTAGCTGAGGGAAGAGGGTTACAGTTAGTCTAGCAATACATCATTATCAAGTTTAGTAGTCATAATTACTTCATCAATAACCGTGTAAATTGCTGTATATACTGTACTGTATGGTAATGCCGTTTTATCAAGTTTTTAGTGTTCGAGCGCTCGCCAATTCATTTTGAAGATTGTGAGCTCTTTTAACCCTCCAGACCCGGTTGGGCTCTGAGGCCTCCATAAAAAAACACCCCCCGCGCAACTCGGAAGGGTGCTGAGGCTCCGGTAGCTTGAAAGCCTATAAACTTGGTGTGCGAGGCGTCCGTCCGACGCATGTAAACAACAGCCGGCTGGACCGACGCCGCGCATCTCCGACCACAAGAAGGAGAGCGACGCTTGTTCGTGTGTGCCCAGTATGTTATTGTTAAGTAGCGAAAAGTAGTGTAAAATGGCTGATATTGCCACAAAGTTATCTCCAATGAAATAGTCATCACAACTGAACCAGTTGACTTAGAGAGCTCTACTTAACGCCATTCTACAGGTACGAAACACATATACGCTTGGGGGGGATGCGCGGGAATGCGGAAGCAGTCAAAATAACAATAATACGGTAGCCTAGGCGTAGAAGTTTTTCGGCCAAAACCCCTGGGTTTCGGGGAAATTATATAATACAATAGCCGGGGCTGGAGGGTTAAATAAGTAAAATTATGATGATTATTATTATTATTACACTACATTTGGTTTGATGGTTGACTTAACATAGAAACAAAAACAGGAGATGGTAATAAGGGGAGGAGACAGAAAAAGGTGGAATGACCCACGAAAACTGGAAACTTTCTGCCCTAAAAGACGCACATTTACCCCTGACTAATACATTAAAAAGTAGTCATGTATTTTCCATAGCAAAGGTGATGACCAGGTTTATGATTTTAGTGAAAACAAACCTACGGCTCCAACAATTTTTCAAGAACAACTCCAACTTCGAACCCCCACCCCCCCAAAAAAAAGACGACTCTGTGACACTGACTCCATAAACCTTGGAGTTGTTGAATCGTTGACTAAGGGTGTCCGACTCTGATTCAAACCTACCCAAAAGTACACAACTCTGATTCCACATCCCTGATACAGTAATTGCTAGATTTGTCTACATATTGCTTGGTATAATAATGGCGTATTTTGACATAAAACACACCAATAAAAGAATGTGGGAGTTCTCCTACTGAATGAGACAGAGAAACGGGCGAGGGAACATAAAAGTGGTCCCGGACCCTGAGAATAGGAACTGTAAATGTTGTTTCTGTGAGGGCTCTGTCTCGTGTCGGCCACCCCCAGCAATGGGGTATGTGCCTGAGTAAATACATACATACATACATACATACATACATACATACATACATACATACATACATACATACATACATACATACATACATACATACATACATACACACAAGATATTACAAGATATTACATATTACAAGAGAGAGATGGATGGGTGGATTGCGTATATATTGACATGAAGAAAGCTTTTGACAGAGTATCGCATAGCAGGCTGAAGTGGAAATTAAAAGAGTATGGAGGGATTCAGGGTAGTTTGTTAAATTGGATGGAGGACTATCTTTCAGGGAGACAGATGAGGACTACTATCAGAGATAAATTTTCTACGTGGAAAGATGTCACAAGTGGAGTTCCGCAGGGAGCGGTGCTGGCTCCCATAATGTTTCTAATATACATTAACGACATGCCAAAGGATATAAATGCATATATGAATATGTTTGCAGATGATGCCAAGATCATGAAGCGTATAGAAGATGAAAACAGTGGTAGGGAATTACAGAGGGATTTGGATAGGATAGATCAATGGAGCAAGAAGTGGAAAATGGAATTCAACACAAATAAATGTCATGTAGTGGAAATGGGAGTAAGTAAAAGAAGGCCTCATACGGAATATAAGTTAGGAGAAAACACTATTAACCCATCAGAGAAAGAAAAGGACTTAGGGATAACTGTTAGGAGTGATCTTTCACCTGAGAATCATATTAATAAGATAGTGGGAGAAACATATGGACTGCTAAACAGAATAAAAATAGCCTTTAACTATATAAACGAGGAGATGCTGGAGAAAATAATAAAAACATTGGTGAGACCAAGACTGGAGTATGCGGCAGTGGTGTGGGCACCACATCTAAAAAAAGCATATAAAGAAGCTGGAGAAGGTTCAGAGAGCTGCAACTAGGATGATACCAGAACTGAGAGAATTACCATATGAGGAGAGATTAAAGAAATTAGATTTACCATCTCTAATGGATAGGAGGGAGAGAGGCGATATGATTATGATGTACAAATGTGTGAGAGGACTCGAAAAGGTGGACAAGAAGGGTTATATTGTGAAAGATAATGGTAGAACTAGGGGGCATAGATATAAACTAATGAAAGGAAGATGTAAAGGAGATGTGAGAAAGTATAGTTTCCCTTACAGAAGTATAAGTAAGTGGAATCAGTTGGAAGAGGAAGTGGTGTGTGCCAAAAACATTCATATTTTTAAGGCAAAGTTAGATAATTGTAACTCAGGAAGCGGGACAATACGAGCCTAAAAAGCTCAACTCCTGTATACTACAAATAGGTAAATAGGTAAATACACATACATACATACATACATACATACATACATACATACATACATACATACATACCTCTGGAGCCAATGTGTGAGTCTGGAGTCCTTAGTGAGGGCGTGTTGTAGTGTGTGTATGGTAACCAAGGCGGCCGTCTGTACATCACCACTCAGGTCAACATAGCGCTGCAGTAGGTCCACACCCTCACTCGAACTCAAACCTTAAACAACAATATACATAGAGTATTAACCCCTTCAGACTCATATGACACAGAGGTTGTCAGATTAGCAATAAGAAATAGAGTTCTCTCACTCTTATAATTACCTCTCCAAAATTAGTTTTCTGCCCACAGCTAACTCAAAGACAACTGCAGAGGTTGAAGTAACTAAACTAAAGGTTTCTAAACACCCCTGATGGTAACAAAGGCTTTAAAGTATCCCTAATCGGCTCAAAATCGCGTCATATGTCGGAGAGGGTTATCACTAGCTATATAGCGGATTCAGTAGCACTCACATTATGTAACTATTCAATGATCTGTAAGTTTATAGTTTTCATGTACAGTAAATTCCAAAGTATTGTAGCCCCTTGAAAAAAATATATTACTTGCTTCTTGAATGTTGTGCTATACAGAAATATATATAAGTCAGCTACTTAAGGGGAGGGTGACCTGCTTTTTGTTATTTCTGTCCTTTTCTCTCTTTCTCTGGCTTGTATCCATTCGGCCCCATTCAGCCAACTATTTTAAGACGTTTATCCCCATCTAGGAGTTGATTTCTTCCTGGCGAGCGATAGCGAGTCAGCATTATATGAAGAAATCCGGCTTTGCCGGAGAAATTTTTCTATCGAAAAATATACAAATTTAGCCTGCTGTCAAACAAAAATAAAAAATATGCTGGCTCACTACCGCTCACCAGGAAAAAATTGACACCTGGATGGGGATAAACGTCTTAAAACAGTAGGCTGAACGGGACCAAATGGATACAAGCCAGAGAAAGATAGAAAAGGACAGAACAAAAACAGGTCACCCGCCTTAAGTGAGACAGGTAATAAACAAAGAAAGGTGTCATAATACTTAAAGGGTTAAGAGCATTGATCCTGCTACCTACCTGTGAGAAGAATGCCATCCAAGTTTCCTTCCTCAGTGAGCCTGGTGTTGAGGCGTTCCAGGTACTCTGTCAGCCGGGCGTCACTGAGGTACGTACAGGCAAAGGCCACACGGTCCTGGATAGCCATCTCTGTCTCACCCTGGGGGAAACAAATCAATACCGATCATTTCATTAATTGAGTTTAGGAGTAAAGTCGGTTGGTGGAGGGAACATGATAATTATACTGTAAAATTAATCTGGTAAGAAATGGATTCATTATACATTGATTTCTGTAAAAAGATAATGTGTCTTTTAAAAAATAACTAAAAAGTGAGTTGACAACTCTTCAAAATAACTTGACCTTGGCTTGGTACACTTTAAATAAACTTCCAACATACAGTATGTGTCCAAGCAGTATGACTATTGTACTTAGAAAACTGACCAGATGCTGCACTCGACCAAGATACATGAAATACTGCCACTAGGTAAAATCAGCTTATACATACAGACATATCCCAAGGCAAAAGGATCATGTCTCAACCAAATATCCTGGAGGAATTACTGTCATGGCCATCCTTTAGCAGAGGTTTCCCAGAAGGAAGTACGGTATCAGAGATGATGAACATTATTTCAAAATTATGATGAGAACACGGTACCAATAATATACATAAAATCTAGTGCATGTTCCTCACCAGCACAGGGTCATATGAGTCGGCGTCGTCGGTGAGGAAGGCAAACATGGCCCGCAGGTAGGGGTCCGTCAGCTGGGACCTCAGGCTGGTGCAGGTGTCTCGCCACAGACCCTTACGCTCCTCTGTGAACCCTGACAAACAGAGAGAGAGAGAGGGAGACTTTGTAAGTTAGTTAGTTAGTTATATAGAGCAAATTAACCAGACCACTGAGCTCCATACGGAACTCTCATAGATCTGGCCCGAAGGATTAGACCAGATTACTGAAAGGAGCTTTAAGGGACTTTGTAAGTGATTCTATGAAAACTGTATATCAGGAGCGAAAGACTTTGAATGCTAAAACAGATTCTATGAATTTCAAATTCAAATATTTGAAATATAAATGAAAACAAATATCGAGAGAGAGAGAGAGAGAGAGAGAGAGAGAGAGAGAGAGAGAGAGAGAGAGAGAGAGAGAGAGAGAGAGAGAGAGAGAGAGAGAGAGAGAGAGAGAGAGAGAGAGAGAGAGAGAGAGAGAGAGAGAGAGAGAGAGAGAGAGAGAGAGAGAGAGAGAGAGAGAGAGAGAGAGAGAGAGAGAGAGAGAGAGAGGCCTTTGAACGATACACCAGATCATTATATGTAAACTATTAACATCGGGTGGTTCTATAAGCTGTTCATCGCTTTGGAGCTTTTATTATCAATTTTTGATATTCAACCTTGTTCAAGCAACATTTATGGAATCTTTTGCACTGGTACTGTATTGGAAACTAAACTAAATTTATTATTCCGCGCGAAATAAGCACCGCCCCCCTTGTGACGTCAGCAGCAGCGATGAAACTGATAAAAGTGATTTAGACTGAAACTTCAGAAGTCAGTCAACATGCACGCTCAGTGAAAACAAAAATAGGAGGGGTGTAGTTTGGTCCGCCTCCACGTGGTACACCCTGGAAACGTTAGCAATGACGGCTAAATGGACCATATTTAAAGTCAATAATAAAATTGACAAAAGCATAGCATTTATAAAATTGTTGCATGTGCCTATAATAGCAGTATACAGTTTGTTTCAACAAGTTTACGTTAAGTTCAAGCTATCAGGATTATGTAATTACTATTTTAACCCTTCCTCCCCGGGCAGCATTTATAGTCTTATCTGGTCTCTGAACATCCAGAATATTTCAAATAACTGGCAAAACTCTCCAGGGAATTAATTAACATAATAACCAAGTATCGATACTGTAATAACTAAACTATAAAAAAAATTATGTCATGAGTAAGTAAAAGTTTTCTTTAACCCGTATAGCCCCAGCGACGCGTCTGACGCGTCGGCGATGTATGTAACGCACAGCACCAGAGACGCGCCTGGCGCGTCACCCTAATTGCGCCGACCGTAACCTCAGGTGTAGCCACTCAAGAGGGTTCAGATTTGTATGGGAACTGTGTACGTATGCCACGCAACCGTGCCGATGGTTGAAAACTCTCAAAGTCCACGTGCGTGCGCACGAGCGCGCAATAACCTGTTTTTTTGGGATAATTGCCTTCAATTTTTTACTCTTGTAAAATCCGTTTTCGGGGGCTCTGTAGGACCATTTTTTAAGCTTTTTGAGCGGTTTTTCGTGGTTTTTCCTTCATTCCTAACCCATTCGCTATTGTTTCTGGAATAAAAAAAAAATTTGAAAACCGGCCGGGTTCTGGTGCGCAAACATTACAAAACTAGCCGGGGCTCCACGGGTTAATACCTGCTAGAGCCATGGCGGTAGAATTGAGTGCGGGCTGTTTCTTGGTAATGGCCCCGCGCTGTAGCACGTGGATAGCGTGACGTATCCTCTGGTTGAACACTGCCACCGCCGCCGCCCTGGTGTGGTTCCCTGACGCCTCCAGTTGGGTCAGGAAGCTGGTCAGTACGCCGTCGTCCTCAAAGCCCCACGAACACAACTCCAGGGCCCGACTCCTTTCCTCACTCCTGGACACACATTACGATACATAAGTTTATTTATTTTTAACACAACTCCAGGGTCCGACTCCTTTCCTCACTCCTGAACAAACACATTACGATACATGTATTTACTCATGCCCATTCCTCAGTTTTCCTTCTTGTCTTTTATTTATTTATTTATTTATTTTTTATTTTTTTGGGGGGGGGATCTCAAGACAGAGCCAGAATAGGGACAACACAACAGAAAACCATGAACACACAAAAACAAAATACAAATTCACACACATCTAGGTCACCCAGGAGAGGACCCAGAGCTCACCAAGGTCCCTCCAGCACTCCCATTACGATACATAAGTTTATCTATTATCAACTAACTTATTGTACTATTTCTGAGAGTAACTGAGAAAGTGGACTACCATGCCATGTGAGTTTATACCTCTGTGACATGTGAAAAATAAACAGACTTCTAAAAATTGACTTAAGATTGATTACTCACCTGAAGACCTTAGCATAAGCCGTCTTCTGTCCATCCTGTCCGATCCAAGCCCTGTTGATTATGTCTGAGGAGAGGTTGCCGTTTGTCATCAGCGTCCTGCAAATACCCAACATGTACAAGGTGTTACTCCCTTCAGTTTGATGGGTATACATGCCACTGTCCTGTATGCATTATATGAGAGAGAGGGAGAGAGAATACTGCAATACATTTACATTTTTAAAAGCCTTGTTCACATTTGCAAGTGGTCTGCAAATAGCTAATTTGATTTGATTTTAGTTTATTTTAGTTTAGTTTATTTCTAAATTATAGCTTAAGCATTGTTTCCACATTGCGATTTTGATAAGTTCTTTTGTCTATTTACTGTGTTCGTCCAAGTTTTGGTTAGTTTATTTTGCAAGTTTTACATTATAATGATTAGAACGAGCCAAAATAAAACCCCAACTAACCAGACTCCTTGATATTTGTAAGGCACTCCCCCGGGTAGCTTAAGGGTCCCAGCGTTGGCCAGAGTACGAGCGTTGTCCAGCCACGTCCATAGGTTCCGCAGGGACAGGTCATCAGTCACTTCACCATTGGCCGCCAAGTTTTCCACCTGGGGTGCCACAGACATGAAATGTTGATCTTATGTTATTTGCATGTACAGTATTGTTATACAGTATTTTGTTATCAGGAAGAAGGTTGTGGAAGAGTGTATGGGTCCTTTTACTGGAGTTCGAATCCCGGGAGGACCATATACTTTCATTAGTTTATTCAAGTGCATTGGGGTTTGTAATTGATGATTAATGTTCAGAATGGGATGTTACTTAATTACAAAGAGTGAATAAGTTGGATCGAAGCAAGAAAAAAACTCACCATCAGCCCGTATCTAGAGCACGCCCGAGAGATGATGGCTGAGAGGATGTCGTTGAAGTGTGTGTATGCCGGCTGTGTGGGGTCCAGATGGTGTATGGTCTTGCGGCCGTGGGTCCACACCAACGTACCTCGGGCGGACCAGTTCACAGTGATACGCTCATGTACGCTGTAGTCCACTAGCTTGCCTGTACACAACAAGAATGATGTCACAAATACTAACTTTCAATTTTTTTTCTTCCCTCTATTTTCAACTTAATATCATTACCAGTAAAGTTGCCACCATCATAAATATTGACATAGAAATCACAATAACAAATGATACATCAAAATATTATCAAATAATAGTGTAACAGCTACTTGTGCAGGCAACTGTCTTCGTAGCGCAATGGATAAATGAACTGAATATCGGTGTGAGCATCCTAGGTTCGAATCCCTGGACTGCCACACGTATTTGTCGATTCATTAATTGAGTTTAGGAGTAAAGTCGGTTGGTGGAGGTAACATAATAATTCTTAAAAAGATAACATTTTAATTTCTTCAAAATGTCCATAAAACAAAGATGAAAACCAAAAGTGTGATATTGGTATTATACCTGTGTATGAAGCGGTGATGATGCGGTTCTGGTGTGTTGGATGCCAAGAGAAGGCTGAGAGGAAGGTGGGTGGATCCGGCTGTATGTCCCGGGTGATGACGGCTGGGTCCTGGTCCTCCCCCGCAACACCACTACCGGAGCAGTGTAACACGTCGTACAGCCGCACACCGCACACCTCACGACACGCGCACCCCAGCAAACCCACTCTGATGTACCAAGAGAAAGAGATACCCATAACAGAGATCTATATCCCAGCCGTACACCACATGACACACACACCCCAAGACCCACTCTGGTGTACCCAGGAATGCAGTACAAGTCTCTTAATCCAAATAGCAACGGTCGGATTATCAATAAAATTCATATAATTGGATGGTATATTAATTTCGTTGGGAGGTATTTGGTGTTGTAGTGAAATTAATAAAGTAGATATACCAAATTAGTATATACCGATACCTGTACATCAAGTTATAGGTAAGACCCTTCCCTTTTTAATCATCACTACACCCTGTTCAGTATAGGTAGACCAGAAATCCCAACCTCTCATAACTCAAATTGGACTTCAGTATTTGAGCTGTTAACTTTACCATTTGGAAAGAGTCAACCTGTAAATAAGCATGGAATATTACAGCCCGTTTGATCCAGCTCTTGCTAAGTTACAAGAGACAAATTACAATACACACAAATTGTTTTATTAAATGCAATTCCAGTTTCTACTACTGTTTATGAGCAAGATTATTGACAATTTGTTTATATTGACTGTACAGGTACTTAACCCCTTCTGTACCGGCGACGTCTTTTTTATTTGGTTTCAGCTACATTTAGACAATTTCATGAAGCTTGGGAAGGATATATGGTAGCTAAAAAGATGAATTGAGACAGTCTGTAGCCTTTTATTGAGTAGACATCTTTCCTAAGCTGAACAACATTGTCTAATAGTTGCCAGAATATAACGGAAAGTACATCACCAGTACAGAAGGGGTTAACTAAACTTACCAATCTCCATGTACACCTGTAGATATTGTACATAGATTAAATATATTGACCTACCAGTACTTGTTGCTATATTCACTAAACTTATTAATAGTTTTACCTGGAGGGACACCAAGACAGTTTAGTGACTGGTTTGTTAGCTTCTAAGTTCAGCACCGGGCGTTCGATGTTCCGCAAGTCCCAGATGGAGACCTGGAAAAAAGAGCAAGTGTTACGGCAGCGTCACACGGGCACCAGTCTTCTTATTAAGCCGGTGTCACATGAGCGCTTTTTCCGGCAATTATCGATGAGCAAATTGTCTCTTGTAATATTTTGAGGCTTTTTCGCATTGGAATCGGAAACTAGACTGAAGGTAGATTATTATAAGGTGGCTGAATTCTAATATTTAAATGAATGTGGCATAGTAAGTACTGTAGAGCGTCGGCTGCTGATCAAAGGGTCGGCGGATCGAGGCCGTACTGTCAACATTTTATTGGTAGATGTCGAGCCCTGGCAACTTGACCTAGTGATTCGTGACAAACGCCTAATGTTCATGGCCACCCCTTCTCTGGAATTACGACGTCTGGGAAAAAAAAAAAAAAAACATTTATGAATGTATTCTGTTGTTTTGCCTTTGTATAGTGTCGTCCTGAATTGGTTTGTTTATATTGCAAGTTTTACATTATAATGTATGTACAATAAGTCTTACTTGGTTCTCAAAGAAAGAAGCGAGGCGGTGTTCGTTGTGTACATCAGTGCAGATGCCATACACAGCCTTGGTGGTGGAGGTTACACACGTCTTGCTCTCTGTACAAACACAACAAACTATTACACAAAATTACAGGAACTCTATCGCTCGCCAGGATAAAAATTTACACCTAAATGATACGAAAGGTCTTAAAATCTCAAAACTAATGGAGCTAAACATGAGGGAGGAGGGGGTCTATGAAAGATGACATAACTACCCTTAAATGTAAATATAGTTTGGACGGAAAGTACAGTACAGTACAGTAGTTACATTCACAAGGGAGTCTGCAGAAAGCCGATTGGCCCACACAAGGCAGATCCCTCTCACACCCAACAATCACAGGGTCAATCAATACACATACCTCTGAGATCAAACACCTTGATGTGTTTGTTGTTCATCCCGGCTATAAGGGTGCGTGGGGAGTGTAGAGAGAAGGCCAGGCTGTGGGTCATCTCCGCATGGCCATACTCCGCTAGAGGCTTCAGCACATCCCTAATGATATACACAACTGTTGTCACAAGTCACTCTTAATACTCCTCAGAGCTACAGCATATTACAGTGCTAACAATAAATGCAATTATTGTACATCCCACAATCTGTAGGGATTCTGAAATGTGTTTAACAATAAACAACTGTCTTGATAGCGTAATGCATAAATGCGCGGAATTTCGATGTGAGTATCCTAGGTTCAAGCCCTTGGAGTGCCACTTGTATTTGTTGATTTAATTAATTGAGTTTAGAAGTAAAGTTGGTTGGTGAAAAAATATAACTATCGTAATATTCATCCCATATTCCTTTACAATATAGTGCATCACATAAAATAAAAAAAAAATTGAGGTAGGTGGGAGTGCCCATCAAGTACCATACTCACTTAAGTACAGTCCTACCTTGTTAACCATTACAGCTCTAAATAAAGTGACTAACACAAACAGTTCTAATATCTTTGGTAACTGTGGGATTGGGCCTGAGTATATAGGTAGATAGATAGAACTGTTGGTAAACCATACAGTCAGGCTAGATGCAACTTTTTTTGCTAAGGTGGCAGCTCACCGTTTCCTTTTAAAATAAAAGTAGCTGTGAATACCTATCATTCACATTTAGTGGCAAATATTTTGTCCAAAGAATGTGAAAAGTGTGTCAGGTCAGTTGACCAGATATATTATTCACTATCAGTACTTCAAAATATAGGTTTGATCCCCAAAGGGATAACAGAAAATCTAAAACAGGGTACTTATAAGTGACCCCAAAATCAATGACGTACTGCCAATATTTTTATTTGGCGCCTTGCTGCTTAGGGAAGCCCTGTATAGGGACCACCCGCTCACCACAAGACTCCAAATACTAACAACATAGGCAGCATGATTAATTACCTATGGGACTTCAATTAAATCGGATACCACTAAGGAAATATACAAAATATAAATAAAGTCAGAATATTTAGCTTCTGTGTTGCGCTTATCATACCTCACGTTTACTAGCCCACGCTGCCCTTTTCCCTGGAAATATTCTCCCTTCATGAGTAGTAACAGTGAGATGGGAAGGGGCAGGTGGGAGGGTTAATTTTGTCATTGATTCCGGGGTCACTTATAAATACAGTATGAATATTGGCAGTACCGTATGTCATTGATGAAGGGGTTACTGTTTAATATTTGGCACTTAGTACAATAAAACCAGATTGTAACTAACCCTGCAGTGGAGTTGCGCTGGTCGAAGGTGGCATAAGGGTTGGTCTGTGCTGACCGGGTGACGTCACACACCACCACCGAGTGATCTTGGCGCACCTTCTCTAGTCCTGCTGCCAATAACTGGGGTTCCTGGCTGCTCCACCCCACGCAGCTCACTGGACGCGCGTGTTTTGGCACTGGAAAGGACGGGTTCTGGGTCACTTATAAGACTTGCGGACACTAGAAATCCTGTAGTAAGAGAGAGCGTTGATAACTTTATATTACGGGCCCCTATTTTGGTACCATAATTATCAAATAACAGGGTGGTATACTATTTTGGTTTGGTGTTGGACTGCTACACTACAGGCTTGGGTTCGAAGTCCGGCCTGGTCATACGGTTAAAAATGTAAACTCTATTGAAATAAAGTTGTTTGGTAGACCATTTATTCTCGTAAATACCATACGTTAACCTGTTATGGTAGCTAACTATTGCTGTAGGTCTGTGTTAGTTGAGAGCAGGACCATACATACTCACACTTTCTCTCTCTCATACACTGTTACCGGTAAGTAATCAATTTTGTAATTATCTTACCATACTCCCTGCCCTTGATGCCACGAGGGTCTGGAATCTTGCTGAAGGTGGTGAGAGCGACCTTGCCATTGGCTTGACCCACTGCCACCAACTGATTGGCCGGGTCAGACTCCAAACCAGGGCACCAGGACACACACTTGATGTACTGTAGGTCTGTGTTGGTTGACAGCAGAGCCGCAGCTGTCTTGGGTCCCAGCCGCAGCCCTAGAATACATAAAATGTGGTATTATTTTCACTCGGGAACTCTAAAACATAAAATTAATTTTTATAATTGTTGTAGGGATGCGGCCTCTTTATTATTAGTAATTAGCCACGTTAAAACACTATTGTGCCCAGTATGGCCAGTATGTTACTGGTCAGGGCCCCTGCAGGGGTAAAGAAAATAGCAAGACAGTGATGGAAGTACCGGTACTGTCCAAGTGAGGGACTACCGGTACCACCACCGGCAATCTAAGTCTGCTCCTTCAGTGCTAGTATGTAGTCTTAATACACATAGTGTAAACAAAACTGTGGAGTGGGCAATCAGGGGTATGTCTGGGCAAAGTATATACACTCTACCGGTATATAATATATACTTTGTGTATGGGAGCCTGGAATCAACTTCTGCCATGGCTATCCGCCTATCCCTTGTTGGGAGCTTCTTGAGGAAGCAAAGTGTCATTCATTCATTCGTTTGCATATTTTTTCCCAATGTATATATACAGGCAAGCTGCCTGTAATGAGTGTTTCCCCCAAAGCCAAAAGAGTGACAATGAGCTAATTTCAAGGTGCCTGGATACACAAAGTTAAAGCAATCTAAGTCATAGGATGAAGGAAAGATTGACTGAGAGAGAGTTCCAGAGTTTAGTTGAGTACAAGATAGACTGAGAAAATCTGTTAATTCTTGGGTTGGAGAGCTGGACAGAATAGGATTGGGATGGTGTTGGTGTTGAAAGGTAGGTGCCTCCCACTCGTCGAAAGGGAAGGGCTATACAGTACACTGAAATGAAAGAGATTCAAGTAAAAAGATGGGTGATAGCAGATAATTGGACACTATGTGAGAACTAACAATAGAGATAGGGATAATAAGATAAATTATATGGTACTGTACAGTCGGCCTAATAAGTAATGTCTCGGCACCAATTATGTTTTGATCAATAATTGGTATCAGCAATATTTACACATGACTTTTTCTTTTTAATTAAGATATACAAACATGTTCCTAATCATACCTATCCTATTCAACATTACAACAGCACAGAGCGAGCCAAACGTAATGATAGGCGAGACATGACTTATTAGCGATACCGTACATGATAAAAGTGTGGCAGATACTCACGTGGTAGATGAACAACTTCAGTAGGTGAGACCTCCTGCACCTGGTAGAGCTGAAGATCGGTGCCCCACGTGAGGAATTGATCCACCGCTACCGGCGACCACTCCACGTCCACACGCACACTACCCATACTTGCTCACTTCAGTTATGTCAGGGAGAGGGGCTAAGCCTTTCTATCGGCACTTTTATAAGAGGTTCTATTTTGCTCTTGGAGTCATGCTCATATAGGATTTGAATGTTTATCTTTTTATTCTTAAATTATTTGAGTTTCTTTTATCAACTTTTCTCTATTCTTATAATTTTTCACTCCACCTTCTATTTCTCATTTTTCTCGTGAGTAGGCGTATTTTACTCTTGGTGTCACATTCTGTGAATTCATTGTTTCTTTTAAAGTTCTAATTATGTTTCCACAAATCTTCAATACTGTACATACTTCAGTAGGAGAGGGGGAACTTTCCAGAGCAGCTTTGGCATTGTGTTTCTGCTAATTATCCCTCTACTATTCTTTCAGCCCACTTTAAATCCACGAGCCCTTCTTCCACTTTCTGTTCTCTTTCCTCTTTATCTTTCACAAATCTACTCTCTTCTGGGATTTGAGACCTCTATTATCTTGTTTATTCTTCAAGCCACTTGTCTGAAAGCAATTTCATTTTAAGACTGAAATGAACATATGAATGAAAACAGTACTAGAAAATCAACATGGCAATGCATTGTTTTGAGTATACTATCCCTTCCAAAAACATCAGAACTTTAAAGAATAACTTAGCTTTTGTATATTTAACCTATTCAGTACTGGTGATATTTTTGGTAGCTCAAAGGATCAATTGAGATAGTTTGTAGAATTTTAATGGTTAGAGATCCTTTCTAAACTTAATAAAACCATATAATAGTCTAAGTTGCCAGAATATAATGAAAAGGACTTTATCGGTACTGGTACTGAACAGGTTAATAATACAGTACAGGTCTCCCTCGATATACGATTGGGTTACGTTCCTGAATTCCTGAAAACCTGATCTTAAATAGAAAAATCGAATAGCGAACCCTAAAATTAATGGGGTAAATGGGGATAGGTTCTCGGACATGACAAAACCCAAATACAAACCCATAAATTTCATAAAAACCTAATCCTATACGGTATTAATATCGTAAATTGGGGCATCGGATAGCCTAGTGAGGGAAACCTGTAGTGTAATGAGTAAATAGAACTTAGAAGGAAGTTCTAGGACTGGCTAACTTGCTAAGAATACAGTATCTGTAATAATACATTATGGGTAACGTTCAACAAGACTACATCGGCCTTATTTACCGTGTTTTTTGTTTTTTTCTTCAAGGAATATAGTGTTTCATAGTTGTTTGAGTGGAGGATTTGTATTAACTTACCCATTATTCATTAATCTGAAGATACAGCGTCAAATAGCGCCATTTATTGGGTGAATCGCGCTTTTACAGTAGGTAAGGGAAATTGTGGGGTAAATTGGATCATCGTCACGATGGGTTGAGGGGGGGCGTTGCCCCCCCTCACCCCCTCTTAATTTTTTGTCATCCTCATATATGTAGATCAGTAAGGGGGCAAAAACAGGTTGCCGATATTTCATTTTTGTGAGTAACGCTCACGCCATTTATTGGGTCACGCCCACCGCATCATTCAAAATAAGAAGAAGGAGAGTCAAGTCGAAGGATTCATTGTGTGCAATGCTTTGTTTACGGTCAGGACTCAGGACCATGGAGGTATAAAGTATACAGTACAGTACCTCCATGGTCAGGACATTATTTTGGTGTTATTTTTCAATGTAGGCTAATCAGGTTTTTTCAACTTCAAATGTCGATAACGAAATTCCTCCATGCGGACTATAGGCTAATGAGAAAAATATGGCGAGTCTATTGGTCCCTATTTTCCCTAATAAATTGTTTCTAATAGGGCGGATGTAGTGTCCTTGAATAATATCCCGCTTTTTACCCCTCAATTTCCATATTCTTCATATTCTTCTCCCTTCCCACTATTGGGGGCCGTTCTTGACACTGATGGGCAATGGGTAAACTTACTCATTTCGGGATAGATGTAGTTACCGGGTGTACCAATACCGACATACAACATAAATCATCTATAAATACTTAGGCCTATAATAAAATAAATACTTAGAAATCTATAATACTAGGTTAGGTTAGGTTGTTTGGTTAGGGTAATGTATTTTTGTATCCAAAGGCAGTCAAAATAGACGGGAACATGATGGTGACTCGTGAGCGTCCGCGACTCCGCGTAGTGTAAACAAGACGGGCGGTACACCCGGTAACTACATTCTTGCCCTCATTTCTAGTAATCATTATGATAATATTCAAGGACACTAGTGCAACGTTATGAGAAACAATTTATTAGGGAAAATAGGCACCAATAGATTCGCCATATTTTTCTCCATATAGGCCTAGTCCGCATGGAGGATTTTCGTTATCAACAAATTGAAAAATACCCACTTCACAGACAAATACACCAAAAATCTAAGTCAAAGCGGGGGTTTGGGGGCGGCAGCCCCCACCTATAATACTAGGATAGGTTAGGTTAGGTAAGGTTGTTAGGTTAGGCTAATGTCCTTTCAAAGGGGTATAGGCTAGTAAACACTAGGATAGCCTATACCCAGTCAGAGGTAAGAAGAAGAAAAGTCCTGCAGTAGTCTCCTTGAATGTTACCATAATTATTATTAGGCCTAGAAAGCTTATAGCCTAAACCTAAAAAATAAATCCCCCCCCCCCCCAAAAAAAAAAAAAAAACACACACACAAAACAAAACATAAAAAATAGGCTAGGCCTAGCGGAGTAGCTGTGGTCAGTCTCCTAAATATTGACCAAATTATTTGTCTTTTCTTGAGTTCGAACTGCCATGAGCGCCTAGTCTTGATCTTCATTCTGTATCGAGTTTCTCCGTACTTTCTAGAGGACAGAAGCAGCAGTTTGAGATTTTTAAGTTCGTGTTTTTTTTTCTTTTTCTTGTTTACATTTTATCAGCTGATAGAGCTGAGCAGACTAAAACAAAATAGGCCTCAGCTGCAGTGTCTTTTCCAGCCAGTTAATTATAATTAATAATGCCTTGCTATTTTAGTTATAGACTATGTGTTCTCAATATATTTAATGAACATGGATAGGCTTACTGACTATTCCGCCCTCAGACCATTCCGACTAGAAGATCCCGCCCGCTTAGCTAGGTCCTTCCCGCTCGAATGTTGTGGGCGGTTAGAGCCAAACATCAATCCTTCCTTGGCAAAAAACACTCTCCTTGTCCATTTTCGCCAGAAATCAGGTCCCCGATGGTCCCAAATGTAGGCCTAGCTGAAATTTTCAGAGTAAATCATCGACTTTTATGGTAACGGAACGTATAGGTAG
This sequence comes from Paralithodes platypus, assembly GCA_032716605.1. Lineage (NCBI taxonomy): Eukaryota > Metazoa > Arthropoda > Malacostraca > Decapoda > Lithodidae > Paralithodes > Paralithodes platypus. The sequence continues at coordinate 33,457,397 of CM064541.1, read as the reverse complement.
GAGGGAGGGTGGTGGGAGGGTAGTGGGGGGAAGGTAGAAGCGTAATTGACTTGTGTTACAAATATGAAGCCGATTGGGGAGGTAGTTTCGCCACCACGGATTTTCCTTTTATTCCTTTTCTTCGTACGGATACGCTGGAAGTGGGTGGTGGGAGGCGGTTGGGGGTGTGGTGGGGGGAAGGCAGAAGGGTATCATGGTATGGTACATGTGGTAGAAATATGAAAGCCATAGGTGCAGTCGTTTCGCTGCTACACATTTTTTTCGGCGAGTCCGTATATATACGGACCTGACACTGAGCGTGACAAGACCCTAGTCCGTATATATACGGACCTGGCACGCAGGGGTATTAAACTGTGCTTGCCTAAATGATAAATGTGCAATGAAAAAGCCTGTAGCCTTGACATTTGTGATTGCATCTAACCTTGTGTAGCCTATATACTGTATATATGACGATCAGACTAAAACACGCCCATTAATAGGAAAAATCACAACCAATTAATTTGCCAATTGTCCATTTTCAGCCGATGGTGATTAGCATATTTCCCATGTTTATAGAAATCAGTTACTTTGCAAATAGAGTAGCGAATAATGGAGTGATCATGAAAACGTGACATTAGGCTACCCCTTGAGGTTTATGTCACCTTTTTATTAATTCCGGCTGTCATTAGACGATCTCATACAGCTTAGGAAGGATCTGTGATAGTTGAAATGCTTAAGACTCGAATAACCTTCCTAATCTGAATACAATTTCCTCATAATAGACAAAATATATAATGCAATCACGAATTTCAAGGTCACAGGCTTTTGCATCGCACATTTAGGCAAGATCAGCTGAGGTTGTGTGAACCATACAAATGGGCGGGACGGTCTAATCTTGGAGGGCGGAATCAGCCAAGGAGAGATTGATTGTTTGGCTCTTCCCGCCCACAACATTCGGGCGGGAAGGACCTAGCTAAGCGGGCGGGATCTTCTAGTCGGAATAGTCTGAGGGCGGGAAAGACCTGCTCCCACATGGATATATATAATTAGTTGACATTTTATTTTGGCGGCTATTTTAAACACGAGTATCAGGTCAGGTCAGGTGAAGGTATTGAGAGATAAGCCTTTACAACCTCGTAGCTATACTTTCTATTTGTCCTATTTTCTGAAGAGTATAGAGAGGGGAGAAGAGGAGAGAGAGGAAGCTGTTGGAGTGACTTTGTCTGCACGTTGCTGAGGGGTCCCCCGACTGGGTGCAAGCATGTGAAACACGACAGGACATACTACCAGTCTACCACACCCACTAATTAAATGTCCGCCTTGGCTGGGATCGAACTCAGGTCAAGCAGATTCACACGTGAGCTTGCTCTCCACTTTACCGCCGCGGCTCCACGCGGCTCGCTGGTGTAGTGACCAGGGTAAATCTACAGTTACACTACCCCTCCCCCACTACCCCCCACCACCTCCCCCTTCAAAACACGCCTTTTAGCGTGTTTTTGGATGGTTCAGCAGACGCGGAAACTGGAAAAAAACTTATTTTGATAAAAATTTATCACCAACCAGATACGAGTTTTTCAGGTAATTTGTTGTTGTTTTTTATTTTTTATTTGATATACAGTGTTGTTTAATACCGAGGACCGTCACATTTTAGTATTTTTAACATTAGCCTAACTTAACCTAACCTAACCGAAAACTAACCTGTCTCGCGACCGGTCTAAACCCAGCTCATGTTCCCTGTTTATGGGTGCGCGACGGTCTAAACCCAGCTCACGTTCCCTGTTTATGGGTTCGCGAAGGTTTGTAATACTTCAATGTATCTATTTCAAGTCAAATATACATTTCCGCGCATCATCAAACCATACTAAGTCTACTACTAATAATATTAACCCAATAGTACCAACAGAATAGCGACAAAATAGGGGTAGTATAACTGTAGATTTATCATGACCAGCATCTTGGACTTTCACCTAGAAGGTCCCAGGATCGCGCCCACGCTCGGTGACAAAGCAGACATATGAAATTAACTCCACAATACTGGAAGATACCAAAAAAGAAAAGGACCTAGGATTCATCATTGATGAGGAGTAAAAAATCCATCATCACATAAATCAAGCAGTTAGCAAAGCCTCAAGGATGTGACTTGTCAGGGCCACCTTTGCTTGTCTAGATCAATCTACAATCCCCAGACTGTTCAGTGTTCACCACCATGGTACGCCCCCACTTGGAGTATAGAAACATCATCTAGCTGGCATCCAAGATTTAGAGGAGACAGGCTAGAAATAGAAAAGGTACAAAGAAGAGCCACCAAACTGGTCCCATGTTTAAGAAATCTACCATATGAAAAACGACTGGAGATCCCGAACTTGCCATCGCTGGAGTATAGAAGGAAGAAAGGAGACATGCGTCCCACTTGTTTTTTTGCTGTTACATGTTAATATCTTCATATTAAACGTAAAATAGGCGCATATGAATAAGTAATAACGATATTTATCAGATAATGACGGTTTTAGTCGGGAATGAGCCACAATTAATACGTTTGCTTGGCGGGCAGTTTAAAAAAACATAGCTTGGCCGTTAAAGGTTAAGTCATGGAGGTGTTTCTCTTCTTGCGAGTCTCGAACATGGCTGGTGAGCCTTGGGCCTCACAATGTGCCAGTCTCGAACTTGGCTGGTATGGCGGATTTAAGGAAGATAAGTTTACTCTAGGCTACCTAAGACTGAAAAGGTCTGCTCATAGGCTATAATGTAAATAAATAATAATGCCGGGAGTGTAACTCACTTATTAAATCACCATAAAATACAGCTAGGCAAGGTGGAAATGCTGATAGATGGTAGGTAAATGGCTGTTATTCAAACACCATTGGATGTTTACATTAAGGTGACCGCATGGATGCACCTAGTTTAGTTTAGTTTTTGTAGATGTTTAGGTGACAATCACCACGGTCGATCTGGGGATCCGCCGCTAATGAGCTCGTCCTGGATACGACTCTGAATCTTACGATTCTTTACAGGACTGAACATGCCATTTTTATCGGCACTAGCTCAGAGAAGTGTTGAGAGGGGAGAAGGGGTGTTGGAGAGAGAGGAAGGTGTTGGAGTGGCTTTGTTATGTGTGTTTTATCTGTATACATCGTCAGGATGTCCCCTGACTGGGTGCAAGCATGTGAAACATGCTATGACGTACTACCGCACCCACTAAATGTCCGCCGTGGCAGGGATTCTATCCCGGGTCTTTCAGATTCACACGCGAGCGTGCTCACCACTTGACCACCACGGCCTCACTAATAAAGAATGAATAACTAAGGTTGAAGAAAGTTAAATCATGATAATAAGGCTTAGTTGTCAGTCGGTCTGTCTGTAGGATGTAGTTGAGTTTAAGTTTATGATGAGAGCTAGATGAAACCGGAACCAGGATCGCGGCGAACTAAAGAGTGGAGGTGTTGCTTGGATGAAGTATAAATTAAAGTGCTCTGAATTAATTGAGACGCGGTGCGCCAGCAGCGCCACAATCCAAGACGTCATCGTCTTACGCTATGAATCTAGCGGCTACTGCTAAGTTAGTAGCGGATATCTAGCGGTAAATATCGCACCGCTTACATAATATTACAGCATGGTTTATATGATAAATCATATATGCATTCCTCAAGACACTTAAATACTATACTTTCGTATAATAGGCCTTATCTAACTTATTAAGCTTACATACTGTACAAACTGTATCTAGGGTATGATACATGGAAAATGTAGGTTATACCACTGACTATCGTGAATCCACGATAGCTGGTGAGCATCGAGCTTCACAGAGGGTGCCAGTCTCGAACTAAGCTGGTGAACAGGTTTAATTGACCAAACAGGATGGATTGTTCTGATGTCTCTGTCTGAACACTTGTGATAGTGCTCTGGGTACGTGTTTATGTCCTCGCCCGGTTGCTAGGGCAGTGGTTATGGAGGCTATTTTCAATGTTGGCATATTGTTTAGAGTAGTAAAATTAGAGTTTTACAATTAAGGTGTAATAGATAAGTGATTATCGCCCGGAATAAACACCGAATTCGAATGAATCACATAAACAATACAAACAAACTTAATCACATATCCAAACGAAACGTGCGAATAAATAAAACTAAAACCATTTGGGGAAAAGGGTCGGGCGCAAGTTGGACTAGATAATAGTCCATGAGGCGCCTGGCCCGGGGAGACGATTTATATGAAGGGTGCGCCTGGAAGTGTGGTGGGCGGGCTTATAGGCTTCGGCTCCACTGCATGTCTGCCTGCCGAGATCGAAACCTCTCCGGGTGGTCGGGGCCGGGGAAGTGCTGGAGGGACCTTGGTGACCCTGGTCTCTGGGTCTTCTGGATGACCTAGATGTGTGTGAATTTGTATTTTGTTTTTGTGTGTTCATTGTTTTGTGTTGTGTTCTGTGTTGTCCCTATTCTTGCTCTGTCTTGATTCGGCCACTCCCCCCCCCCCCCTACTCCAAAAAGGAAAAGTGGGATTTGGCCTGAGTAATAGAAAGAAAACCAAAACCCTAGGAAAGCGCCTTGTAAAGGCTTAGTCTTTCCGACCATCAACTGACTGAACTGTAAACGTGGACTTTATTGGATCGTTGGGCAACAATTTACACCACAACTTAACAGCCCTTTATAAAGTGGGAATAAGACGCAGAAAGCATGGCTCCAAAGGAAAAAGGCGTATCAGTTATTGTTACTGAATTACCTCCTGAATTAACAAGGCGTGAAATACAAGAGTACTTCAATGGAGTTGGTCAAGTGAAGAGATGCCACATGGTCCGAGACAAAGGTATGAATAGGCCTAGGCTACTGATCGCAGCCTGGCCCTGCACTGCCTGCAGTCCATTTGTTTAGGCTAGGCTAGGCTATATCTGGTGAGGTTTCGGCATAGGCCTACTTAGCCTAGGCTACTCTACTTTTGAAGATTCCGCGGGATGGATGTAGGCCTAGATTCCGGGCGTACTTCAAGGCTACTTCAAGTAGCCTACAGTCGTCATTTTTTTTTTTTTTTTTTGTAATTTTGTAGGCCTAGGCCTAGTAGGCGTAGCCTATCCTAGGCCTAGGCCTAGGCCTAGCCTAGTTAAGGGATTAGGTCACGAGGAAGTTGAGGAACCTTTTTACCCTGTCATTGACCTATTTTACTGTTAGGCGATCAGAACAGAGGCAAGGGGTGTGAGGAGATTGCCCAACTAGCCTATCTCCACCAGCCGAGAATCGAACTCGGTCCTCCCGGTTAGAAACCGAGCGCTCTACCAATATCGCTACTGGTCACCCCCTGTCGTCATGTTTACATAAGGCGATCGCCGCGGTTGACCGCGTCAATTTTGACGGCGATTTTTTTCGGTTAGGCTATTTGCCCCCTTCGGGCCTTCTGGCAATAGGCCTATAGGCTAAGCTATGCTAGGCTATATGAACGTTACCTAATAATATACACGTGGAAAATCGCAGAGGGTTTAGGCCTAGTACCAAACCTACATACTCCGATAGTCATGAAATTCAGTGATAGGAGAGGCTGGGAATGCGAAATCCCCCGGATGAATAACAGGGGTGCTATGGGCTCTCTGCGAGAGGGCTGGTTATCACACAGAGGCCCACGTCTCTTCAACAAACTCCCACGGCGAGTAAGAGACATGAGGGACATCTCGTTAGACAACTTCAAGAGAGGGAAAATATTAAGGAAACCACCCACCAATTATTTTCATTATTATTTTTTTAGTTTTAGGCTAGTTTATTTGGATCAATATAGGCCTATAGTGATTGCCATTAGCCTAGTTTCAACCTCCGCAAAAATCGTTTTCCCCTTTATCCAACGATCTTAAGACACGGCGCCCGATAGTGGGGAGGGCTATGAAGATCTGGGAAAATGTGGGATTAAAGACATTAAAAGGCGATATAATGGCTTTTATGATGAAAGTTGGTTCGGGTTTTGTTGTTTTTCAACTTGAGAAAACCCCAAAATGATAAAACCCGAACCAAGTTTTGGCAATAGTTGGCTCGGATTTCAAGATTTTTCAGCTTCATAAAAGTCAGAAAGTGGCAAAAAAAAGTTGGCTCAGGTTTTCTTGTTTTTCAACTTAAGAAACCCCCAAGATGAAAAAAAAAAAAAATCAAGTTTTGGCGAAAGTTGTTGGATGATACATGGGATAGAAAATGAACTTATCCAGTAAGCTCATTATCCATTATCCAACAATTAAGCAACATTAAAGATTTTAGCCTAACCTACCAACCTTACCTAACCTAACCTAGTATTATGGGTGGGGGCTGCTGCCCCCACACCCCCGCTGGTTGGATAGTACATTGGATAGAAAATTAGGTAAATTCCTAGTGTTAATTAGACTGAAAGGCAGGGAGAAAGAGGTCCGCCGAGTCGTGTTGTGTGTCGTCTATGGGGAGGCGAACCCTGGACAAATATCGTTACAGGTTCTAGGTTCTGTATCTCCCTTAATAGAATTTTTCGAGGGTTGACACTTATTTTGACATGGAGTATAGGTTATATTACATCCTAAATGAAATTTAAAATATCTGTGAAAATTCTTGGGTTGTTTATATAATAGAAGTTACTGTGAGACACGTAATATGTTGAAGGGGGAGCTCTGCCCCCTCTAAACACCCGTCACTTATGTCATCATAATCTGTTGTACTTCATAGGGGGTCCAATTAAGGAGAAAGTGAATTAACAGACGAAATTAGGCCGCAAACTACAATAACATAGCGGGCCGCCGTTTATGGGAGACCTTTTACACATTATTTTCAATGTTAATTTTCTCCCTTAATCGATTTTTCCAAATTATCAAACTTACATAACAATGAAGTACAGTTTATAGGGATTCCAACATGCATTTCAAAATTGTCATGAAAATTGGTGGGTGGTTTGCTTAATATATACCCAAGAGAGCCCTAGATGTCGAACTGCAAAAAGTGCCAGACGAGCCCATCCTCGCAAGGGAGCGAGCTGTCGCTTCAAACAGTCTACTGCACCAAATCACCACCCATAACGAGGGGCGTCGCGCTCCTTGGTGCCGCTAGAAGAGTGGCGAACACATCAAAAGGTATGATGAAAACAATATGTCATGGGGGGGTGAGGGGTGGCAAGGCTCAATGCAGCCGACTGAAAACAATTACTTGTTACTTAGCCTATTACCTATTGAATAGGCCTAAGTAACAACATTGAAAACAGTTACTTGTTAATTATTCCAATAAGTAACTGATGAGTATTGAAAACAGTTACTAGTTACGATAAATGTTTACCTATGGTCCCGTTAAAATATCCTCAAGTAGGATAGGCCTAACCTATTAAAAACTGTTCAGGGGACTGGTTAGAACTTGTAGGATGTGTAATTGAATGTCGGAAATCAGTATTTACTGAGAAATAACAGTCTTAAAATGCGCTATGGGTCACCCAGGGTCCCTGCCCTCTCTTTCCCAGGTAATGTTATGCTATGTTATATTATATTATATTAGGGTTAGGTTAGGTTAGGCGAGAAGGGAGCACCAAGCTTATGTCTACTACTAAATACGACATAAGAGATAGACAAACCAAACTGAAATGATTACTGATTACGGATTACTGATATTTACTATAGGATGTAAGGTATCTTAAAATAACCCCCTAGAAATACTTTCTCTAAAGTATCTATTTCTTTATCCTCCCCATTTCCCCAGCTAACCTAATCCCACAAGGACCCCAATGGAAATACGCCTAACGCCCTTATTGGGCTATCCTTAGTTGGAATTATGCAAGGCTGGTACATGTCATATTTATAACATACTATGTGGTACCAACTCTGTATATTGCTAACTGAATAAATATTATTATTATTATTATTATTATTATTATTATTATTATTAATCTAATCTAATCTAATCTAATCTAGGTAAGATTTTACGGTTTGACAGTTACAAGCCCCATCGATGTTTGTGTAGCCTAGAGGTATGTTATATAATAGTCGTCAGTCCTATATATGTCCTTCCCGTCGCAAATGTATTATAAGGGAGATATAGGGTAAAACACAGTCTTGTCTGCATAGGCTAATGACAAGTCCTGTTTTACGGGATTTCTGCTTTATAGATTTTTGTTTTCCCTCCTACCTTACTCGGGGGACCTTACAGTTGCGCGATCCAGTGCTGCTTTGGTAATTGCGTACATTTTAGGTTAGTTTCTATCCACGTATTACTTTTAGGGTAGGGTAGGGTTCTTAGGTAGCCTATAGGTATGTTATATAATAGTCTTCAGTCCTATATATGTCCTTCCCTTCGCAAATGTATTATAAGAGAGATATAGGGTAAAACACAGAGTCTTGTCTGCATAATGACAAGTCCTGTTTTACGGGATGCTTTAGGTTAGGTTTCTTAGTTAGGTTCATGACAAGGTATCAGCTGGTAGGTATGGGATAAACTAGGGACACATACTAGCTGGTAGGTAAGGGTTATTCTTGTATCCAACGTTCTACGTTAGGTTACTGTGTTTTTTTACTTCAAAAAATCGCTAAACCCGAGCCAAGTTTTGGCAAATGTTGGCTCGGGTTTTCAAATTTTGGGGTTTAATGAGTTTCAAAAAACATGAAAACTCGAGCCAACTCTCAAAATTCAATTACTGTTTTTTTTTACTTTGAAAAATGCCAAAAGCCGAGCCAATTTTTGTTCCCAATTTTGGGGTTTTTGTACTCTGAAAAATACCCAAATCCGAGCCAACGTTTGCCAAACTTGGCTCGGATTTTCACATTTTAACGTTTTCTTACTTTTCTATATTATATTTTCAGAGTTCTTCCCATATTACCCCTATTTTTCCCCGCAATTTCCCTGATCTTCATAGCCCTCCCCACTAGTGGGGTCCGTGTTTTTAGATTGTTGGATAATGGGTAAATACTCATTTGCTGCAGTCCTTGGTATCAAACAACACTGTATATAAAAAAAAAATGCAAAAAACAAACAAACACATGCTAAAACTCGTGACTGTCACACCGTATCAATTTACCCTAATCTAATATAATATTTGTACATTTTGTGCAGTGGGCGGGGCCGCGCGTTACGCAACTACTTACGCGTATGTGGCGGCGTACAGACCCTCCCGTAAAACATAGCGCATTTTAAGACTTTTATTTCTCAGTAAATACTGATTTCTGACCTTCAATTAAACATCCTACAAGTTCTAACCAGTCCCCTGAACAGTTTTTAATAGGTTACTTGAGGATATTTTAACGGGACCATAGGTAAATTTTTACCGTTACTTATTCCAATAAGTAACAGTTACTTATTCCAATAAGTAACAGAGTCTTGAAAACAGTTACTTGTTACTTATTCCAATAAGTAACAGTTACTTATTTGAATAAGTAAGTTACTTATTCAAATAAGTACCGTAACAAAGTATTGAAAACAGTTACTTGTTACTTATTCCAATAAGTAAGTTACTTATTCAAATAAGTACCGTAACAAAGTATTGAAAACAGTTACTTGTTACTTATTCCAATAAGTAACAGAGTATTGAAAACAGTTACTTGTTACTTATTCAAATAAGTACTGTAAGTCTTAACCCCTTCAGACTCATATGACACAGAGGTTGCCAGATTAGCAATAAGAAATAGAGTTCTCTCACTCTTATAATTACCTCTCCAAAATTAGTTTTCTGCCCACAGCTAACTAAAAGACAACTTCAGAGGTTGAAGTAACTAAACTAAAGGTTTCTAAATACCCCTGATGGTAACAAAGGTTTTGAAGTATCCGCAATAGGCTCAAAATTGCGTCATATGTCGGAGAGGGTTAAAACCAATTACCGTACCTGTTACTTATTCCAATAAGTACCGTAACAGTTACTTATTCCAATAAGTAACAGTTACTTATTCCAATAAGTAACAGTTACTTATTCCAATAAGTAACAGTCTTGAAACAGTTACTTGTTACCGGTACTTATTCCAATAAGTAACAAATAACTGTTTTCAAGACTTACTTATTCGAATAAGTAACTGTTTCTTATTGGAATAAGTAACAAGTAACTATTTTCAATACTGTAGGCTATTCTGTTACATATTCGAATAAGTAACTGTTACTTATTGGAATAAGTAAAGTAACTGTTTTCAAGACTGTTACTTATTCCAATAAGTAACAGTTACTTATTGTAATAAATAACAGAGTATTGAAAACAGTTACTTGTTACTTGTTACTTATTCAAATAAGTAACAGTCTTGAAAACAGTTACTTGTTATTTATTCCAATAAGAAACAGTTACTTATTCGAATAAGTAAGTCTTGAAAACAGTTACAGGTGTGGTGATGGGCTGGTCTATCAGAATGAGAAGTGAGCGATCTCTGCCATACCCATAGCTTACTCTGACTGTTCCTTTTACTTATATATTTTCTAGATCTCAAGTGACGGCGTCTCTTCCGTGGATTGACCTCCCAATCTACCAAGATTGGAAGCCAAAGCGTCACATTTTTCCTTTGCCCCTCAACTCTTTCTTCATAAATACTGAGGGGCACAGGGCCCTGGGTGGGGCTTTGGTTTCTCGGGCGTTTCTGCACCATCCTCAGCTCCCCGCCATGGAGTGGCTTCGGTCATCCAGGCTTTATTGTGGTCGACAGGGAGGGTTCTGTGGGGGCGCTCGGTTATAGCCTTGGCCTTGCTCGGGGCCTTGGGGCTGTTCGGCCAGGCAGCTTGGGGAACAACAACAACAACAGTTACAGGTACTTGTTATTTATTTGGTTGATAAGCGTGTATGACCTGTTTCACCTCCCATATCCATTCTCATTCTCTCTCTTCTTCCCTCATTCAATATACTTATCTTTATTAATCATTACTATTCATTAGATAGTAAAGCTACTAGAGTCAATTATTGCTAGGAAAATGAGAAACCACTTAGAAACATTTAACTTAATCAATTCTTCTCAGCATGGATTCACACAGGGACGTTCTTGCCTTACTAATTTGCTTAGTTTTTTCTCAGAGGTATATGAAGCAGTAGATAATGACAAGGCATACGATATTATATATTTAGATTTCAGTAAAGCTTTCGACAGAGTCCCTCATGAGAGATTGATGAGAAAGGTTGAGGCACATGGAATAGGTGGGGCGTTGTTGGGATGGATTAGGTCATGGCTAATTGGTAGGAAACAGAGAGTCAGCATAAATGGTACCAAGTCAGAGTGGGGAGCAGTCAAAAGTGGTGTCCCCCAGGGATCGGTATTAGGTCCCCTGTTGTTTCTTATATACATAAATGACCTAGATTTAGGTATAACTAGTAGGATAAGTAAATTCGCAGACGATACTAAAATGGGGAGATCAATTGATTCAGATAGCGATATAGAGTGCCTCCAAAGGGATCTAGATACCTTACATGAATGGTCAGTAAATTGGCAGATGAAGTTTAACATTGACAAATGCAAGGTATTAAAGATAGGGAAGATGCAAACAAATGTTAAATATAAACTAGCTAATTTAGAATTAGAAAATTCAGACTGCGAGAAAGATCTAGGTGTGTTTGTTAGCAATGATTTGAAGCCTAGAAAACAGTGTATAGGCGTTCGTAATAAGGCAAACAGGATTCTCGGGTTCATCTCTAGGAGTGTGAGTAACAGAACTGCTGATGTTATCTTAAAACTTTACTTGTCATTAGTGAGACCCCATATGGATTATGCTGTCCAATTTTGGTGTCCTTATTACAGAATGGACATAGATTCATTGGAGAGAGTACAGCGTAGAATGACAAAAATGATCCATAATATTAGAAATCTTCCGTATGAAGAAAGGTTGAAGAAATTAGGTTTACATTCGTTAGAGAGACGCAGAGTTAGAGGGGATATGATAGAGGTGTTCAAGTGGGTTAGTGGGATTAACAAAGGGGACATGACAAATGTACTAAAGCTCAGTGATAGCGAAAGAACTCGTACCAATGGTTTCAAATTAGATAAATTTCGTTTCAGAAAAGATATAGGCAAATATTGGTTTGGTAACAGAGTTGTAGATGGGTGGAATGGACTACCAAGTGCTATAGTGGGATCTAAAACTGTAGGGAGCTTTAAGATAAAATTGGATAAGCATATGGACGAGAAGGGTTGGGTGTGAAGGGGGATCAGCCGGGTTGGGCCAATCAGCGCTCTGCAGACCCCCATAATCCTGCGTTAATCTCTAACCGTTTTGGTAAGATGATCCTCAGGGTATTAGAGTGTTGAGCCTATAATTGGGCTTTGTAATTGATTTGGGGTTGTGTGGGACAGGGATCTGCCTTGCTTAGGCCAATCGGCTTTCTGCAGACTCCCATTTTCTTATGTTCTTATGTTCTTATAAATTGAAGACATCCAGGTGATTTTGTTAAAATTAGGAAGGACCTTACTGTATATGGTAAGATCCTGTGTAGCGGGTGGAACTGTTTTTCAGATGCCTATTTACTAAGAAACATTGAACAATATCTTTAACCTAACCAAAACCTAACATAACCTACTCTAGTATATTAGTGGACTATTTATGAATGTAAAATGTAAAAATATATTGTAATGTAACGTAACATTACCAAATTATTGAGATATACAGTATGTACAGGTCTGCCCGCTACACAGAATTATACCCCTTATATACCTGTATATATATTCGCTCTCTCTCTCTCTCTCTCTCTCTCTCTCTCTCTCTCTCTCTCTCTCTCTCTCTCTCTCTCTCTCTCTCTCTCTCTCTCTCTCTCGCTCTCTCTCTCTCTCTCTCTCTCTCCATCTATCTATATGTCTATCTATCCATCTATCTGAGAAATGCAGGAATGCCAACACTTTATTTTTAACAAATAAATACTGTATAGGTTTGCTTTTATTGTACGTTTTTTTTAATAAGAATGAATGGGTTACTTCTCTAATAGAAGTACTGTATTCTATGTTTCCCATGTTTTGACTTCTTTTCCACACCAACCCTGAGGTAAACTTCTACGGCGTCCACGCGTTTTTTTTTTTAGAGGTTGTGTGTCTGTCTTTATGTATGTCTGCTTCTGTCTCCCTCTCTATCCTTCTGTCTGTGTGTCTGTCTCTCTTGATCTATATATCTATCTATCTGTTACTGTGTCTGTCTTTATGTATGTGTGTCTGCCTGTCTCTTTCTCCCTCTCTGTCCGGTTTGTCTGCCCATCCGTCTGTCTGTATGTATGTATGTATGTATGTATTTCTCTCTCTCTCTCGCTCTTTCTCATTCTTATTAACGCCTTACGAGCGGGCGGGTCAGTTTTTTTCCACTACGCGCCCAGCGTTTTTTTTTTTTACCATAAATGGTCTTGTTTCCATGCTCTTTTTCATGCATAAACAAGAGCCAGAGCTTAATACAATTATGTATCCCTGAAAGGGCATAAATTGAGCTTTCCAATGACACCTGAATCATCCTTCACTGGTTGTCTTGCAACGATCGTGCAACCAAAGGGCAAAATCGCTAAAATACGGTCATTTCGTTACATAATTACGTGTGTAGCGAGGGAGGGAGGGTGGATGTGTGTGGATAAGATGCCAGTAGGCCCACGGCGGCCGTGGCGAACGGTCATGAGGTAACCTACGCTCCTCCCGTCGCTCGTCTCTCTCTCAGAGCCAATATTGCACCAAAATTGCACACGGACTAAAGTCGGGCCCCGCCACATAGTCTAGATTTTTAGATACGAACTTAAGTCGGGCCCCGGTGGTTAGGGGTTAAAGAAAACCGTACAATAAAAGCAAACATATATTTATAAAAATTAAAGTGTTGCCATTCCTGCATATATATACTGTATATATATATATATATATATATATATATATATATATATATATATATATATATACATATATACTGTATATATATAAGGTCCTTCCTAATTTTAACAAAATCACCTGGATGTCTTCACTTTATCTAATGATTAATAAAGATAAGTAGGCCTTGAGAATGGATATGGGAGGTGAAACAGGTCATACACGCTTATCAACCAAACTGTCCAATATCAGCTGCTAATGTGTTTACACAAGCCTGTGCGAAGGATCGCAGTGTAGCCCAGAATCGAGGACTCCGGGTCGCTCATATACTGGTTTGACTATAGGCTGTGTTCTGTGTTGTGCTTGGAGTTCGGTACCCTGGTGTCAGTGGACAGTCAGGTTTTTTTTTTTAGTTGATGCCGATGCCTTGCAGTATTAGTGCTATACCGATGCCCCCGAGCAACCGCGCCGAGCCCGTGGTCCCAACGTAGCAGGTCCACTTGATCCAGGATTGAGTTTGATGGTGCTCTGCAGTGTGCCGTGTATCCTGGGACTGGTAGGCTAGTAAATTTGGGTTTTCTATAATTTTTCAGCACTGCCTAACTGATGTTTGTATGAAATTCTGACAATTATTGGATGCGATTTTACTTTAGCCTAGTACAGTAGCACATACCGGTACTTCACAGGTACCATCACAAACTTAGCCTAGGCCTAACATTTTTTTTCAGGTTCCCACGCATCCAACAAAATTACGCCCTTTTATGGTCGGCTGCTAGTATTGGAAATGGTCTAGGCTCTAATAAAGTTTTTATCTAGGCCTAATTTTGACAAGAATATAATGGCGTGTTTAGGGGAAAACAAAAATTCACTGCCTGTTTCTATCGTCGGTTTGTTTAGGCCTACATGACGCTCAAAGTTTGTTATGTTTGCTGTTGTTATTTGCTCCCTGCTGGCAATACTGTATGTACGGTATATGACAATAGCCTAGCCTATGTCTAGGAGGGATGAAGTGGGCAAAGCCTGGCCCTCTGTCAAGTTTCAACACATATTGTATCCCACGGCCTATAAATTTAATTTCAACCACAAAGGCGGGAAATAAATTAGGTAATTCTGCTGAACTTCTGTTTTTTTGTTTATGTTATTTATTTATTCATTTGTTTATTTTAAAGGTATATTATGGTGTATTTCATTGTTAGAAAGTGAGAAAAGCAGTATTTATCGCCATTCTCATTGTTAATTGTAATTCCGATACCCCAACAATATAGCCTAGGGGAGAGTTTGGGAATGCAGGGTTTTGGGTGGGAAAAAAAAAGGGGGGGCTCGGGTTTGAGTATTTTTGAGAGTCCAAAAGCCCCCAAAGGCTAATTGAAAACAAACAAAATTGGCTTGAATTTGACCACATTTCAAAGTTAAAAAACACTGAAATTGAAAAAAAACGTTGGCTCGACTTGGTCATATTTCAAAGGCGAAACAACAAACAAAACAAAATTGTAAAAAGAAAATTGGCTTGGATTTTGCTAATTTTCAGAGTAAAAAAAAATATATAATAAGAAAAATACTGTATGTTGGCTCGGATTTGACTTATTTTCAGAGTAAAAAAAAAAAAAAAAAAAAAAAAAATCTATTACTGGATGCTGTGATCCCTGAAGGGGTGGCCACAAATTAAATGCCCCCATGGACCTCTCATCTGTCCCCAGTCAGTCAACGTCCCTCTTCCCATCCAGCACTGCTTTCACTCATATACTGTACTTCTTAACTCTATCCTTCCACCTCTCACTTGGTCTACCTCTCCCTCTCTGTCTTTCCATCTCACTCTCGTACACTCTCTTAGTCATTCTTTCGCTTCCTATACCGTACTTTCCATATAGCCGAACCATCTCAAGGTGTTCCTTTTCACACTTTCCAGCACACTACATCCACACCTCAGCTCTCTCGTACTTTCTCATTCATCTGTCTATCCCTCCATGTAACTCCGCACGCACTTCTCAAGTAACTCATTTCCACCCCTCTCATTCTTGGTTTGTGTTTCTCCAACAACGTCCATGCTTCACTCCCGGGTCAATGTCCCTGTTGCACCCTCTCCCGCACTTCTTCATCCATACTCCCATCTTTATTCAACACACTGCCCAAATACTTAAATGAGCTGATATTCTCCATAGCCAGACCGTTCAACCTCACCTCACAATCGGTGTGAGTATATATATGAATATTTTATGAATATTTTAGATAACCTAATCTAGCTTAACTCAACCTAGATTAGACCTTAGTTAAATTATGATAATATTCCATAATAATAAATTAAATATCGAATTAATAGCAACAAGACAGGCCACCTGATGGTAGGTCGGTGAACTATTCATTCTTACAGTAGGCCTATCTTACAGTAGATCCTCTGGAATCTTCCATGCTCTGGGGCCCTGGGTGGCGGGGAGCGTTGTCTAACAACAGAAGGAAGCTGTTGGCGATGTTGTTGGCTGCAGCATAATCTCAAAGCCTAGGGGAGAGATAGTTGATGACATATGTTTGGTTGAGGGTTATCGTCATCCAACCCTTCTTGTTCAACTTCCAGATCACAGGCAGGTATTCTTTGATTAGGCCCGTCAATGCTCTTGGATTTTCTGACTGATAAATAAGTATAGGCTTCAGCTTCAGGTCCCCTGCTGTGTTACCCCCCAGCAATAGGATAAGTTGATCCTTGGAGGCTGGTGCCGTCTTCTCCTTGAAGATGAAAGTCCTGGAGAAAATTTTCTTTGAGTACTGTACAAGCCGATCTCATCAAAATTGATCACCTGCTTGCTACAATATCCTTCCTCAATCCTTTTCTTCAGCACAGGTTTGAAGGCATCGGCATCAGGCTTATCTGAACTGGCCGCCTCGCCAGTTATCTTGATGTTGTTGTTCCCCAAGCTGCCTGGCCGAACAGCCCCAAGGCCCCGAGCAAGGCCATAACCGAGCGCCCCCACAGAACCCTCCCTGCCGACCACAATCAAGCCTGGGTGACCGAAGCCACTCCATGGCGGTGAGCTGAAGAGGGTGCGGAAACGCCCGGGAAACCAAAGCCCCACCCAGGGCCCTGTGCTCCTCAGCAATTATGGAGAGAAAGCTGAGGGGCAAAGGTAAAATGTGACGCTTTGGCTTCCAATCTTGGTAGATTGGGAGGTCAATCCACGTAAAAGACGCCGTCACTTGAGATCTAGAAAATATATAAGTAAAAGGAACAGTCAGAGTAAGCTATGGGTATGGCAGAGATCGCTCAGTTCTCACTCTGATAGACCAGCCCATCACCAGATCTTGATGTTGCGTAGGGCAGCTCATGTCTTAAACCGCTCGAACCACCCCTTGCTGGCCTTAAATTTCACTCCTTCATTCACCTGTATCTCCTTCTTCAGGTCATTCCATATAGATATAGCCTAGTTGTTGTTATTGTTCCCCAAGCTGCCTGGCCGAACAGCCCCAAGGCCCCGAGCAATTCCAAGGCCATAACCGAGTGCCCCCACAGAACCCTCCCCGCCGACCACAATAAAGCCTGGGTGACCGAAGCCACTCCACGGCGGGGGGCTGAGGAGGGTGCGGAAACAACCGGGAAACCAAAGCCCCACCCAGGGCCCTGTGCCCCTCAGCAATTATGAAGAGAAAGTTGAGGGGCAAGGGAAAAATGTGACGCTTTGGCTTCCAATCTTGGTAGATTGGGAGGTCAATCCACGGAAGAGACGCCGTCACTTGAGATCTAGAAAATATATGAGTTAAAGGAAAAGTCAGAGTAAGCTATGGGTATGGCAGAGATTGCTCAGCTCTCACTCTGATAGACCAGCCCATCACCACATGACTAGAACCCAATCCTATCAGCATCAGCTAGGAAAGGCCCTAGAAAGCCGCCTTTGGCGGGGGGATAGCTCCCCTATTTCAACCCCTTTTGGGGTTGGGCACCCGCCCACTTAGTCTTAGCAGATACCAGGGCAGTAGACAGAGGCATGAGGCGACGAGTGTGATCGTCTATCCACAGCTTTAAAAGGCGCTCCAATTTCTCCATTATTGGTTCACAATGTTTGATCGCTGTCTTGACCATCAAAGTGCTGCTGTTTTCGCATGATTTTTTAATGGCGACTGCTTATTTGAGCACAATTGAGACCGTAGACTGGGGCAGGCATAGAGCACATGCGATTGAATTGGCACTCTCACTACGACTCACTATGTTAAGTTTTATTTCCAAACAAGGTTTTTCTAGCCCATTTGGGCTTCACGTTCGATGCACTGGACTTGCAGGATGCTTAAAAGCCAACACTGATTATTCATTTGCGATCACAAATGTAAGATAATGATTTGTATAACACCAACACGGGCACGAACACTCAAGTTGTAAATTGAACAGGACCGCAGGAAATACTGGGCCGAGGTGAGTGTCTTGGCCGCCGAGACATGGGTGGCTGTGCGACTTGCTTTGCGTTCAGCAAGTGTTAAGGTCCGGCGATCAGTAAGTGATTGTAATCGTGAGTCACGGCTATCGCAAAACAAACATTGGGTAGTAAAGAAGAGCGATCTTATATGCAAAATATCATAAACTAGCAGGGGTACCCGGCGTTGCCTGGGTTTAAATTCTACTACCATAATCACCATCATCAATCACTACTACCACAATCATCACAATACTACTACCTGTACTACCATAATCACCGGCCTCGACCTCCCTGTGCCTCATTAAACGGCGACCTCGATTTCGGCCGCTAAATGACCTCCGATTTTGGATCTGACCTCATCCGTACCCCCATTTTGGGGGGCTGCGAACAACTTTGTTCCATACACCTTTTCGATCGGAGGCCTCCTTCTGCCCCAAACGACCATTTTTGTTTAAACCAAAAGCAATTTTTCCGATTTCGCGCCCATTTTCTCCGTCCCTTTCACCCTGGGGAATTCTATTTTTTCACTAAAACCTGCCTAGGGACCCCCTTACTATGCATACCAAGTATGAACGCTCTAGCTTAAAAAATGTGGCCATGCATAAAGAACACACACACACACACACACAGACAATCGAAAATATTATATAGA
Source organism: Paralithodes platypus (assembly GCA_032716605.1). NCBI lineage: Eukaryota > Metazoa > Arthropoda > Malacostraca > Decapoda > Lithodidae > Paralithodes > Paralithodes platypus. The sequence continues at coordinate 33,438,684 of CM064541.1, read as the reverse complement.
TCAGTGCATCGAATACTGAGGGAGACCTGTATGTATGTATCGATTCAATCTAGATAAGTGTTCATTACAGTTTTACCTTAATTCTTGTAGACTTCCTAACTATGTTCAATAAATTTGATTTATCCTAAAATTAATAGGGAAGAAAAGGGCAAGAATGTTAACTATGGGGGAGGCACTCGCTATAGGCAGTTATGCCTTTTGCCTCCCTCAATCACATAGAAAAAAAAAAAAAAATTGCGGGCGTATCGCCAGCCTTGTTTACACTACGCGTAGTGGCGTCGGACCTTTGCCATCATGTTCCCGTCTATTTTGACTGCCTTTGGATACAATAATATGTTGCCTCCCCTCACCCCCCCCATGACATATTGTCATCATCATATATATTGCCAGCAGGGGGCAAATTACCGAAAAAATCGCTGTCAAAATAGACGCGAACTTAGCCACGGCGATTGACAAATGTAAACATGACGGCGGGGGAGGCGTCGGGCCTTTGCAATCATGTTCCTGTCTATTTTGAATGCCATTGGATACAATAATATGTTGAGGGGGGGCTTTCCCCCCCCCTATGACATATTGTCGTCATCATATATATTGACAGCAGGGGGCAAATAACCGATAAAATCCCCGTCAAAATAGACGCGAAGTTAACCGAGGCGATCGTCCTATGTAAACATGACGACCGTACGCCCGAACTCTACATCCATCCCAAGAAAAATATACTGTAAGTGATAAGCTGTCAAATGTGAAAAAGTTACCATTGGTGGATCTAGATGTTCATACTAGTGTGAATATAATATTAGTTTTTTCCTTCTTTTCATTCCAGATGGTGCCTCAAGAGGTTTGGCATATATAGTTTTTGCCAACGCTGAAAGTGCTGTGGAAGCTGTGGACAAACTAGATAATTCTGAAATCAAAGGAAAGAATATTAGGGTTAAGTTTTCTAGAAAAAATGATAATGCCCAGCGTCAAGGAACTTCAGATGGTGATTCTGGTGAGGCGAAAGAAGAGGAGGAAACCAAGATAACCAAAAAGAAAAAGCCAAATACCCAAGAAAATAAAAACTCCCGAAGACATAGAAATGGGAGAATTATTATTAGAAATTTATCATTTAAGGTACGGTATGCACATGTTTACAAGTGTCTTATGGGTTCAGTCGGGGACTAAAGTGATTGTACAGTAGGCTACTGTCATTCATGGAATTTAGCAGCATCCCTTTCTTCGGCTTAAACTAATCCCAAATCAGTGGATAATATGTCATTGAAGCAGTTGATCAGGTTCCTATAATTCAAACTGCACCATATTTACTTGATTCGCTGCTTCACTGACATTATCCGTTGATTTGGGTTTAGTTTAGGCCTAAGAAAGAGGTGCAACATTTGTCTATGAATAGACTGAACATAAACACCATGTGAGGAGGAGCACTTTTATTGACAACATTTGTCTATGAATAGACTGAACATAAACACCATGTGAGGAGGAGCACTTTATTGACAACATTTTGCATATAGCTTCATCAGGCCAATGAATAGACTATGACTTTAGTCCCCGAATGTACAGTATGGTCAGATTTAGTTAAGGTGTCTTGATAAACTGCATAGTACATACTATACACACATACCATTACCCAGGCACAATTACACTTACCTCATTTATATCCCAAATTGGCAAATTCTTCATTTGCTTGTAGACTAATGGAAAAGGGTGGAAGATTGTGTAACATTTGTACCACTTATAAATTTCCTAATTTCTTTTCAATGCAGACTAATTGTGGAAGACTATATATATTATGTAACATGCTGATGAAGAAATTGTATTTTCTAATTCTAATTCCTGTGTCTACTGCATGTTTTAATCGACTAAAAAGGGGATGACATAAGTCTGGACCACCATTCATCCTATTTGGTCCATTTCAGCCTCATAGTAGCTAGGGGACACAAACCTAGTCTTTAGAATGGCTGCTCTTGCCTTGAAGGGCTGCCTTGGGGTATTTTTTGGTGGTTCCATGCTTACATGGAAGCCATTCCAGAGGTTGGATTTAGCACACTGATGTCCCGCAGCTGCCATGAAGCTGAAATAGACCAAATACTGTAGGATGAACGGTGGCCCAGACTTATTTCATCACCCTTTTAATTACCTCTTACGACGCGCAGTAGACACATGGGGTGTTTATATTATAGGTTTGATTCCCGAAGGGAAGTAGAGAAAACCTAATATTTAGTAGGGCCCCGTAATCATTGACGACTTCGCCTATTAATAATAATAGTCTCCATTCAACATCCTGCGCCAGCATTTTGAATAGCCCGCGCGGAAGTATCATGGAGTACTGTACTCATCATAAGTGCACGCCTAATTCCCTTATGGGATCGTCATTTTGATCGGGTACCCTACAGAAAAAAAAATCTGTAAAATATAAAAAATAAAAAATAACTTAATATCTGTTAAAATATGACTTGCCATATGCGTGGATTTCTCATGTCTTGCTTCCCCAACACCAGGCCCTCTAGCGGCCATCGTCATCCTTCACTGATATACCAAGAATAAACTATAGAAATCAACGAATGGGAAGTGGGATGGTCGGGAGGGACAGTGTCGTCAATGATTACGGGGCCCTACTAAATATTAGGTTTTCTCTACTTCCCTTCGGGAATCAAACCTATAATTTAATAGGGCCCCTCCATCATTGACGACTTCGCCTGATTAGCAAGACTGGAGGCGGGACATTCTTAAAATATCCTAACCTTAGGGAAGAAGAATCCAAATAAAAAAATTTAAGTTTTATTGTATGCAAACAATATATAAAAAAAGTATAAAAGATTTGCAAGCAGTGCGTGACATTAAGAAACTGCTTGCTCATGGTCAGATCTTTACATTAGATTGTATGTAACTCTGTAGTAGTTATTCGTTCCATTCTTAACCCTCTGTTCCCGGAAGGGCTCTTGAACGCCCATAAAAAAGCATACACAAGCTGCCCGGAAGGGCTCTTAAACACCCATGAGGTCAAAGCCTGTGAGCTTGGTGTGCGAGGCGTCGGTCCGACGCATGTAAACAACAGCCGGCTGGACCGACGCCCCGCATCTCCGGCCACAAGAAGGAGAGCGTCGCTTGTTCGTGTGTGCCTGTATGTTGTTGTTAAGTATCGAAAAGTAGTGTAAAGTGGCTGTTTTTGCCATAAAGTTATCTCCAATGAAATCATCATCACAACTCAACCAGTTGACTTAGAGAGCTCTACTTAACGCCATTCTACAGGTAAATAACACAGCTACGCTTGGGGATGCGTGGGAATGCGGGAAGTAGTCAGAATAACAAATATACGGTAGCCTAGCCTAGACGTTTTTCGGCCAAAACACCCGGGTTTCGGGGAATATTTATGTAATGCGTAGCCGGGGCTGGAGGGTTAAATCTATTTGTACATTAAATATATTTGTACAATTTTGGTTAAAACATACAGTACATAGTTGCAACTATGCGAGATATCTTCTTTGAATTAACATAAAAAATAATACTGGACTGTAGAACCCGTCCTATCACAGCTCGTGATTCATCACAATCTCCAGGGGCACAGAGGGGATATGGACTATTCCGCACCCCCCCCCCTCCTTTTTAACAACAAAACTTATACATAATAGAACATTACCTACTGTACCCGTTGACATAAAGCTACACAGGTACGCTTTGGTTTATCTAGAGCGACAGACAGGTAGCGTGTTAGGAACATATGATTGGAAGCCCATAATTGAGTATTAGCAATGTCTTCTACTGAGAAATTTTGAAGAAATCTGAGAGAGACTGCCCATTTCCTGATATCGTGAGCCCTGCCTATCACGCCGGGATTACTTTCCCTAATAACGTCCACAAGCAAGGAAGCTAACTTTCGTTTTGTAACACGCTTACCTGTCTGGTTGACCCATAAAGCACCTGGTTGGCGAGGCTGCGCAGCCCTCAAAAACTTTGCGAGTGCTTGCACAGGACATAAAAGGTGATGAGTGAGGCCTCTCTTTAAAGCCGGGACGGAAAATTCAGAAAATACATGGTCAGAATGTTCGTTCTTAGCTATAAATGTGGGAGACGGCGCGATTTGCACATGATCGTGCAGTCTCCCAAACCTAAGGCAATTAGGTTCGTTGCTCATCATCGCCAGCTCAGACACCCTGTTTCCGGTGGCTAGAGCCATGAGGAATACAGCCTTTTTCAAAAGTGAATAAAAATCCGGCGCATTATTATATTTGCGCGATTGAAGTACTGATAAGGCTTTGTCAAGTGACCAGGTGGGCATGAGCTGACGGGGTGGTGGACGTAGCTTGAAACACACCCTCATAAACCCTTTCTCCTCCGCCTGTGGTATGGAAAGGCCAGTGAGATAAAAAAAGAGGGTTCTAATGGCAGACAAATGATTTTTTAAAGTGGTTACTGAAAAATGTTTTTGTTCGAATAGATAGTCTAAATATTTGAAAATTAAAGCCCCTGAGGCAGTAGTTTGCCCTGACTCTACAATCCAGGTTGTGAAGGTTTTCCAATGGGATTGATATTGTCTCCTGGTAGACATAGTGTATTGGTTCATTAATTTATTAGTGACACTCTCCCCAAATTGAGCTAACCATTTGGCATGGTAAATATCCATAAGGCAAAACTGAGCGAGGTCCGAAGGTTGCCAATTGTTTCCAAGTGGAAAGCGGAGACCTGGAGGGACACCGGGGTCCTGCACCACTGTTGCAATTGGTGGTACCAAACCTGGGCTGGCCATAGCGGCGCGATCATCGCGACTCGGCCCCGGTAACCCCTCAGCTTGTGAATTACTTTGCACATTAGCACAGAATCTGGTGGAGGAAACAGATAGATTGAGGTCCACCTGTTCCAATCTACCAACAATACATCGGGACCCCCCGCCGGGGTTACCCCTTGACGAGAGAGGAAGAGAGGGAGTCTGTGGTTCTCTGTGGATGCAAACAGGTCCACTTGTGGACGGTACGGCTTCGCAATCATCTTTTCGAAGATAGTGTGTTTGATTGTCCATTCTACTAGAGTGCTCCGCCGGCGAGAGAGAGCGTCTGCCCAGACGTTCACCACGCCGGGGAGATATGTTGCATGCAGGAAAATGCCTAGTGATTCGGCTAGGGCAAAAATCTGTTCGGAAACCTTCAGCAACTCTCGCGACCTCACTGAGCCCTGTTTCTGAATACAATAAACTGCAGTTTGGTTGTCCATTCTGAACGCTATTGATTTATTTTGCAAAGTCATGCCGTGAGTTTGGAGAAGAAAGAGAGGGACTAAAAGCTCTTGCTTGTTGATATGCGACTGACTGTCTTCTGACCAGGTGCCTTGACCTTGATGGCCCAGTTTGGACTGATAGCCCCAACCTAGTGCCCCTGAGGCGTCTGTGTCTACCCATACCGTAGGAGGGGGGAGAAACCCATGTCGTGATAGAGTGGAGGACTTCTTGCTTGGTCCAGACCGAGAGTAAGCTGTGGATTAATGGAGGAATTGGCCATAATTTCTTCAACGGCGAGAGAGGGAAAACTTTGTTGCCTTCCAGGATTAATCGTTTGACTTTCAACCGGCCCAACTTCACAGTTAATTGTATCCAGTTGAGAGAGCCGATCAGGGAATCCCACGTCTTCCTGGTCGTATCCAGACTGTGGAGAAAACGGAACAGTTTCTTGCGGAATCTGTTTCGGTTGTCCACACTCTGAGTAAGAGTCAGATTGGCGGTGTCCCAGACCAGCCCTATCCACTGAATAGTCCTTGTGGGGACAAGGCGAGACTTCGCCAAGTTCACCTTGAACCCTAGGGTTTGTACATGAGCTAACACTTGGTTTACATGATCTTGACATAATTCCATAGAGTTCGCCACTACCAGCCAGTCGTCTAGATACCAAAACACCTGTATGCCCTGAACTAACAGGGGTAAAAGAGCTTGCCGGACGAGTTTTGTGAAAATTCTCGGTGCCAGGTTCAAACCGAAAGGCATTCTTTGGAAGACATAAGTCTCTTGCATGACCCTCAGAGCGAGGAATAGGAATAGGCATCTTTGAGATCGATCGAGCACATCCAACCCTGCGGCGGAAGTGCGAGTCCGAGTTGCTGAACTGTAGCATCCTGAAGGGTGAATTCTCTATAAATGTGTTCAGATGCGAGAGATCTAGAACTGGTCGCATCTGCACACTGTCCCTCTTTGGCACTAAGAAGAGTCTTGAAGTGAATACTGGGTGATTGGCATTGACCGGGATAAGGACCTGTTTGGTAATCATTTCCTGAAGTAGAGTCTCCTCCTGCTGAGACATATTGGTGTATTCCTGCGGCTGACGCAATCGAGGCCGCCTGAGCCACCGCCAGGTGATTCCTTTGCTCACTACTTTCCTGGCCCAGGTTTTTGTGGGCCAGGCCGAGCGGAATGAACGGAAGGAACCCAGGTGCAACCGGGGCCCGACCTTCAAGGCAACTCTCAAATCTTGTGTCCTTAAGCACGGCACTGGGAGGCTGAGAGTATGGGTGGCTAGTTTTTTGGAGGGGGAGGTGGGTTGGCATCTGACGCTTGGCTAGATTTGGCTGATGATTGGCCCTGATTACCCTTCTGAGGGGCCTTACCTTTATACCCAGAGTGTTTACCTTGTTTGGACTTGGGCAGATTACCTCCCTGCTGCGGAGGGAGTCTGGGATCCCTTGGTGACTGTTCAGCTTGTGGCTGGTATGGCTTGTTACCGCCCTTTGATTTATGAAAGGGCTTCTTAGCAGGGTCCTTCCGGGCTTGGGAGGTAACCTGCTTCCAACCATTAACCATATTAAACACTAGACTCCAGGTTTCTGAGTTAAGTAGGGTGGCAGTAAGTACCGGCGAGAGAGTTACCCGGCGACCTATGTCCGCCGGTAACTTCCTAACCAGATGGACTCTCAGATCTTGGCGGGCTCGAACCGCTTCCATGATTGCAATTCTGATGTCTCCTAAGGACTGAATGGAATTTTGTAGCAAAAGTCTCCTAGACAATTCAGTAGCTTTCCTAATTTGGGGGTCAGCTATGGCTGAAATAGTACGTGGAAGGGAGGCGGCGATCCGGTGGCTAACCAAGTACTGAGAGAACATCCGGTAGGCCTTATTTCTTAACTTGAAGTCCCTGTCAAGGTGAGCAGCCGGGGGAGTAGAGAAAGGTTCATCAAGGGAGTGCAAGGAAACTTTGGACGCCGCAAGAAAGGTAAGTAAATCTGAGGACACTCCTGCTTTGGCTACTGGCAAAGAAAAGTAAACATGATTTTCTTGGGGAACCTGATGTGAAGACTTAGAAGTAATTGTAGCAGCAAAATCCTGAGCCTCTATTTCCCAATCTACCCAGGGGCCGAACCCCACCTGCCCCATCTGCAGGACTGATGTATGCGTCTGGTCTAGGACCGGAGTTGTAGCCAATTCCGGCGTGAGAGCAATCAAAGCTTTGACATCGTTGATGCCATCAGCTTTTGACCAATCCGCAAACAGTCGTGCAGACGTGGCGGGAGGGATTGCCGGGGCAGCTGTATACACAAAATAATCCGGGTTGTACGAACATGGTACAGCCTTAATTGACACATCCATCACTCTCCCTGCCTTATCTTTTGCCCTAAATTTTCTACTCTTATTGATTTCAATATACCACCCGCCGGGGACTGGTAGTTCCCCTGACACAGAAGGTTGAGCTAATTGAGGGTTCACTGGCGTCACAGGGACCCAAGAACAATCCGGGCCATAGAGGAGGGGCATAGGGGCCTTCTTCAGAGGTGCCCTATCTAAAGGAGGGGGAGGAATATCTGCAATAACCCTCAAAGTGGAGGTAGCCAGCGTCGCCGGCACTGTAGTGCCTGGAGTCGCGGCCACCACCGGGGTAGGACATGATGGAAGAAAACCCGGGGAATCTAGGGGTCTTATGACAGAAATACTAGGGGTCAGAGCTGGTTTAGAAACCGGGGGCTCTGAAAAGGCAGGGAGTTGATAATGTTGCATAACCTTGTGCAATAAATCACTTATCTGATCTGAAGTAACACACTTACTGTGGGAGTCCCTGGATGAACGGGAACTTGCTTCAGAATCTTCTCCTGTGAGTGACTGGGGAGCCGGGGAGAACATAACTTCCTCCGGCTCTCCACTCAGCTCAGGATTCTCCTGTTGTCTCACTATGTCATTATCCGCCGGGGGCCACATTAAATCTGGAACCGATGATGGCAACATGTGTATGCTACCTTCCTCAGTTCTTTCGTGATTGACGTTAAAAAGAGGTTGAGATGGTTCAGACTGACTCCAGTAACCCCCTGCTACAAAGGGCTGGGAGTCTGGAATCACTTGAGAATTCAGTTGTGACCCCGCCGGATATCCCCTGTACTGGTCGGCCAGAACCCTACATGGGCCTGCCGACCTAACACTACGAGGTACATAATTCAGTTTAGGTATGGCAAAGGTAACATTGGGAGACACACTCAAGGATTGTTCATGACTAGGTGTGGATTCCAGTACATCAGACCCCACTTCTGAGTCCCCAGATTCCTGTTGAGGCGTGTCAGAGGTAGGGGTAGGGGGCTGTTGCTGAGGGGTGTCCCTCCGGCTGCCGCTGCTTGCCTGACTCGTCGCTCCCCCAGAGTCCTCTCTCCGGCATTTAGTAGACCGGGAAGACTCCGTGGAAGAGTGTCTAGACTGTTTGCGGGGGGGATCTAGATCTTGACCTCGAATTCCGCCTCGGAGAGAGTGATCGTCTCCTCTTGGCACGGTCGGAGGGGGGAACCTCGGTGACATCACTCTCACTGCTACTACTCACTACCTCTTTGCTGAGGGCTTTCGATTTGACTTTGTGTCTGACAGATTTAGAGGAACCGGGTTTCACAAGGGGTGACTTTATGATAAGTTGTTCCCATAGAACTTCATCATCACAGTGAAGTGCCTTATGGGCCGTGTCTTTGGCATAAGAATTAAATGTACTCTTAATTTCTTGTAAGGCCGCTAGGCACGATAAGTCTTTGTTAGTAACTAACGCGGTTTTCAAATCAGAGCAAATTGAACAGCGTTTAGATAACCACAAGCCTCGGGAATGATCCAAGCACTTGACACACTTAATGCAAAGTTTGTGAGCAAAAATTGGCAATAGAGAGCAGGTAGGAGTAATGCATAGTTCAAACCTCGTCATAGTTCCAATAAAGGCCCCCCGCCGGGATCAGCCGCCCAAACTCCGCCGGAATAGCAGTCTCAGGAGCCTGGAAAATAACATTTCCAGGAATCAATGCTCATAAGGATAACCTGCGAGGTGTTATACATCCTAACTCGAGTCCGCCGGAAAATTAGCTATAGTGAACCACTACTCTAACCTTCCGCTGGACTCGTCTAAGCTGGGTTTAACTACTAACCTGTGACAAGCGTCACAGGTCCCTTGACCTTTAGTGTCTGATCATTAATGAAAAAGTTTGCAAAACTAATCTTATCACTCTTGTACACTCGACTTGTGGCGCCGCAGGGCGAGAAAATCTAATCGTGTAACTGGGTCAGATAGGGCGAGTTTGCAGCCCCCTTAGGAATGCAGTTCCGCCGGGAGAATGTGGTTCAGCCAAACCACGCCGGGACCTTTTGATTGTTCCTACCCGTTTATAAGACGGATAACTTGGGCCCACCGCACGGGGCCGCTGGAAAAAACAAAAACTCGAGAGAATGGAGTTGGCACAGCTCCACTCACTAAGTCCCACACATAACATATCATAAAGAATATATAGGGACGTCTCCCTTACCCCAAAACATGCCAACACGCATGTAAAAAACACTAGGGGCATACATAGGCATATAATCAAAATACAGAAAATTTAGCATCCTAAATTACCTGAAGCCTACGCCGGAGACCCCTACTAAAGGCTGACCACGAGGTACGACGAACATCACAGGCAGATGACGCTCCGAAGCCCCAGCGCAGCAACCAGATGAGGGAGGCCCACCCAAGGGGCCCAAAGCAAAACACGAACCCTGGAAGGTGGAGCACCACGTGCAGACACCCTTAAACCAGAGCATTTGCTGATATATAATAATATGACATGTACTTTCCTCAATATTGACAGTCTGTATCATGCCTTGTAGAGTGGTAGCCTCCTAGCTAAGTAATCACAAAAGCTATAGGCGTACCACAACAAAGAAAAAACACACGCGGTACGATGATCCTGGACCCGTAGACGCCTGTTACAAAAGTACCCTATTTTAACACACACTTCCTGCGGACATACCAATCTGGCAGCCGTGCTAGCTAATCTAAACCTTGTTACTACAACACAGATGTATACAAATGAGTAAGGACTCACTAGAAGCTCTGGAACGTCGAATGAAGCGAAGCGCAGTGCAAGCCGTGTTGACAGTATGAACGTGGAAGTTGGAAGGAAGACGATGGCCGCTAGAGGGCCTGGTGTTGGGGAAGCAAAACATGAGAAATCCACGCATAGGCTATGGCAAGTCATATGATAACAGATATTAAGTTATTTTTTATTTTTTATATTTTACGGATTTTTTTTCTGGAGGGTACCCGATCAAAATGACGATCCCATAAGGGAATTAGGCGTGCACTTATGATGAGTACTCCATGATACTTCCGCACGGGCTATTCAAAATGCTGGCGCAGGATGTTGAATGGAGACTATTATTATTTTAATAGGCGAAGTCGTCAATGATGGAGGGGCCCTATTAAATTCGCATATATATATCCTGTATATTCACGTGCGTATGCATGTGTGTGCTGGTATGTATTGAATGGTTAAATGGATATAGATGGGTAGATAGATCAATAGATAGATAAATGTAGGCTGACAAAGTAATGGTGGAAAATCATATGATATTTGTAATTTTTCTTTGTAGGCTAACAAGAAATTGTGAAATATCACAAAATTGTAAAAAATCCTTGATTAATCTAGACTTACTTTTTAAAGCTGTTTGAAAAAAAGGTGCATTATAATATTATAACAATCGCAACACTTTATTTTTGAAGATCATATAACATTTGTACATTTTCTTTGTAGGCCGATGAAAAAATTGTGGAAGATCATTTTTCACCATACGGGAAGATCAGCGAAGTGTCTATTCTCCGCAAGAAAGATGGCTTGATGGTGGGATGTGCCTTTGTTCAGTTTAGCACCAAAGCCGAGGCACTGGCAGCCATACAGGAGTGTAATATGAAACCTTTATTGGGTAAGTTATCACATACAGTTGTTGTTGTTGTTCCCTAAGCTGCCTGGCCGAACAGCCTCGAGTCCCTGAGGAAGGCCATGGCCACGATCGGGCTTTCCCACAGAGCTCTCATTGAGTGTAGGTTGTGTTGTTGGCGTAAGTGGTTGTGTGAAATGCAGTCTTCTATGATGTGTTTAATGGTATGGGGTGCTGTGTTACATCCCGGGCAGGCGTCGACAACGGAGTCATCCAGTCTCTTCTGATAGCTCAGGAGAGCTGGATGGTGTCCGCATCTCAGCCTGGCCAGGTGGACTCTGTCCTCGCGAGGGAGGGAGGATTCGGAAGGATGGATTTCGGGAGGTCGTGCATGCAGCTGCGTGTTGTCTGTGAGTGAGTGGATGGATTGGCGAGAGATATGAGTATGGATGTGCTTCTGGAAGTTGGTTCGGGGTGGGCAGGGAGGGAGAGAGGACAATAATTGTGTGTGATACCGTGTGCTGGGTGTTGTTTTGATATTTCTTGGTGTCTGTGGGTGTGTTGCCATGTAGTTTAGTGGGTGGTCCTGGTTCGTGGAGGCTGCTGCCAGGAATTGAGTGCCTCTCATGTCCAGATGGTCTTTGACTTTGAGGATTTTGGTTTCTTGATGTAGATGATCTGTGGGTGCAGTAGCTGTGCAGCCTGTAATGATCTTCAGGGCTTTGTTTTGAATAGTCTGTAAGGTCTTATGCTGTGTTTCAGCTAGGTTAGAAGCCCAGGCTGGGCTTGCGTATTCCATTACTGATCTTATGTATTGTTTATATACTGTGGTGGTAGTTTCTTTGTTGTGTCCAAATTTTGTGTGAGCAAGTGACCTGAGGGCGTTAAGTCTGGGTGTCAGTTTCTTTTTAATGTTTGTGGTGTGCTGTTTGAATATCATATGAGTATCATATGTTACTCCTAGGATTTTGGGTGTGTGTATGTGTTAGGGTGTGTTGTTTATGGTGAGTTGAGGGATGTATTCGTGTTCACCTGTCCAGCTTGTGAGCAGGGTTGCGGTGGATTTGGCTGGGGCTAGATTAAGTCTGTTTGTAGTGCACCAGCCATGTAGTGTGTTGAGATAGGGTTGAAGGAGATCTGTTGCTCTTCTTGGGTCATGGTGTGTGCATGTGAGTGTTATGTCATCTGCATAGGAGGCTAAGTTTATTTGGGGAGTATTGGGTGTAGTTATATCGTGCATGTACAGATTGAAGAGTGCGGGCGATAGGACGGATCCTTGTGGGACTCCGTTTGGAAAGTTTCTGATTTTAGATGACTGACCGGCAAAAGATACGTGTGCACATCTGCCTGCTAGGAAGTTGGCCAGCCACCTTTTTGTGTTGTTGTACATGTTTGTGTTGTAGATTTTGTTTGTTAGGTTGTGGCGGGGGATGGCATCGAAGGCTTTACTAATGTCGAGTGTGGCTAATAGTGATCTGTGTGGTGGTCTAGCTGAGTTGATGCCGTCAAAAGCTCTTTGTGTAAGGTCTGTGAGAAGAGTGTTTGTGGAGTGCAGTGGCCTAAAGCCATGTTGTGTTGGAGCTAGGGGTAGGTCGGGTGTAATTAGTTGTAATACTAGGCGTTCCATGACTTTGGAGGGGGAGCAAAGGAGTGTGATGGGGCGGTGCGAGGAGGGTAGCGTGGGGTCTTTGTTGGGTTTGGGGAATGTGATGATGATACCATGCTTCCAAATGTCTGGTATTGTGTTGTGTGAATAGCTGTAGTTTGATATGTTAGTGAGTGTTTGTATGCCTTGTGGTCCCAGGTGTCTGAGGTGTATGTTGCTTATGTTGTCTAGGCCACAGGCGGGTGAGTGCTTGAGATTGTTGATGATATGCTTTGTCTGGTGATTGGTGAAGGGTGTATAGTGTACAGTACTCTCTATCTATCTATCTTTCTTTCTATCTTTTTCATAATTGTATGTATGTAGGCCTTTGTATATACTCAGGCCCCATCCCCTGATGGGGGGGGGGGGGGCTCAAAACCGAGCCCAAATAGGGACAACATAACAGAAAACATTAAACACACAAAAACAAAATACAAATTCACACACATCTAGGTCATCCAGGAGAAGACCCAGAGACCAGGGTCATCAAGGTCCCTCCAGCACTCCCCCGGCCCCCGACCACCCGGAGAAGTTCCGATCTCAGCAGGCAGACATGCAGCGGAGCCGAAACCACAAGCCCACCCACCATAATAACTAACTAATAATTAACTTTGAATAAATCATAGTAAAACCTGTCTGTTAGAACTTAGAAGGGATACTAGTACGGGTAGTTAAGATTATAGGTTTGATTCCTGAAGGGATGTATGAAAACCTAATATTTATTAGTGACCCCAGAATCAATGACATACAGTACTGCCAATTTTCATATTTGGGGCTTTTGCTGCTTAGGAAAGCCCTTCTTAGGAAACATCCGGCCATCGCAACAGAACTTAACAAAGTACAGTACCATAGTACCTATGGACGTCATTATATCGGATGCCACTATAAAAGACAAAAATACATGCACTTCCCATTGCTCACTTGTTCCTGAAGCGTTTGTGTCCCTCTCTCTGCCCATATCCGGTCTTAAGCTGCTATGCCACGATAACAAAGAGGAAGGGGAGTTGGGAGGGTCCATGACATCATTCATTCCGGGGTCACTAACAAATACCTGTATTAGGTTTTTGTACATCCCTTCAGGAATCAAACCTATAATTTAACCCTCTGAGCCCGGATGCCCTTCCTGAAGTCCATAGCAGTCTTCCCCGTGGGACACGGCTGGCCTTCACGAAGCCTAAGGGCTGTTATATGGCTTAAAATCGCGCTAGAGAAAGTTTTGTTATCATAGCAAATACTCTTATTTCCAAGGCATTAGTAATGCAAGAATTTCCTAAAACTCAATTAGTACTGTGGTCATATGATATAATATCCAAAATAAATATCTGGTGGTATGTTTATGAATGTATGTGTATGTATCAGGGCAAGTCAAAAATATGTCAGGGCTAGTAAATTTCAGAAGTCTCTAGCCTGGTGAAAGTAATCTGCATCACTAATTTCCCAGCCTGTATTCTGTACGTATATTATTTATTTGCAGGGAGAACAGTTGCAGTAGATTTGGCAGTTGGTAAAGAAAAATTTGCAACTGTTGGCGTAAAGCAGGAAGAAGTCAAAGTCGAAGAAATCAAACTAAGTGACCATGAAGGTGAAGAGGATTACAACGAAACACATACCCAAGAAGATCACAAAGTCAAGATGGGCAGTATCAAAGTCAAGGATGAGAGGATGAGCAGTGATGATGAAGACGATGATGATTTTGACGACAGTGGGATGGAGGATGAGAGTGGGGATGGGTCACAGTCACCCTCCAAAACACCGTTGGATAGACAGCACACCAAGGATGCCAGTAAGGACGTAGCGGAGGGGCGGACGCTGTTTATTAAGAATCTCTCATTCGATGCCACGGAAAAAGAGGTTAGGGATGTGCTGCGCAAGTTCGGGCAGCTGAAGTACGTGCTGTTGTGTATCGATCGACTGACTGAACATCCACGCGGCACAGCCTTTGCTCAGTTCAAGGTAAGGGAAATATTTACCCTCTTCAGTACGGGGCAGGCTGGCAAACACGTAATACTGTTGTTGTAGTTCCCCAGACTATCTGGCCGAACAGTCCCTGAGTCTGGTAGACCGAAGCCATCCAGATGCTCGGGCCCCTGAAGGGGCCAGGGTGAGATAAGATCTGTCTCTGAGAGGGCAGCAGGGGAGGGGATCAGCCCACAGGCTTGCACCCCCGGGCCAATGCCCCCACCATCTGCAGCCCCCTTTACAGTGCCACCCAATCGGCAATATTAGTGTTACTGTCTTATCATTTTAACTTTAGTATAATAAAGTTAATATATGTCTCTGTCTAGGAGCAAGAAGCAGCAAATGAGTGTTTGGCCGCTGAGAGTGACGCTGGGAGGAAGCAAGAATTTCTCCTCCACGATCGAGCCATGCACATTATGAAAGCCATCAGTCGCCAGCAGCTGGATACTCAACACCAAGATAGCACCAAGAAGACTGCCAAGGATAAGAGAAACCTCTATCTTGCCAGGGAAGGATGTAAGATCATTATCATTATTCGTTGTAGCCTAGTAATTCTTTATATACTGTACAGTATATTGTTTTCCTATGTGAATGAAGGAGACAAAAGGCAAAACTGCCTTTAAAAAGTGTCCCCCCCCTCCCCCCAAAGTTAGTCAAAACGACACCAGCAGAACCAAAACTTTATCATTATCTTCAATGCCTTGTTTCCCTTTAGGAATTTTACTGTATCCTAAGACATTACTTTTTGACTGATATTCTGGTATTTGTTATTATGATATTATAATATATAGCCCACTCATAAAACACTTGTGGACTCCCTGTTTTCTTTATGCAATTATAACTACCGGTACCTGGATTGATTTTTTGATAGAACTTGCTTTTCAATATACTGTATAGTATATATAGTTTTGTAGTTGATATATAGAATATTAGGTGGATTCTATCTATCTATTGCCTGACGCCGTGATCCCCGAAGGGGTGGCCACGAACGAACCGCCCCCATGCACCTCTGTCCCCAGTCAGTCGACGCCCCTCCCCCCAACCAGCACCGCCTTCGTTCATGTACTTCCTCACTCCATCCTTCCACCTCTCATTCGGTCTACCTCTCCCTCTCTGTCCCTCCACCTCGCTCTGTGTTAGGTGGATTGTGTTCTTTTATTTATAAATTATTATTTTACTTAACCCTCCAGCCCCGGGGGCTATAGCTTGCGACTGTGCTCCGGTACCGGGTGTTTTGACGATCTTTGGCCTATGTTAACTACTCTGTAAGTCAATGAATATGTCATGTAATGTTGTAAATAAAAAAGAATAATGTTCCACAAACCTTCCTCTGTCGAATGGCGTTGAGTAGAGGTCTCTAGCCCCTCTGGTTGCATAATGGTGAGCGCGGGAGACAGTGCTTTCCGGCGGCAAATTCAATCCGCGTCCGGACGCGTCGCCTCGGCCATGGCTACGACGCACCTAGCCGCTCGCCGCGCCAAAGTATTTATCTCCCTTAGACGATTTTAGTGTTTGATATTGAGAATGTGATGTTTATTTGATATTTTCTAGTTATTTTGAGGCCAATTATATAAAATATGTTTATTAGGGTATCACTGTCACTGATATTGCTAATTTTCACTCGATACCGTACATTTATTAGTAATTGAGGTAGCTTATTGTTGTATTAGGCACTGATTATTCGTTATCACAGGTGTTTATTATACTTTGGCCATCAAATATTAGGTCTTGTGTCACTTTCACTTTGACAAATATGCTTTAGAGTGTCACTGTCACTGATAATGCTCATTTCACTCGATACCGTACTTTTATTAGTAATTGAGGTAGGTTATTGTTGTATTAGGCACTGATTATTCGTTATCACAGGTGTTTATTATACTTTGGCCATCAAATATTAGGTCTTGTGTCACTTTCACTTTGACAAATATGCTTTAGAGAGTGTCACTGTCACTGATAATGCTCATTTTCACTCGATACCGTACATTTTATTAGTAATTGAGGTAGGTTATTGTTGTATTAGGCACTGATTATTCGTTATCACAGGTGTTTATTATAGTTTGGCCATCAAATATTAGTCTTGTGTCACTTTCACTTGACATGCTTTAGAGAGTGTCACTGTCACTGATAATGCTCATTTTCACTCGATACCGTACATTTTATTAGTATTTACCTAATTGTATTTACCTAATTGTAGTTTACAGGAGTTGAGCTAAGCTCGTGTTGTCCCGTCTCTCAGTCTACTTTTTATCCAATTTTTTCTTGAAAATATGGATGTTCCTTGCCCCTACCACCTCCTCCTCCAGCCCATTCCATTTATCAATACATCTATAGGGGAAGCTAAACTTCCTGATATCGTTCTTGCAGGTAGGTCTTTTTACTTTGTAGCTGTGGCCTCTAGTTATTCCTGTATCCATAATTAATATATCCTCCCTATCCAGCCTCTCCAGCCCCCGGGTACATTTGTACATCATTATCATGTCTCCCCTCTCTCTCCTCTCTTTTAGACTCGGTAGATTTAATTTGTCTAGCCTCCCTTCATATGGCAGTTCTCTGAGACTTGGAACCAATCTAGTGACTGCTCTCTGGATTCTTTCTAACTTGTGAATATGCTTCTTTAGATGCGGGGACCACACCACTGCTGCATACTCCAATCTTGGTCTAATCATACTCTTCATAATTTTTGCTACCATGGTCTCATCCAAATAGTTCAGAGCAACTTTCATATTCCCGGCCATTGCATACATTCCGCTAAAGAGCTTGTTAATATGTTTCTCTGGCGACAAATTATCTTGTATAATCAACCCTAAATCTTTATCTTTTCGGCCTTGCTAATTTTATTATCTCCCATCCTGTACTCCCAATTTGGTCTATTCACACTTCTTCCCATATTTAACACATGACATTTACTTATATTAAATTTCATTTTCCACTTGGTGCTCCATTCGTATATTTTATCTAAATCCCCTTGCAGCTCCTCACAACTACTTTTATTTGTTATTTGTCTCATAATTTTTACGTCATCTGCAAACATTGACATGTAAGAGTTTATGCCTATCGGCAGGTCATTCACGTACATAAGGAACATGAGAGGTGCCAACACAGATCCCTGCGGCACACCACTCTCAACTTTCCGCCACGATGAGTAAGTTCCTCTAATGTTGGTCCTCATTTCCCTATCTGTTAAATAGCTCTCCATCCATTTCAGCAAACTCCCCCTGACACATCCTAGCGTCTCAAGCTTAGATAACAATCTCTTATGTGGTACCTTATCGAATGCTTTGGAAAGGTCTAAGTAGACGCAGTCCACCCATCCGCCTCTTTCTTGGAGTACATCTATCACCCTACTGTAATAACATAGCAAACTGGTAACAAGATGTCCCTTCTCTGAATCCAAATTGCTTTGGGGTTATTATTTTCTTTCTCTCCAACATTTTCATCCATCTCTTCCTAATTAGCTTTTCACAAATCTTGCATACAATACTAGTAAGTGAAACTGGTCTATAGTTTAGAGGGTCCTCAGGGTTTCCATTCTTGTATATCGGAATGATATTAGCTCTTTTCCATTCAACAGGAACCTGTCCTTTATCTAAGGAAGCTTGAATTATGTCCCTCACTGGCTCCACTAATTGCTCTGCACACTCCTTTAAAACCCAGGCAGACACTTCATCCGGTCCCATAGCTTTCCTTACTTCAAGTCCTCTCATCGCAGATAACAGCTCATCTCTAGTTTTTTCAATCTTACTAAGACCACTCTCCAGTACTCCCGCCTGTGGTTCGTCAAAACCTTCCTCTCTAGTAAAAACTGACCCCAATTTGTTATTCATTACCTCACACATGTCCGATACATTTTCATACGTCCTAGCATCAACTCTTAATTTAGTAATTTGTTTCTTTACCTTCAACTTACTGTTTATATATTTATAAAATAATCTAGGGTCACTTTCACATTTATTTACTATGTTCTTCTCATAGTTCATTTTAACTTGCCTAATTATGTTAACATATCTATTCCTCTCCTGTTTATATTTATTCCGATTACTCTCAGTGTTCCTTCTTCTTAATCTAGCCCAAGCTGCATCACGCCTACCCAAAGCTCTTTTGCATTTCAAATTAAACCAATCTTTCTGCTTAGTAAAATTTCCAGTTTTATATCTTGGGACAAACATATTGGTTCCTACTCTATAAATTTCGAGGAATCTACTATATTTACCTTGTACGTCCCGTTCCTTCAAAATAAGATCCCAATCTACTCCCTCTAAATATCTTTTCAAGGATACATAATCAGCTTTACTATAATTTAATCTGTCATTTATGTAGCTATTGTCTAATCTATTGGCATTACTCGAGGTCAACTTCCATTTTAGTAATAGGTGATCACTTTTACCTACAGGACATAGATAGATTATATCACTAATTTCGTGAGGATCTTTTGTAAAAATCAGATCGAGTTTAGAAGGTTCGTTATTACCCCTCATTCTTGTATTTTCCTTCACATGTTGTGTAAGTACATTTTCCGTAACCAACTCCACTAGCCGACTTCCCCAAGATCTCTGATTTGGCCCTGCATCTCCCGATTCCCAATCAACCTCACTACAGTTGAAATCTCCTACCAAGATCAATCGATTCTTCCTTAAAAGCAATCTTCTCAACGACTGAATCATATCCTCTACCATCTCCTCAAACTCCAACTCCCTCCATGCTCTGGTCTTTGGTGGCATGTAAGCTACTGCTATGTCTAGCTTTTTTCCTTCTATATCATTGAGTTCAACTGCCATTATTTCTGCCTTGTCATTATTTAACTCCACGTGCTTTGCTGTCATAGGGTTCTTAACTAATACTGCCACTCCACCTCCCCTTTTACCCTTTCTATCATTTCTCCATATATTATATCCTTCACTAAACACTATGTTGCTGTCAAAGTCCTGGTTCAGCTTTGTCTCTGTCAAACAGACTATCTGTGGTTGATCTTTTCTTAATATATTATCTAACTCTACCTTTTTACTGTTTATTCCATCTATATTAGTGTAGTAGCACAGTATATTTGAATCCACCTCCTTGTTTCTCTTCCCTCTCTGCCTCCTACCAGGTTCACCTCCTCCTCCTCCTCCATCCCTTCCCTGACCCAGTTCCACCTCCCCCACTAATTCTATTCTCCTCCCCCCTCTCTCTCCCTCTGTTCCACCCTCTCCACCACATCCTGGCTCTCTCTCCGGTCCCCTGCTCCCTGCATTATCTCTCGCTCCGTCTCCTTGCTTTGACTTCGTACTTGTCTCTCTGTCTCTTTCCCTATCACTCCTCTTACTTTCGGTTCTTGGTGGCTCCTGATGTACCACTTCCTTACTTGCCCTTCCCTTATTCTCCAAAAAAAATTTCTTCTTTTGCTCTTCAGACAACTTTCCATTCTCTTCATCAGCCTTAGCTTGGAGTTCCCTTAACTGTTCTCGTTCTTCTACACTTAGGTCCTTTTTTACCCTTATATGATTCAGCTCTGTCGAATTTAATTTCCAGCTCACATTGGCTACTGCTTCTGCTGTTGATCTAAACTTTAGTTCCACTCTTAGTGGTCTCATCTCGCCCTTCTTATATATTCCTAACCTTCTCACCTCCTCCAGTTCTTTTACCCATCCATAACCCTCGTCTAAGTAATCCAGTATCCCCTTGACTTTCACAACATCCCTTTCCTTTCTTACCTTCATATCTGCCAGGTGCTCTTCCACATCTCCAAAGATTACTACACACTTACCTCTATCTATTGTCTCTCTCACTACCTTCTCTTTCTTCTTTAAAACTTGCACTACATTTTTTTCAAACTCTTTCTTTTCCTTTTCTCTCTCTTCCTTCTGCTCCTTCACAATTTCTTCAAGGGCTACCATCGTGGCACTCTCTACCCTTGTCCACTCATTTTTTACCTCACTAATTCCTTTTACTTCCTCACTCAGGTGGCCCTCATATTCCTTAAGCTGAGCCTTGAGTGCCACATTTTCTGACGCTAACTCGTCTACTCTGGCCATCACTGCCTCTAGGCTGTCACTTACTGGCCTAGGCCTATCCACCCCGCTAGTAACGCCACACATATCGGACAAAACTTCTACTTTAGCCCCTAACTCCTTCCTCCAATTTTCCATCACTCCCCTCCATCTCACAAGACCCATTAATTGTTTTTTCATACTTGCCAACTGATCATCCTTGTCCTCGGTGATAAAGCCTTCAAATTCATAATCCTCCTCATCCCCAGCTAGGCTTTCACGCCTTCCCGCCATCGCGAGGTGGTCGTCTGCCAGCCTAAAAACAACAATCGCCCCACTATCCCATCTCACTCCAGGAACTGTTTTACTTAATCCATATTTTCAATTACTTGGAATATCCAATTAAATCTGAATTGCTCATAAAACACCTAATTACTTATTGAAATGCACATATAAATTTCCGGGACAACACTTAGACACTCCTATCAACTTCACACAAGGTAACTCATTATCGGGGAGCAGCTGCGAGGTGTTGACAGCTCGGAGGTCGGCGGAGGTGTGTGAGTAATTGAGGTAGGTTATTGTTGTATTAGGCACTGATTATTCGTTATCACAGGTGTTTATTATAGTTTGGCCATCAAATATTAGGTCTTGTGTCACTTTCACTTTGACAAATATGCTTTAGAGAGTGTCACTGTCACTGATAATGCTCATTTTCACTCGATACCGTACATTTTATTAGTAATTGAGGTAGGTTATTGTTGTATTAGGCACTGATTATTCGTTATCACAGGTGTTTATTATACTTTGGCCATCAAATATTAGGTCTTGTGTCACTTTCACTTAGTTATATGATTTGTAAACGATTTATATACAATTTATTGTGTCTTTTTTCACTGATTCTATATTTCTATAGGTTCTAATCATATGAATGTCACTTGGTATATACATATGTGTCACTTTCACATATTATTATGGTGTAATTGTATTTGTATCAATGTTCTCATAATACATGACTTTTGTATTACAATACATTGGTTTTCTTCCACTTTTTGCCTATATATAATTATAGTGTACATATTGTCATTTTATTTGGCAATTTCAGTATGATTATTAGAACTCCAGCTTGGAGTGGTAATCAAAGAAGCAATCTACAGCACAGAGTGCCACCTTGCACTCCACACACTCCAGGGTTGACTTTTTACCTGACCTCGGCTTCACCCTGCTGTTGTAGCAGACATGGCACCGCTTCTGCTGTGTTCTTCCGGATTCATTCTGAGGCAGGGAACCAAGCCTGTGCCTAGTCAAGTATTGAGCAGACTGCAAGCGGTCAATAACGGCGGGCCCAGGATGTGCCACTGCCCTCTGTGGCATAGCATACTTCTCCAGGAGCTCCGTCAACACCTGCTTTTGGAACCTCCGCAGGCTATTGAACTTCATGGGTGTGTTCACATTCCGAAGCTTGTATATGTTGTAGGCATTCAGAACTGACATGTCCACCATATGCAGAAAGAACTTTTTGTACCATCTGCACGAGGTACGCAGGCAGTCAATGAAGCCTATCTGCATGTCGGACTTGTCCACCAGCCTCATGTTGATGTTGTAGTCCAGGACAGCATCGGGCTTGGTCACCCTGGCCTGGGTGCGGCGATCCACCTTGCCAGTCTCCACCATTTCCCCCTTGTGGATGGTGGTCAGGAGGTTGACCTTCCGCTGGTCGTGCCAGTGGATAGCCAGAATGGGCCCCGACTTCTTCTTGAACACATCACCTTTTTTGGTCTTTGGAGGGAAAGGTGGCATGCCCTTCCTTTTCCCTCGTACTGTGCCTACAGTCCCCGTCTTGCGCTCATGCAGGTACTGTGAGAGAGTGGGGGACGTGTAATAATTGTCCGTGTAGAGGACGTGATTCTTATGAAAGTAGCGGTCCATCATGGCTTGCACCACTGCTCCGCCAAAGCCAATGAGGGGGTCCACAAGCAAGTCCCCTTCCTTCCCGCTGTAGACCAGGAAGTCCAGGACATAGCCAGTTTGGCAGTCGCACAGCACAAAGAATTTTATGCCAAAGCGATGTCTTTTTGAGGGGATGTACTGCCGGAAGCTGAGTTTTCCCCGGAACAGCACAAGAGACTCGTCAATGACGACCTTGCGGAAGGGCTTGAAGTAGGAGGTGAAGCGTTCTCGCATCATCTCATACAACGTCCTAATCTTCCACAGCTTGTCTGGGAGGTGGACGTCAAGGTTGGTGACAAGATGGAGCGCTGCGAGGATATCAAGGTACCGGTCGCGAGACATATATTTCCCGAAGGCAGGGGTGGATATCAGATCATTGGTGATCCAATAGTCAGGCAACCTATGCTTCTTGACATGAGGCATTAGCATGGTGAGTGCCAGGAACACCATGAACTCATTATGAGTCACTGGGGTCCACTGCCTCATGTGGCCCTTGGTCACCTTTCCCAAAAAGTGGACCTGGAATTGGTGCTGCTTATTTGTCTCTTTGACAACATAGCCTACCACCTCCTCATCAAAGAAGGCCTCAAACAGTTCGTGTGGTGGAGCATTGGGGCCTGCAGGAAAATTGGGGGTAACGCCTGAACCCTCCAGTACCTCATCAAAAGCTGGCACATCAGGGTTGTATGCATCCTCATCAACTACGTCTTGCCACTGAAAAACGTAGAATGGGTCTTGTCTACGCTGACGAGGAGCTCCAGCTGGTGGCCCAGCACGCCCACGGCCAACTCGGGAGGCGCGCGCCCTAGGGCGGCGAGGGCGGCGGCCAGGGCGGGGCAGCACGACGGGCAGCACGACGCCGGGCCAAGCGGATGGGTCGAGGGTCGTCGATGTCCATATAGTCATCGTCAGAGTGGTCATCTTGCCCTGACGGTGGACCTATGTAATCATGGCCAGAGTCTTCAGAGAGGTGCCCTTCATCATCAGTGGCCCCCACATAATCTGGCGGGGAACCAGTGATGCGTGGGCGGCGTGCGGGTGGGCGAGGTGGGGAAGGAGTGGCAGGTGAGGCTGTGTCCCCCCGAGGTCCCGGGCTCCTTGGCCTGCGACGAGTGACAGAAAGCAATGTTTCACTGTCACTAGGGCCAGGTATTGGTGATGCGAGCTCAAAGACTTCTTCAGGAAGACATGTTGAAGGCGGGAGAGGTGGGGAAAGTTGCGGGGACGTATGGCTGGGGCCGGCCGGGGTGGACGCCGCGGGAGCCTCGAACAAAACTCTCTTACTTTTCTTAATTTTCTTGGTATATTTCCTACCTTTCCCCTTTTCGGCAGCAGTATGTCTCCTGTCGGGGGACCTAGGAGGCAAATAGGCCGAAAGTGTGGGTCCTCAACCCTTGGCAATGGTGGGGGTGGTGGGGAAGAATGCGGGGCATCCGGGTCATCTTGGGTGGCGTGGGTAGATAAGGGAGACAATGGCGGACGAGAAGGGTCACCACGCTGACCCTCACTCACAGCCTCATCCTCACCAAGTAGTTTTGCTTGTTCCCTAGCTGCCGCGGCCGCCTTCTCAAGTATTTTCTGCTTATACAAATGTAGCTTGAAAGGCGATTTACCAGGGGAAGGGCTTGGCGTCGTGTCACTTAAGCGAAATTTGGTGAGTGACCTTGAACTCTCCCACTCGCTCACTCTCTCAAGTTCACTGTCTTTAGGTAAACCAGCTTCCTCAACAACTGGTACATCACCTTCATCACTGTCATGTTCTCTCGCAAATCCCAGGAATTGCTCTTCTTTATCACTCTCATGGCCATAATCACTCGACTTATAATTACTGGAGTCGTCACTGACTTCATCATCAACATTATGCTTGGCATCAGCTCGCTCATAAAGTCTCAATGTCGTCTCAATACCTCCGGGAGATAACACATTTAGGCGATGGCGTCGGGGTAAGGCGCGACGAACAAGCAAGGGCGTCGTAGGAAGCACGGTATCGGACACAGCGGAATCACTATTTGGCGTACTGTCCATGATGGCGTCGGGGTAGATACTGTTGCTGTGGCGGAGTTTACGCCTGGTGGCGCCACCTACCGTCCCACGATACCGAAAATGTACGCGCGGCATTCGAAAGCACGCATGCAAGCAATGGGCGTTCAAGAGCCCTTCCGGGTTGCGCGGGCCGAGGTTGTTATGGGCGTTCAAGAGCCCATCCGGGTTGGAGGGGTTAAGCGTTGTTTCCACATAGCGATTTTGATTAGTTATTTTGTCTTTTTACTGTGTTCGTATATGTTTTGGTTTGTTTATTTTGCAAGTTTTACATTATAATATACTGTACTGTACTTCCATAATTTGAAATAGATGAAGTCCAGGAATATTTATGAGTGGGCTAGAAACTATGGCATCCGAGTGTACCTTAGGCTTTGTCATTTTACTAATTGCCTGAATGGCACTCTGCCCTCAACGTCAGTATTCAACTGTATATTATATTTGGGCAGTTGTGCGTGAGGGTACGATGGCAGCCTCAGGACTGTCACGGGCGGACGTGGAGCTGCGGACTCGTCGGGAGAGAGTGAAACGCAAGATGTTACAGAACCTTCACATCTTTGTTTCTCCCACTCGGCTCTGTATCAACAATATCCCGCCCAATACTAATAATAAACAACTCCGAGCCATCTTCAAGAAACACGCACCAGAAGGAGCTCAAATCACTGAGGTTAGACATAATTATATATGTTTGTACTGTACTACGGTTACTGTCGTGGTATTGATTGAAAAGGTAATTATAGTAAAGCAAGTAATTTCAGTTTTTAACTATTCATTATTGTAGTCATCAACATTCTGCCAAAAGTTAGAGACAAACGACTCCAGGGCATCATGCACTGGCTGGAGCTCATATTAACATAGTTTGCCTTAGGTTAGGAGCGCATGGTGTCGTTTACTCCTGAAGGTGTCAGTGGATTTCATCCAATTTATGTGAAGATCGGCACCGCCCAATTGAAAATTGGCTTTTTTTCTGAATTGGGTAAAAATGAGCATAGAATTTGTACCACTACTAATAATAAAACTTGTCACAAAATCCCATGCATCATCTTTATTTACTGTTCAATCAACTCACTAAAAGTGTTTCTTGATTTTTTTGCATATAATTTATTGATATCATATTTAGTTTTGGAATCGAGCAATTAGAAAATTCTGTGAAATTTGTTTCCATTTATTTCATACTTTGACGGCTTGCTGTGCACGAAAAGGGGAGAGTATAAGAAAATGGCATGCAAAATTTAACCCTCAACTCGCGGTGCCCGTCATATGACGGGAGAGAGAATATTGGCCACCCCTGCGGCGCCCGTCATGTGACGGGTGCCATTTTGAGGCCATTAGAGGGAAACCGAGCGTTGGGGGGAACGATAGGCGACCTCGGACCGCTCGCCACCGTTATGTGGCTGTCATTGAGGCTTACTGTATCTCATCCCTGCCTCCCTACTACTCTCAACAAGGATAAAATCGGGAAAAATACCTAATTTTAGGGTATTTTTGCCTTCAGTTGCACGATCGTTGCAAGAGAACCCGTGGTCGTAAAAGGATGATTCAGGTGTCATTGGAAAGCTCTATATTATCGCCTTTTCACGGATATATATTGTTGTATTACACTC
The DNA here is from genome assembly GCA_032716605.1 of Paralithodes platypus. NCBI lineage: Eukaryota > Metazoa > Arthropoda > Malacostraca > Decapoda > Lithodidae > Paralithodes > Paralithodes platypus. The sequence continues at coordinate 33,412,404 of CM064541.1, read as the reverse complement.
TGGCTCTTCCTTATGCATGAAAAATAGCATGGAATGAAGCTCATTATCTGTAAATATACCCGCCAGGCGCTACGGTGATGTAAACAAGACTGCCCGCTCTTTGGGAGTTAAAGATTTTTTGTTTGCGCACTGTCCAATAGTACAGTACAGTATATATATGAACCTCATACGATCAGTAGTTACTGACCTATTTAATTTCAAAGGCCGGTAATTTATGCATTGGGAAAAGACCCGCAAAGTTTGAGAAATGTTTTTTCAGGTCTTATTATATATCAGAACGTAATTTTAGCAAATTTTGAAATCGACAGGCTTCGTAACTATTGATCATAGGAGGATCATGTATATACCATTGGAATGGTCGTAAAAGTCACTATAAACTGTGCCAGCCATTTTTATCTACCCACTTTCGTTCATGCACAGCGTGTTGTCAAAGTTGGAAAAACTAACTCACAACATAATTTGGCGAACTTTGAAATCAATAGGATCAGTAACTACTGGTCGAAGGAGGATCATTCATATACTGTACCACTGGAAAGCGCATGAAAATATCTATAAACTGGTAGAGCCAGGATCTTATACTACCCCCATTCTCCCCCCCCCCCCCCCAGTTTCATAATTTTCCATTCATGAGAAATCTGCTGCTATTGGTGTAAAATTTGTGCCAGGTTAAACAAAATCTGAGTATACTGTACCTATCCTATTATTTATATATATGGTATCTATCGTATCTTATCTTTGTCTAGTTATCTATTTACGAGTTTCTGTATCTCTCTCTCTCTCTCTCTCTCTCTCTCATGTTTGCCCAGTGCCGAATAATGAAGAATCTGCGTGAGGTGGACGAGGGAGGTCGGGCTGAGAGTAAAGGCTACGGGTTCTTGTCCTTCACTGAACACGAACACGCCCTTACTGCTCTCAGAAACGTCAACAATAACCCCACCATCTTTACCACTCATAAGGTATGTGTAGAAGTTTATTAATTATAATTATTATTATTATTATTATTATTATAATTATTATAGGTACGTAGGAGAGTGGGACAGCAGGAACCCTTATTTGGCCAGAGTGGACAGAAGGATGCTATGCTAGTACGGACATATTGAACGAATGGGAGATGAAAGGCTTACAAAGAAAGCATATGAGTCAGAAACAATGGGAGGGAGAGGAAGACCTCGGATGAGATTGAGAGATGGTGTAGTAAAAGCGTTGGAAGATAGAGAGATGACTGAAGAACAGGGAAGAGAAGTGATAATGCATAGGAATGAATGGAGAATGCTTATGAATAAACGAGTGATAACGCGGTCATTGGGAGAGAGGTTCAGGTGCCAGTTGGACTAGATAATAGTCCGTCAGGTGCCTGGCCTGGGGAGCCGGTGTAAAGGGTCATTCATGCCTGGATGTGAGATAGGCGGGCATTGTGGTGGTGAGATTTGCTGTGTGTCTGCTTGCTGAGACCGGAGCCTCTCCGGAAGGTCTGGGACCTGGGAATCTTTTGCTGGAGACCCCAAATGGGCATAGGTCTCTGGGTCTTCTCCTGGGCGACCTAGATGTATGTAAATTTGGTATTTTGTTTTTTATGTTGTGGAAATCGGAGCCTCTCTGGGGGATCTGGGACCTGGGAATCTTTTACTATGTATTTTTCCTGGATGACCTAGATGTGTGTATTTTTGTGTTTTGTTTTGTTTTTCTGATGTGTTGTGATGTCCCTATTCGGGCTCTGTCTCGAGTCGACCACCCCCATTAAAAAAAAGAAAGGGAAGGAAAACTGGGGTAAGTGCCAGAGTATATACATACATACCGGTACATAAATGTTGAATATTTTGCAGAGACCAGTTGTTGAGTTTTCCCTGGAGAACCAGGCGGTATTGCAAGCCCGAGAGAAGAGGAAGGTGAAGAGTAAGGAGAAGAATCCTGTGTGGATCAACAAAAACACTCCTGCCAACGATCACAAACCGGTTACTAAAGGTATGGAATGGACAATCTTTCATTGATCTCTCTCTTTTCTGTCTCCTCTCTCTCTCTCTCTCTCACTCTTTCTCTTTCTCTTTCAGTTAATCATTTATTAAAATAAATGTTGAACTCTTGTAAATTTTAATAGAAATAGCTATATATAAATGAATGTAATCCCCTTGTATGGTTAATTTCCTAAGCAAGATATTAGCTCCAAAGATACCAGATGAGGAACGCATGTTGGCAAAGGATCTGTTTAACCCTCTCACACACAGGATGCAATTTGAGCCTATTCTGGGATACTTTAAAGGCTTTGTAACCATCATGGGTGTTTATAAACCTTTAGTTTATTTACTTCAACCTCTGCAGTTGTCTTAAGTTAGCTGTGGGCAAAAAACTAATTTTGGGGAGGTAATTATATAATTGATAGAACTCTATTTCTGATTGCTAATCGGCAAGCCCCGCATCCACATGTGCGTGAAAGGGTTTAAAAAAATATATATATATACTGGTATATATATATAATAAATAAATAAATAGATACCCGTAAATATATAAATAAAATAAACCACAGGAGTCTTTTGTTTGTTCTAGAAGCTTTGGGATTCTGAATGCATGAGGACTTGGTATACAGTTGCCCACATAAGTAGTTGTTGTTGTTGTTGTTGTTCCCTAAGCTGCCTGGCCGAACAACCCCGAGTCCTTAAGGAAGGCCATGGCCACGGTCGGGCTTTCCCACAGAGCTCTCAAAGAGTGTAAATTGTGTTGTTAGCGTAAGTGGTTGTGTGAAATGCAGTCTTCTATGATGTGTTTAATGGTATGGGGTGCTGTGTTACAACCCGGGCAGGTGTCGATGACAGAGTCATTGAGTCTCTTCTGATAGCTCAGAAGAGCTGGATGGTGTCCGCATCTCAGCCTGGCCAGGTGGACTCTGTCCTCGCGAGGAAGGGAGGATTCAGAAGGATGGATTTCGGGAGGTCGTGCTTGCAGCTGCGTGTTGTCTATGAGTGAGTGGATGGAACGGCGAGTGATATGAGTATGGATGTGCTTCCAGAAGTTGGTTTGGGGTGGGCAGGGAGGGAGAGAAGACAGTATTTGTGTGTGATAGCGTGTGCTGGGTGTTGTTTTGATATTTCTTGGTGTCTGTGGGTGTGTTGCCATGTAGTGTAGTGGGTGGTGTTGATTCGTGGAGGCTGCTGCCAGGAATTGTGTGCCTCTCATGGCTAGATGATCTTTGACTTTGAGGACTTTGGTTTCTTGATGTAGGTGATCTGTGGGTGTCGTAGCTCCACATAAGTAGTTATTCCTAGTTGTGATCTTAACCCCCTCCGACATCTTAAATTAACTTACTTACGGATTGGCAGAGCGCCCGGTATTTCCCCCACACCACTCTCTCTTACACTGAGGGACCGGGAGAAGTCGGAGGAATTTGGGGTTGTCACCAGCCGACAGATTCTGATCTAACTTACCTAACTTACTGAGGTCCATACGACGCGATTTCGCGTCATAAACTTATTATTCAGCTATTTCACTATGACGCAATCGCGTCATATGATACTCTTGAGCGGTACCGCCATATGACGCGATCGCGTCATAGATGACGGAGATGGTTAAGTATGATAGTAAATAGTCCGAAAGAATTGCAAGTGTGTTTTCTTTTAATTACCTGAAGAGTTAACCACTACACAAGAAACTACACTTGTATTTCAATCATGCGCATTATGTTGCCATGTATAAGATTACCGAGAAGAACAGAACTTATGTGGCCAACTGTACAAATGTATTGGTGTATCGGTGATAATCAGGTGGCGACATGAACCTGTTTCCGCACCCTCCTCAGCTCCCTGCCTTGGAGTGGCTTCGGTCACCCGGGCTTTGTTAGTGGTAAGCAGGGAAGGTTTTGTGGGGGCGCTCATTTATAAATGGCCTTGGCCTTGCTCGAGACCTTGGGGCTGTTCGGCCAGACAGCCTGGGGAACAACAACAACAACCTGTTTTTATTTTATGGCTATGGTACGTGACGATAGTGCGTTGTTATGTGTGCGATTAGTTTGCTTGGGAAACAGATTAAGTTGCTCATGTAGTAATGTACACCCTATGTGGTGGATTGTGGTTTTTTTGTTTATAAATTATTATTTTACTTAAGCGTTGTTTCCACAGCGATTTTGATTAGTTGTTTTGTCTTTTTACAGTACTGTGTTCGTATAAGTTTTGGTTTGTTTATTTTGCAGTTTTACATTTTATGTTATGGCTATGGTACCATTAGAGGATTATATTAACTCAGGAAAGTACCCAGGAATAAGATAAGAAACATCTCAATCCTCTCACTTCACAGGTCCATCATAAAGTGAAATATACCACCTGATGATATCCAGAATAATTTGAAGCATGGCATCTTCGTACTATATGGGTTGATGTAGTGTTGTTTAGGTTCACCCCTTCTGTACCAGCAATATCTTTCATTTTATTATTACTGTATTTAGAAAGTTTGTGCAGTTTAAGACAGATCTGAGGTAGTAATATGGGTTAAGTGAGATAGTTTGAAGCCTATTAATTGCTGTAGGCCGTATTTAACCCCTTCTGTACCGGTGATGTCTTTTGTTGTTGTTGTTGTTCCCTAAGCTGCCTGGCCGAACAGCCCCGAGTCCCTGAGGAAGGCCATGGCCACGATCGGGCTTTCCCACAGAGCTCTCATTGAGTGTAGATTGTGTTGTTGGCGTAAATGGTTGTGTGAAATGCAGTCTTCTATGATGTGTTTAATGGTATGGGGTGCTGTGTTACATCCCGGGCAGACGTCGACGACGGAGTCATCCAGTCTCTTCTGATAGCTCAGGAGAGCTGGATGGTGTATTTATATTTGTTTTCAGCTAGATTTATGCAATTATATGTAGCTTAGGAAGGATATATGGTAGCTAAAAGGTGTAATTGATATACAGTAGTCTATAGCTTTTTAACTGGCAGATATCCTTCCTAAGCTGAATAAAATCGTCAAATAGTAGCCAACATAAAGTGAAAAGGACATTGCCGGTATAGAAGGGGTTAATGGAATAAAATCATCTTCTAGCAGCCAGAATAAAGTTATAAGGGCGGCACCGGTACTGAAGGGGTTTATTATATTGTCCGACAGTTGGTCCACCAGCAGCAGCAGCAGCAGCAGCAGCAGCAGGAGGAGGTGATGAGACACTACCCAGCTACATGGGGTCCAAGGGTGACCCCAGTAAACCATCACTGCCAACCAATATTGGACCCAAGGTAATGTACTAATAATTAAACTTTACTTTTAGATGACAGATTTTAACATTTGATTGAGTAAAAGCTGTACAGTAATTCATAATTTGTCTACATTTCTAATTGATACTGGTACCTACTGTACCGTACGGTACCGTCACCAAATAAGAAATACAACATTCTCTCTTTTAGGTGGAAATCTTGATCTCTCTACTAAATATTAACTGTGGTCCTATTATAGTAATGTAGTTTTTAACCCTGTGCACTCCCTTGATTGACAGGACTAGGGAGTGCCCTTGTTATAGTGACTTTACTGGACCTGGACATTTGCCATGAATCGCTAGACCCAAGTGTCCAAACTATTGACATCTACCAATGACACGTGGGATGGATCGAACTGCCAACACTTTGATAAGCATTCGGGTGCGCCACCGACCATGTCACGGTCCGCAGCATAGTAAATGGAATTGTATTGTGCATCCTCGTGGTGTGTCTCGCCCTCGGTACTGCATTTTATTCCATCTTGCTGTGATGTTTTCTTCCTTAGGCCTGATCTTTCTCATTCTTTTCCCTTGATAACTTCTTGGTTGGTGCTGCAGTGTACAGCAGCAGTTCTTGCCACATCCTTCGGCCCTGCCCTATAAGAGTTCTGATGTGGAGCTCATGTGGTCACCTTCCTAGATTTGATTGCCTCTTGCCCTTCCCTATCTATCTATCTATCTATTGTATCTAGTGTAGCGTTCGCCACCTGCAAGTGGCACCGAAGAGCGCGCCGCCCCTCGGTATTTTCTATAAGGTTCATTCCCCTATCTTGTCTTGAATAGTTGTCCATCTTGTTCTAATCCTTTGGACCAGCCCTATGAGAGTGGCTTGGTTAAATTAATTTATAAAAGACAAAATAATATTAGCTTAAGCTAATTATAGTTGGTTGGGAAATATTGTAACCATACTGTAGGGGTAGTTAAAAAGTTGTGATGCATTCTTAACTCCCCAAATTTTATCCACAAAACCAACTGGCTATGGTGAATTATGGTAGTTTTACACCATCGCAGCACTACCTACATTGAAGTTACTTAATTCTTTCACAACATTTGGCTAATGTTAAAAATATAATGGTCGGTAGTGCCTCTGACTGCTAATAGAGGGGTCGGCAATTCGATCCTACCCTGTGCCATTAGTAGACGTCAGAGTTTGGACACTCAGGTTTAGCGATTTGTGGCAAATATTCAGTAAAGTCCCAGTAACAAGAGCACACACCCTAGCCCTGTCAGTCAAAGGAGTGCACAGCATTAAAAACTGTATCATGACTGTCATGATTTTATTCTCATTAACGCCTTACGAGCGGGCCCGTAAGGAATTTCTACTACCCGCCAAGCGGGTGGTTTTACCCTAAATGGCCTTGTTTCTGTGCTCTTTTTCATGCATAATCAAGAGCCAGAGCGTAATACAATTATGTATCCCTGAAAGGGCATTAATTCAGCTTTCCAATGACACCAGAACCATGCTCCTACGACCACGCGTTATCTTGCAACGATCGTGCAAGACGAAGGAAAAATCCCTAAAATACGGTAATTTCTTGACATAATACCCTGTGTAGTGAGGGAGGGAGGGTGGATGTGTGTGGAGTAAACGTCAGTAGGCCCGCTGGACCCGTGGCGAACGGTCAGAGCCCGACCTACGCTCCGCCCACCGCTCGTCTCTCGGAGGCAATATTGCTCCAAAATTGCACACGGACTAAAGTCGGACCCCGCTCTTTGGGCAGGTGTTCTCTATATGGACTTAAGTCGGGCCCCGCTAATAAGGGGTTAATGATGTAGAGGCTGGCATACTCGCTCAGTTTGGCCTGTCATGTCTCGGTACCACACAAGCTATAGTCTGTTTCTTTTCAACTGACAGTAAATTCAGAGTTTCCATCAGGATTTCTCAGTTATTTGGAAGGTTTTGTAGTGATATATGGTGCTGATTATATAAACTTGATCTTAATATGATGCAGAGACATCGTGGTTTCATATTTTTCCATTACATATCGATAAATTAGCTGCTATGTGATTCAATTTACCGTCAGTTGAAAAGAAACAGAGTTTAGTTTGAATGTGTTTGTGTTAGTAGGTGGTTTGATAGTTTGTGTTGGATTCATAGGTTTGCAGAAACTGTCTAACAACCCCACACACTCTCTATTTAGCTTCATATTGACCAGTACAGTTTTAAGACTAACTTGTCAAACTGAGTGTGTGGCCACATTTAGACTTCACTTCAATTTTACTGTATCCATTATATGAATGTACGACTGTCTGCCACAATTCTATCCTAAATAAAGTCGTCATGCTCTCGGTCATGATTTGGTCCTTAACTCCTGTACCGGCGATGTCTTTTTCATTTCATCATAGCGATATTTAGACAATTTTATGCAATTTAAGAAGGATCTGAGGTAGTAAAAAGGATTAAGTGAAATATTTTGAAACCTGATTGCTGGGGCCTTTCTAAACTGAATAAAATCGTCTAATAGTAGCCAGAATATAATTAAAAAGACATCGCGGTACAGAAGGGGTTAATGATGACATAAAATTATTCTCAAGCACTTATTGTAATTCACTATCTGTCCTGTAGATTCGTCAGCGTGAGGCAGGTAAAGGCAAGATCAGCCGTAAGCAGTTCAGGAAGGCCCAACAAGACAGAGTACTGGGACGCAAGAGACACAGACAACCACAGTCTGACCTGCCATCCAACAAGAAGATAAGGTCACCACACTTTTTATTTGTTACAATATTTACTCTTAGTCTTGGATTACCGTAAAATAGACTAACTTCACATAGGGAGGAATACTTCAAACATTTCTGGATACAATGTCTGAAGTTCGTCCATTTTGCTTGTATGTTTACCATTATTATAACTTGTTTGGGCTTCCTATGGCTTGTAGTTTTCATTAAATTTTGTATGTATGTATATATGTATATACACAGGCGCATACCCCATAGCTGGGGGTGGCCCACTCAAGACAGAGTCCGAAAAGGGATAACACAGTACAGTACAACATAAAAAAAAAAAAATATAAATTCATACACATCTAGGTCGCCCAGGAGAAGACCCGAGACCAAGGATCACTAAATGTACTTACATACTTAGTGAGTGATGTGTTAGTATTGACACAGCCACGGGTTTCACACTATCAAACCCAGCTCCAGTCATACTATTGGATTAGGGGACCTCCACATTTAGTGGAGGCGAAAAGAACCTGCCCCACATATCTTCCTGTGTGGTGTACAGTCGCGCTAATAAGTGATGTCTCGGCACCAAGTATGTTTTGATCAATAATTGGTATCAGCAATATCTAGGCTTCATTTCTTCATATCGAATGAAATATACCGACATGTTCCTACACTTACCCACCGTATTCAACATCTGACATACATTAATACAGCACAGAGCAAGCCAAACGTAATGACAGCTGGGACATGACTTATTAGCGCCACTGTACAAGGTGATTACAAGGGGGGATAAGGTGAAAGTCTGGACTAGCTGTCAGCCCATATAGTAAAGTCTGCTGAGATCACTCATGTTGTAATACTGTTGAGGCTGGTGTGGTGCAGATAGTTGCTGCAGAAGGACTATTATTTGAAGCACTACTAGTGCTTCAGCATCAGCTACAGTGATTATGTGATGGAGCTGTGTTATGGCAGGACTTTATTGTATTCCAATCTAACTGCAGAAAGGAAACCTTGTCTGAGCCATTACAATGGAAAAGGACATTGAACTATTGTATGTACTGTACCGGTATGTACAGTATTTACATGTACCATAATGTTCATCATCATTGTTTTTAGTCAAAGCTTGTGCATTGGTCAGTGCTATTCACATTACCTATCTGTAATGTTAGCTTTGTATTCTAACCAATTTGATATTCAGATTGATATTTAAAATGGACACAAAGAAGTATGTCAAACAGATTGAACCAGTGCATGTAGGCTGAACTGTGGAGTTGCTCCATTTGTTATACTGTATAAATATTTGTTCAAGAACTGATAGACATTGTCTTTAAAACAGGACCGAAAACCAGCCAACACCCAGCACCACTACGGAAGGCGGCGAGAAGAAAACCAGGAAGACCAAGAAGAAGAAGATAACTAAACACATGCAGACAGAGATGAAGAGTGAGAAGGCATTTGACTCCATGGTTCAAAAATATAAGCAGAAGATTGCCTCCGCCAGTGCTGCTGCCAATTCCAAGAAGTGGTATGAGGACTGAGAGGTGTGTTCATGTTGGATAATGTGGGTATAGTATAGTGCTGTTCTCCGGCCGGTTCATTGAACCGAGAACCACTGGTTTTTCGCTTCCGGTACAGGCTCGGACAGTTTCCGGTTTGCCACTTGTACCTGGAAATGAACCGGGCAACTTTTTTTCCTTTTTTCTTCATAAATGTACTTAATAAATTGTGAAAGGTTTCATTACTGTACATCAGTTGCAGAAAAACAGTACTAAGGTACAATTAATATATTAGAATAAATGAATAAAAACACAGGAAAATTAACCCTTTCATTGTGGGACCCGTTTAGGAACGTTATGGCAATTTAAAGCAATTTACATCGTAAATACTTTTGTTCATTAATAAGCGAGATAGATAGATAGGGACAGGGAAATGTCGGTAGATGAGAATAAGATTAGAATCAGGGAAGGGAGACCTCAAAATGATCAAAATTAAAAATATAGTCATCACCTAACTGACGGTGCCCGTCATATGACGGGTGAGAGATAAATGGACTATCCTCCGGTACCCGTCATATGACGGGCGGCATTTTGAGCACATTATCCGCTCTGAGAGAGAGTCCACGCGTTGGGAGGACGATAGGCGGGCTCTGACCGTTCGGCACGACCACAGTGCCGCGACTGAGACCGCCACTGCAACATTTCACACCCTCGGCCTTGCGAGATCAGGAAAAAAATTGGGAAATTACCTTATTTAGGGATTTTTCAGGTTGCGCGATTGCTACAGGATAACCCGTGGTCGTACAAGGATGATTCAGGTGTCATTAGAAAGCTCTATTATTGCCCTTTCACGAATACATAATTGTATTACGCTCTGGCTCTTCTTTATGCATGAAAAGAGCATGGAATGAAGCTCGTTTAGGGTAAATATGCCCGCTTGGCAGGTAGTTGATGTTACAAACGGCCCCGATTTTTGGGGGTTAAAGAGTTATCAACTGTTTGATGAACCAAAATATATGAGAGAAATAACTTTATGAGCTTTAGTTTACTGGTAATTCTGATCTTCATAAATGTGGACTCCATGTTTGAATTACATGACTTTTACTGAAATACAGTAATCATAAGTAATGTTACTAATGTATAAAGTTATATACATTATCCATATCCAGTTACTCTGAGCCTTCTCACATTTACAAAAGTTAGTTACCAACACAATAAACATTAACTAAAGTACTAAACCTGAGTTATTGAGTTTTTCAGTGGTGACTGGCTCATGCTTTCAGTTCACCATAAAGGATCGTATGGTACCATGGGGCATCAGCATTCAATAAAGACAAATTCTGAAATTTGTTTATTTGGTATAGGCCGAATGGATACAAGCCAAAGAAAGAGGGAGAGCTAGAGAAAAAAAGCGAGGTGGGCCCCCTTAACCCTCCAGCCCCGGCTACGCATTACATAAATATTCCCCGAAACCCGGGTGTTTTGGCCGAAAAACATCTAGGCTAGGCTACCGTATATTTGTTATTCTGACTACTTCCCGCATTCCCACGCATCCCCAAGCGTAGCTGTGTTATTTACCTGTAGAATGGCATTAAGTAGAGCTCTCTAAGTCAACTGGTTGAGTTGTGATGATGATTTCATTGGATAACTTTATGGCAAAAACAGCCACTTTACACTACTTTTCGATACTTAACAACAACATACAGGCACACACGAACAAGCGACGCTCTCCTTCTTGTGGCCGGAGATGCGGGGCGTCGGTCCAGCCGGCTGTTGTTTACATGCGTCGGACCGACGCCTCGCACACCAAGCTCACAGGCTTTGAGCTCATGGGTGTTTCAGAGCCCTTCCGGGCAGCTCGTGTATACTTTTTTATGGGCGTTCAAGAGCCCTTCCGGGAACAGAGGGTTAATGCACGAAATCCGGGGGCTCATATGATCCCGATCGCTGTGTCCGGGTACCCTTTTGGTACAGGCAAACTTCATAATTCAGTACCTACTGATTGAGACCACCTAGAGCAGTAAATATTTTTTGCAAATTGTAGAACTTTTTGTTATCTGTAGAATTCCGTTGAGATGACATCGCTACGACGCGTGGTTGCCGTGTTATGATAATTTTTTGCCGCGCATTTTGCCTCCCGGATTTCTGCCAATTTTTGTTTTTGCCTCATATGAGGCCTCCCGGATTTCGAGGGTTTAGAGGGTGACGTGTGGCGCCCTTGCCGCCCCAACTGAACTAGTGACCACTGATCCAAGTAAACAATACTATTGGTCTGTAAATATAAGTACAGAGAACAGAGATATAGAGATCAGATCTGTGGGAGATAGAAAATATTTACCCACATTCTATCTATCTATTGCCTGATGCCGTGATCCTCGAAGGGGTGGCCACGAACGAACCGCCCCCATGCATCTCTGTCCCCAGTCAGTCGACGCCCCTCCTCCCAACCAGCACCGCCCTCATCCATATACTTCCTCACTCCATCCTTCTACCTCTCTTTCGGTTTACCTCTTCCTCTCTGTCCTTCCACCTCGCTCTCGTACACCTTAGTCATTCTCTCGCTTCCCATACGTTCCATATAGCCGAACCATCTAAAGGTGTTCCCATTCACACTTTCCAGCACATCTACCACCACACCACACCTTCTTACTTCCTCATTCGTCTGTCTATCCCTCCATGTAACTCCGCACGCACTTCTCAAGTAACTCATTTCCACCCCTCTCACTCTTGGTCCGAGTCTCTTCTCAAACGTCCATGCTTCGCTTCCGTAAGTCAGTGTCGGGATTACCACACTCGTGCAAGGACTTCTTTACTTCCATACTGACCACCCACATTCTGATAGGACCAATTCTACTAAAAATTATGGCAAACTGTTAATTTATTTTACTGTCAATTTATATTTTCAGATACTAGTATTAATGATATTGTACAGATTGATAAATATAATGTATCATATTGTTATTGATAAAAGTAGTGTATGATCAATTCCTTTCATTTGACCACACACAGTGGTATTAGTTTATTGCTAAAGTTTATTCTTTGTGAGGAGTTTAGAAATCACATCCTCCAACCTCTCATAATCACATCCTCCAACCTCTCATAATCACATCCTCCAACCTCTCATAATCACATCCTCCAACCTCTCATAATCACATCCTCCAACCTCTCATAATCACATCCTCCAACCTCTCATAATCACATCCTCCAACCTCTCATAATCACATCCTCCAACCTCTCATAATCACATCCTCCAACCTCTCATAATCACATCCTCCAACCTCTCATAATCACATCCTCCAACCTCTCATAATCAGAAATAGACGAGCAATAGAACTAGCATTTCTGCCATTTGAGAAAAGTGATTCAGTAAATAGGTGTGGATTTTTTTTTATTAGTCTTGGCAAATCCAACGGCAAGGCTATTAACCTAATTGCAGTGACGACTTGTCTAATTTGACTGCTAAGTCGTCACCCCAACCGCAGTTAAAAAGAAAATGTCTAGAGTCTACTCCTTAACTTGCTCTAGGAGACGTTGTACACTAACCAAGATTACCACCAAAGGTAAAAAAAGCATATAAGAGAAGAAAAATAAATTTACTTTGGTTACAGCTGAAATCCCATCCCATGTTCTGTAATGTGCAGACCCTTGTCGAACCTGCGCATGAGCGACCTTCTGTTATAATTTGTTTGCGCGCCTCCATTTGCCAAGTCCGACTTTTGTTGTGTTCTAACAATTCACCCTGTTACCAGGTATGTGTCGGCTTCTATGGCCTTCCTTTTTGTTAGACAGATGTTACGTGATCTAGGGCACACGAAAACGGGCTCCAAAGTGTGTTGGACGTATATAGACGTCGTTGGCACTGGCTGCGTTCAACTGGCTCTATGTATATACACGTCATTGGCAGACGAAACGTTAACCCTCGGAGCCCGGATGGCTTTCGTGAAGCCAAATAGCTAATTGGCTAATAAGTTCATTGGTTGGTTGGTGAAAACAAATATGAATTTATCCAGGTTCAGGAGTAATTCCTAGCAAGACCTTCCTTTGTGGTTAAGTACCCCTTCCATTTGTCTAATCATTTAAGCTACCATAGAGCAGTTGGGAGTATGTACATGCTTAGATTAATATGCAGTATTCTAGAATGCATAATATATCATAGGCTTGTGCATAAACCTTTAACTGTCTTGATAGCATAATGCTTAGTGTGCAGAATTTCGGTGTGAGTTTCCTAGGTTCGAGTCCTTGAAGTACCACATGTATTCATTACTTTCATTGATTTCATTAATTTGGTTTATTTGTAAGATAATTGGTGGGTTGGTGAAAACAAATATAAAATTATAGGGCTATAGATTAAAACCACACAAGATAAAGTTTTGTTTGGCTGGCGGTCCGTGGCATGCACAACAAAAAACACACAGTCAGTCCTGTTCTAAAGTTCCTTGACAGAGCCTCCAAGACTAAAACAAACAGTAGTGGCCTCAGCACTGAACTTTTGACTTTCATTGGGGACTCTTCGTTGAAACCCCTATTCACTATAACTGCTGCCCGTGACCCCTCATATATTCTCAATATCACACGCACCAACCATTCCTCTACAAGTTTTCTCATGGCCCACTGCAAAACTTCCCTTGACACCCTGTCAAAAGGCCTTCTCCAGGTATACAAAAACTTGGTATAACTCTGTTTATCTCTTAAGAATTTCTTTTGCAGTTGCCTAAGAATTAAGATAGCATTGGTTGTGCCACATATTATCGCTTATTTTAAATACTGGAGAGTCATTGGTTCATCTGTCAGAAGTGGGAGGAGAGACAGTAGAGCCTCGGGGCTTGCGGAAGAGTACCTGCTGACGTCGTGTGACTCGGACCATGATCATTACCTACTTCCAGAAGCACATCCATACTCATATCTCTCACCGATCCATCCACTCACTCACAGGCAACACGCAGCTGCATGCACGACCTCCCGAAATCCATCCTTCCGAATCCTCCCTTCCTCGCGAGGACAGAGTCCACCTGGCCAGGCTGAGATGCGGACACCATCCAGCTCTTCTGAGCTATCAGAAGAGACTGGATGACTCCGTTGTCGACGCCTGCCCGGGATGTAACACAGCACCCCATACCATTAAACACATCATAGAAGACTGCATTTCACACAACCACTTACGCCAACAACACAATCTACACTCAATGAGAGCTCTGGGAAAGCCCTATCGTGGCCATGGCCTTTCTCAGGGACTCGGGGCTGTTCGGCCAGGCAGCTTAGGGAACAACAACAACTGTACCTGTAAATTTCGGGGCTAATGACTTCTAGGTCCTTAATCCGCCCAATACCAGCGATGGCAGAGAGCCGTCAGCTGATAAATCACTCCCCCAGTCCCAGCGACGGCTGCCAGCCATCAGTAATACAGTATACGATCCTTGTAACTGCCAGTATCAGATACCACGATGTTTGAGCACTGCTCTAAGACCTTGGCAACACTTCTCAGCTTATATCCAAGGCCCCACAGGCTGGGAGAGGCAGTATTCCTCTATCTTTTGAGGTGGGAGGTTGTTATGTCTTGCCTCTGAAGCCATTTTGGCCACATTGCTTGGGACTGGGGGGTACATTTATGGTAGTACCCTATGGTACAGTAGGGGTTAATGCATGCCCATATGTTAAGATAATAAGGGTTTAAATTATTTTGTCCTTAGGCCCTGTTTCCTATATATCTATCTATCTATATATATATACTCAGGCACATACCCCATTTTATTTGTATTTATTTTTTTGTGTTTAGCTGGGGGTGGCCGACTCGAGACAGAGCCTGAACAGGGACAACGCAAAACCCACCAAAACAAAACACAAATTCACACACATCTAGGTCGCCCAGAAGAAACCCAGGCAGATTTGGGGTCCCCAGCAAAAGATTCCCAGGTCCCAGACCTCCCGGAGAGGTTCCGGTCTCAGCAGGCACTACAATAAACATTAATGCCATCATATAGCTTAGGCTGTCACATAACTGGTTTTTTGTATAGGTATATCTTTACTAATTTTGACAACAAACTTGACGTTTGGGTGTTTTGCCCGTTTTTGCAAGCGTGAAAGTCAGGATCAAAGCCAAGATTAGTCAAAATTGCTCCAGAGCTACCTTGACTGATCTCAACTTCTCGATATGTAAACAAACTTTGTATCAATGTCCCGTCAGAGGCTTCTCTGTTGACATATGATTTGATTATACTAAATATATGTACGTAAAGTGAACATTATATTAGCTGATTTGTTTTCACGGTACCCAATATAGGTCAAGATGGAAGTCAAAATTATTTTTACTTTCAATTCTAGCAAAAACCCAGCTCTTATAAAATTACACACTAGCATACTAATGTGCCTTTACAAGGACAATAGAGCATTATGATTATATATACACATACAATTAGTATTACTAGGAATTATATTATTATTTTACATTAGTGATAGTGCCAAAACCAGTGCACATGTAGGGTGAAATAGGTGTAGCGAACACAAGACGGGAGAGTTGAGATGTTGACGTTGCTGCTTCTAGGTAGAAAGTGACCAGAATATCCCAGATGTTGCCGTCAATGGTGAAGAAAGAAAGACATAAAGCATTGGGATGTCACATGATTGCAAAAGATCTCAGCTCGCCAGAACATCCCATTAGTAGCAGTTGTTATTGCCTGAATTGGGTGGGTTACATTAAACTAGGATTTATTTTGTTATTTTTATTGATGAAACTGTAATACTGTACTGCATAACATGTAGCGCGCGCGCCCCCCCCCCCCCAAAAGTGATTCAAACAGTACTTGGCAGTTCAGTACAGTTTAATGTATTCTTAATTGATGGGATTTGAACATATGTGACTAAAGTAAATGCAATAGGCCAATGGCCTAACATTTACAACCTTAACACTAGGCTAATATTTAATACAGTAGTTAAAACTACAAAGTTCACTTCATTTATTTTACTTAACCACACATTATATTTCAGCATGAAATTAGTATTCCACACATCCACTACATACTTCCATCCTACTTCAGTTCAGTCAATAGTTCTCCAAAATCCTTGATGATAATTTGAGTGAAATGTTGAGAAAGACATTAACTCGATACTTCTGCAACATGAAACAAATACAATTTGTAATGGGCTGTTAGAAACACATGAGTATTGTCAAGGAAAAGTCATACTTTAATCACTTTAAATTGACTGTATTGAACACAGTTTATAAACAAAATTCACTTACACAAATTTAAAGACCAAGTGCTCCACATAAAATGCAGTTCTGGTATCACGTCCTAATGGCGGCGTTCCAGGCAGCCCTGTTAAGAGCTGCCTCACTTGTCAGGTTCTTTGATTTAAGATCAGACTGCAAAGTCCGATCCCACGTCTTCTCTGGTCCACTCCTTGGTGCAGCTCCCTCCACATTCATGGACTTGCATCTTTTCACCCAGCTTTGTTCCTCCATCCTCTCCAATGTCCAAACCATCCAAGCCTGCTAGTACGCATCTCATCACTGATGCTCTTGATACCTAACCTTCTCCTTAGCTCTTCACTTGATATCTTATCTTACAGTTTGGCACCACACATCCATCTCACCATCCTCATCTCATTGCGTTCATTGTATTGGTGTCATCCGCTTTGACAGGCCACGTTTCTGAAGCATATGTCATTGCGCTTCTAACGCGTGAATGAATTATGAATTTATTTTATATTTGTCATGCAAGGTTTTTGAAAAAAAATTGTTATTTTTAATCCATTATTTCTTTGTAAAGGAAGGGTGTAGCGGTAAAAAACTAAGCAACTCATGATCAAGATCCTTATCTCAGCTGCATATCATTAGCAATTAATTATTTATAGCTCTCTTAATCTTCCTATGGCAATGAATAGAATAGCTGTATAGGTATTTTTGGCCTTTTGGGCAATCCTAAGTGACCAAGAAGGGCAGAGTGAAGGTTAGTGGCTTGAGTGATAAATTATTACATATGACCTTTATTGACTGTGAATCGAGCCATACTAAATGTGTGTAAAGACTCACCCACACACATTTAGTATGGCTCGATTCACAGTCAATAAAGGTCATATGTAATAATTTATCACTCAATGGCGCTCGGTTATGGCCTTGGCCTTGCTCGGGGCCTTAGGGCTGTTCGGCCAGGCAGCTTGGGGAACAACAACAACAACAACAACTCAATGACACCAATAGAATGAACGCAATGAGATGAGGATGGCGAGATGGATGTGTTATGCCAAACTGCAAGATAGGATATCAAGTGAAGATCTAAGGAATAAAACAAACTGGAAAACTTTGCACGTCAGTAGACTTCAGCTGCTCTATATGGGTTAAGTTGTAAATGATACGTGAAAAGTAACAAGAAAATTGACAGGTTTTATTACTTTACAGTTATCTCATTTAGTCATTCTTGAGGAATGTAACTACAACTCTAAAGAGAGGCAATGACTATCACTAACAGGAGAAAAACAGCATTTATAGAGAGAGGAAGAAACCAAGTTAGCAGAAGCACATTATGCCTGTTAAGAGTAGGTAAATGGCCACCCCTTCATGGATCATAGCGTCTGGCAATATAGATAGATACCGGTAGATAGAAGAGTAGGTAACACTTCACAGAGCCATTTTTCACTCAAACAGCCATCCTGTATCACTGGCTTTGTCTCCCATTTGTGGTATAAGTCAAAGCTTAATGCTAAAATACAGTACAGTAACCTGTACTGGAAATACACCTTATCGGCCTTATTGGGCTATCCTTAGCTGGCTTAGCATGCGCTGGCTTTAAAGAACTATTATTATTATTATTATTATTATTATTATTATTATTATTACGATGTTCATTACCTTCTTCATTACATAAGCATACACTGGTACAAATTACACAGGGCCCTGGGTGGGGCTTTGGTTTCCCGGGCATTTCCGCACCCTCCTCAGCTCCCCGCCATGGAGTGGCTTCGGTCACCCAGGCTTTATTGTGGTCGGCAGGGAGGGTTCTGTGTGGGCGCTCGGTTATGGCCTTGGCCTTGCTCGGGGCCTTGGGGCTGTTCGGCCAGGCAGCTTGGGGAACAACAACTACAACAACAACAACAACAACAACAACAACCAAATAAGTAATGTCACCGAGTATGATTTCTTCCGTTAATTTACTATTATAACCCGGGTGACTCCATAACTCTCCTGGGTAATGCCATATGGCGTCGGCATGTTTTGCGCCTTGCAACCAATTTTTTTGCGGGCCCTATCGGCCTAGTGATAAACTAGGCTCCAGCCCCAGCCCCTCCAGCACCCCGAAGCCTCTCTACTCAACCCCACCATATTCCCCCATCCCATCATGTGACATGCATTACTGTGCCGGTTTCCTTTGTCAGTGTGTGAGTGAGGATGTCTGACCTCTACCCCAACATCTACACACGCACACACATATACATTGCACAGAGAGTGAGCATTATTCGATTGGAATGCACACACACACACACACACACACACACACACACACACACACACATATTATTGATAAGAAGAGGTGTGTAATTATGTTTGGAGATGTAGAAGAGGAAATATTGGATAGAAATACGAGAAAGGGTGTGGAGATGAAGAAAGTTGAGACGATGGTTGATGTGATAGATAGACAAGATAAGGAGGGATGTAAGAGAGAGGTAGAGGATTGTTGGAGACTAGGGAAATACAAGAAAGGAGAAATGAGGCCAATGAAGATTAGATTTAAGTCAACCAAAGTAGCAGAGGAGGTACTCAGATCCAACTGGAAGTTAAGTCAGGAGGGGGAATACAGAAATGTTAAACTAAAGAAAGATCTAAATGCGGAAGAGAGGGAAAAATTTAGAGAAATAAATAGAGAAGTCAAAGAAAAGAACGATAATAGATCAGAAGTGGAGAAGGGGGATTTTTTCTACAGAAACATGGATGGGAAAGTAAGGAAGTGGTACCTGAAGAAGGGAGAGAAGATAGGGGCGGAGGGGGGAGAAAAGACGTGGTGGTACAGGAAGAAGGATTGGAGGGAGAGGTGCAACAGGAAGGGGAAATAGTAGGATAAAGACGGAATATCAATCATAATGGTAAAAGCAACAGGTGCAAGATGGTCTATAGCAATGTGGATGGGCTGCTATCAAAGAAATTATAAATAAATGATTACATCAAACAGGAAGAGCCCTTAATATTGTGTCTTATGTGAAACTAAACTAAATAAAGGGATAAGTTTGGAGGGAATGGGATGGAACAACTATAATATCTGGAGAAGGGATAGAGAAGACAAGATGGGGGGAGGGGTGCTAATTCTTACACATAATAAATTGAAAACAAGAATGATTGATCTGAATAATAGTAAAGCGGAAATATTAGCAGTAGAATTGACAGATGATGACAATCAAAAGGCGGATATTGTAGTGGCCTACATGCCGCCCTACACCAGGGGCTTGGGAAGAGGAGGAATACAAATTTATCAAAGATGAGATGATTATTTGTATTGAAAAATTAACTCGTAGAACCAATGAATTAATTATAGTAGGGGACTTCAACTGTAAAGAGGTGGATTGGGAGCAGAGAGAAGCTGGCAGAAACGTGAACTCGTGGGGGTATAGGCTACTGGATATGGTAACAGAAAATTTATTGGTGCAAAATATAAAGGAAAATACAAGAAGGGAAAATGATGAAGCATACAGATTGGACCTAATGTTTACTAGAGACCCAGATGTAATTTCTGATATAAAATACTTACCACCTTTAGGCAAGAGCGATCATGTTGTAATGGACATAGAAATCCTATTGGGTTATTCCAATATGGAGGAGAGGGAGGAGCACAAGGAAACTAGGTTTGACTATGCAAAAGGAGACTACCAATCACTGAGACAATATTTTAGAGATGTTGACTGGAGTGAAATACATCAGAGAAATAGTGTAGACGAGAAGTATGGAGTATTTAAAACAATATATGAAGAAGGCGTTAATAAATATGTCCCTAAACAAGGTAATAGGTCAGCGAAGGAAAAGGATTGGTTTAATGAAAAATGTAGGAAAGCCAAGGAAAAGAGAGACCAAGTGTGGAAGGCAGCTAGAAAAAGGTGTAATAGAGAAACTTGGAACAGATACAAGAGATTAAGAATTGTATATGCTACAATCAGGAAACAAGAAGCCAGAGCATATGAGAAGAACATTGTGAAAAAATGTGAGTGATCCTAAGCTGTTCTATAGGTTTATAAATAGTAAAATGAAGGTAAGGGATAGAATAGTGAGGTTGAAGGTTGAAGGGACCACTTATGATGACGACCAGAATATGTGTGAAATTATGAACAATACACTACACTCAGTATATACTAAAGATGATAACTTTGAATTAGTACCGGTAGGTGAAATTGGTGATAAACTGGGAGAGATTAATTTTCTCCCAGAGGAGCTAGTAGAAATAATGAAAGGACTAGATGTGAAAAAAGCAGTGGGACCTGACAATGTAGCGGGATGGATTTTGAAAGAATGTGCTGACGAACTAGTGAAACCCCTATGTGAGATAATTAAATACTCTCTGGAAGTGGGAAAATTACCAATGGATTGGAAGAGAGCCAACACTGTACCGATTTATAAAGGTGGGAACAGGGAACATCCATTAAATTATCGACCTGTGTCACTTACTAGTATAGTGTGCAAAATCTGTGAGAAAATAATTAAGAAAAGATGGATGATTTACTTGGAAAAGAATAATCTACTATCTAAGGCAATTTGGATTCAGGGAGGGTACCTCATGTGTTACAAATCTACTCAGTTTTTATGACAGAGTGGTTGACATATTACAAGAGAGAGATGGATGGGTGGACTGCGTATATATTGACATGAAGAAAGCTTTTGACAGAGTATCGCATAGCAGGCTGAAGTGGAAATTAAAAGAGTATGGAGGGATTCAGGGTAGTTTGTTAAATTGGATGGAGGACTATCTTTCAGGGAGACAGATGAGGACTACTATCAGAGATAAATTTTCTACGTGGAAAGACGTCACAAGTGGAGTTCCGCAGGGAGCGGTGCTGGCTCCCATAATGTTTCTAATATACATTAACGACATGCCAAAGGATATAAATGGATATATGAATATGTTTGCAGATGATGCCAAGATCATGAAGCGTATAGAAGATGAAAACAGTGGTAGGGAATTACAGAGGGATTTGGATAGGATAGATCAATGGAGCAAGAAGTGGAAAATGGAATTCAACACAAATAAATGTCATGTAGTGGAAATGGGAGTAAGTAAAAGAAGGCCTCATATGGAATATAAGTTAGGAGAAAACACTATTAACCCATCAGAGAAAGAAAAGGACTTAGGGATAACTGTTAGGAGTGATCTTTCACCTGAGAATCATATTAATAAGATAGTGGGAGAAACATATGGACTGCTAAACAGAATAAAAATAGCCTTTAACTATATAAACGAGGAGATGCTGGAGAACATAATAAAAACATTGGTGAGACCAAGACTGGAGTATGCGGCAGTGGTGTGGGCACCACATCTAAAAAAGCATATGAAGAAGCTGGAGAAGGTTCAGAGAGCTGCAACTAGGATGATACCAGAACTGAGAGAATTACCATATGAGGAGAGATTAAAGAAATTAGATTTACCATCTCTAATGGGTAGGAGGGAGAGAGGCGATATGATTATGATGTACAAATGTGTGAGAGGACTCGAGAAGGTGGACAAGAAGGGTTATATTGTGAAAGATAATGGTAGAACTAGGGGGCATAGATATAAGCTAATGAAAGGAAGATGCAAAGGAGATGTGAGAAAGTATAGTTTCCCTTACAGAAGTATAAGTAAATGGAATCAGTTAGAAGAGGAAGTGGTGTGTGCAAAAAACATTCATATTTTTAAGGCAAAGTTAGATAATTGTAACTCAGGAAGCGGGACAATACGAGCCTAAAAAGCTCAACTCCTGTATACTACAAATAGGTAAATACACACACACACTCAAGCAGTAACTCAGACCGGAAAAAAGTGTCATAACACTCGCGTGGCTCGCACAGCAACCCAACTACTTTAAAGGCTGCAGTTTTCACCATTCTCAAGCTGAATGAAGGTCTGTGATCATAGTACAAAGTGCCTCTCTATGATACACATGTCTGACTTTCTCCTTTGATATTGATGAGAGCACTTAGGTCGGTGGTGACATTTCTATGACCGGGATAGTAGAGGTGCTTTCCATGGAGCTCTGTGCTGGCTAGGTGGCGGTATATAAAATATTTTGTTTTAGAATTTTGTATTATATATTTATTTGTGTGCTTAACAAATTGTAATTTTTCATATACAATATTGCGATTCTGTTTTGCTATTGTAGTATTGTTTGTGTTGAGACTAGTTAATGTTTTGTTTTGTGGTGTTCAGCAGGCATTTCGGTTAAGTTGTTGAGTTTCATATATTTTATTGATTAAATATTGTATGGGTATTATTTACAGAAATACAGCAGGCATATGTTTGCCAAATATGCCTAGGTGGGGCGACTTGCACGTGATTTAAGCCCCAGAAGCCTCAGAGTTACCGTAATACTACTGCTTTGCTCTACTAATGATAGACCAAATCTTTAAAGACTGAATCATCCATAAGAAGTAAAGTTTCAGTCTTGCACCCTACTGGGAGCATTCTAGGGAGCCATGTTCCGAGCTGCCTCACTACAATACACGGTTTATAATTTTGTATCAAATAGTAGAATATGATCCCAGGTCTTTCTAGGTGGACCCGCCGCACACCTCCCTCTTGCTCTCAGACTACCTCAATATTTACTCTGTAACAATATCTTATACTGTCTTGATGGTGTAATGGTTGGAGCGTGTTAGTTCTGTATGAGATATCCTAGGTTCGAATCTTGGGAGAATCACATGCTTTCATTAATTTAATTTAGGGTGTTATTGGTGTTAAGAACGATGTTAAAAATAAGTTAAATCAAGTCTCTAGGTATAATAGGGGTGGCCGATTCGAGACAGAGCCCGAACAGAGACAAAACAACAAAATAATAATAATAATGTGTTTGTTAATTTCATTAATCGAGTTTAGGAGTTGTTGTTGTTGTTCCCTAAGCTGCCTGGCCGAACAGCCCCAAGGCCCTGAGGAAGGCCGTGTCCACGATCGGGCTTTCCCACAGAGCTCTCATTGAGTGTAGATTGTGTTGTTGTTGTTCCCCAGGCTGTCTGGCCGAACAGCCCCAAGGTTTTGAGCAAGGCCAAGGCCATAAACGAGCACCCCCACAAAACCCTCCCTGCGTACCACTAACAAAGCCTGGGTGACTGAAGCCACTCCAAAGCAGGGAGCTGAGGAGGTGCGGATATGCCCGGGAAACCAAAGCCACACCCAAGGCCCTGTGCCCCTCAGCAATTATGAAGGGAAAGTTGAGGGGCAAGGGAAAAATGTGACGCTTTGGCTCCCAATCTGCCAACTTCTAGGTTGGCAGTAGGGAGGTCAATCCACGGAAAAGACGCTGTCACTTGAGATCTAGAAGATATATAAGTAAAAGGAACAGTCAGAGTAAGCTATGGGTATGGCAGAGATCACTCAGCTCACACTCTGATAGACCAGCCCATCACCACATGACTAGAACCCAATCCTCTCAGCATCAGCTAGGAAAGGCCCTAGAAAGCCACCTTTGGCGGGGGGATAGCTCCCTATTTCAACTCCTTTCGGGGTTGGGCACCCGCCCTGTAATTGTGTTGTTGGCGTAAGTGGTTGTGTGAAATGCAGTCTTCTATGATGTGTTTAATGGTATGGGGTGCTGTGTTACATCCCAGGCAGGCGTCGACAACGGAGTCATCCAGTCTCTTCTGATAGCTCAGGAGAGCTGGATGGTGTCCGCATCTCAGCCTGGCCAGGTGGACTCTGTCCTCGCGAGGGAGGGAGGATTCGGAAGGATGGATTTCGGGAGGTCGTGCATGCAGCTGCGTGTTGTCTGTGAGTGAGTGGATGGATCGGCGAGAGATATGAGTATGGATGTACTTCTGGAAGTTGGTTCGGGGTGGGCAGGGAGGGAGAGAGGACAATAATTGTGTGTGATACCGTGTGCTGGGTGTTGTTTTGATATTTCTTGGTGTCTGTGGGTGTGTTGCCATGTAGTTTAGTGGGTGGTCTTGGTTCGTGGAGGCTGCTGCCAGGAATTGAGTGCCTCTCATGTCCAGATGGTCTTTGACTTTGAGGATTTTGTTTTCTTGATGTAGGTGATCTGTGGGTGCAGTAGCTGTGCAGCCTGTAATGATCTTCAGGGCTTTGTTTTGAATAGTCTGTAAGGTCTTATGATGTGTTTCAGCTAGGTTAGAAGCCCAGGCTGGGCTTGCGTATTCCATCACTGATCTTATGTATTGTTTATATACTGTGGTGGTAGTTTCTTTGTTGTGTCCAAATTTTGTGTGAGCAAGTGACCTGAGGGCGTTAAGTCTGGGTGTCAGTTTCTTTTTAATGTTTGTGGTGTGCTGTTTGAATGGCATATGAGTATCATATGTTACTCCTAGGATTTTGGGTGTGTGTGTATGTGTTAGGGGTGTGTTGTTTATGGTGAGTTGAGGGATGTATTCGTGTTCTCCTGTCCAGCTTGTGAGCAGGGTTGCGGTGGATTTGGCTGGGGCTAGATTAAGTCTGTTTGTAGTGCACCAGCCATGTAGTGTGTTGAGATAGGGTTGAAGGAGATCTGTTGCTCTTTTTGGGTCATGGTGTGTGCATGTGAGTGTTATGTCATCTGCATAGGAGGCTAAGTTTATTTGGGGCATATTGGGTGTAGTTATATCGTGCAAAAAAATCCTGAAATCCTGAAAAAAAAAAAAAAAAAAAAAAAAAAAAATGTACAGATTGAAGAGTGCGGGCAATAGGACGGATCCTTGTGGGACTCCGTTTGGAAAGTTTCTGATTTTAGATGACTGACCGGCAAAAGATACGTGTGCACATCTGCCTGCTAGGAAGTTGGCCAGCCACCTTTTTGTGTTGTTGTGCATGTGTGTGTTGTAGATTTTGTTTGGTAGGTTGTGGCGGGGGATTGGCATTGAAGGCTTTACTAATGTCGAGTGTGGCTAATAGTGATCTGTGTAGTGGTCTAGCTGAGTTGATGCCGTCAAAAGCTCTTTGTGTAAGGTCTGTGAGAAGAGTGTTTGTGGAGTGCAGTGGCCTAAAGCCATGTTGTGTTGGAGCTAGGGGTAGGTCGGGTGTAATTAGTTGTAATACTAGGCGTTCCATGACTTTGGAGGGGGAGCAAAGGAGTGTGATGGGGCGGTGCGAGGAGGGTAGCGTGGGGTCTTTGTTGGGTTTGGGGAATGTGATGATGATACCATGCTTCCAAATGTCTGGTATTGTGTTGTGTGAATAGCTGTAGTTTGATATGTTAGTGAGTGCTTGTATGCCTTGTGGTACCAGGTGTCTGAGGTGTATGTTGCTTATGTTGTCTAGGCCACAGGCGGGTGAGTGCTTGAGATTGTTGATGATATGCTTTGTCTGGTGATTGGTGAAGGGTGTATAGTCAGGGTCTGTGGGGAATTGTCTCTTACGTCGGATGACACGTCGGTCGTCTTTGTGAGGTTTTAGGTGGCTGACATGTGAGAAGTGATTGATGAGAGTGTTTGCTTGTTGTTTACATGGAGTAGTCTGTTGTTGTGATTGCAGCATGTGATTGTGTTGTGTTGCTGTTGGAAAGTGTGATGCTGTTTAGTGTTTTGTAGAGTTTTTTGGGGTTTGTTTTGTGATCAAGTGTTTGTAGGAAGTTATTCCAATTTAGTTTTTGTTGTTCTTGTATTTTGTTGTTAGTTTGGGTGTTTGAGTGCTTGAATTTGTTGTGTGATGTCTTGTGTGTGGGGTGCTGGGGAGTGTTTCAGTGTGTCGCGTTGTCTGATGAGGTTTTGAATTTCTGGTGTGAAGTTGGGGTTGTGTCTTTTTCTGTTACCTCTTGGAATGTGTTTCTTGTCAGCGTTTTGGATAGTTTTATTGAGTATGTGTACAGCATTGTTGATGTTAGTGATGGGTGTACTGTTTAGAGTTGTGAAGTGTTGTTCTGTCTCATTTGTGAATGCTTCCCAGTTAGCTCTTTTATAATTGGTGTATGTGTGTTTGTGGCTAGCTGGGGTGAGTCTGGTTTTGGTGGTGATAATGATCGGGAGGAGTAAAGTTGGTTGGTGGAGAGAACATAATTATTATTATTTAAAAAAAAAAAAAAAAAAAAATGGGGAATGGGCCTGTGTAAATAGATAGATAGTTAGGTATAGTAGTGGCCGACTCAAGACAGAGCTCGAACAGAAACAACATTTAAGGGTTCCAATTCTTAGGGTCCGGGACCACTTTCGCGTTCCCTCTCCTCTCTATCTCGATGAGTAGAAGAATTTACAAGGGAGGAGGATTCCTAGCCTCCTGCCCCCAGAAGGAAAAGTAGGACAATAAAAGAGACAGATAGAAGTGGCTAAGATTGGGTAGAGAATGGCAAGCCTCACTCTGGATAGGACCAGCCCTCACTCTAGGTAGCTAGGATAATTTAGTTGTTGTTTTTCCCCAAGCTGCCTGGCCGAACAGCCCCAAGGCCCCGAGCAAGGCCAAGGCCACAACCGAGCGCCCCCACAGAACCCTCCCTGCCGACCACAATAAAGCCTGGGTGACCGAAGCCACTCCATGGCGGGGAGCTGTGGAGGGTGCGGAAATGCCCGGGAAACCAAAGCCCCACCCAGGGCCCTGTGCCCCTCAGCAATTATGAAGAGAAAGTTGAGGGGCAAAGGAAAGATGTGACGCTTTGGCTTCCAATCTTGGTAGATTAGGAGGTCAATCCACGCAAGAGACGCCGCCACTTGAGATCTAGAAAATATATAAGTAAAAGGAACAGTCAGAGTAAGCTATGGGTATGGCAGAGATCGCTCAGTTCTCACTCTGATAGACCAGCCCATCACCACATGACTAGAACCCAATCCTCTCAGCATCAGCTAGGAAAGGCCCTAGAAAGCCGCCTTTGGCGGGGGGATAGCTCCCCTATTTCAACCTTTTTCGGGGTTGGGCACCCGCCATGGATAATTTAGTAATTGGAGTTGTCTGACTGAGAGCATTCCGCTCGGTGATTAACCAATGAAACGCGATAGGCCTCACGGAAGGCTTACCATAGGGAACGCGATAGGCCTCACGGAAGCAAGACTATAAAAAAAACTTCCAAAACACCCCAGAGGCTATCAAAACAAAGGAATTTATCTCTAGGTGAGATAATTCCCCTCTAGTACTCATCCATGTGTTTCTTACCCCCCCTCCTCAATTATCACCTATTTTTCCTCTTATTTTAATAATTAATTTTTTCTCCCGCGATAATGTAGCATAAGTGGGTTGCATAAAAGATCGTTATATAACAGCCAGACACCGCCCGCTCGCCTCAGTTACCTCACAGACAGCGAGAGGAGAGGGTTGCCTGTTGCTCACTCTCGCCTGAGATTATGACTGGGTGGCCAATATATACGTTTTTCACCACCCAAATGCTTTTCCAACTTATTTTAGCACTCTTGAAGGTTCATAATTATATACAGTACATCATATGTAAAATAAACGCCTATTGAAAACAAATAATGCTCTACAGGTATATCTTAAATATAACGAATTCTGTCAGAATCCAAGGCTAGAAATTCACAAATAAGTACCCTTGCCCCGAGGGTATTTTCGCGTTTAATGGGTTAAAAACAGCATTTGAGGACCGGCACTTTCTTTTATTCATTGTCAATTTTTCGAAGTTCATTTTAACATTCCACTTCGTACTCACTGCGTAGTAGTTTTTCCAATACTTTCTACATTCTACATTCATGTAACTTAACCCAGCGGCTATGACAATCCTTTCGAGAGGTTTTAATGGTGGGCTGTGACGCTCCTCTCGGAAGTAGAGATTTCAAACATGTACCAAAACATTCAAAAGAAATATCAAGATCGCATAATTGAGTACATACTGTATACTGAACGCACCTCCAGGTATCCACTTCCATTCTCATGATATGACCAAAATCACACTTACTTTTTTTTCTACCTTGTAGACCGACACATAACACTCAGGAGCCCTGAACTCTGTGCTCACAATTCTCCCTTTCAAGGTAGAAGAAAATCACACTGACAAACAATTCTATCTTTCAAGGTAGAAAATCACACTGCCGAATAAACATATTATAGTAATTCATACATAAAATGGTTAACAACCTTTTCCATTATATTGTAGCTCAGACGGAGCTCCCTTTCAGCAGTCGGACTATAGTACAATATATAAGTAAAGTATAATAGTACAACATTAATATAAACACCAAATGAGGAGGAGCACTTTATTGAGGTGACCGGTCAACTCAACCAGTAGACCATTTCAACCAGTACCAAATCAACCAATACGGTTAGGTTAGGTTAGTACTATATTTTGGCACTGGTTTGGTTGGTCTGGGTTAATTTGGCACTGGTTGAGAGCTACTGGTTGAAATGGTCTACTGGTTGAGATGACATGGAACCCTTTATTGACAATATTTCACCGATAGCTTCAGCTTAAATAAAGTGGTCCTCCTTATATGGTGTTTATATTCATTCTGTCAACTTTTCTCAACATATAATAGTACAATTACTATGGTTGTTGTTGTCTGGAACAGCCTCAATTACTATGGTTGTTGTTGTTCCCCAGGCTGTCTGACCGAACAGCCTCAATTACTATGGTTGTTCTGAACAGCCTCAATTACTATGGTTGTTGTTGTTCCCCAGGCTGTCTGACCGAACAGCCCCAATTACTATGGTTGTTGTTGTTCCCCAGGCTGTCTGACCGAACAGCCCCAATTACTATGGTTGTTGTTGTTCCCCAGGCTGTCTGACCGAACAGCCTCAATTACTATGGTTGTTGTTGTTCCCCAGGCTGTCTGACCGAACAGCCCCAATTACTATGGTTGTTGTTGTTCCCCAGGCTGTCTGACCGAACAGCCCCAATTACTATGGTTGTTGTTGTTCCCCAGGCTGTCTGACCGAACAGCCCCAATTACTATGGTAATAATTAAGAGTTAAATTGTTAATCTACATCAGGGTGGGATCAAAGTGAAAGAAACATGTAATTTGTAAAGCTAACTGAAAGCTTTTAATATCACACTTCAGTTAACAAATCATATTGGTACAGTAAGACTAAACCTTTTGATCCAATGCCAAGAATTTTATTTAGTAAAATGTATTGTTAAAGACTTAATGGTATAAAAAATACAGTATTTATTTATCTTTTTCTATTTCATCTATTATTAAAAATTTTACTCAGCTTACAAAAGCTTGAGATAAAAAGAAAGCTATACAGTATAACATTCCTTCGCTCACATGGTTATCTTATAAGTACCACTGTTGAGAAAGATATACCGTATTAATTTAATCATTACTGTACAGGTTTACAGTATTTGCCGGATTAAAAAAATACTTAGATTTTATCTGTAAATTTTGATCATAGAAAACTGATCACGTTAGGTAAGCAACACCATTGTAATTACAGTAAAAGAAAATAGTGACAGTTATTCTCAAATTTGTTTTGATGCAAATAATAATAATATTCTTATATAATTATATACCTGTATATAAAAACTTGACAACATATCCAATACATGTATTACATCTATAGTTTTAACATTAAGATTCACATATTAATATAAATTCTTGTGAAAGGTAGCATAATACTGTAATAGTTACAAATTAGATTAAGTTAAATAAATGCACAACAAAACACTCTTGGTTGATGGCACATTCATATTTGTAAAACATTTACCAAAGGAAATTGCAAATAAATATCACTTAAGGGGGGTGACCTGTTTGGGTTCTGTCCTTTTCTATCTTTCTCTGGCTTGTATCCATTTGGCCCCATTCAGCCTACTGTTTTAAGATGTTTATCCCCATCCAGGTGTCAATTTTGTTTACTGGTGAGCGGTAGCGAGCCAGCATATTTGTTATTTTTTGTTTGACAGCAGGCTAAATTTGTAAATTTTTCGATAGAAAAATGTCTCCGGCGAAGCCGGATTTCTTCATATAATGCTGGCTCGCTATCGCTCGCCAGGAAGAAATCGACACCTTAGATAGGGATAAACGTCTTAAAATAGTTGGCTGAATGGGGCCGAATGGATATAAGCCAGAGAAAGAGAGAAAAGGACAGAAATAACAAAAAGCAGGTCACCCCCCTTAACATTTTGCACAACAAGGTTATACGGTATTGTTACTTCTGTACGGTATGGACATGGTGAGGGTAAACATGGTACGCTTCTTATTTCTCATACATTCCCGCATATGCAGAACTACCCTCATAGAACATAAGAACACGGAAATCTACACAAGGCAGATCCCATTCACACTCAACCCATATCATCATGACTATCCAGTTTACGCTTAAAATGTTCTACCTTTCCAGATCACTGTACAGTACTAGGCAATCTAATTCACATATGCAGTACTGTATACAACTTATGCAGTACTGTATACAACTTATGCAGTACTGTATACAACTTATGCAGTACTGTATACAACTTATGCAGTACTGTATACAACTTATGCAGTACTGTATACAACTTATGCAGTACTGTATACAACTTATGCAGTACTGTATACAACTTATGCAGTACTGTATACAACTTATGCAGTACTGTATACAACTTATGCAGTACTGTATACAACTTATGCAGTACTGTATACAATTTATGCAGTACTGTATACAACTTATGCAGTACTGTATACAACTTATGCAGTACTGTATACAACTTATGCAGTACTGTATACAACTTATGCAGTACTGTATACAACTTATGCAGTACTGTATACAACTGTTTCCAAACCTATGTACAGTACAGTATGTCTTTTCTAAAGCGGAAACCATCTCTCGCGAGACATTCAGTGTTGCCAAAGGCAAACGATATTCTCTATTCTCAGTCTTTCTTCTATTCAACTCCTGAGCTCTGGAACTCTCTCCCAGAATCAGTCTTTCCCTCTTCCTATGACTTAAATTGCTTCAAACTGTGTGTCCAGCATTTTGGCTCGAACGTCCCTTGATTTTGGCCCTGTCACACTTTCAACTCTGGGGGAGTCACTCGCTACAGGCAGTTCTGCCTTTTGTCTCCCTCACTCACATAGGGAAAAAAAAATGTAACAGAAAATTGCAAATTTTTACAAATATTGCAATGTCTTTAGTAATGCTCCGCGAGCTATTGAGCTTGTTCTGGTGTCATTTGATTGAAAGGTTTCTTTTATTTTATGCTGCAAACATTTAATTTAATACCTTCCATTAATCACTATTGAAATTGATCTGCCAATTCATTGACCATTCATGTAGTGTCTAAATCTCTTTGGAGACATTTAATGTCACTATCTGAATCTATTATTCTTCCTATTTTGGGTATTATCTACAAATTTGCTGATCGTGCCAATAACCTCGCTCAAAGACAACTGCAGGGGTAGTGAAGAATAAACTAAAGGTTTCTAAACTCCCCTGATGGTCCTAAAGGCTTTCAACTGTCCCAGGAAGACGCACCTGTCTTCCTTTACACGAAAGGGTTAAATGGGTTGGCTGAGATACTCTGAAGCCTTATTTATTGCTAGAGGTCCTTCCTAAGTTGAATAGAATCCTCTAATTGTTGTCAGAATATGATAAAAAATATATTTCTGATACTGAATGGGTTAAAGGTTCACAGATTCAAATGGGTGTATACATATTATTGCTCACTATTGTACATGCATCATAAACACATTTCACATCAAAAGTGTCAAACAAATACTATATACTGGCACAGTACTGCGTTATAAAAGTACAACATAATCCTAGTCTCGGGTTTACTCACCCAGAACCGTTGGCCAAGTAAGTCGTATCACCAGTGCTGTAATTATGTCTGCCAGATGTTGAATTGATGAATAAATTGAAAACGGTACAGTAATCCCTCACTTAAAGTTATGGTTACATTCCTGAATAGTCAGACTTTAAATATAACTACTTTATGTCAAGCAATGATTTTTTTTTGTAATTTGTCTTGCGATTTTGGACCATTTTAGTCTGATTTCTAACATACTGTACTGTAATAATGAATTATAACTACTTAAAGTGAATTTTGTTCCCTAAATATTGAACAGTGTACCGGTAATAATGAAACTACTTTAAAATCAGGCAACTTTAACCCTTTACTCGCAGCGACCGTCATATGACGGGAGAGAGAAAATTGTTCATCTGTACGGTGCCCGTCATATGACGGATGCCATTTTGAGGCTATTATGAGCACAGAGAGAGAGGCCAAGCGTTGGAGGGAGCATAGGTGGTCTCCAACCGCTCGCCACAGCGTGCGGGCGCACACTGAAGCCCGACATACGGCTGTCTCACTCATGTCCAGTGTTTCACGCAGTAAAAATAGCCAATATTGACACTATATTACCGATTTTGCCCTTCGGTTGCACGATCGTTACAAGATAACCAGATATCGTACAGGGATGATTCAAGTGTCATTGGCAAGCTTTATCATTGTACTTTTACGGTGATATAATTGTATTATGCTCTGGCTCATGCTTATGCATGAAAAAGAGCATGGAATGAAGAAATATTTTGGCAATTAGACCCGCCTGGCGCTACGGTGATGTAAACAAGACAGCCCGCAATAATTGAGTTAAGTAAGTAGTGCCTGTAAAGCCGGTATCACATAAGCGCTTTTTCCCTCAACACTGGTCTGGCAGCTTATGAGGCCAACATTTAAAATATTTGGGTAGCCTAAATTCATCTACCATCATTCTAGTTCCCGATGCCAGTGCCAAATATTTCAGAAAAATGTAGATTATCGCATGTTGATTAAAAGCTCTCGTGTGATACCGGCTTAACTGGCCAGGAATACAGCAAAACGATAGAAAATACCGCCAACAACGACGGGAATACGGGCCAGAGTCGGGCTCGGAAGTCATGTCCTTACCTCATTACCTAATA
Source organism: Paralithodes platypus (assembly GCA_032716605.1). Classification (NCBI taxonomy): domain Eukaryota; kingdom Metazoa; phylum Arthropoda; class Malacostraca; order Decapoda; family Lithodidae; genus Paralithodes; species Paralithodes platypus. The sequence continues at coordinate 33,379,128 of CM064541.1, read as the reverse complement.
TCTTTCATAAATGGAAAACAAATCCTTAAAATACACAAACAAAGCCTTTATATTCAACCTTTGCCTAGTACAATATACAAAACTTTTAGGTAATTATAGGAAATAGGCTCGCACCCTTATTTTTAATGTTTTTTCCTCCAGATTTTGAGAAAAGAGTGTTTTCATGGTCTTAGCTATAATTCCAATGTGGGATACACGATGGGTTGAGGGGGGGCTTTCCCGCCCCCCCATGAATTATTGAAATCGTCATCTATGTTGCCAGCAGGGGGTAAATATCGATTATACTGCATAAAGAAGGCGTTTGTAAACAGTGAGGATGTCCGAAAGAGCTCTGAGATTGATTAGAATAGGTGTTTTTTCTATTAATATCGGGTTTTATAAATGTGATCAAAATTATTCTCCCACAGTGGATTATACATGAGTACAGCATAAGGATTCCATAGACCTACATTGTCCCTAATACATTATGTATAATAAGGCTGCGAGCCTATTCCCTATAATTATAAACTTTTATATTCAAACGTTGCTTAGTACAATTAACAAAGCCTTTAATTCAAACTTTGCCTAGTAGGCCTACAATATATAAAAACTTTTATACAGTATTCAAACGTTCCATCCATCTTATACTCAGGAACATACCCTATTATTACTATTATTATTATTATTTTTATTTAGCTGGGGGTGGCCGACTCGAGACAGAGCCCGAACAGGGACAACACAACACAACAAAACACAAATTCACACACATCCAGGTCATATTCAAACGTTGCTTAGTACATTATTAACAAAGCCTCTATATTAAAACTTTTCCCAGTACAATTATTTTGTATACAGTATAAAGGATAGAATATATAGTTGTGAGGTGGGATACAACTTAAGGGGGCCCACCTCATTTTTTTTCTCTTTCTCTCCCTCTCTCTTTGGCTTGTATCCATTCGGCCCCATTCAGCCTACTGTTTCAAGAGGTTCACCCCCATCCAGGTGTCATTATTTTCCTGGCGAGCAGAAGCAAGCCAGCATATATATATTTTTGTTTTACAGCAAGCTAAATTTGTACATTTTTCAATAGAAAAATGTCTCTGGCGAAGCCGGATTTCTCCATATAATGCTGGATCACTATCGCTCGCCAGGAAGAAATCGACACCTAGATGGGGATAATCGTCTTAAAACGTTGGCTGAATGGGGGCAAATGGATACAAGTCAGAGAAAGAGAAAAAAGGAGAGAAAGATAACAAAAAAGCAGGTGACCCGCCTTAACTGTATATTATTTTCCACCCTTACCTATATACAGTCAAGAAACTAAAACCACTCTCTCTGTGGAACAAGCGGTCTTTAAGGGGGTACTACTCGCTTTTTATGGACACCCTTCTCCTTCATGTTTAGCGTATTAATTTTGAGGTTTTAAGACGTTAGTTCTGTTAGTTTGGGGATTTGAGATCTTTCACCTCATTTTTTTGGTCAATATTAAGACCTTTTGCGCCCTTTAGGTGTCAATTTTTTCCTGTCGCGAGCCTTCTAATTTTAAAAGGAACCGGCGGGACATTTTTCTGCCGAATAATGTACAAATTTATCTTGAAAGGGGGTCTAGGGGGTGTTTTTCTAAGCTTGATGGAGGTCTAGCAAGGAGACTAAAAAATAAATTAATAAATAAATATATAGACCAAAATCCAAGCGCTACCCCCTTAAACTTGTATGCATGTAATGAAAAACTACAGCTTGTTAATGGTGACCGGTCAACTCAACCAGTAGCTCTCAACCAGTACCAAATCTACTGTAAGAAACTGTAAGAAAATCAACCAATACGGTTAGGTTAGTACTATATTGTGGCACTGGTTTGGTTGGTCTGGGTTAATTTGGCACTGGTTGAGAGCTACTGGTTGAAATGGTCTACTGGTTGAGATGACATGGAACCCTTGTTTATATGTATATAGTTGCAGACAACACAATGGTCCCTCAAGAAGCCACAATATTAGGTAGAGTAGTAACAACTCTTCCGTAGACACGTTCTCAAGTATAGTCAGCCAAAGAAGTCATGTGACAGCACTGAGTATTTTTTTTAAGCAGATAATGCTAATTGTAGAACTTGGATTTTGGACATATTTATATTTTTAAGCAGGTAATGCTAATGGTAGAACTTGGATTTTGGACATTTTTATATTTTGTGCTAGGTTATTGCTTTTATAAATTTATAAAAGGGAATTTTTCTGTCCTGACAACTCCCCAGGCCCACTTAGGGTCAACCTTTCCTGGTGCCTGGCGCGGGGCTCGAACCTCTGAAGGGAGTTTAACCCTCCTAAAAACCCACAGGTTTTGAGATGCCTTGGGTGGGGTTCGAACCCTGGTTAGTGACCATGACCCCTCATAGGTCAACCAGGCCCGCGCGCTAACCCACTGTACTACCACGGACGTACAAAAGTATAGTAACCTTAGTCCGATTTGTAAGAACCAGGTGATAGTCTCGTGGTGATTCACGTGATGAGTTTATTGGACCTCCCATCAACGACTATTTTACACTATACCTGACGTCAACTCGGGTAGTACATTATTGGGGTTGCGGGATATTTTCGAGGGCATTACATTCACTTTGATTACTCATTACAATAAAGCTATATAATTCATTACGAGGGATTTGTGGATTCTAGCTTGGTTTCACTTTGATTATCATTACAATAAGCTATACAATTCATTACTCTATGTTGAAAGGTGAAACAGTAAACTATATATATTATTTATTTCATAAATGTTTATACATATTTTAATAATGCATCACTTAGCTCTACTCCCACTAGTTCTGTATATTTTGATAGAACTAAACTTAAAGATGCCCTTAAATTCCTCCTTTTCAATACTTATGTTAGATTCGGGCCTTACATTTTCAAACAAATATTAGGAATTCCTATGGGTGGAAATGCTAGCCCTTTAATTGCAGACTTATTCTTGCTTGCTTTAGAATTTAAATATATAAAAGACTTAGTTGACAGTAGCAAGAAAAATAAAATCCCAGAAAAATTAGCACTTGCTAAACTGTTAAGTAATAATAGTAGATATTGATGATATTCTTGTTTGCAATTTGTTAAATTTTAATCAAGTTGCTAAACTTATTTACCCTAATTCTATTCCCCTCACACAATGTAACGTAAATTATAAAGTTGAAAATTTTCTTGATATAAATATAGATTGTTAATGAACAGTGCATACTTAAAGTATATCACAAAGTTGATGATTTTAATTTTAACGTAATAAACTTTCCTTTCCCTAGTAGTAATATCAATAGTAAAATAACTTAAAATTGTTTTTATTCCCAGTTAATAAGATTTTGTAAAATCTGCACTAAAGTAGATGACTTTTGGGCTAGAGCTAGGTTACTATACAGACTCTTAGTGGACAGAGGTTTTGAGGCAAGTAAATTGTTCCATAAATTTAATCTTTTTAGGGTCAATTATTGTGACTGTATTCTAAAATTTGACATCAATAATTTTAATCAAGCATTTTTAACATGAAGTTTCTTGTATAACCTCTGCTTACTTTTTGTCTGTATTTATTGTTTATCTTTTTCTATTATTAATATTAATATTGATGATTTTTTAAATTGATTGTTCTTGTTAAAAGAGTACTCTTTGTTTAAATCTGTTGTTACTTCATATTTTGCAATTATTTGTCTTTATATTATATGTATTCATTGTCGATAGTATCAATTGCTTGCTTTTGCGATTTCCTTAGTTTATTTGTGCGATAAATGTAGGTTATTTGTAGGGTAGTTATTGATAGGGATCACTTGAGGCATGCTATGCTTACAGGTACCTACCCGATAGCACTATCGTTAGTGAGTGCTGTACTGTATTTTATATATTATTTTGTAATAGTATAGATATCTTATCAATATTTGTATTTTGTACTATTGTTAATGTCTTGTCATGTTGCAAATTTGATTTTAAATAATATTTTGACATTTAACATGTAGTTTCTTTATTCATGCAGAGTTTAGTAAAATTTACCAGAACGTCCCGGACTTCCCAAACTTGACTAATTCCTTTAACGTGACGATAGTGCGTTGTTATATGTGCGATTAGTTTGCTTGGGAAACAGATTAACTTGCTCATGTAGTAATGTACACCCTATGTGGTGAATTGTGTTCTTTTATTTAATAATTTTCATTTTAGTAAGCGTTGTTTCCACATAGCGATTTTGATAATTTAATTTGACTTTATATTGTCCTTGTCCCAATTTTGGTTTGTTTAGTTTGCAAGTTTTACATTTTAATGTAGTTGTCTCTCATTGTAGTTGTACCCGCGTAGTGATCGGACGCCCGTGTATTTCGCTCCGCATTATCCCTTCATTTCTTGACTTATCATAGTGAAATCAACGTATATTTTCTAGTGAAGTGTTAAATCAACGCCTACACACTGTACTTCATCAAAGGAAATACGTCCAGAAAGCAAGATTAAAGTGATAATTTGTGATAAAAGTGAAAACTCGCCCAACGCTCAAAATGGCCGGGGATCATCAAAACATAAACAAACCCGACCTTGAGTGCCGCACGTGTGGAATTGTTTTCTGTGAGGAGCAACAGGACTCCACAATCCGCTGTGATGATTGTTTAAAGTGGCTCCACTACTATTGCACTGGCCTCCCTACCTTCCAAATACTCAGCTTCGCCAAGACACAACGCAAATTTTCATGTAAAGACTGCTGCCTGGCAAAGTATAGTGATGAAGGTGAGTGGGTAGCTGAGGCAGAAACAGCAATGGTAAAACACAAGGAGCTACTAGAAAAAACAGGGGCCACCTCAAAAAGCCACAGCAACCTCCTCACGCCTAAGGAAACAAGTACCACCCAGCCTAGAACAGCAACAGAGAAAAGAACAAGCCACAGAACCCAGTAAAAATCAAGAGGATGTAGCCAAAACACTGGACCTTGGACTTGGGAGCACCCCTGTGGATATTGAACTTTCTCTAGTCACCGAACCCCAGGATGTGAACCGTGTGCCTACCACTAAAAGCCAGCCCACGACCACACCACCACCAAACTCCGCAGAGCAGGTAACGGGAACGGAACACACCGAGGCCACTGCTAAACCCACACCACAAAAGAAAAAAGACAACAATGGGAGTGCACAAAAGAAGAAAAAAATGGTATTATGTAAGTACAGTACTACCTAAAGAATGAATGCCGGTACGGAGCAGTTGGCAAAGGATGTAAGCAAGCACACCCAAAAATATGCTCAAAATTTATGAAGCATGGCCGGGATGAAAGGGTCGGCTGCAATCTTGGATGGAAATGTGTGGACTACCATCCATTTGTATGCAGATACTCACTCCACATAAGGGTATGTGATCGTAACGACTGTAAACTTCCTCACATAAAGGGAACCAAAAAGTCTACCAACAAACATGATCCTCGAGAGCAGAATACGGAACATACGCAAAGGGAAACTCCTGCAACGCCAGTACAAAACTCTCCAAGAAACTGGCCAACCATCCAGCAAAGTGTAAGAGACAGACCATCGTCAAATACAAATACGCCTGACCAAAGTTCTTTTTTAGAGATACTTATGGAACGACTCATAGAAGTAGAAAAGCAGTCACAAGCAATAATGGGGAGATTCCTAGCCCACACCGAAGGACCAGAAACGAAACACAGAGGGAGGTGCAGTTGCCACTAAGCAGTTTCTATGTGGGAAACATCAGAGGACTTTACCCACAAAATAACCAATGTAAAGTCCAAATGCTGGAAGAAACAGTAGAGGAAGATAGTGTGATTTTTCTAGCTCTCACAGAAATGCACCTAAACAAAAATATTTTGGATGCAGAAATCAATATCCAAAACTTCACCTTATTCAGAGCTGACAGAGTAGACAGGAGCCATGGAGGTGTAGCGCTCTACTTGAGGGAGGATGTGGCTGCAAATGCTGAAACACTCACAACCTTTTCGAACGGCACAACAGAACTACTAGCAGTATATGTGAGGAAGATCGATCTGCTTATAATGACTGTATATCGACCCCCAAACACCACAGAAGAAACCTTCAAGGAGGTCTCGGCAAAAATACGGTCACTCCTACAGAATCTGCCAACCTCCTCCACTGAGGTTATAATCACAGGGGACTTCAACCTACCCATTATAACATGGCCATCCATGAAAATAAATGGTGGATCTAGGGATGAAAAACATCAAGCTGAGGAATTAATGGCCTATCGTTGACACTGCCTACCTGAAGCAGTTTATTGAGGACCCTACAAGAGGCAACAACACTCTATTATTCAGCAACAACTTTGAATTAGTTCACTCCTATGAAACTATCAAAACAGTGATGTCTGACCACAGCCTCATCAAAGTCATGACCCCAAGTTTCTCAGCACCCCAAAGATGCCAACAGCATTCAGATCAGATTCCTCTCAGTGACCTAAATTTCTACAACAATGAAATAGACTGAGACAAAGTAAGATCAGAACTTGTGGAAACTGACTGGACGACTCTATTTAAAGAGAGAAATGTTGACGAAACCCTCGACGTCCTTCAGAAAAGAAGCTTTGAGATCTGGAAGAACAGGAATCAGAGAAAACAGATTCCGAGGGACAGGAAACTTCTAATGAAGAAGAGGACCAACAAACTAGCCAAACTCAAAAAGACTAGCCATACACCCAGTATCACCAGACTGCAAGGAGACCTCGAAGAAATAGAATGGAAACTTATCCAATCACACAAAGATGAAAGAACCCGGGAAGAATTTCGAGCAGTTTCAAACATCAAAGTGAACAGCAAATATTTCTATGCCTATGCAAAAAAGAAGCTCAAGAATACTTCAAAAATAGGACCACTCATTAAAACCACTGGAGAACTTGAGAGCGACCCTAGTGAAATTGCCAGGATGCTCAAACAACAGTACGAAAGCGTCTTCAGCCCACCAAATGTAGAAAAGAAAATCAACAACACAAATTCTTTCTTCGACGAAGCTACAGGGACGCCACATCAACTCTCATCGATAGAGGTTACAATAAATGACATAATATCGGCCATTGAAAAGATTGAACCAAACTCTGCAGCAGGACCAGATGGCTTTCATGCCCAGCTTTTGAAAAACTGTAAACATCAGCTAGCCGTGCCACTAAAGCTGCTGTGGAGTAAGTCCCTTCAAGCTGGCTATGTACCAAATGCCCTGAAAAATGGTACAATCACACCTATCCACAAAGGAGGGAGCAAAGGCATAGCCAAAAACTACCGACCGGTGGTGCTGACATCTCATATCTTATAAAGATAATAGAAAGAGCAATAAGATCAAAGATGGTTAGCTTCTTGGAAGACAGAGAAGCATTCAACAATGGCCAACATGGCTTTAAACAAGGCCGCTCCTGCCTTTCACAGCTGCTATCCCACTACGAGAAAATTTTGCAGGACACACAAGGTGGGGCAAATGTCGATGTCGTATACCTCGACTTTGCCAAAGCCTTTGATAAAGTAGACCACGGGATTCTCCTACACAAAATCAGGGCACTCGGAATATGTGGAGAACTCGGAAAATGGCTACACAGTTTTATTTACGACAGAAGGCAAAGAGTGACTGTTCAAGGGAGCCTATCGGAAGCAAGCAGTGTCGTCAGCGGTGTTCCACAAGGCTCAGTTCTGGGTCCCCTCCTATTCCTCATCATGATAGGGGACATCGACAGAGACCTGGAACACTCAACAGCCACATCCTTCGCAGACGACACCAGAATTATGAAGAAAATCGGCACACAACATGATTCCCAGCTTCTGCAGCAAGACTTGGACAGAATCCTGAGGTGGGCAGAAGTAAACAACATGGCACTAAACGAAGACAAGTTTGAGCTTTTGCGGTATGGGAACCAAGAAGCACTAAAGAACTCCACAAACTACAACTGTGGCCAACAAGAAATCACTGCCAAGGAGGTGGTCAAAGATCTAGGAGTAAGTATGAGCAACGATGCCTCCTTCTCTCATCACATAAACCAAGCAACATCAACTGCAAGACAACTAGCAGGCTGGATCCTGAGGACCTTCCAAATGCATGCTGACTCTATGGAAGTCACTGGTTCTACCACGATTAGAATATTGTTGTCAGCTCTGGTCTCCCCAAAAAGTATCAGAAATCACAGAAATTGAAGCCCCGCAGAGGAATAAGTTTTTAATAACTAGAAAAAAAAGGCCCAATATCTAAACAATTACCGCACTTTTTCCCAGTGTTAGGCTATGAAAACATGTTTTTTGTCTAGGCGTAGCCTAGGCCTAAATCTTATGCATTGTAAATAATAATGTAGACATGGCTAAATGACAGTCCTAACCATAAATACTGTAGATTGGGGCATTGTTTCTATCATGCAAAATTTTTTAGGCCTAGCCTAGGCCTAGGTTCTAAATTCGTCCAGCCACCCCTCAAGTATTGTACCCATTTCGCCCCAAATACATCCAATAAATACATATTATGAGGAAAAGACGTATAAATACGTATTATGAGAAGATTACTTACCACACAGATTTTATTATAAATCATTGTCATATTTAGCCTAGCCTAGGCTAACATCGTCTAGGCTAGGCAATTCAATCGCTTTCGTCCGACATGGACTGGTCTTTGCTGTGTTTTGAGCATGAAATTCCTTCATTGCTACCACCAGGCCAACCATCCCTATCACTAGATGTACTAGAGGTTATAATAAACGCGAGAGATAAGGGGTTCAGGCACAAAAAGGCTTGCAAACGGTTGTTTTGTCAACAGATACTAGCTAAACTGCAAGCGTCTGCTTAGTGATGACGTCATACAAAGATGGCGGCATCTTGCGCATTTGACGATCGGATCTCGGATTCACTCTGATTTCGTCTCTAAACGGCAAGCTACTGGCAGATTCTTTCGTTATGTTAAAACAAAATTATTGTTTTTGTTTGTTTTCTAGTTTTATGTAGAGTTTTTCGTTATTTTTGCTATTTTTTCGGGTTTCGGCTGGGATTTTGATGCGAGGAATGAGGCTTTTGGCGCGAGAATTGAAATGGGGAATATTTGGTGTGTGGTGCGAGAATTGAATCAACGAAGACCGGTGTAGCGAGGATAGGGGCTCCACTGTATTCAAGAAACAAACCACCAGCGGCGAGGGAGGCTGTGTTATGTGAGGACCACTCCTGGATCAACTCACAGAATCAAAACCCTGATTCACCACAGCTTCACTTACAGTGGAACAAGACTTTTCAACTGCATCCCAGCCACACTGAGAAACATGAAAGGGGTGTCTCCTGACACCTTCAAGAAGCATTTGGATGCATGGTTGGTCAAAATACCTGACCAGCCACCAACACCAGGATACACCAGTTCCAACTCCAACTGACTTCTAGATTGGAGCATAGAAGAAAAGGAGCTGCCTGGTTGCAGTGGAGCCCCAGCTCAGCTGCGTCACTAACTGACGGAATACAACAAAGTGTAACAAAGTGTAAGTGTAAGTGATGCAACTCCCCATCTAAAACTGTTCATGTAACTCGTGTTTTAAGGCAAATACTTTTTCCACTAGATCACCGAGATGGATTTTCTACAAAATTATAAGTTCAAAAGTCTCTTAACCCCTTAAGGATTATGGCACATTTTGGCAGTATATTCTGGCTATCATTAGACGATTAACTGTGTTGGTGGTGTAATGGTTTAGGTGCCTATGTTCTGGGTGTGGTGTCCCGAGTTCGAATCCTGGGAGGACCGGTGGCCGGACAACTCAACCAGTAGACTATTTCAACCAGTACCAAATCAACCAATACGGTTAGGTTAGGTTAGGTTGGTACTATATTTTGGCACGGGTTTGGTTGGTCTAGGTTGATTTGGCACTGGTTGAGAGCTACTGGTTGAAATGGTCTACTGGTTGAGATGACATGGAACCGGGAGGACCACATGCTTTCATTGGTTTATTCAAGTACATTGGGGTTTGTAATTGATGATTAATGTTAAGAACGGGTTGTTATTTATATATAACTTAGGAAAGGTACAGTATGATGTGGGAGTTGAAAGGGTAAAGACTGGCCCCTGCCTTCCAATTACCCTTCCTACTCGGAATCAAATCAAATAATTATTTTATTTTAGTAAGCGTTATTTCCACATAGCGGTTTTGATAAGTTATTTTACCTTTATCTTGTATCGTCCCAGTTTTGGTTTGTTTAGTTTGCAAGTTTTAAATTTTAGTAAGCGTTGTTTCCACATAGCGATTTTGATAATTGAATTTGACTTTATATTGTCCTTGTCCCAATTTTGGTTTGTTTAGTTTGCAAGTTTTACATTTTAATTTTAATGATAGCCAAAATGTGTCATAATCTTTAAGGGGTTAAAGATACATTTGCAATGTCATGTTTTCCAAGAGTCTAATATTGTGAAGTAAAGTGGACACACAAAATATTAAGTCAAACACCATTATAGCCTTTATTGGACGAGGTTTAGTTCACTTTATTAGGCAACATGCAGAGAGCTATTCTCAGGCAACATGATGTGTGGGGGTTGGGGGGGGGGGGGCGAAGGATAAAGTTAGGACCATAATATAACAATTACAAGTATGACAGAAAGGCACTGCACCCCATTGAGGTGGTCCAAAACCCTCCTCAGGTTACCTTTAGTGCTTTGCCGTATAGATCAGTTGTGTATTCAGTTGAAAATATCCAAGCAATCATGATCAAGCAGAGTGAATGACATTATGTCAAACATTGATTTTAGTATTGGGTCAGTCGGCTCAATATTAAAAATCGCGGCTATGTCAGCAGAGGTGATGATCAAAATATTTAATTAAATTATTAGGACACTGATATGGCTATTATTGCAGAAATATACGGCTCGGCATTAATAAATAGCAGTTTCATGGCTATTAATTTGTGAAGTGAGGTTAGTACACTGACAAAGACCGAATCCGTTTTTTTTGTATAGTTTTGATAGACTGCATGTCTGCATTGCTAGCCACTTCCATGTAGTGATTGTGTCTGATTGCAATCCGAGTTGGACGGCAATTATGAATCTACAAATTAAAAGCCATCATTTTCAGTAGAGCAACCATGATTGTGTGATTGATCAGAATGAACACACACCAGGTCAAGGCGTATAAATATAACCTCATGATGCACAAGGTTGTATGGTCTATTTCCCCAGCTGATCGTACATTGAATCCTTTAGCAACTGATTTATGGATTCTTACTGGTCAAATATGATACTGCCGTGTTTGTTTGTACATCATATTATTGCAGTTTTCATAATTAACAACACATTTAACTACAAAATCATGTTAAGGGGAGGTATTTAGTTTGTTCCCTAGACCTCCATCAAGGTATTTAGTTTGTTCCCTAGACCTCCATCAAGCTTAAAATTACACCCCCTTGAGTCCCTTTCAAGATATATTTGTACATTTTTCGGTAGAAAAATGTCCCGGCCTAAGGCCGGTTCCTCTTAAATTACAGGCTCGCTATCGCTCGCCAGGATAAAATTGACACCTGAATGGCACGAAAGTTCTTAATATGGGGTGAAAGTTCTTAAAATCGCTAAACTAATGGGGCAAACGTTTTATAATATCAAAAGCAATGGGGCTAAACATGAGGGAGAAAGGGGGTCAAGAAAAAAAAATCCCTCAAGTGGAGATCTGCCCTTAATAGCCGAGTAAGGAGGATGGAGAGATAGCAATTGTGTATCAGCTGGGAAAAATAATAGAGTATCTAGATGGATATACAGCACTCAGACCCAATCCCCATATACAATATAATTATGTTGTCAGGCTATATTCTTCACACTACCAAGTCATACTTATAGATAAAGGTTTAACAAATATCTTGATTTCAAACATTTATAATAACTACAGTAAACCCTCGCTCTTTCGGAATTCCAAGGCTTTCGGACAAGCATTTCAATTCGAACTCATGGTTCAGCCTTTCGGATTTGTCCGAAAGGCTGAGAAAAATTAAATCGCATTCGGACCAAAGAGCCGAGTTTCGGACTTGTCTGGTTAGGTGAATGTGTATTCGGACTTGTCTGGTTAGGTGAATGTGTATTCGGACTTGTCTGGTTAGGTGAATGTGTATTCGGACTTGTCTGGTTAGGTGAATGTGTATTCGGACTTGTCTGGTTAGGTGAATGTGTATTCGGACTTGTCTGGTTAGGTGAATGTGTATTCGGACTTGTCTGGTTAGGTGAATGTGTATTCGGACTTGTCTGGTTAGGTGAATGTGTATTCGGACTTGTCTGGTTAGGTGAATGTGTATTCGGACTTATAAACTTCGAAAACAAATTTGGCTGAGAAAAATTATTTCGCATTCGGACCGAAGAGCCGAGTTTCGGCCTTATATTTATTATATATTATATTTTTCAATTCCATTGCATTAGAAATGATTCAAAGATTACAAAAAGTCCAAATAAGACATAGTTATGTTAATGTATAAGGGAGTTAGTTAGATGCATTAGAGAGATAAATAGATAGAGAGAGAGTGGCTAGGGGCGAGCGAGCGATAAAATACTAACATATACGAGACGGACTTATGTTTCTGAAAGACAAAGGAGACATTTTTATTTACTCTCTTTTTCATTTTATTATTTGTGTGTTAGAAGGGTAATATTGTTTTCAATTCCATCGTATTAGAATTGATTCATAGATTAAAAAAAGACCAAATAAGACATAGTTATATATATGTATAAGGGAGATAGATGCATTATTTCAGACATTCGGACAAGTCCGAATGGCTGAAGTGTGAGTTCGGACTCGGCCCTTTCGGACTTTTGACTCTTTCGGACAGGGGTCTCCCCCAATTAGTCCGAAAGAGCGAGGGTTTACTGTACGATTCTGTGGGGGCGCTCGGTTATGGCCTTGGCTTTGCTCGGGGCCTTGGAGCTGTTCGGCCAGGCAGCTTGAGGAACAACAACAACTACGATTTTATTGAGCATAGAAAGGGAGTCTTGTAGTCAATGGGTAAAAAAAATAAACAATCAGTATTTGACCCTCAAACTAATGAGAGTATAATAATTCCAGTTAAGGGGAGGTTTTAAGTTGATTCCCTAGACTTCCATCAAGCTTAAAATTACTCCCCCTTGACCACCTTTCAAGATAAATTTGTACATTTTTCGTTAGAAAAATGTCTTCCCCTTAAATTAAAGGCTCGATTTCGCTCGCCAGGAAAAAATAGACACCTAAATGGCACGAATGGTCTTAAAATTGACAGAAATGGGGCGAGGGTTCTTAAAATCGCCAAACTAATGGGGCAAGCATCTTTAAATCTCACAAGCAATGGGGCTAAACATGAGGGAGAAAGAGGTTCAGAAAAAAATCCTCCAGGTGGAAATCTCCCCTTAATGCCAGACAATGTTATTGAGCTTCAAGAGGACTTCTCATAGTCAAGGATTAAAAGAAGGTCTCTTTTTATATACCTTCTGAAATCAAGCATGGGTGACCTCAATATATTGCAGCTACATACACCTCATGTTATTCAGGATCTAGCCAAATGGTTAATACAAAATAATATAGTCAGTAGAGCTTCGGCTGCTGATCAAAGGGTCGGTGAATCGAATCCTCGCTGTCAAAATGTTATTGGTACAGGTAGATGTCAAGCCCGGGCAACTTGACCTAGCAATTTTCGTGACAAAGCCTAATCTTCATGGCCACCCCTTCTCGGGAATTACGGCGTCTAGTTAAACAAAACAAAACAAAACAAAACAAATTCTTAAATTGTCTCAAACCGGCTGCCACTACACAATTTGTTGAGCTTACCATTACAATATTGTGTACCGTGACCCAACCAACACACGACCGGTTATGTTGCCTGGTGGTGGTGGCTCAGAAGGGTTGTCGTCGTCGTGGTAGGTCACCAAACAGGTCAACAGAGGTGGTGTGGACACTGCGTGCCAGAGCCTGGATAGAGGCTGCCATCTGATTTGTGTCACTTGGCCTCTGTAATATCATCAGTACCGGTAATACAAACATTAATAACATTTAATAGCAGGGTTATCTATTTTTATTAATTTTACTCCAACACCAAACACCTCCAATGAAATTAATGAAAGTACAATAGGGTCTCACATAAAACGAGTATATGGTCGATAAACGAGGGCCTTTTATGCGATTTCGTTTTATGTGAACACGGCATTTTGGTGGCCCAATATCGTCAATATCCACTGGAAGCGTAAATTTCCGTCAGGAGCGTACGATATTTTGTACGTTTTGTACGATATTTCGGCGTTCTATATGAAAGCGTACGATATTTCGGCGCTCTATATGAAAACTCCTCGGATTTGCCCCACTTTGGCGGCGGACTCGTTTTATGTGATCACATTCGTTCTGATCGAAAATTAAATGTTAATATTTTAGGTCGCTCGTTTTATGCGGGACCCTACTGTATGTGATCCACCGGGATTCAAACCTGGGTCACCACACACAGATTATTAAACACACTAACCTTTACACCATCAAGACAAGAAAAATATTGAGGTTGTCATGTTACTGCACATATACAGTATAGACTGTGATACTGACCTCAATGATGTGAGGTTCCCGGAAAGGTTTGTTGGTTCCGTTGGGCCACATGGGGACATTGACCGGTACTGACTGGGCCAGGTCTCTCACAGCAACCACACGACCCCCGGGGATGTGGATACCTTCGTCCTGGTTTGAATCTAACACAAAAGTACAACAATTATATTAGCCTGTGCACCAAGATGTGTAATTAGCCCGAACAGGGACAACACAACATAAACAAAATACAAAATTCACACTCATCTAGGTCGGCCAGGAGAAGACCCAGAGACCAAGGATCACTAGGGGCCTAGTGCGGAGAAATATCCCCACGAGACAGGAAAAGTTTGAATTGTTATAAAGACACGACAAGTATGAAATCTCTCTAGAGTCCTCTTCAGGTGTGACGGGTCAGATTACAAGGTGACCCGTCACACCTCAAGAGGACTCTAAAGAGAGTCGACACTTGTCATCTTTATAACAATAAAAACTTTTTCAGTCATGTGGGTAGATGACTCCATTCAAGCATTCACGGCAGTGTGAATTTCTCCACCCTTTAGCCTTGTGTGCCATAAGCCAAATGGACCTCATACGCATAAAACACCACAAAACATATACAAGTCATCACTCCTGGCTGTGTTTCTTTTGTGTGTTATATTTATTCTAATAAGTTTAACTGGACATCATAGCTCCATACTAAAACTCTCAAAGGGCTAGCCTGTTTTTCTTGTGTTTTCATGCAAAATATTAGTTGGTGGTAGGGATTTTCACCACACTCCATCCTACAATTAGTTGACTTTTACAATTCACATACAAGCATTATGGAGGTAGTAATTCTTTCTCCTCTATCCCCAAAGAGAGGCTGACTGTCTTCATATAGATACAGGAATTATACTTGTGGTGTTATATTATCCAAAGAGAGGCTGACTGTCTTCATATAGATACAGGAATTATACTTGTGGTGTTATATTACCCAAAGAGAGGCTGACTGTCTTCATATAGATACAGGAATTATACTTGTGGTGTTATATTATTGTTTCCACATAGCGATTTTGATTAGTTGTTTTGTCTTTTTACTGTGTTCGTATAAGTTTTGGTTTGTTTATTTTGCAAGTTTTACATTATAATTTAACAGTAAATGTGTACTACTGACCATCAGTGTCGTCGTCATCATCAGACTGGTAATTGGGTGGCTGTGGTGGCATCACGTTGGCCTCCATCATACCGTCCATGTCAAACAGACCTGAAATATTTACAAACATATATAAATAATATATGACTACGGCCACAGGCCATAGCGTCAATGTAGTGGAAGGGGCACTGTGGCACGGGCAAAGGAAGCATGTCTTGACAAAGTAGCCTGGAGGCGTTTCTGTCATGGCCATCCTTTAGCGGGTGTTTCGCAAGGGGGAACAAGGAATCGGAGATGATCTATATACTGTACTCAGCCACATTCCCCATTGTATTTTTTTTTTTTTTTTTTTTTTTTGCTGGGGGTGGTTAGTTATGTAGAGAAGATTAAGATTACTGGGGGTGGTTGATTCAAGACAAGAACCATCGGAGATAATGACAATTAAAGCATAAAAATGCATATTAACCCCCTGAGTGCCAGGTCCGTATATATACGGACTAGGGTCTTGTCACGCCCAGTGCCAGGTCCGTATATATACGGACTCGCCGAAAAAAAATTGTAGCAGCGAAACGACTGCACCTATGGCTTTCATATTTCTACCACATGTACCATACCCTTCTGGCTTCTTGCCACCACCAACACAACCCCCTCACCCCACCCACTCGCTGGCTATCGGTCGCCTCACAAGGAAAAAAAAGGAAAATCTGTGGCGGCGAAACGACTGCACCAATCGGTTCCATATTTGTGTGACAAGTCCCTTACCCTTCTGCCTTCCCCCCACCACACCCCCAACCGCCTCCCACCACCCACTTCCAGCGTATCCGTACGAAGAAAAGGAAAAAAAAGGAAAATCCGTGGTGGCGAAACTACCTCACCAATCGGCTTCATATTTGTAACACGAGTCAATTACGCTTCTACCTTCCCCCCACTACCCTCCCACCACCCTCCCTCCTACCTATACGTTCCGTTACCATAAAAGTCGATGATTTACTCTGAAAATTTCAGCTACATTTGGGATCATCGGGGACCTGATTTCTGGCGAAAATGGACAAGGGGAGTGGGTTTTTTTACCATTATCCTTCCTTTCTCACCCAACTTGATAGATTTAGCCAAAAAAACTAAATTAAAAATCCTCTGGCACTCTGTGGGTTAAATTAAACTATATTAATGAATATGTGTAGGTGTATTATAACCGTATCTAAATAAAACTGTTAAAGAGACATTCCTAACATTGACTGTACTGATGGTATAGGTAGCTGACAATTATCTGGACCCCTTAACTTCTTATGACTAAATGAATGAAAGCAAGAAAGGAAGAATCCACCAGGAAATAGGTGTTGAAATTTACAGCCAGTTTGCTCTAGGTCCTTTTGAGTTACGAAGAGGTTAGAGATCGAGATAATTGTCAAGTTGGTTTGCGCTACCTCTAGTACTGTAACTAACCTTCAGCATCCAGACTCTGTGCCACTCTGACGTTGCCTTGAGGTTTGGCCCGAGGTACAGCCATCGATGATGATAACCGCAGACCTCGAACACCACCCTGTAACATAGATTTGCTTTGTCTATTAAGGGGAGATGGGCAGTTTTTATGTTCCCTTTCTTCCTCGTGCTTATCCCCATTAGTTTTGAGATTTTAAGACGTTTGCCCCATTAGCTTGTCGATTTTAAGACCTTTCGCCCAATTTCTTTGTCAATATTAAGACCTTTTGTGACATTTGTGGAGGAACCGGCCTTCGGTCGTGACATTTTTCTACTGAAAAATTTACAAATTAATCAAGTAGGGGAATCTAATGGATTTTTTTAAAAGGTTGATGGAGGTCTAGGGAGGAAACTAAAAAATATATAAATAGTCCCCCCCCAAAAAAAATAACCAGTCCCCTTAACCCGTAAACGGCGGAAAAGCTCTTAAGAGGTTTTACTGGGCGACGGCGGCAAAGCTCTTAAGAGGGAGGCCTAAAAATACCATTTAAACAGCACTAAACATTTTTTTTTTTTCCCTATACCTCATATCACTTCTCCACATCCCCTCCCCCTTCAATTATCACCTATTTTCCCTGTTATTCCCTAATTTGTTGGTATATTTTTGTGCTAACATTAGCAAACTGTGTGGGGGTGTGATACGTGCCTAGCGGGTGTGTCACACAACCGAGTGTGTGTATGAGTAGGCTCAGTGTGGCTTGAGGCCTCGTGGAGGGAGGGGTTGCCTCAATTTTCTCCATAATTCATGAATGGGCTGGTCCATCTATATTCGCGATTTTGACCAGAAAAATGATATTTTCACTTGTTTGATTGTTGTTACAGGTTACTATCTTCATAGTGAAGATAAAATAGGCTCATATGAATAGGTAATAACTATATTTATCGTAAAATGACGATTATAGGACCTGAATGGAGCCAATATGCTCGCCCATGGGGAGCTAGTTCATTACCCCCCCCTCGCCGTTCCCGGGTTAACCTCTTCTGTACCGGTGACATCTTTTTTGTTTTATTATAGCAGTTTAACCCCTCAGGCCCGGTTGGGCTCTGAGGCATCCATAAAAAACACCCCCGCGGAACCCGGAAGGGCTCTGAGGCTCCGGCAGCTTGAAAGCCTGTAAGCTTGTTTTGAAAGCCATCCGTCCGACGCATGTAAACAACAGCCGGTTGGACCGACGCCGCGCATTTCCGACCACAAGAAGGAGAGGTGTCCTTGTTCGTGTGTGCCTGTATGTTATTAAGTAGTGAAAAGTAATGATAAGTGGCTGATATCGCCACAAAGTTATCTCCACGGAAATCGTCATCATAACTGAACCAGTTGACTTGGAGAGCTCTACTTAACGCCATTCTACAGGTACGAAACACATCTACGCTTGGAGATGCGCGGGAATGCGGAAGCAGTCAAAATAACAAAGATACGGTAGCCTAGGCGTAGACATTTTTCGGCCAAAACCCCCGGGTTTCGGTATGGAATACATAGCCGGGTCTGAGGGGTTAAGAAAGGTCTGTGATAGTAAAATAGGTTAAGTGAAATAGTTCGAAGCGTGTTAACCCGGGAACGGCGAAGGTCCTCAATTGAGTCTGTAGTGAGATTTTTTTTTCTTTTCTTACATATGAAAAACAAAAACCTCACTACAGACTCAATTGATGACCTAAGCCGTTCTTGGGTTAATTACTGGAGGCCCTTTTTAAACCCAATAAAATCGTCTAATACTTGCCATACTATAATGCAAAAACGTCGCCAGTACAGAAGCGGTTAACCTTGTCAAAAACTTGAAAAATTACTGTATTTAATCCCTTCAGTATTCCAGGACACTTTGATTTAAGGGGGGTGACCTGCTTTTTTGTTATTTCTGTCCTTTTCTCTCTTCCTCTGGCTTGTATCCATTCGGCCCTATTCAGCAAACTATTTGAACCCTCTCACGTTCTTGACGCAATTTTGAGCCGATTAGGGATACTTTAAAGCCTTTGTTACCATCAGGGGTATTTAGAAACCTTTAGTTTAGTTACTTCAACCTCTGCAGTTGTCTTTGAGTTAGCTGTGTTGAGCCTATTGGGGATACTTTAAAGCCTTTGTTACCATCAGGGGTATTTAGAAACCTTTAGTTTAGTTACTTCAACCTCTGCAGTTGTCTTTGAGTTAGCTGTGTTGAGCCTATTGGGGATACTTTAAAGCCTTTGTTACCATCAGGGGTATTTAGAAACCTTTAGTTTAGTTACTTCAACCTCTGCAGTTGTCTTTGAGTTAGCTGTGTTGAGCCTATTGGGGATACTTTAAAGCCTTTGTTACCATCAGGGGTATTTAGAAACCTTTAGTTTAGTTATTTCAACCTCTGCAGTTGTCTTTGAGTTAGCTGTGGGCGGAAAACTAATTTTGGAGAGGTAATTATAAGAGTGAGAGAACTCTATTTAGTATTGCTAATCTGGCAACCTCTGTGTCATATGGTCGTGAGAGGGTTAAGACGTTTATCCCCATCTAGGTGTCTATTTCTTCCTGGCGAGCGATAGCGAGCCAGCATTATATGAAGAAATCCGGCTTCGCCATTTTTCTATCGAAAAATGTACAAATTTAGCCTGCTGTCAAACAAAAATAAAAAATATGCCGGCTCGCTACCGCTCACCAGTAAAAAATATTGACACCTGGATGGGGATAAAAGTCTTAAAACAGTAGGCCGAATGGGGCCAAAAGGATACAAGCCAGAGAAAGATAGAAAAGGACAGAACAAAAACAGGTCACCCGCCTTAATTTTATTCTTGCTACTACTGTATATATTTGGCATTAGGAAGGCTCTATGGAAGTCAAAGGGTTAAGATTGAGTATCGGCACCTCTTTTATCGTTAGAGGTCCTTCCTAACCTGTGTAAAATCATCTAATGTTTAGCCAAAAGCAACAAGAAACAGTATCATCCTTATATTGAACCGTTAAGGGAGCCCACCTCACTTTTTTTCTCTTTCTCTCCCTCTCTCTTTGGCTTGTATCCATTCGGCCCCATTCAGCCTACTGTTTTAAGACGTTTACCCCCATCCAGGTGTCAATATTTTCATGGCGAGCGGTAGCGAGCTAATTAATTAATGAATTAAAAGTTTGTTCAACCAGACCACTGAGTCTAGAACAAGACTCTCACAGGGCTGGCTATCATGTATATTTTTTTGTTTTACAGCAAGCTAAATTTGTACATTTTTCGATTTAAAAAAAATGTCTCCGGCGAAGCTGGATTTCTCCATGCAATGCTGGCTTGCTATCGCTCACCATGAAAAAATCGACACCTGGATGGGGATAAACGTCTTAAATCAGTTGGCTGAATGGGGCCAAATGGATACAAGTTAGAGAAAGAGAGAAAAGGAGAGAAAGATTAAAAAAGCAGGTAACCCCCCTTAATAAAAGAGAAAGAACTTATACTGACCGTGATATCCTGGACTGGGTTGACATTGAGTGGTTGTGTGGTTCTTGTGGTGGAAGGTAGAAGTGGAAGGATAGCATCATCCTCCTCTTCCCCCACCTCCTCCGCTACCTCCACCTCCACTTCCTCCTCAGGCTCTCTCCGTTCCTCCTTGAAGGTGAAGTTGGAGGGTCTGCCGCCCGTTGCTCCATCCATCTCAAAGTTGCCGTCGTCGTCGGATCGTGCACTGGCCTGGAGAGAAATACAGGAATGTTTATTCAGCTGGGGACTAATGAATCTATGTTATTCTATTTCATAAATTTATTTTGCTAAAGCGTTGTTTCCACATAACGATTTTGATTAGTTCTTTTGCCTTTATACTGTATTGTCTTTGTCCAAGTTTTGGTTTGTTTATTTTGCAAGTTTCACAATTATATATACTGTTTATACACTACTGAAATAACAACATACAGACACACAAAAACAAACTACGCCTCTCCTTCTTGTGTTTGGAGGTGCGCGGCGTCGGTCCAACCGGCTGTGTTTACATGCGTCGGACAGACGGCTTTCAAAACAAGCTGAATAGGCTTTCAAGCTTACTTCCTGTTATAAGGATCACTGGAACGTAGAAGAGAACGTTACCTAATAATATACACGTGGAAAATCGCAGAGGGTTTAGTACCAAACCTACATACTCCGATAGTCATGAAATTCAGTGATAGGAGAGGCTGGGAATGCGAAATCCCCCGGATGAATAACAGGGGTGCTATGGGCTCTCTGCGAAAGGGCTGGTTATCACACAGTGGCCCACGTCTCTTCAACAAACTCCCACGGCGAGTAAGAGACATGAGGGACATCTCGTTAGACAACTTCAAGAGAGCCCTAGATGTCGAACTGCAAAAAGTGCCAGACGAGCCCATCCTCGCAAGGGAGTGAGCGGTCGCTTCAAACAGTCTACTGCACCAAATCACCACCCATAACGAGGGGCGTCGCGCTCCTTGGTGCCGCTAGAAGAGCGGCGAACACATCTAAAGGTATCTAAAGGTAAGGACACCCGGGGTCCTACCCAACTTCCGCGGTGTCCTTATATGTACAGGACAGCCGGGCTGGAAGGATTAACAACCTAACCTAACCTAACCTAAGTGGTGATGTAAATTAATGCTTTCACAGGTTTATTAATAGCTTATAGATGAATATACAATAAATCAACTTTGCAATTATGAATTGCTTAAGTTTTCTTTTATAATTGTACAACTGCTATACGGTGAGGGCTGGTCCTGTCCAGAGTGAGGTTTGGCATCCTTTACCCAACCTTAGCCATTTATCTGTCTTTTCTTGTATAGTAATAATTTTCCTAGTTCGGGGGTGGGTGGCTAGGTATCCTTCTCCCCTTGTAAAATTCACCTACTAGACGAGACAGAGCAAGGGGCGAGAAAACACGAAAGTGGTCCCGAACACTAAGACAGATAGCTATAGGTAGCGCCAACAAACTTGAATAACAAATTTTCCCTGACCTCTCTGTAACTCAAAAGGGCCTAGAGCAAATTGGCTGTAAATATCCACACTATTTCCTGGTGGACTCTTCCTAAATTATAGAAACGTTAGTCCGATTGCTTTTCTTCATTTTGAGTTATAAGAAGTTAAGGGGTCAAGATTATTGTCAGGTTCGCTGGCGCTCCCTATAGTCTGAGAGGGTTAATGCACTTAAAAAATTCAACTAATCAAATGGGTAAAATGATAAACATTTGTGTATTACTGTACCTGAAGAGAAGATAGGAGCCTCATGATTGTCTGCCTGTCCCTGCGTGCCCGTGACTGTAGTGCTGACAAGGCTGCCTGTTGCTGGTCACTGTACACGCGGATGTTAGACTCTGCCTGGGACTCCGCCTTCTTCAGAAACCTAGACATCTGTTGACAATTTCACAGATGTTACACCGTACCCTGTTCATTATAAGTAGGCCAGAGATCCTGACCTCCAAGCTATATTAACTCAAAATTAACTTTAGTAATCAATGTTAAAATAACTTTGAAAAGTTTGACAGAATGAATATAAACACCATATGAGGAGGACCAGTTTGACAACACTTTGCAGATAGCTTCTTCAGGACCTGAAAAAGATATCTACGAAACATACCAAGTTTTCATGCTTAACGTCATATTTCGCTGAAAAATCCTCGCAATAACTAATCAATAAAGATAATTGAAGAAACAAAATATATTACTGTATTGTACCTAATCTTATAGCTAACTCCAGAACCATACATACGGCTTTTAAACACTGTCTGATCCATAAGAACAGTTTCAAACTCATGTTCTAATGGTGCCATTCCAGGCAGCTATGTTCTGGGCTGCCTCAGAGACTGAAAAACTATGATTGAAGAAAACACTGACTCTGACATGTGCTTATGAGAGTGTTTACAAATATTTCATCAGCAAACTATAACAGCCCCAATCATTTGTACCACCATTCAGTGCAGACAAACTGTACCTGTTGTTGGATGGTTGTAAGTGCAGCCTCTGTCTCTGAGGACCGTTCATGACTAAAGTCTGTGGGAGACTGGGGTGGGAGGGGTCGGTTGTCTAGGGTCGTGGGCAGAACCATGTGGAACACTGGAGAGTACCCCTCGCTTCGTTGCAATATCTCTATTTTCTTCCTATCTCTCTGCAAGATAGAAAACATAAGTTTTTAATTCCTCTGCAATAAGGAAAGCATTGATTTTATACAATTCCTCTGCAACATTATTGCACAGGAAAGTGTTGAGTTAACACATTCCTGTGCAATAATATTGAGTTTATTTTAACATCATTTTGACGCCATCCCTCGTCAATAAAAAGAAATTGTTGATTCTATTTCAGCATAATTAGCCTAAATGAGAAACAGGAAGCCATTAACTTTCATTACAACTAGGATAATAAAATAAAAACTAAGGTACCGGTACTGCATAACAAAATACTTTTACAGGTACCTTCAAAATCAATAATGTATGTACTGTATGTATGCATGTATGTATGTACTAAGGCACATACCCCATAGCTGGGGGGTGGCCGACTCAAGACAGAGCCAAATCAATAATACAGTGTTGAATCCTTTATATAATTATGTACAAACAAAATCAATACTGTAGTTCAACAAAAACTGTGATGATAATTTGTGTCAAATCTAGAGAGAGGGACATTAACTTGAAACTTTGACAATATGACTAGTACTAGTCAAGAGCTATCAGAAACAGATGAGGACTATTAATGGAAAATGAAAAAAGTAACTTAAAGCTATACCCAGTAGGCCTACACAGTTTAAGAACAAGATTTTCAGTCTACTACTGACTTTTACTGTACTGCTTTACTGCTTTTCGAAATAATTCCACCTGTTAATACTTTCATAATCAAGTGTATTTTATGTGCTAGTTGTAGTATTAACCTGTGTTTGTGTGTGAGTGATGCTTAAATGTGACAGCTGAGACACTGGTACAGTATTTATGCTATGTTACAGTACATGGATCTGTCTCGAGTCGGCCAACCCCAGTTAAAAAAAAAAATAAAGGAAAGGAAAAAAAGGTGGGGAATGTGCCTGAGTATGTAGATAAATAGATAGACAATACATGTTACTTACAATAAGATTGGTACTAGCTGCAGTAGTGCCCCCTGGAGAGTGTGTAGCGTGGGTAAAGACATGACAGTTAAGACACTCATGGACCATCCAGCACCCAACAGCTGACTGTCGCACCAGGAACTTCTGACCCTCTGTGATGCCACCCAAGCTCAGGGTCACCAACCACACTCCCTGAAAAACAATGAAAAGTTTAAGAAGAGAGGGGTTGTTTTTCTTCACCCCATTCTCCCCCATGTTTAGCCCCACTTCTGATCCTCTGTGATGCCACCCAAGCTCAGGGTCACCAACCACACACCCTGAAAACAATGAAAGTTTGAACCATTTGACTATGAGAGGCATTCTTCAGCATAACACAATTGTCTATACAGTGACCCCTCAAACTACGCGTGGGATGCGTACTGTGCTGTCGGCGCGTACGTTCGTTTGCGCGTACATGGGAGTTAAATATAAATGGGGAAAATAGGTATTGGTCTGGGTCCGACCGAAAGTTGTACTATTTCTACCTTTCATCACCTAAAATCCACAAATATATAACATATTACTGTACAAATATGTTTTCATAACCTAATCTACCACACAAAATACATTTAATATATACAAATAAGACACAAATGTAAATTAACTCACATTGGTAGTGGTTGAGCAATGCCGGATCTGCGCCATCGATCGATAGCACTGCACCCGAAACGGATCGACCGAAATAATAGGCCTAGCCGCCTAGGCTTACTAGTAAAGTTTTGAGTCGAAAAGTAATACACCCTGTATAGCCTATAGTTTCTTATAGCCTACATAGTGTTAAGTGAGACAGTTCAATAGCTCATATACATATTAAAGAATTGGCTTCACATCATTTAGCCAGGGGAGAGCAGTGGGCTTTGAAGCGACTTTCGAAAGAAGTGTAAACAATCTCGCCTCCAACTACCGAACAGAAACAGATTTTCCATTTCCGATTTTGTTAGCTCAATAAATGATACATGCAATGTAAAACGAAGAACAGTCTTTTAATAGATTCATAATATCCTGTTGTGCTTTATAGATACATAATAGTTTGGTACGGGAGATGTGTCTCTCTCCACAGTCAACAGTGACGAAGTTGGAGGGCTTGGCGTCACGTCAATATGGCCGCCCGAAACTCTCCAACAGATACGAATCGACTCCCGCTCGTACGCTCGGCGCGTACATTCGAATAATTGAGCGTACTTTTCGATTTGTTGCCTCAATTGTGGTTCAAGCGTAGTTTTGATTACGCGCAGATAAATTGCGTGTAATTTGAGGGTTCACTGTAGTCCGTTCATGCTAGGTTAGGCAGAAATCGTAACCTCTAATCTCTAACTCAAAAAGGGCTAATACATTGACTGAAAACACCACAGTATTTACATATTAAAAACAAATCTGTGCTGTCTTGGCAGTGCATGGTAACCCCACTCTTCACCAAGTACAGTAATGTACCACCATCCACCCAATTCACCAATACCTTGGTATTACCCATAGTAACTTTTAAATCCCTGGCCTCCAGGTTCTATCCCCTCCCTCTACTTTATAACATTCTCTATAGCAACCTCTTAACTACAGGTATCTACACTCGACATTAATTAATCAGCATACAACTCCCAAGTCAGCTCCGTCCTAACATTTCTTGACAGTGCTTCTAGTACTACAGTATTACGAAGAGTAAAGGACTTAACCTTTGCATTACATACATTGGTTTAACGTCATTTTTCCATTACATACATTGTAATGGCTCAGACGGGGTTGCCTTTCAGTAGTTGGAGTGTACTGTAGTACAATAAAGTCCCGCCACAGCACTGCCTCACCAAGTCATCACTGTGGCTGATGCTGGTATAATGCTAACCGTGCTTCAGCAAGACTCAACAGTCTCTCCCTGCAGCACTTGCACCTGCAGTATCTGCAACCACACCAGCCTTAACAGTGTTGCAAAAAGACAGCACCATAACAAGACTCTACTGTATATTAGGCAATTTAGACTACAGTATAGAACAATAAAGTCCTACCCCAACACTGCTCTAACATGCAAACGCTGTTGGTGACACAGGTGTGGTACCAAACAGCGCCCAGGTAAGACTCTGTCTCCTGTGGCACCTATCCGCACCCCACCAGCCTCGGCAGTGCCATACCAAGACAGTGCTAAGATAAAGACTTTATTGCATAGTAATGGCTGTTGGTCCACAAGTCTATCGCCATCCCCCCTATTAGTCGCCTTGTACGAAACGCAGTAGGATGCGTGAGGCATATTCTTTTTTTCCTCCACCATTAGATAAAGGCCCCCTTACCCCCTGGTTGAGAACTATTGGTTTAACCTCTCCAATCCCAGCGCAGTATACTGTATATAAGCCAGTAGATAAGTAACTCCCCAGTCCCAGCGACGTATATATCCGTCAGTAATGTACTTTCCTTGTAACTGCATGTACAAGGCTGTACCAGTCACCACGACCTTTTGAGCACTGCTCCCGTGTTGGCAACACTTCTCAGCTTATATGAGACCCACTGAAGGGTGACAGAGCCAGTGTTGCCTCATCTTTGGAGGTGGATAGGTGGTCTCTCCTGCCTCTTTTGTCACATTGCTTGGGTCTGCTGGGGGACTTTTATTACTGTATCCTACGGTACAGTACGGGTTAATTGTCCAGGAACCAGTACTGGGTAATAGCTATCATAGAAGTCGAGGCACGCAGGAGTTTTTTCTAGCATCTTGGCAACACTGGTTTGATAACTATAGAATTAAGGCTTTACGAGATTTCACGTAGAGTGCTTTCATATACTGAAAGAGTGCTCATATAACTGGCCCTTTCTCCCCCAGCATGGTACAGTTGCCCATATAAGTTCTAATCCTCGTTGTGTTCTTATGTATGAAACTAAAATAAGTATGAATGAATTTGAGCGTGGTTTCTTTTTATTATCAGTTAATTATCAGACGAGTTAACCACTGACACTCGCGATTCAATCGTGCGTACTATATTTCCATGTACATGTATAAGATCACAGAGAACACTCGTAATTCAATTATGCGTACTGTACTATATTTCCATGTACAGTATAAGATCACGGAGAACACTCGTAATTCAATCATGCATACTATATTTCCTTGTATAAGATCACAGAGAGGAACAGAACTTATGTGGGCAATTGTACATTTCCATCACGATACATTACCTTAACAAAAAATGGATGTAGCCTCTCGTGATCGGTGAGTGTTGGTAACCCGGGGACCAGGGCCTGGGGGGACTCCTGGATGTGTAGCCTCACGTTCAGACAACCACATGTCAGTTGCTGAGCCATCATCACTTCTGTATAACAATAAAAATAACATATAGGCTACATTAACCCAATCACTAGTGTACTGTATAACAATAAAAATAACATATACATTAACCCAATCACTAGTGTACTGTATAACAATAAAAATAACATATACTGTACATTAACCCAATCACTACTGGTGAAATCCTTTTTAACCCGTAAAGTGTGATAGGCCTCACGTAAGGCACGGTATTGAAACGTGTAAAAAGAACCCTTCAAATGCCGTGCCAGTTTCAGGAAATGTTTCAAAATTGTACGACAGATAGAAAGTAGTAGTATCTCCCTATACCACATCCTCCAACCCTTTACACCCCCCCTCCCCCTCAACTTGACCTTTTATTTTCTCTATTTTTTAGCAGTCCACGGGTTAATTATATTCTGGCAACTAATAGACAATTTCATTCAGCTTAGGAAGGACGTTTACCAATTAAAAGGCTAGCGACTATCTCGATAATTCTTTTTAGCTACCATATATCCTTCCTAGGCTTCATAAAATACTGTAGTCTAAATTAGCTGAGAGCAAATTAATAATAAGTCCCCGGTATACAAGGGGTAAACTAGAGTATTAGTCGGCTGGTAGGCGAGAATTCTCTTTAGGGAATGAGTTGTGTTACATGGCGTACGTCGTGTAAACACCTGAGTTGATGTCAAACAGCGGGGGTGTGGGGCACCCATGATACTAGGATAGGTTAGGTAAGGTTGTTAGGTTAGGCTAATGTCTTTTCAAAGGGGTATAGTAAACACTAGGATAGCCTTTACCCGGTCAGAGGTAGGTGATACGCCCGATAACACAACTGTTGCTCTCTTTAGTTCACTATACAGTATAGTGATGTACACAGCACACAGATTTAAACATTTTGTAACAACCTAAATGATGAAGTGAACTTACTATGTATGTACATTCAAGATAATTCACACTATCTTGATTCTTGAGTCATCAGCTATTTCCTATCACTCATATACTTTTGCTCTTTATCTTTAGCTGCAGAATTGTCAAAATAGTTAGTTTATCTTTGGAATGTACACAATTGATCAAGGTTATTAACAAACTTTTGACTACAGTCACAGTATAGGCAACTAAGACAGTGCAAGTCACTAGAGGAGCTGATTCACTGAACTGGTTTAAATTCCCACTTGAGCTTGTAGATTTTCAACATAACATTCCTTTGCCCTCTCCACCCACCTTAGTCACCTTACACCTAAACTTCACAAAAGCAACTTGGAACAGCTAACTTTCAACCCTTCAAATACAGTGTTGGAAAAAAGATCATCATTGTTTGTTATCTTTGTTAGCCTAATTAGGTGCAGTTTCAGGTATAATCCTGTGTAGCGGGTAGACCTGTACATAATTATATCTCAATAATTTTGTAATGTTACAATATATTTTTATATTTTATTCATCTATCTATCTATCTATATATTGCCTGACACCGTGATCCCTGAAGGCATGGCCACGAACGAACCCACCTCAGTCCCCAGTCAGTCGACGCCCCTCCTCCCAACCAGCACCGCCTTCATTCATATACTTCCTCTCATACATACATAGTCTAATAATATACTAGGTTAGGTTAAAGATATTGTTCAATGTTTCTTAGTAAATAGGCATCTGAAAACAGTTCTACCTGCTAATAATAGTAATAATAATAATCTGGTCTTTTATTTCTCGCAAGCGCCAGTTCTTCCAGAGGAATTCACTAGCGCTCGTAACACATTGCACCACAATCAAGAGAAGTGTGGTGCAGTTCACCTGTAGTTCAAGCAACAACAACTATTTAACATGGCAGCAGTTAGAGTCTGTAATGACCTGTCACTGTGCCACTTGCAAGATCATAACTCCTACAGAAGAGAAAGGTTTTCAACTGTTTTTTGAAAGAGTCTATGGAGTTCAGCTGTCTAATTGATAAAGGCAATTCATTAGTGTATATAACCAAGGAGCCACGAAAGAAAAGGACCGATCAGAGAAAGAGGACTGCTGGATAGCTACCGGTTCATCAAGACGCAGCACATCATCACTGCTTCTCAGAATCGCACCAGAATGTGCCAAAGGGCGTCTCAAAAGGTCAGCAAGATACTTAGGTTCGCCAAACATAAGTGCCTTAAAAGTCATAAGACACAACTTAAACTCTATCCTAGCTTTAACTGGCAACCAGTGCAGCTCTATCAAATATGAAGAAGTGGGGGTTCTTGGAGGCAATTCAAATATGAGCCTCGCTGTTCTATTTAGTATGGACTGAACTTTTTGGAGCAAGTAATTAGGAAGGCCAACCAATAAGGTATTACAATAGTCCACACGTGATAGGACAATTGAGTCAACCAATGTTAGAAGACAGCGCTTGTTAAGAAACCGTCTCACTGAATACAAGTTTCTGATTTGGAGATTACAAATTTTGATGACCTGATTGATGTGATTCTCATAGTTAAAGTATACTCCAAGGTTTCGCACTGAGCTTACTGGGTGAAGTTGAGAACCTCCTATATCCAGAGTCACTACATTTTCAGCATCATTTCCCCTTCTATTTCCATGAATGACAATGATCTCTGTTTTGTTCTCATTTAGTTTGAGTTTCCGCTTTGCCATCCAGATCTTAATGTCAGACAATAAAGATTCCATTTAAACAGGGAACGTGAGCTGGGTTTAGACCGTCGCGCACCCATAAACAGGGAACGTGAGCTGGGTATAGTCTTTAGACCGTCGGTTAGTTTTCGGTTAGGTTAGACTAATGTTGAAAATGCGGTAATTATAGGGAATAGGCTCACGCCCTTATTTTTCATGTTTTTTCCTCCAGATTTTGAGAAATAAGTGTTTTCATGGTTTTAGTTATAATCCCAATGTGGGATACACGATGGGTTGAGCGGGGGCTTTGCGCCCCCCCCCCCATATCTTTTAAATCTTTTAAATCTTTTAACTCGCACGAATCTAAGAATTTCTTCTTCAATCGAGTTGTCAACTTGTGGAATGGGCTTCCCCGAGACGTTATAGACTGCAGCACCGTTGATTCATTTAAATTCCGCCTAGACAAATATCTCGCATCAAACCCGCGACTGACTGCGTTTGTAAATGAATAACTTTATCCTCCCCTCAGTTACTAACCCATATGTCCCCTACTAACTTCCTAGTCCTGCCACGTTAGTGGCAGGGCAGTAGTTTCCTTTCCAATGTTCCCTTACCCACTCTAAACCACTGTTTGGACACTTGATCCTCAGTGTTTTGGAGGACAAGCAACCTAGAAGGGTCACTAGACCTGTTGTTGCTTGATTTCCTTTGTACTCCTTTGTACATGAATTATTGAAATCGTTATCTATGGTGCTACCAGGGGGTAAACATCAATTATAATGTACTGCATAAAGAAGGCGTTTGTAAACAGTGAGGATGTCCGAAAGAGCTCCGAGATTGATTAGACTGGCCGTTTTTTCTATTGATAGCGGGTTTTATAAATGTGATCAAAATTATTCTCCCATAGTGGATTATACAACGAGCACACACCCCACATGCAACGGATGCGGCCAAAATGCTCCTACATACAGTAGAACAGGGGAGGTTAGTGCTGTAAATACAAATTCATGGAGACCTAGGCCCAGAGCTGATTACAGGGGCACCGATATTAGGAGGAAAAGAATAGAAGTATGCAATTTCTACCTAAGAAATGAATGCCGATACGGAGTAGTGGGCAGGGGATGCAAACAAGACCACCCAAAAATATGTGCAAAATTCATGAAGCACGGGCGGGATGAAAGAATAGGTTGCAAGCGTGGATGGAAATGCATCGACTACCACCCATATGTATGCAGAATCTCACTCAACAAAAGGGCATGTACTATGAGAGACTGCAATCTTCCACACATCAAGGGAACCAAAATACTGACGCCAAGAAACAACGTCAACAGACCAAGGGAACACGCTACAGGACACATTCAAAGGGAATTTGCTTACACACCAACATATGAGGAAAAAATAGAAAGTCAACGCAATGCCCTCAGAAGCTGGCCAACCATCCAGCAAACTCACAAGGCCAGACCAGCAGCGGTACACACGGCTATGCCCGACCAAGGTGCTTTTTTAGAGGTAGTAATGGGACGTCTTCTGGAAGTGGAAAAACGGTCTCAAGTGATTATGGAGAGATTCCTAGCCCAAACCGAGGGACCAGACACGAACCACAGAGGAAGGTGCAACTACCACTAACTAGTTTTGTTGTGGGCAACATCAGAGGACTTTACCCACGAAACAATCAATGTAAAGTCCCTATGTTGGGAGAAATTGCAGAGGAAGACAACTCAATTTTTCTAGCCCTCACAGAAACACACCTGAACGAAAACATTTTGGATGCAGAGATCAATATCCATAATTTCACTCTATTCAGAGCCGACAGAGAGGACAGAAGCCACGGAGGAGTAGCACTCTACCTAAGGGAGGATATGGCTGCAAATACCGAAACTTTAGTTGCATTCTCAAACGGCACAACAGAGCTACTAGCAGTACACATAAGACAAACCGACATGCTCATCATAATTTTGTATCGACCTCCAAACACCACAGGGGAAATTTTCAAGGAGGTCACAGAGAAAATACAATCACTCCTACAAAATCTTCCAACTCCCGCTACAGATGTCATCATCACAGGAGACTTCAACCTGCCCATCATCAATTGGGCAACCATGAAAATAGATGGAGGAACCAGGGAGGAAAAACAGCAAGCCAAGGAGCTAATGACTATCATGGACACTGCATACATGAAGCAATACATCGAGGAACCTACAAGAGGCAACAACACACTGGACTTACTATTTGGCAACAACTTCGACCTGGTACACTCGTATGAAACTGTAAAAACTATAATGTCCGACCACAGCCTCATCAAAGTTAGAACCCCCACACCAACCGCCACACCACCAAGAAGATGTCAACAGGAATCAAGCCAAATACCCTGCACCTCTCTGAAAGATCTCAACTTCTACAGCAAAGATATAGACTGGGACAGACTGAGAGCAGAACTGGCAGGAACTGATTGGAGGGCACTATTCGAAGATAAAAACGTCGACGAAACTCTCAGTATCCTCCAGCAACAATGCCTGGAGACCTGTAAAAACACCATACCACCCAAATCAAGCAGGAAGCAGATCAAGCAGATTCCCAGAGATAGAAAAATACTAATGAAGAAAAGGACGTACTTGAGAGCCAAGCAAAGGAAGACCAGCTATGCGCACAATATCACCAAACTACAAGAAGAGCTTGATGAAGTGGAACGTAAACTCATCCAGTCACACCAAGAGCAAAGAACACACGAAGAACTACAAGCAGTTGCAAACATACGAGTAAATAGCAAATTCTTCTATGCATATGCAAAAAGGAGACTCAGGAATACCACAACAATAGGACCACTTGCAAAACCTACGGGCGAACTTGAGAGTGACCCAACCGAAATGGCCAAGATACTCAAACAGCAGTATGAAAGTGTCTTCAGCCCGCCAAATGAAGACAAGAAAATCGAGAATGCAACGACTTTCTTTGGCAACGCTCCAGAGACACCACATCAACTCTCCTCGGTAACAGTATCAACAGAGGACATAATAGCAGCCATCGACAAGATTGGACCAAACTCTGCAGCAGGACCAGACGGCTTTCATGCCCAACTGCTAAAAAACTGCAAACATCAGCTAGCCCTGCCTCTAAAACTGCTGTGGAGCAAGTCCCTCCAAACTGGATATGTACCACAATCCCTAAAAGAAGGTAATGTCACACCAATACACAAAGGGGGTAGTAAAGGCATAGCCAAAAATTACAGACCAGTGGTGCTGACGTCACACCTTATTAAAATCATAGAAAGAACAATAAGAGCTAAGATGGTCAGCTTCCTGGAAGATAATGAGGCGTTCAACGAGGGGCAACATGGCTTTAGAAAAGGCCGCTCCTGCCTCTCACAACTACTATCACACTACGACAAAATCCTACAGGATATTCAAGACGGAGAAAATGTAGACGTCATATATCTAGATTTCGCCAAAGCTTTTGACAAGGTGGACCATGGGATCCTTCTACATAAACTCAAATCACTGGGAATAGGGGGAGACCTTGGAAGATGGCTCCATAGCTTCATCACCAACAGAAAACAAAGAGTCACGGTTCAAGGAAGCCTATCAGAAGCAGGTGGGGTCATCAGCGGAGTACCACAAGGATCAGTACTGGGACCTCTCCTATTCCTCATCATGATAGGAGACATCGACAGGGACCTGGAACACTCAACAGCCACATCGTTTGCAGACGACACCAGACTCATGAAGAAAATCACCTCACAACATGATGCTCAGCTACTACAACAAGACTTGGACAAAATCCTGAAGTGGGCAGAAGAAACAACATGACCCTAAACGGCGACAAGGTCGAGCTTCTAGGGGACGGGAACAAGAGAGCACTACAAAACGACACCAACTACAAAAGCGGACAGCAAGAAATTACCGCCAAGGACACAGTGAAGGACTTGGGAGTAAATATGAGCAGTGACGCCACTTTTTCCCAGCATATTACCAAAGCCACAACAACAGCAAAACAAATAGCAGGCTGGATCCTGAGAACCTTCCACACAAGAAATGAGAGGTGTATGCTAACATTGTGGAAGTCACTGGTCCTACCACGACTGGAGTACTGCTCCCAGCTCTGGTCTCCCCAAAAAGTAGGAGAAATAACAGAAATTGAAGCCACCCAGAGGACATTCACCAGTAAAATCCATGGGTTTCAACACTTTAACTACTGGGAGAGACTTAAGGAGCTGCAGCTGTACTCACTTCAAAGACGTAGGGAGAGATACATCATCATCTACGTCTGGAAGATTTTGGAAAAAAAGGTACCAAACCCAAACATCCAAGAGACTCAGCACCAAAGGCGAGGGAGGCTGTGCTATGTGAGGACTACGCCGGGATCAACACAAAAATCAAATCCCTGATCCATCACAGCTTTACATACAATGGAACCAGACTGTTCAACTGTATACCAGCCCCTCTCAGGAACATAACCGGGGTGTCTCCAGACACCTTCAAGAAACACTTGGACATGTGGCTGGCCAAAATACCGGACCGGCCACCAACACCAGGATACCCCAGCACCAACTCCAACCGACTTCTGGAATGGAGAGTGGAAGAAAGGGAGCTGCCTGGTCGCAGTGGAGCCCCAGCTCAACTGTGTCACTAACGGACGGAATACAACTAAGTGTAACTAAGTGTAAGTGTATACATGAGTATAGTATAAGGAATCCATAGACCTACATGGAAATACGCCTAACGGCCTTATTGGGCTATCCTTAGTTGGAATTATGCAAAGCTGGTACACGTCATATTTGTAACATACTATGTGGTACCAACTCTGTAAATTGCTAACTGAATAAATATTATTATTATTATTAGCCTATTATGTCCCTAATAAATTATGTATAATAAGGCTGCGAGCCTATTCCCTATAATTATCAAAGGCTGTCCGGGGTCTCTTAAATTTTTACCCGAAAATGTCGAAAAAATACCGAAAATATAATAGGCCTACTCGATAAATACCGCCGCCGCGACATGACCAAGGAGCGAACCGACTGTCACTCGGAGAAGCCACATTACCATCATTCCTTTCACTTTTATGATCTGGCATTTCGTGGCATTCAATAACAGTAAATCAAGAACCAAACCACAAACAGCTGACACATACGGCAGCCCGAGAAACAATCTTATCTTTGTCATTTATTATTAGGCTCAAGAAGCATAAACCAACAAGTTTGTCCTTGAAGATGATCAGCTCGCGATGAACTCCAATTACTTCAACTCCGCTGCTGAAAATGGAAATAAGAGGCCATAATTACATATATAAACAATTAATTCATGCAAATAAATAGGCCTACATCCTAACAGGCCCACCATTAATTAGTAGCAAGGCTGATAATTCCAAGCAAAGACCCTCTCCGCGTCGAAGAAAGGAAGAAAGAATGAAACTTCGTATTTTAGTATTTTCGTCAAAAAAATACCAAAAAGCAATTATATTTTAGTTTGTTAAATAACTTATGAACATATAATATTTATTCACTATGTTCTTTATTTATCAACTTATTAAAAAGAAAGCATGCACATATGAGAAATGACGTAATAATAGGGAGTGAAACCTCTGGTGAAACTTCCAAGCCATGACCGGGAAATTCAAATTTCGTGTATTCATGCACTCCCACATTATCTACTTGCCCACACCACATAATATATAATGTATATTCATCCTTATATCCTACCATTGTAACCCTATTTTCCTATACAAATATAGTGTCAACTGCTCTCAGTATATACAGATTATGTTATGAATCATACTGTTATGACAAATAAGCATATTATAACTTAAGCTAAACAATGCAATTTCTCGTTTTAAAGTTATAATGATATGCCTTAAAATGTATCTATTTATAGTAGTAGAGAACATAACTAGTTTGTTCTGAAATGGTAACTGCACTTACAGATTTGTTAAATAAATAGTCCAAAATGCTACGATGCTCCAAACTAAGATTGCAGATTTGTAATTCATACAGAATAACTCCCTATCTACAGATAGTCCTCTTTGGTCCATATAATGGCAGAAAATTTAATGTTTTGACATTACAAAAATCTACATAGCAATACTGTAGTATAGGCCTACTGCACATGATCAAGTTGGTTGCAAAAGATATTATAATTTTCATTAACACTCTTGACTTTTTATTAGAAAAAATAAGATGAAGGAATTAATAACTTTTCAATAATCATGAAGTAATGGGAACCGACTTATTCACTGACATGGGGACATATTCATCGATCCATATTCTGTGGCTAATGTTTTGGTCAGAGAATGCATACACATGCATCAGATTAGATAGACCACTTAGATTTTACAGCATCACATCTCATTGGTTGACCTACAGCCCAGGGAGACAGTAATGACAAATACAGCACTGCAAGCAAGACTTCCATATGGATCCTAGAAGTAGTAAGGTGGTGCTGGAGCTCTGATATAACAGTTAAGTTGCAGTTGGGGGAGTTTTCACTACGACCACAGGCCATAGTGCAGTGTATAGCAGTCGCCTGCAAACCGTGAGGTCGAGGGTTCGAGTCTCCGGCCAGCCAGTGTGCTATTTGGTAGACCGTAGACTCCAGTGCTGTGTGGATGGTGCAGTCTAGCAATCTATGGTAACTGTTCACTGAAGTCCCTGATCATCAGGGCACCTACCTTAGCTCAGCTATTGAGCGGGGAGTGCATGGTGGTAAAAACTGCATCTACAGTATCATCATCAAGAGTGCCACCTTTGGGTGACCTAAGTTCACATACACATTCATGTCTGTAGGGTATCCAAGCCCTTTAAAATACCTTATTTAGTTTTGTGTGCATGTTGAGCAGAATTCTCTGCTAACCTACGTGTTCCTCTCTGGTTAATTTCAGGGGTAGCTTCTTGCCGTGGAAGTTAAACATAAACTACATACATATTGTTATAATAAATCATCAAGTTGAAATAGGGGAGCTATCCCCCCGCCAAAGGCGGCTTTCTAGGGCCTTTCCTAGCTGATGCTGAGAGGATTGGGTTCTAGTCATGTGGTGATGGGCTGGTCTATCCGAGTGAGAACTGAGCGATCTCTGCCATACCCATAGCTTACTCTGACTGTTCCTTTTACTTATATATCTTCTAGATCTCAAGTAGCGGCGTCTTTTCCGTGGATTGACCTCCCTACTGCCAACCTAGAAGTTGGCAGATTGGGAGCCAAAGCGTCACATTTTTCCCTTACCCCTCAACTTTCCCTTCATAATTGCTGAGGGGCACAGGGCCTTGGGTGGGGCTTTGGTTTCCCGGGCGTTTCCGAACCTTCCTCAGCTCCCTGCCTTGGAGTGGCTTCGGTCACCCGGGCTTTGTTGGTGGTAAGCAGGGAGGATTTTGTGGGGGCGCTCGTTTATGGCCTTGGCCTTGCTCGAGACCTTGGGGCTGTTCGGCCAGACAGCCTGGGGAACAACAACAGCAACAACAACTTTAACTTTTAGTAGCCTAACTGGGTTGGATACTGCACCGTTCTTCTCACAAAAAATCCCAGTCCTCACTTCTAGGGTATTGATCTCGAGACCAGTCAGTTACTAGTCCGGTAATCTATCACGAGACACAAGAAAGGTTCCTCACTTGTGCTGGCAGTACAAGTAAGTTTTAGCTCCCTTTACACTCCAACATAATACACCTACATCAAGAAACCAAAGACCACCTAGACATGAGAGGCACTCAATACTGTACCTGGCAGCAGCCTCCACAAACCAACACCACCCACTACACGGCATGGCAACACCCACGGATAGCCTACCAAGGAATATCAAAACAACACCCAGCACGCGATATCACACACAAATACTGTCATCGCTCCCTCCCTGCCCACCCCAAACCAGCTTTCAGAAACACATCCGTACTCATTTATCTCGCCGTTCCATCCAATCACTCAATGACAACACGCAGCTGCAGGCACGACCTCCCGAAATACATCCTTCTGAATCCTCCCTTCCTCACGAGAACAGAGTCCACCTGGCCAGATTGAGATGTGGGCACCATCCAGCTCTTCTGAGCTATCAGGAGAGACTGGATGACTCCGTCGACGACACCTGCCCGGGATGTAACGCAGCACCCCATGCAATTGTACCATTAAACACACAATAGAAAACTGCATTTCACACAACAACATAACCCCGAAAGGGCGGGTGCCCAACCCCGAAAGGGGTTGAAATAGGGGAACTATCCCCCCGCTAAAGGCGGCTTTCTAGGGCCTTTCCTAGCTGATGCTGAGAGGATTGGGTTCTAGTCATGTGGTGATGGGCTGGTCTATCAGAGTGAGAACTGAGCGATCTCTGCCATACCCATAGCTTACTCTGACTGTTCTTTTTACTTATATATTTTCTAGATCTCAAGTGACGGCGTCTCTTCCGTGGATTGAACTCCCAATCTACCAAGATTAGAAGCCAAAGCGTCACATTTTTTCCTTTGCCCCTCAGCTTTCTCTTCATAATTGCTGAGGGGCACAGGGCTCTGTGTGGGGCTTTGGTTTCCCGGGCGTTTCTGTCGCCCTCCTCAGCTCCCCGCCATGGAGTGGCTTCGGTCACCCAGGCTTTATTGTGGTCGGCAGGGAGGGTTCTGTGGGGGCGCTCGGTTATGGCCTTGGCCTTGCTCGGGGCCTTGGGGCTGTTAGGCCAGGTAGCTTGGGGAACAACAACATAATTTACACTCCTCGAGAGCCCTGTGGGAAAGTCTGATCGTAGCTATGGCCTTCCTTAGGGACTCGGGGCTGTTTGGCCAGGCAGCTTAGGGAACGACAACACTCAACACCTAGGATATGCAGTTTACAACGATTTCTTATCATATGCATTTATTTAATAGTAGATGACTTCACCAGGTGCTTATATAATAGGAGTTGTAAGAATTTCCATATGCAGCTAATGACAAAAAGCATAATTATAAGGCTGATTTCTTATTATAACAAAAAGGCACAAAAATATATTCCTTTTTATGTTTAGTATGGGATATTTAAGATTTTACGACTTTAAAATATAATAAGCATAACAATGCAATGACTAAGTGTCGGCTACAGATATTACGACATGTAGCCTACAATAAACAAGTGACGGATATCAGTCTTTAACCCTTTCACGTTTTTATGACGCAGAGGTTGCCAGATTAGCAATAATAAATAGAGTTCTCTCACTCTTATAATTACCTCTCCAAAATTAGTTTTCTGCTCACAGCTAACTCAATGACAACTGCAGAGGTTGAAGTAACTAAACTAAAGGTTTCTAAATACCCCTGATGGTAACAAAGGTTTTAAAGTATCCCTAATAGGCTCAAAATCGCGTCATATGTCGGAGAGGGTTAATTGAACACTTGCGAGTTTCAGGCTATAAGGAAGTTGGAGCCATAAACAATATTTAGCAGAATTATTACCAGCTAGAATACAGTTGTAGTAAAATTATAAATACATGAAACCTAATTCAACATACTTTCTATCCATTAGAAACCTAAATTATTGCATTTGTTTAATATCAATGTTTACAGCTCCAACTTCCTTATAGCCTGAAACTCGCAAGTGGTTAATTGGCTTGTCCCTTTCTAGATTACCAAGCTGTGACTATTTTAGTAATGTAACAATGTCAGTTTGCATGACTTAGGCGGTCTTCATCAACTCGCGTGATCCCCAGTTA
Organism: Paralithodes platypus; assembly: GCA_032716605.1. Taxonomy (NCBI): domain Eukaryota; kingdom Metazoa; phylum Arthropoda; class Malacostraca; order Decapoda; family Lithodidae; genus Paralithodes; species Paralithodes platypus. The sequence goes on along the minus strand of CM064541.1, from coordinate 33,339,563 downwards.
CAGTATATACAGTATATCAATGTCAATTATTAGTTTGCTTGGGAAACAGATTAACCCTCTCCGAAATATGACACGATTTTGAGCCTATTAGGGATAGTTTAAAGCCTTTGTTACCATCAGGGGTATTTAGAAACCTTTAGTTTAGTTACTTCAACCTCTGCAGTTGTCTTTGAGTTAGCTGTGTTGAGACTATTAGGGATACTTTAAAGCCTTTGTTACCATCAGTAGTATTTAGAAACCTTTAGTTTAGTTATTTCAACCTCTGCAGTTGTCTTTGAGTTAGCTGTGGGCAGAACACTAATTTTGGAGAGGTAATTATAAGAGTTAGAGAACTCTATTTCTTATTGCTAATCTGGCAACCTCTGCATCATATGTGCCTGAAAGGGTTAACTTGCTCATGTAGTAATGTACACCGTATGTGGTGGATTGTGTTCTTTTATTTCATAAATTTTATTTTAGTAAGCGGTTTCCACATAACGATTTTGATGTTATTTTGCCTTTGTCCATGTTTTGGTTTGTTTAGTTTGCAAGTTTTAAATTTTAATGAAGACAAACGATTTAGATAGAAGTGAAGATACGATAGTTTTATGTCCTGTGATAAAGCTATAGAAGATTAAATGTCTTATCTGGTTAACAAGAATAGAGTACAGTACTACAGTATATAGGTTGGTATGCCTGTCATTTCATACCAATACAATCTATTATTATTAATTTCACTCCCAACACCAAACACCTTCCAATTAAAATGTAAAACTTGCAAACTAAACAAACCAAAATTGGGACAAGGACAATATAAAGTCAAATTAAATTATCAAAATCGCTATGTGGAAACAACGCTTACTAAAATGAAATCTATGAAATAAAAGAACACAATCCACCACAAGGGTGTACACTACTACATGAGCAAGTTAATCTGTTTCCCAAGCAAACTAGTTGCACACATAACGTACTATCGTCACGTTCAAGGAATTAAGTCAAATTTGGGAAGTCCGGGACGTTCTGGTAAATTTGACTAAACTCTGCATGAATAAAGAAACTACATGTTAAATGTCAAAATATTCAGGGGAGATGGGCCATTTTTTTGCATGTATTCATTATTTTTCTAGTTTCCTCCCTAGACCTCCATCAAATTAAAAAAAAAACATCCATTAGATCCCCCTTCTAGATTAATTTGTAAATTTCCCGGCCGAAGGCTGGTTCTTCCAACATTACAGGCTCACTATCGTTCGCCAGGGAAAAAATTGACACACAAATAGCACAAAAGGTCTAAATATTGATGAATAAATGGGGCGAAAGATCTTAAAATTGACTAACTAATGGGGCAAACATCTGAAAACTAATAAGGCTAAACATGAGGGAAAAAGTGGTCCAGAAAACCAGCCATGTCCCCTTAAATTAATGAAAGCATGTGATCCACCGGGATTGGAACCTGGATTACCACACACATATTATAAACACTAACCATTACACCATCAATATAAATGAAGGTAGAGGAAAACAAAGGCAGTTTAGATATTATTTTTATATCTAAAAAAGAACAATATATAACTTCTGTTCTACACAATTACATATCATACAATACTGTAAGTTGTAGAATACGCAGGTAGAAAAAAACATTCATAAATAAATGTACATAAGTTATGGGAATGTAACTTACCAAGCTATTAAGTTGGTAGTCCTTGCAATAACAATTTCTTTCACAACATATAAACACAAAAATGACAAATTACTCCATTTGAATCTATAAAGCAAACTAAATCTTTGAATCCATCTCAAGATAATTTTATTCATCTTAGGAAGGACCTTTTGAAATTTAAGGATGACACATAGGTATACAGTATACATCATACACCACAAAATACATAACACTGCTCTACACATACTGTAGATGTTTGTACGGCCAAAGGAAGAAATTATGTGCCCTACTGTATTAGTATATACAGTACCTTGTATTTTATACTCTAGGATAAATTTAATAAACAATTTCATAGTTTCTGCAAGCAGTATGAATGATGCCGAGACACCTGCCCTGAAACTCCTCAGTAAACACTTAATATGCAGCACTATTCAGGTGATTTAAAGTAGCTTTCCTGGCTTTAATTTATAAATTGTCAGAAAGGTCTCAGAAAAGTCTCTACTTGACATAATTTACTATATTTGCCAAACAGAAAACACATTCAAATTTATTTCAATAGTTTTTGAAGTCTTTCTGCAAATATTATTAAAGTAATTCTTAGTGAGTGTGAACATTTTTTTCACTGAAACAGCCCAGTAAAGTAGGTGTGATGAGAGAGGGAGAGAGCGCCTACTTGGTGAGAGTAAAGAAGAGCGCAACAATGTCAGTGGCTCCCAAAGCGGTGAAGATTTAGTTGTAAGAGAGAGGAAAAGACAAAGAAACCAAAGGGAGAGAGATATAGCAGTGAAAGCATCTACTTGGTGCCAGTGGAGAAAAGAGCGATAATGCCGGCAGCCCCCAGAGTGCTGAAGACGTAGTTGTAAGCTGGAGATATGGACCTGAAGATCAAGAAGGACCCCAGCACCACCAACATCAGGAACAGTGCGTTGTTGTAGAACAGGGAGAAGGTGGTGGACTCGGCTTCAGCTACCTCGTTCTTCTTCCACAGTATCCTGAAGAAAAAAAGGGGAAACATTAAACATACTTAAGGGGAGATGGGTTGTTTTTCTAGACTCCCTTCTCCCTAATGTTTAGCCCCATTAGTTTTCAGATTTTACAATGCTTGCCCCATTAGTTTGTCAATTTTAAGACCTTTCTTAGTCAATATTAAGACCTTTCGTGCTATTTAGGTGTCGATTGTTTCCTGGTGAACGATAGTGAGCATGTAATTTTGGAAGAATCGGCCTTTGGCCAGGAAATTTTTCTACCGCAAAATGTACAAATAAATCTACAAGGGGGATCTAATGGATATTTGTTAAAGCTTGATGGATGTCTAGGGAGGAAACTAGAAAAATAATTAATAAATGAAAACAAAATAGACTAAAAAGTCAACCATCCCCCTTAACCCTTGAACTATTGTGCATACAGGCATACACAGTACTAGGGTAAGTTTGGGACACTACCGTAAAGAACCTCGCTGCTCGGTTTAGAGCCATGCTTTCAACTGAAATTAAGTAGCAATACTCTAGAGTACCTGAGCTGCATTGTCAACTGAAATTAAGGCAACTACAGTATATTGACTTTTACTTAACCCTCTCCGACATATGACGCGCTTTTGAGCCTATTAGGGATACTTTAAAGCCTTTGTTACCATCAGGGGTATTTAGAAACCTTTAGTTTAGTTACTTCAACCTCTGCAGTTGTCTTAGAGTTAGCTGTGGGCAGAAAACTAATTTTGGAGAGGTAATTATAAGAGTGAGATAACTCTATTTCTTATTGCTAATCTGGCAACCTCTGCATCATATGAGCGTGAAAGGGTTAATCAGGTTGACGACAAATCTTACTTTTTTTTTACTAGTTAGCTTAGAGTTAGAAAAAGAGGAATTTTAGTAAGAGAAAAATAGTCACAGGGATATGTTTTGGTATAATCCTGTGTAGCGGGATGACCTGTACATAATACATATATCTCAATAATTTGGTAATGTTACAATATATTTTTACATTTTACATTCATAAATAGTCCACTAATATACTAGGTTAGGTTTTGGTTAGGTTAGAGTGAAGATATTGTTCAATGTTTCTTAGTAAATAGGCATCTCAAAAACAGTTCCTCCCGCTACACAGGATCTTGCCTACTTTTTTAATTGACAGAATGCCTTTATATACTATTTAAGTGTTACCTTTCATCCTTCTGCTGCTTGGCTATCTTCTTGTCATCGTGCAGTTTGCGGTTCACCTCGCGGGTTACAGCATCCTCCACCTTCTGAGCAACCTGTCAGACAACAAAAATAAAGCTGGTATCACACAACTCATTTTTGCCTTAACATTTATCCTCAACACTGTTCTGGCAACTTGAGGCAAGCTTTTATGATAATAATGTCAACTAAGTTCATGTGTCTTCATTATAGTTACCGATATTAGAGAAAAATATGGTAAAACTTGAGACCCCGGACAGCCTTTTTACTAGTTAATTTTATTTTTCTTTGATATAGTGTTGTTTAATACCGAGGACCATCGCATTTTGGTATTTTCAACATTAGCCTAACCTAACCGAAAACTAACCGACGGTCTAAACCCAGCTCACGTTCCCTCCCTGTTTATGGGTGCGCAACGGTCTAAACCCAGCTCACGTTCCCTGGTTATGGGTACGCAACGGTCTAAACCCAGCTCACGTTCCCAGTTTAGTTTTCGGTTAGGTTAGGTTAGGCTAATGTTGAAAATACTATAATGCGATGGTCCTCTGTATTAAACAACACTGTATATCAAAGAAAAATAAACAAAAAACTAAAATTAACTAGTAAAAAGGCTGTCCGGGGCCACAATTGTTACCAGAAATTTTTTGACCATTGAACGTTGTCAGTACAAGTCTTCAAGAATAGTTATTTACAGTAAGTGGAAATCTGCAGAAGGCTTATTATTGGCCCATACGAGGCAGACCTCTTCTTCCCTACATCCCCCTATTAGTTCTTGCCTAACACCATCTATCTTACACTTTACTTTGTGTTTGTGGACCTGGAGAAGGCCTTTGATAGGGTACCTAGAGATGTTGTACAGTGGGCTATGAGGAAACTTGGTGTGGAAGAGTGGCTGGTGCGTGTGATAATGAAGATGTATGAGGATTCGCGAAGTTCGGTGAGGGTGAAGGGTGTACTGAGTGATGAGTTCGCAGTCCGTGTTGGAGTCCATCAGGGTTCAGTGTTAAGCCCCCTCCTCTTTATTATGGTCTTGGAGGCGCTGTCTAGAGTTTTTAGAGGCGGACTCCCGTTGGAACTGTTTTATGCAGACGAATTAGTCCTAATAGCTGACAGTATGCAGGATGCCGAGGCCAAATTCAGAGAGTGGAGAGAGGGCATGGCGAGCAAGGGTTTAAGAGTCAATATTAACAAAACCAAGGTTATGCATTGTAGTTTGAGACGAGGCAATGTGGAAAAGAGCGGTGCATACCCATGTGCAGTGTGTGGAAAGGGAGTGGGCGTTAACTCAATTCAATGTAGCATCTGTCGATGTTGGGTACACCATGGGAGTAAGCGCTGTAGTAGAATAAAGAGGCCCCTGCCGAAGGATAAGTCAGAAATAGAGAAATTTGAGTGCATAGTGTGCAAAGACGAGCTTGTGTTAAGTGATGATCCTGTGGCTGTGAATTTTGGAAATGAGTCTTTGGAGCTGGTGAACAAGTTTTGTTACCTAGGAGATACCATCTCTGCCGGTGGTGGGGCCGAGGCTGCCACTGTTGCTAGAATTAGGTGTGGCTGGGGGAAGTTCAGAGAATTGATGCCAATCCTGACCATGAAAAGAATGCCTCTCCCCCTGAAGGGAAAGGTGTATGCCTCATGGGTTAGAAGTGCAATGACGTATGCCTCAGAAACATGGGCCGTTAAAGTAGAGGATGTCAACAGAATGGAGCATAATGAGATGAGAATGGTGAGATGGATGTGTGGGGCTAAGCTACAGGATAGAATAACAAATGTTGAGCTGAGGAGACGTTTAGGTATAAAGAGTATTAGCGAGGTGATGCGTACAAGTAGACTGGGATGGTATGGACATGTGGAGAGAATGGATGAACAAAATTGGGTGAAAAAATGCAGGTCTGTGATTGTGGAGGGAGCTGCACCAAGGGGTGGACCGAGGAAGACCTGGGATCGGACTATACGCGCCGATCTCAAATCCAAGAACTTGACAAGTGAAGCAGCCCTTAACAGGGTTGCCTGGAACGCTGCCATTAGGACAAGAGACTGAAACTGCACTTATGTGTGGAACACTCAGTCTTAAAATTTTATGTATGTATGTATGTATGTATGTATACCTACCTAAGAACATCTATCACTACAACCTATATCCCGTACGGTACACTTCATCTATTTTATACCTTTTGATGTGTTCGCCACTCTTCTAGCGGCACCAAGGAGCGCGACGCCCCTCGTTATGGGTGGTGATTTGGTGCAGTAGACTGTTTGAACCGACAGCTCGCTCCCTTGCGAGGATGGGCTCGTCTGGCACTTTTTGCAGTTCGACATCTAGGGCTCTCTTGAAGTTGTCTAACGAGATGTCCCTCATGTCTCTTACTCGCCGTAGCTACCGGACCTAATAAATCTCAACTTTAGTGGTACTTGGAAACGGTACCTACCAATGCTTTTATCTTTAACTTGCCTAGTATGGAGGTAAAGTTATTTCTGTCTATCTTGGCCTACACGTCTGTCCAAAGCTGAGAAGAATGTCCGGAGCCAATAAAAACAATAAATAACCAATCAATAAATATAGGTATATACTGTGTGTGTGTGTATGTATATATGTATATATATATATATATATATATATATATTATACAGTATATACTGCTATAATTAAAATTAATAATTAATATAATATACAGTAACTAATATAAACATACGAAAGCTAATAAGACTTACCTTGTGCTTAAGTACAAATTTTGTGTTCATATAAGCAAAGGCAACTAGATATGTTGCGATGCCAGTGACCAGTATAAAAATGGCCGCCGACGCCAGAGGGTCCATCATGTGAATGCGCCAGAACAACCCTGAAAGTAAAAATCAGAAGTGTAATTCACATAATATTCTGCATTAGCTATTTAGTAACTACAGTATAAGATACAAGCATATATATTTTCTATAGACCTATGTATGAAGACAAAAGGTGGTAATTCTGCATAACTACTACTCCTGCTATTTTATGTTTAATTTATTTTATTTGTGTATGTTAATGCTTTGTAAGTGTGTATTTTCTATTTAGAAAGTGAGGAAAGCCCAATTTATTAGCATTTGTATTATTAATTGTAATTCCGATACCTCAACAATCTAGGGGAGAGTTTGGGAATGCGGGGTTTTGGGTGGGGTAAAAATAGGGGTATTATGGGAATAACTCTAAAAATGTAATAAATACTATTGAAAAAACACCAAAATGTTGAAATCCGAGCCAAGTTTTGGCAAAAGTTGGCTCGTATTTGGCCAATTTTCAGAGTCCAAAAAGGGCAAAATTGGAAAACAAAATTGGCTCGGATTTCACCCTTTTTCAGCTGAAGAAAAACCCAAAGTGTTGACCAAACTTGGCTGGTGTTTGTCGAATTTTCAGAGTCCAAATTCACAGTAACCTCATTTTGAAAGTTGGCTGGGGTTTTCTTGTTTTTCACTGTTGAAAAACTCAGTAAGGATGTGGTTAACATTAGCCTAACCTAACCTAGTATTATGGGTGGGGGCTGCCGCCCCCACACCCCGCTAAATCCATGAAATCCGAGCTGAGAATATGTCCCTAAATAATGGGCGAAATTGGCCTTTTTGACATGGAAAAGACCCTGTAATGCAAGCCCTAAGGGACTACTTACGGTTATATATTGAAGAAAGATAGCCATACTCGAGAAATACCGCCAAAAATACCCCTAAATGTGAGGAAAACTAACCTGGCATGAGGCCTTCCAGGAAGTTGTGTTTGAAACTGACGTCACATTATGAGCATTGACTCCTCTGCCTCTTAAACTATCACTAAGGTAAGCGACTTCACAGGCGAAGTGCATTGTGGGTACAAGTTAAAATGTATTGTTACAAATCGATATCCCAAAAACTAAATGTAGAAAAATTAGAAAGTAATAAATTCAGACAGTATGTAAAACACTGGAAGAGACAATTGTAAAAGATAATAATAATTTGTTGGGAAAATAAATCACTAGGTGAAGCTCGACTCTCATTGGCTAATGAACATCTGGGAACTTCTGGGAGGAGCCTAGCATGTAAACAAAGTGTTGTGGAGTGGACTGGACTGGACTGGCTGGACAAAACTAGGACTTAACTCTGAAAATTGTATAGGGGGGTGACAATGAAATTGACAAAATAAGAAAAGTATCCCTTATCCGCGCATCTGTAGGGTCCCTTGACTCCTTGAGTAAGGTAAGATCAACAACAAATAATTACCTAAGACAGGAATCCTGTAATCGAGGAGTAGTAGTGGTGCAGTTAACCCGCATTAATGATTAACCCTCTCACGACCATAGGACGCAGAGGTTGCCAGATTAGCAATAAGAAACAGATTACTCTCACTGCTATAATTACCTCTCCAAAATTAGTTTTCTGCCCACAGCTAACTCAAAGACAACTGCAGAGGTAGAAGTAAACAAACTAAAGGTTTATAGATACCCCTGACGGTAACAAAGGATTTAAAGTATCCCTAGTAGGCTCAAAAATTGCGTCAGGATGCGAGAGGGTTAATCTAACATGAGAACCCAACTTAACTTGGGGGCTGCTTTCCCCAGACTCCCACAATTTGAACATCAGTAGGGTTTCCTGAACATGGTAAGGTAAATTTCTATAATTGCACCTATACGAGCTAAAAAAAATATTGTATTTAACAGGAAGGTAGAACGAGGTAAGTGATGTGGTATAGGTGGCAATATGCGGAAATGGATTAGAAGGGCATTCCGCCCCCCTCTGACAAAAGTCTATCAATCTAGATGTGACACGGATTTACAATGTTTCAGAGAGACATTAGCCTAACCTAACATAGTATTATGGGTGGGGGCTGCCGCCCCCACACCCCCGCTGGTTGGGTAAAACGGTAGAAATCCAGTTGGGTGGAGTGAATAACCGTAGATTTTTGTAAGGGGGTAAGAGGGGGGCAGAATGCCCTTATAATCCATTTCCGCATATTGCCACCTAGGCTATACCACATCACTTACCTCATCTACCTTCCTGTTAAATATAATAATAATTTGTTTAGCTCGTATAGGTGCAATTATAGAATAATACCCATGGTAAGACTAGACTAAGCTAGTATATAGCCTAGCCTAGCTTAGCCTAATAATAATAATAAAAAAAGAAAAAAAAAAAAAGAAGCCTAGCCTAGCCTAATTTTCGAAAAGCAAATAATGAACATATTGGGGTAGGCTAGTATAACTGTAACTAACTAATCGTATTCCAACTACCAAAGGCTGGTTACAAATCGCAATATAGGCCTAGCCTAGGCTTAGTAGGTTATCTGGCAATGTCAACCATCCCCCCCACCATACTTACATATTGGTATCGCCGACACTATGAACGCATTGGAGTAGAAAATAATGGAACTCTTCTTTGATACATTCCTACTGAAGTCCTGGAGTAATAGTTCCTCCTCCTTTGTCAGCTTTCCTTTATTGGCAACCATTTTTATGTCACTTGTTGTTTAGAGGTATATGATCACTGAACTGACAGCTCCACGTCTCTTCCCCTTTCTCCCGGCGAGTGTATACGGTTCCTATATTTCACCTATTTATACTTTTCCTCCATTTAAGATTTAATCCCTATTTTCTGTCCTAATTCACATATAATTGAACATACTCCTTACATTCATATATATTTTAAGATATTACACATCTGAATAATAATGTTTGATTACAATATACACATTTTAAAAGGGAATACAGAGTTTTGGTAGAGTGTTAACTTCTCGCATGTGGCTCCAGCTGGCCCAGGGGTACCAACATGGAGCTGGTGACGTGGTCCCCTTTTCTCTCCGTGGTTTGGCCAAAAAGTTGCCTTGGAAACGTTGCCCAGCCTGTGTAAACATTCGGACAGTATGAAACGTAGCGAATTATAAAAGTTATCCGTCAACTCATCAGTGGAAATATTTGTTTAGTTCTGTACAAATCTGCAACATGTTTATATTCTTTATTAGGATGCTGACTGTTTCACTAGTATATCGATGCAACATACAATATAACAATTAGCTTTTCATACTTTGACAGTAAATTCAATATTGACGCTAAATCGGCGCCATATTTGTGTATTCAGTAGGGGGAGCATTTTACAATCGCCCATTAAATAGTTTTCTTCGGTAATCACTTGGGTATATCATATGAAGCTAAAATATTGTGTTAAACCTAAACAGAGTTATTATGTATCCAATATGACATTGGATATTGATAGCCCAATATACCAAGATGGCTGATATATGACTTCATAACATATATATACTTATTACTATTTGAAGAGTTGCCAATCTAGCTCATTTACAATTAGATTTATAGGGGCGATTATGCCACTCCACGTGTTCCAAAATCCAAATAGGTTAGGTCAGAAATCGTAAACCCTAACCTCTATAACTCAAAAATGGCTAAAGCAAGTGGGCTGTAAGTTTCCACCGCTATACTTGGCTGACCCTTCCCAAATGATAGGAAATTGGAAATGTTAGCTCGATTACTCTGGTCGTTTAATTGTTGTGATATTTTACAGATTTTGGCTATTTATAAGGGATATTATTACTATTTAACCATTTTACATCATAAACTGCAAGTTCTATGACAAATTTGGCAACCATCTAGAGAAGTAATTACTGGAATTAGCAGCATTTGCTATTTTTCTGATAAGTTGGCAACCTTGAATATTTGTGTGTGGATTCTGTAGAAGCAAGGTCGTGAAGGAAGGAAGCCTTGCCGTATTTGGCAATGGGGACTGTAAAACAATGCGCATCTGAGACATTCGAGGCTATATCGCAATTTATGCAAGAGGTGAACATGGCAGGCATCCCTTTATGATAGTTGTGCTAAGTATAGGCCAGTTATTACGTGGGGAAAATAGACCTGGCTCGTTGACTCCATTTCCCCCCACCATGTAATCAAAATGACAAGAGGGCTATTGAAATTATTGTGCATTTTCAAAACACAGGTTTGGCGGTCTTAAATGTACAAGGAATGAATACTATGATTGGATTTAAGGAAGCTTGGTAATTTTTGTTAGTTAAGTCCTAAGTAGGCTAAAAACTAAGCTAGGCTAGGCTAGCTGGTGACTGGACGACTCGGCCCATGGGACAACTCGGCTCGGACAGCTCGGCCCACTTTTGGACAACTCGGCCACGAGGGCGAGACAACTCGGCCCATTATTTGAGACAGCTGGGCCCCATGTTTTGCTATGGGGCAATTTGACTAGACCAGTCAGGATTAGGATGGGGAGAGCTAAGTGAAGGGTTTATGGGTGAGGCCATGTATGCAGAACCAAATCCTGTCCTCTGCGTATGTGCGGCCTTTTCCCTAATATTTTTATTATGTTATTTAGGCTCAACTGTTAGGTTAGGTTAGGTTAGGTTAGGATAATATAATATAATATAATATTATAAAGGAAAAAAAAATCGTGCCAAGGTGCCTAAGATTCTCACGCATGCGCAGAGGACAGGATTTGCAGGATTTGGTGCTGCATACATGGCCTCCCGTTTATGGCGTGTGTGTATTGTGGGCGAAATGTTCGTTTATTGTATTATTATGTCATAGGCTAGTTCTCTCGATTCATAATGTGTAGGTTAGGTTAGGTTAATTAAGAGTTGTCTCGTAATTAACACGGGGCCGAGCTGTCTCGTTTTTACTGGGCCGAGCTGTCCCGTGGGCCGAGTAGTCTAGCATTCGTTTGTAGTAGGACAATTTTGACCACAGGAGGCAAGGAGGTGACTGGACGACTCGGCCCATGGGACAACTCGGCTCGGACAGCTCAGCCCACTTTTGGACAACTCGGCCCATTATTTGAGACAGCTCGGCCCCATGTTTTGCTATGGGGCAATTTGACGAGACCAGTCAGGATTAGGATGGGGAGAGCTAAGTAGAGGGTTTATGGGTGAGGCCATGTACAGTGCACACGGTTGCAATAAGAGCGGGCACTCTCTATCCTCGCGCACCCCTCCCACACCAACATTCATTCATAAAAAATGGACCAAAAAAACAAAATCGACTTATATTTACTTTATTCTAGTACTTGATAGGGTATCCTTTGCTCTTCCTGACTAAGCTCAGACGTTTAGGAAGAGAATTGGCGATGGCTTGAATATATGCAGGCTTCAAACTGTCCCACAACTGCTGAATAGCGATCTTCAGCTTCGGCACGGAAGATGTGTCGTAGTCGTGCAGGCTGCTTTTGATCTTGCCCCACAGGTTCTCAATGGGGTTGAGGTCTGGTGAGTTACCAGGCCAAGGGTTGAAGTGCCTAATACCACCGAATTCCATGGCCTGTACCACTGTCTTAGCGGTATGGCAGGGTGCGCCGTCCTGCATAAAATAATTCGCTTGGCACTTTGTCATAGATGGCTCCAAGTGATCAATTAGTAGGTCAAGGTAATGGTGTTGATTCATCCGAATGTTCTTTGGTAGAAAAACTAAATTACCAGTGCCATGGAACGAAAAAGCACCCCATACCATCACTGAATCTGGGTGTTTTATGGTGTGCCGGGTATAGCGGGGGTCCAGAGGGTTGCTACCGCGGCGGCGGTAAACATAGTTCCTAGTGCCGTCAGTAACTGTGAATGACGATTCATCGGACCATAGTACTTTCTGCCATTGGGCAAGGATCCAATGTCGATATTGCCTGGCAAATTTCACCCTATTCCGTAGTGCATTACCCAGGGCTTAGGAATGCAGCAGCATCGTCTGTAGCGTAGCACTTTGTGAAGGTAATCTTCGAGCGTTCGGATGGCAACACCACCAAGCAGGTTTGGATTTTGTTCCTTAAGTTTCCTGGCAGTAAGGCTGGGATCAGTCTCTAGCTGCCTCTTAAGCATATTCAGGGTCCTCTGTGATAGCTTACGCTTCTTACCGGGCCTTTTCTTCTGGGTAGCCAGGGTAGGTAACGGCCCCGGCCCTGAATCGCGGATTTTCTTTGTCTAATTTTGAACTGATCGCACTGTAACTCCTGTGTTTGAACTAATTTCCTTATTTGTTTTACCCTCCTTCATCAGTGCACTTATGGCCGCAATTTGAGCAGGAGTTATTTGTTTTTTCTTTGGCATGACGGGCGTGGGTGGTCCCAAAGGGTAGGCGTCACACGGAAAACAATGGAGCCAACTCGGCCCTATCACTCGCGTATATCCTCCCTGTACCAGAGCCGTAGGCACACTGAAGGGTTCTAGCTACGTTCCCGCACTAAGACTGGGCTGGCTGAGTTGCCAGATCTCGCCAGATTTTGGGGGTAAAAGAGGAGTTTTATAAGTTACGTGGTTGCAATAAGTGCGTGCCCTCTCGCACTTATTGCAACCACGCGTACTGTATGCAGTACCAAATCCTGTCCTCTGCGTATGCGCGGCCTTTTCCCTAATATTTTTATTATGTTATTTAGGCTCAATTGTTAGGTTAATTTAAGTTAGGTTAGGTTAAGATAACATAATAGTATAAAGGAAAAAAAAATCGTGCCAAGGGGCCTAAGATTCTTACGCATGCGCAGAGGACAGGATTTGGTGCTGCATACATGGCCTCCCGTTTATGGCGTGTGTGTAATGTGGGCGAAATGTTCGTTTATTGTATAATTATGTCATAGGCTAGTTCTCTCGATTTATAATGTGTAGGTTAGGTTAGGTTAGGTTAGGTTAATTAAGAGTTGTCTCGTAATTAACACGGGGCCGAGCTGTCTCGTTTTTACTGGGCCGAGTAGTCTAGCATTCAGGCTAGCTTAGCCTATAGCATAAATAACATCTAGGTTGATCTGATCTGGAGTCTGGATGACCCTGATAGGCTAGGCCCAAGTGGCTTTGGTCAAATTGGATTTTAGGTCACATATGTGTTTTTTGTATTATAATCCTTTTTCTCATCAGTTCCTTCATTGATTAATGTGTTTTGAGGTGATTTTCCTTCTGCAAATTCATATTTAGGCCTACCCATTATTTTGCAATATTAAAACATGTCCCCTAAAACCATATTATGTCATTACCCTAACCTAACAACCTAACCTAACCTGGGGGCTGCCGCCCCCAGACCCCCGCAGGGTTAGCATTGATATAGAATATAACAAAATACTAAAAATACGGTAAAAAAGTGAGAAATATTATTTCTCAGCTGATCCAAGATGGCCGCCATTTTTCCTTCCACCCTTATTTAACCCACACAGTCTAAGGAAAAATAATTGGTACGATTTTAGTTACTGGACACCTATTTGACAGGTACCGCCAACGATTTAATGCATATTTTTTTTTCGGTTTCCACGCATCCAACACCAAGCTACACCCTTTTCTGGTGTACGAAACACTAAAAAAGCAATGGGGACACTTTAATAATGATAATAAGAGACGAAATATAAAGACAACTCGGTTGCGTTCGTGGAAGTAGCGTCGCTTTGTTTACTTTACGCTCGGAGTGACTACCCGGTCCCGCCGCCTTGGCGGTCGACTTCAAATGGCTAAGCTTATATAACCAGTTGTTGGGTCAATTTTTTTATAAAGACTTGCGTTATAGGCCGTGGGATACAGGACAGGGTTGAGGAAGGGGGGGCTCTGAAACCCCCCCCCCCCCCCCGTGAATTATAATAATCGTCATGTATGTGGCCAGCAGGGGGCAAGTAAAACAGCTGGCCGTAGTAACCTCGAGCGTCTTGGGTAAACAAACCGCGACGACGGACTCCCCCCGCCGCCGATTTTCGGCACAAACGCGCCGTTTTATTCTCGTCGAAAACCACATTTAAAAAGTTATTATATCGTTTTCAATACTATTACCGGACCAGAAAAAGGTGTAGCTTGGTGTTGGATGCGTGAAAACCGAAAAAAAATATGTATTAAATCCTCGGTGGTACCTGTCAAATAGGTGTCCAGTAACTAAAATCGTACCAAATAATTTAATATGCAGCGGTAAAGACATATATTGTGGTGACTAATACTCTATGACAAATCTACAGTATACATTTAGAATATTATATCCCATATGTGACCTAAAATCCAGTTTGCCCGTGGCTTTTAGTCATATCATCTGTAATTACAGTATGTTATGTTACTCTATATATTTATGTAGGTAAGATGATCAATAGGCAAGGCTTAATTGCTGAGGGGCACAGGGCCCTGGGTGGGGCTTTGGTTTCCCGGGCGTTTCTGTCGCCCTCCTCAGCTCCCCTCCATGGAGTGGCTTCGGTCACCCAGGCTTTATTGTGGTCGGCAGGGAGGGTTCTGTGGGGGCGCTCGGTTTTGGCCTTGCTCGGGGCCTTGGGGCTGTTCGGCCAGGCAGCTTGAGGAACAACAACAACAACAACATAGGCAAGGCTTGAAGGCTAGGCCTGTAGTCAAATTTGTGCTTTACTAGGCCTAAATACTTGAGGATTGAAATAGGGGTACAGTATGATTGCAATTCATGGCCAGGCCGGGAACTGGAAGGTTCACGGTTCACCCAGTCGGAAAGCTCGCCCCCTACATTTTTGGAAGGTTCGCCCATCACTGCCTTTTCAGTATTTGAGGAGGTTGGAGGTAATTACATGTACACCGACAAAGTATCGTTCATGAAAGTGATAACACACTAATAATCATCGATAGGGCCCATAACTGGTTGGTCATAAACTAATACCCACAATTTTAAATAACTCCCTATCTCCCACAAGTTCTTCCTGAACTGAATAAAATTGTCTAATAGTAGTCAGAAGAATAAAATGCCAAATTGCTTCATATTTTTCAAGGGGTTAACTGTCTTAATCTAACCTGTCCTATCCTTCCTAATCTAACCTAACTCATTAGGGTACCCAACCCAACCTTTATAGCTGAACCTATCTATCTATCTACTCAGGTACATTTCCCTTTTTTTTTTTAGCTGAACCTATTTAAACTAATCCACCTATAGGTAGCGCCAACGAACTTGACAATTATCGGCAAGAATGTCAAGTGCGGGCGTACCGCCAGCCTTGTTTACACTACGCGTAGTGGCGTCGGACCTTTCCCATCATGTTCCCGTCTATTTTGACTGCCTTTGGATATAAAAATACATTAGCCTAACCAAACAACCTAACCTAACCTAACCTAGTATTCATGTAGTAATGATATGGGGCAAATAGCAGAAAATATAGCGTCGAAATAGACGGGAACGTAACTGCGAGCGCACAACATGACGACCGTACGCCCGATCACTACATCCATCCCCAATTATCTTAATCCACTAACTTCTTATAACTCGAAATTAATGAAAGCAATCGGGTTTACGTTTCTATCGTTTGGGAAGAGTCCTCCAGGAAATAGGTGTGGATATTTACAGCCAGTTTGCTCTAGGCCCTTTTGAGTTACAGAGAGGTCAGGGATCAAGATTATTGTCAAGTTCGTTGGTGCTACCTATAGTACAATATAAGCTCACATTAATTTATCCAATACAGTTAGCTATTATGTGTCTTTAAAATAGCTAATTGACATTTGACATTCTTGTTGACAGGCTGAAGGTGCAGCAGTTTTGGAACACTACAGCTTTGACTACCAGCTGTCTAAAGATGTTGCCCATATTAGTACAACAGCTTGCCTCTTCATTGTGGAAAAGCTGATTTCAAAATTAAAGGTATGTATTAATAAGAGGGGTGGAAGGATGGAGTGAGGAAGTATAAGAATGAAGGCGGTGCTGGTTGGGAGGAGGGGCGTCGACTGACTGGGAACAGTGGTGCATGGGGCGGTTCGTTCGTGGCCACCCCTTCTGGTATCACGGCGTCAGGCAATAGATAGATAGATAGATTAATAAGACCTGTGCCAATCATTGCCATGTGCAGTACCGTACTGTATATATATTGTTATGTCTTCTCTTCTTTTTTATTAAAATAATTGATTAATTAAATCATATTTAATCCAGTCCCAACCAAAAATGTAATCCTATCACAGGTAATTTTCAAGGCTAGAAGTAACCTCCAAAATTCAGCAGACGAGGAACACATTTGCTTTAAAATCTTGATCAACACTTTATTTAAAAGTCTTAGATACATGCATGTATGTGTAAACCTAGGCGAACTAAAGACAGCACTTTTGGCATCAAAATCAGTGAGGAAAATCCCAACAGGGATGTCCAGCTCTAATACTGTATTTATTATCTTGCCACATTTAGGTAATTTGTTATGTTAATACTAAATTTTTCTTATTACAGAGTGTGATTGAAAATGTTAATTCAAGTGACAAGAAGATTGCACCATCAGCTTTAGTAGGACTGACATCAGAAATGTTATCAGGTACCGGTAGCTGATGTTTATATTCTTGTGCTGGTCAGTTCTATTTGTTTTTGAGCCATTTGCTAAGTACCGGTATAAATAGTTATAAGGGCTGATTAGCCAAATTGTACACAGAGTTCCAGTTGAAGGTGTATACCTCGTTTGGTAGGAGCGCAATGACCTATGCCTCAGATATGTGGAGGATATCAATAAAATGGAACGGAATGAGAAGAAAATGGCGAGATGAATTTGTAGGGTTAATCTCAGGGACGGAGTGTCAAGCGAGGCATTAAGAAGGCGTCTGCGTCTTAGGAGTGTCAGTGAAGTGATGTGCACGAGCCGACTTGGTTAGTTTGGACACATGGAGAAAATGGATGATCAGAACTGGGTGAGGAAATGCCGGACTGTGAATGTGGGGGGAGCTGCGCGTAGGGGTGGACCTAGAATGACGTGGGCTCAGGTACTTCGGTCCGATCTCAAAATAAAGAACTTGACAACAGAGGCCGCCTGGAAAGCCGCCATTTAGGACGTGAGACTGTAACCACATTCCCTGTGGACAAAACGGTCTTTAAACTTGTATGTATGTTTATGATAGCCTTAATCAGCTCCATGACCAATTTTACCCCAATATCTCCAGCTGCTTTTAGCATCTCGGCGACAATGCCGGAGCTCCCAGCGGTTTTCCCGGACTTTATTTTATCTACAGTATAGCACTTTTAACACCGTCATACCCTATCAAAGGCGGAGGGCCTTGTACTGGGGCTGCAGTGCTGAGCTGTTCTCTGATATCGTTTTTTATGTAAACAGTCATGCCACTCATCATTTATGCATCTTACACCCGCGACTTCCTGACTGCAGTCCCTCACATTCTTGGCTAATTTATAAACCCCATTGTTATTAGTAATGCTACAAACTTGTTCTATCACACTATCCTGTATGGTTTTCTTTGCCCTGTAGACCTCTCTTCTAGCATTACGTTTGGCGGACAGGTATTCTTCCTTGTTGCCACCTTCTTTCCATACTTTGAAGCATCTATTCTCTTTGACTGCAGCTTCGACATCGTTGTTCCACCACCAGGAGATCTTATGTCTGGGTGGCCCCTTTGTTTTGCCACAGAGTTTGTCTGTGGTATCGAGGAGGCTGCGCTCTATAAAGTTCCATTTGCTATCAACATCATCTGGCCTAACACCCATTCTCCTTTCAATTTCCATCATTTTGTTGTGGAATCTGTCTCTGTAGGCTACTCCTCTTTTTCCAACAACCATACAGTACTTTCCTTTTTACATACATACATACATACATACATAAAATTTTAAGACTGAGTGTTCCACACATAAGTGCAGTTTCAGTCTCTTGTCCTATTGGCGGCGTTCCAGGCAACCCTGTTAAGGGCTGCTTCACTTGTCAAGTTCTTGGATTTGAGATCGGCGCGTATAGTCCGATCCCAGGTCTTCCTCGGTCCACCCCTTGGTGCAGCTCCCTCCACAATCACAGACCTGCATTTTTTCACCCCATTTTGTTCATCCATTCTCTCCACATGTCCATACCATCCCAGTCTACTTGTACGCATCACCTCGCTAATACTCTTTATACCTAAACGTCTCCTCAGCTCAACATTTGTTATTCTATCCTGTAGCCTGGCCCCACACATCCATCTCACCATTCTCATCTCATTACGCTCCATTCTGTTGACATCCTCTACTTTAACGGCCCATGTTTCTGAGGCATACGTCATTGCACTTCTAACACATGAGGCATACACCTTTCCCTTCAGGGGGAGAGGCATTCTTTTCATGGTCAGGATTGGCATCAATTCTCTGAACTTCCCCCAGCCACACCTAATTCTAGCAACAGTGGCAGCCTCGGCCCCACCACCGGCAGAGATGGTATCTCCTAGGTAACAAAACTTGTTCACCAGCTCCAAAGACTCATTTCCAAAATTCACAGCCACAGGATCATCACTTAACACAAGCTCGCCTTTGCACACTACGCACTCAAATTTCTCTATTTCTGACTTATCCTTCGGCAGGGGCCCCTTTATTCTACTACAGCGCTTACTCCCATGGTGTACCCAACATCGACAGATGCTACATTGAATTGAGTTAACGCCCACTCCCTTTCCACACACTGCACATGGGTATGCACCGCTCTTTTCCACATTGCTTCGTCTCAAACTACAATGCATAACCTTGGTTTTGTTAATATTAACTCTTAAACCCTTGCTCGCCATGCCCTCTCTCCACTCTCTGAATTTGGCCTCAGCATCCTGCATACTGTCAGCTATTAGGACTAAATCGTCTGCATAAAACAGTTCCAACGGGAGTCCGCCTCTAAAAACTCTAGACAGCGCCTCCAAGACCATAATAAAGAGGAGGGGGCTTAACACTGAACCCTGATGGACTCCAACACGGACTGCGAACTCATCACTCAGTACACCCTTCACCCTCACCGAACTTCGCGAATCCTCATACATCTTCATTATCACACGCACCAGCCACTCTTCCACACCAAGTTTCCTCATAGCCCACTGTACAACATCTCTAGGTACCCTATCAAAGGCCTTCTCCAGGTCCACAAACACAAAGTAAAGATTCCTGCCTTTTAGTAAGTATCTTTCCTGTATCTGCCTGACTATGAAGATAGCATCGGTTGTACCACGTCCTGGCATAAAACCAAACTGCATATCATCAATAGAGATGCTTTGCCTGATCAAACCCTCAAGGACTCTCTCACAGACCTTCATGATTTGGTCAAGCAATTTCAGGCCCCTATAATTTCCTCTATCTAGCGCATCCCCTTTTCCTTTGTATATATTTACTATTACACTTTTGAGCCAATCCTCTGGGATTTTCTCATCTTTAATAATGGTGTTTATCAACTCAGTGACTAAGTTTACACCAATCTCCCCTGAGGCTTTTATCATCTCAGCGACAATGTCGGAGCAACCTGGAGCTTTACCGTCCTTCATTTTATTGATTGCGTCGCTCACTACAGCTGGTGCTATCAAAGGAGGGGGCCCAGATATTGGTTTTTCGATACTAAGCTGTTCCTTATCCCATTCAAACTCTACATTTAGCAATCGTTCATAGTGTACCTTCCATGCTTCTCTGATTTCAGTTTCTGCATACACAATCTTCCCATTATCATCTCTAACACACTGTTCACCTATAATATCCCTACTGTCATTTTTAACTCGCCTAGCTAGGTTGAAGATCCCATTGAGATTGTCAGTGTTACACACTTGTTCGAGGACCAGGTCCTTAATGCGATTTTTAGCATTGTAAATAACTCTTTTGGCAGTTCGTTTAGCTGCCTGGTATTCCTCCCTGCTGCCTCCTTTCTTCCATGCTTTGAAGCATCTCCTTTTCTCTTTCACAGCATGTTCTACCTCAAATGGCAAATGTACTTTCTTGCTGACAGGAACTCTGCTTAGGCACATATCACACATTAGGAGCTTGTGTTGGGGGATGCATTCTTCACCTGGTATGATCTTAGTGTCTCTAACCCATTTCTGTCAGATTTGCTAATCAGGAAGTAGTCCATCTGGCTACTGGAGCCACCTGATTCATATGTTATCAGATGGCTCATTCTTTTCTTAAACATAGTATTACACACCACCATCCCCGTGGCAGCACAGTGCTCCAGTATGTATTCACCTCCCAGGTTCCTACGACCATAACCCTGACCTCCGTGCACGCCCTCATATCCGTCGGCACCTGCCCCAACATGCCAATTTAAGTCTCCTCCCACAATTACTACCTCCCCTTCCTTGCATCCGACAACCACCCCTAGTAATTCATTCCAAAACTGTTCTTTGACATTTCTACCTAAGCCTACTGGGGGGGCATATGCTGATATAATATCTATGACTCTCATCCCAACTTTCATTCTTATTGGGGAGTCTTATCAAATAAGCTGATAAGGCAGCTGGTTCGTACATGGTGGTTCAATTACCAGTAGTACATGGATTGAAATACTACCTATTATATATTAGTTACCTGTAGAGTTAGATTAATAGATTATGTATCAACTTATAAGATAGTTAAGGTGCATTTTGACATGGTATTTCTTCATCTAACTACTTATTTTAGTGTGTAGATATTTTTATTATTGATAAAGCATACTAATTGGATCACTGTTTACAAATTGGCTAATCTATCCTACTCGGCAGATAATGAAAGCTGTGGAGAGCCATCAGAAAACCCAATAAATGGAAGCAAAAACCTGGGAGTACAAATGCTGTCACCGGCCGCTTACATCCTTACACCGGACACCAAGACCTACGAGAAACCCACAACACTAGTCAGTCTGGTGGAGGAGGTTAATGGTGTCAATGGTGGTGGTGGCAGTAATGGTGTTTGTAGTGGTGGTGTGGTGGTACCGACCATAGTGACAACAACAACTGAGGCCACCACTCTTCTTCCACCTCCCTTCGCCAACACCTTCACCCATAATCCACGTAAGTATAGAGACATTACAGTTCACTAAGATATTGTTGTCACAGTGCTTGGTATCTTTGAATAGACAAGTACCATCCAGTACTTGCCAGATTCTGTGTAGGTTTTTCAAGGGAGTTTATATTTAGGTGTAAAGACCAAAAGCAGTTACATGGGTAGTGTGACTTGGTCACTCTACATCTATGATGGTCAGCCTGGGTCAGTCTGTGTTGACTCCATGACAGTTCTCTAATGAGTAATCACTGCTCTGAAGAACAAGGGTAGGGCATTGGTGGCCTGGAGTTGCCGTGAGGGAGAAGTACTCTACCTTACAGTATCTTACTTTCTTACTTTCTGGAAGAGGCCTTTTTACACCTGTGCATCCATCTCAGGACGACGAGACCTGCACCAAAAGTGGTGGCTGTGGCAGTGGCAGTCAATACAATGTTATCATACTGAAGTTTAGCTTTATAATTAAACAGTAGATCTTGTCTACTCCATGGAGAGTGGCCATCAGGTTACCAAGGCATATGAACTATCTTACTGAACCCTTTTTTCTACCACAGATCATTCCTAAGCTGCAGAAAATTGTCTAAATTAAGCTAGAATGAAAACAAAATACCTCCCCCGGTAAAGAAGGGGTTAACCGATGCTGATTAGAATTACACTATTGTCATCACATAAACAGCTAAATGAATCGTAAATCATTCTGTACATTGACTTTTGCCTGAGATTATTATTTTTCATAATTACATTTTCAGATGTAAATCCAGCACATGACTTGAGTAGCCTACAGGACCCCGTCACCACTGCCGCCCTCCTAGACACCACCACACTGTCTGTACAACATCCTCCTCCACCATCAGCAATACAACACTTATCACAACACCCACTTAAATGTGTCAAGGTACGGGGGTGTCTTTAGTTCGTTTTCAAGTTTTATATTTTTAATTCACACATATGAATTGAATGTGAATTTGTATTTTGTTTTTGTGTGTTCATTGTTTTCTGTTGTCCCTATTCTTGCTGTCTTGAGTCGGCCCCCCTCCCCCACCAAAAAAAAAAAATAATAGGAAAAGTGGGGATTGGGCCTGAGTAAATAGATAGATAGATAGATAGATATTTGAATTCACTAAATGTGTCAAGGTACGGGTGTGTCTTTAGTTCGTTTCTAACCCCTTCCATAACGGCGACGTATTTATTATTTGATTGCAGCTACAGTTAGGGTATTTTATTCAGCTTAGGAGGGTCGTCTACCAATTAAAAGGCTACAAACTATCTCAATTAATCCTTTTAGCTACCACATATCCTTCCTAAGCTTCATAAAATTGTAGGTCTATCTATCTATCTATCTATATGCCCAGGCCCAATTCCCACTTTTCCTATTTTGTATTTTATTTTTCTGTATTTTATTATTATTTGTTTTCTTGATTATTGTATTTTCTTGGGGGTGGCCGACTCAAGACAGAGCAAGAACAGGAAAACACAAGACAAAACAGCGAACAAACACAGACTGTAGGTGAAATAGAATAAAATATACGTCGTCGGTATAGAAGGGGTTAAGTTTTATATTCCAATTTACTTTGTATGCCCAGGTGGTAAGGGGCCGCCTGGAATGGCTAGGGACAAACTACCGTACTGTACTGTACTTTAATTCCCTTAAGGGGGGATGGGCCGGTTTTCTGGACCACTTTCTCCCTCATGTTTAGCCCCATTAGTTTTCAGATGTTAAGATGTTTGCCCCATTAGTTAGTTAATTTTAAGACCTTTCGCCCCATTTCTTCGTCAATATTTAGACCTTTCGTGCTATTTAGGTGTCAATTTTTTCCCTGGCGAACGATAGTGAGCCTGTAATGTTGAAAGAAACATTTTCTACCGAAAAATGTACAAATTAATCTAGAAGGGGGATCTAATGGATGTTTTTTTTTAAATTTGATGGAGGTCTACGGAGGAAACTAGAAAAATATTGAATACATGCAAAAATCGCCCCAAAAGTGAACCATCAGGGCTAGGGCTTAAGGCAAAGTACATACTGTATACAGTGGCACTAATAAGTCATGTCTCAGCTGTCATTATGTTTGGCTCTCTCTGTGCTGTATTAAGGTCTGTCAGATGTTGGATAGGGTGGCTAATTGTAGGAACATGTTTTTATATCTAACTCAACAGGAAGAAATCAGGGCGGGTGCCCAACCCCGAAAGGGGTTGAAATAGGGGAGCTATCCCCCCGCCAAAGGCGGATTTCTAGGGCCTTTCCTAGCTGATGCTGAGAGGATTGGGTTCTAGTCATATGGTGATGGGCTGGTCTATCAGAGTGAGAACTGAGCGATCTCTGCCATACCCATAGCTTACTCCGACTGTTCCATTTACTTATGTATTTCCTAGATCTCAAGTGACGGCGTCTTTTCCGTGGATTGACCTCCCAATCTACCAAGATTGGAAGCCAAAGCGTCACATTTTTCCTTTGCCCCTCAACTTTCTCTTCATAATTGCTGAGGGGCACAGGGCCCTGGGTGGGGCTTTGGTTTCCCGGGCGTTTCCGCACCCTCCTCAGCTCCCCGCCATGGAGTGGCTTCGGTCAACCAGGCTTTATTGTGGTAGGCAGGGAGGGTTCTGTGGGGGCGCTCGGTTATGGCCTTGCTCGGGGTCTTGGGGCTGTTTGGCCAGGCAGCTTGGGGAACAACAACAACAACAACAACAGGAAGAAATCATGTTGAGATATTCTATCTATCTATCTATCTATTGCCTGACGCCGCAATCCCCGAAGGGGTGGCCACGAACGAACCGCCCCCATGCACCTCTGTCCCCAGTCAGTCGACGCCCCTCCTCCCAACCACCACCGCCTTCATTCATATACTTCCTCACTCCATCCTTCCACCTCTCTATCGGTCTACCTCTCCCTCTCTGTCCTTCCACCTCGCTCTCGTACACCCTCTTAGTCAATCTCTCGCTTTCCATACGTTCCATATGGCCGAACCATCTCAAGTTGTTCCTTTTCACACTTTCCAGCACATCTACCTCCACACCACACCTCCTCCTTACTTCCTCATTCATCTGTCTATCCCTCCATGTAACTCTGCACGCACTTCTCAAGTAACTAATTTCCACCGCTCTCACCCTTGGTCTAAGTCTCTTCCCGAACGCCCATGCTTCGCTTCCGTAAGTCAGTGTCGGGATTACCACACTGTCATGCAAGGACTTCTTCACTTCCATACTGACCACCCTATTTCTTGTTACTGCTTTCAACGTTCCTACAACCCTCTTCCCCTGTTGCACCCTCTCCTGCACCTCCTCATTCACAGTCCCATCTTTACTCAACACACTGCCCAGATACTTGAGATATTGCTGATGCCAATTATTGATCGAAATAAACTTGGTGCCAAGACATGACTTATTAGGCCGACTGTAGGCTACTTAATTAAGAATGAAAGTTTATCCCTCCAGCCTCGGCTATGTATTCTATAAATATTCCCCGAACCCCGGGGGTTTTGGCCGAAAAACGTCTACGCCTAGGCTACCATATCTTTGTTATTTTGACTGCTTCTGCATTCCCGCGCATCTCCAAGCGTAGATGTGTTTCGTACCTGTAGAATGGCATTAAGTAGAGCTCTCTAAGTCAACTGGTTCAGTTGTGATGACGATTTCCGTGGAGAGAACTTTGTGGCGATGTCAGCCACTTTTCACTACTTTTCACTACTTTTCACTACTTAACAATAACACACAGACACACACAAACAAGCGACGCCTCTCCTTCTTGTGGTCGGAGATGCGCGGCGTCGGTCCAACCGGCTGTTGTTTACATGCGTCGGACGGACGCCTTTCAAAACAAGCTTACAGCCCTTCAAGCTGCCGGAGCCTCAGAGCCCTACCGGGTACCGCGGGGGTGTTTGTTATGGGTGCCTCAGAGCCCAACCGGGTCTGAGGGGTTAATAAAGAAACTGAAAATGGACGAGAAAACACTTGCTCATCGAAAATTGCTGGAAAATGCGCTTGTGGCATGGTCAGTAGCGCGTCTGACTGCTGATCAAAGGGTCGGTAGTTCGATCCCACCCAGCCATTGGTAGACGTCAAGAGTTTGGACACTCAGGTACAGTATAGCGATTCGTGGCACGCCCTAGCCCTGTCAATCAAAGGAGTGCACGGTGTTAACAATTGCTTCATCAAAAATTGCATTATCTACAATTGCATCATTAAAAATTACATCATCAACAATATCATCAACAATTACATCATCAACAGGGCGGGTGCCCAACCCCGAAAGGGGTTGAAATAGGGGAGCTATCCCCCCGCCAAAGGCGGCTTTCTAGGGCCTTTCCTAGCTGATGCTGAGAGGATTGGGTTCTAGTCATGTGGTGATGGCCTGGTCTATCAGACCGAGAGCTGAGCGATCTCTGCCATACCCATAGCTTACTCTGACTGTTCCTTTTACTTATATATTTTCTAGATTGACCTCCCAATCTACCAAGATTGGAAGCCAAAGCGTCACATTTTTCCTTTGTCCCTGAACTTTCTCTTCATAATTGCTGAGGGGCACAGGGCCCTGGGTGTAACTTTTATTTCCAGGGCGTTTCCAGCACCCTCCTCAGCTCCCCGCCATGGAGTGGCTTCAGTCACCCAGGCTTTATTGTGGTCGGCAGGGAGGGTTCTGTGGGGGCGCTCGGTTATGGCCTTGGCCTTGCTTGGGGCCTTGGGGCTGTTTGGCCAGGCAGCTTGGGGAACAACAACAACAACAACATCATCAACAATTACAAGTAGCAAGATGAAGCATTATTAAATAGCTAGAGAGGTAAAAAATAGCTGTTAGAAATAGAACATAAATTAAGATAAATGCAATGCAATTAGCAAGATCAAACATTGTTAGATAGCAAGTGAAGGAAAATGGAAGAAATGCTAGAGATGGAATTAGAGTGAAATGACAAGGAAGAGAGGAGATTCATGGTTTCATGTTAATTTAACCATGTCCAATTTTACTCCACTAACCAACGTAACCCAACCCAAACTAAATTAAAACTAACCAAACATGATCCAAACCAAACCAAGCTAATCTAACTTAACCATACCCGATTCAATCCAACCAAACCTAACCAAACCTGATTCATCCCAAACTCCTAGCCCGAACTAACCTAACTAAACCAAGGATGACCCAACTCAACCTAACTAACCTACACTAAACCTGATCCAATCCCATCCAAATTATCCTAGCCTATCCAAACCAACCTAACCTAAGCTGACCTAATCTAAATATGATGGAAGGGGGAATTGATAGGGTTGTAATGACCTGCCACAGAGAAAGGTAGAAAGGTGTGGATATTTATTTAGAAACAAAACCAGAATAACTTAAAAACATTAGCAAATATTAGGAGAAGAACTTAAGCCTGTGATAGTAAATGTGTAAGAAAAATAGAAAATGAGATAAGGAGAACTTGGATGCGTGAAAGTATATGTGTAAGGAAAATAGAAAATATAAGGTGGATAACTTAGATCTGCGAATGTAAATGTATAAGAGAAATAGAAAATGAGAGGAAGAGAACTTGGTGTTATGCAAATAGAAAATGAGAAGAAGAGAACTTGGTATATATAAATGTTTTTTTTACAAGCATTGTCGTAAGATGATATTTTCAATAACTTGGGGAGCCTTATAAAGGCCTAGACCCAGTGGGCTAGTATAAAATAAATGCATCATCAACAACGCAAGAGTGAGGTTTGGCGTCCTCTACCCTACCTTAGCCGTTTCTGTCTGTCTCTTTTCCTGTACTACTTTCCCTTCTAGGTGCTGGTGAGATCGCCCAATTGGGTGGCACTGCAAGGGAGGCTGCAAATAGTGGGGGAATTGGCCCAGGGGTGCAAGCCCATGGGCTGATGATCCCCTGACCCGCTGCTCTCTCAGAGACAGATTTCATCTCATCCTGGCCCCTTCGGGGGCCCGAGTATCTGGCGCGACTTCGGTCAGCCAGACTCGGGACTGTTCGGCCAGACAGTCTGGGGAACAACAACAACAACAACAACAACAACAACAACAACAACAACAACAATTACATCATCAAAAATTCCTATCTATATACATTACTCAGGCCCAATCCCCACTTTTCCTTTGGGGGGGGGCTGACTCAAGACAGAGCCCGAATAGGGACAACACAACAGAAAACAACGAACATACAAAAACAAAATACAAATTCACACACATCTAGGTCATCCAGAAGACCCAGAGACCAGGGTCCAACTTCCATCCTCAAAAATTGCATCATATATTTCAGTGTGGGTGTGATGTGACGGAAGGGGATGGTGGTGGTGGTGGAGGCGGCGGTTTGATCAGCAGTGAGGGGGCCGACACTTGCCTTCAGTGTTCTAGGTAAGATAAAAGGAATTAACGGGAGAGGGTTGCAGTTTGTGCTGGCTCCCCTTCTCCCTCATGTTTAGCCCCATTAGTTGTCAGATTTTAGGATGTTCGGCCCATTAGTTTGGCAATTTTAAGACGTTCTGCCCATAAGTTTGGCGATTTTATGACTTTTTACCCCATTTCTAAAAAATTTAAGACCTTTTGTGTCATTTAGGTTTTCATTATATCATGGCGAGCAACAGAGAACCTGTAATTTAGGAGGAACCGTCTTTTTGGCAGGACAATTTTACACATATATTTCGAGGGGGGGTGGGTGTCATGCAGGTATTTTTTAAAGCTTGATGGAGGTCTAGGAAGCAAACTAAAAATCTCCCCTCACTACTACTCAGATTAATAGATTGATTTTTGTTATCCGTACAGCATCGCTAGTTCCGTGTCCAAGCGTCGACGGCGGAGACCCGAGATACTGGATCCCTCGCTACCAGAGACCAACACTAGTACTACTGATGGGGTTGGTGGAGGGGCTATTACCACCACACCTACCAAGAAACACTCCTGTGACAAATGTGGCCGGGTCTTCTCCAAATGGAAACATCTCTCTATACATTATAACAAGGTACTGTACAGGGGGCAGGGGGCTAGGAATCCTCCTCCCCTTATATAATAATAATTCTCCTACTCAATGAGACATAGAAAGGTGTGAGGTAACGCGAAAGTAGTCCCGGACCCTGATAATAGAAAGGTGTGAGGTAACGCGAAAGTAGTCCCGGACCCTGATAATAGAAAGGTGTGAGGTAACGCGAAAGTGGTCCGGGACCCTGATAATAAGAACTTTATATATTGTTTCAGAAAGGTGTGAGGTAACGCGAAAGTGGTCCCGGACCCTGAGAATAGGAACTTTATATATTGTTTCAGTTCGGGCTCTGTCTCATGTCGGCCACCCCCAGCAATGGAGTACAGTATGTGCGTGAGTATATACATACATGCTGTACAGGTCTCCCTCACTATCCGATGCCACAATTTACGTCATTATTGCAGGTTTTTAGGCGTTTGTGTTTGGGTTTTGGCTGGTCCCAGAACGCATTGCCATTTACCTCATTCATTTTAGGGTTGCTATATGATTTTTCAGGAACGTAACCCAATCGTAAGTCGAGAGAGACGTGTAACATCAACTGCAACTCAAGACACTCCAGGTTGTGGCCTGAGTTTTATTTTAATATGTTCTAACATTTTATATTTTTGTGCTTAACAAATTGTATTTTTCCATGTATTGCGATTCTGTGTTAATATTACTATTTTTTGTGTTGTGATTTTTAGTTACGTTGTCGATTTTCATATATTTTATTGTGTAATATACCACCCTGTAATATACCACCCTGTCAGGTTCTCTTCGTGGCCCTAATTTGGATGCTGGCTTCCGAATTGGCAGTGTCTTCTTGGCCGCGGAATCGGACGTTTCATGGTTGTTGTCCCTGGCATGACTGCGGCCGCACAATTCACTGTTCCCTGAGACGTGCTTTTATTCCACATCGTGTAGAACAGTTCAAACTTTCTAAAAATCACATGGACAAATATCTCACCTCAAATTTCAGACTTACTTTGTGCTCAAGTAATAGCCTTTTTATTTATTCTTCCCACAATTACCTATTTAACCACTTCACCCAGCAACCTAGTGGGGATCAGTAGGTCTGTTGCTGCTTGCTTTTGTTTGTAACTTGATGTACTTTTCATAGCCTATTTAATAGACCTGATGGAATCTGGTTCCAAATGGAGCTATCACTTTAAGCTCCTCAGTGGTCTAGTTGGTTTGGTGTTGGTCTGCTGCGCTAGTGACCAGGGTTCGAAGCCCGACCTGGTCATATCGGTGACCGGTCAACTCAACCAGTAGACCATTTCAACCAGTAGATCTCAACCAGTACCAAATCAACCAATACGGTTAGGCTAAGTTAGGTTAGCTTAGTACTATATTTTGGCACTGGTTTGGTTGGTCTGGGTTAATTTGGCACTGGTTGAGATGACATGGAACATGGTCTTATGAGAGGTCTGTTTTGGAGTTCATGTGGTCTGGTTAAACTATTTACTGTACTCAAACTGATGTCTTAGAAAGTTGCTGCATCATGTAATAGATACTGACTACCTTACCGTATGTATTAAGGAACACCCTGTTATTAAGGCGGGTCACCTGTTTTGGTTCTGTCCTTTTCTATCTTTCTCTGGCTTGTATCCATTTGGCCCCATTCAGCCTACTGTTTTAAGACATTTATCCCCATCCAGGTGTCAATTTTTTACTGGTGAGCGGTAGCGAGCCAGCATAATTTTTCTTTTTGTTTGACAGCAGGCTAAATTTGTACATTTTTCGATAGAAAAATTTCTCCGGCAAAGCCGGATTTCTTCATATAATGCTGGCTCGCTATCGCTCGCCAGGAAGAAATCGACACCTAGATCGGGATAAACGTCTTAAAATAGTTGGCTGAATGGGGCCGAATGGATACAAGCCAGAGAAAGAGAGAAAAGGACAGAAATAACAAAAAGCAGGTCAGCCCCCTTAACATTAATCCTCTATTACAAACCCCGGGCCATCCCTATAAGAATTTCTTATAGTAACTCGGTGGTCTGGTTAAACTAATGTACAACAACAAACAAATATTGCAAACCCCAATGCACTTGAATAAATTAATGAAAGCATATGGTCCTCCCGGGATTCAAACTCGGGACACCACACCCAGAACATAGCAGCTAAACCATTTGTATTTCACCAGGTTCACCTTGATGAAGATGTTGTTGACAGTGGTGATGTGAGTGGTGGTGTGAGTGGTGGTGGTGGTGGTGAGGTGATGACTAGTGGAGGAGGTAACAACAACAACAACACGTTACCACTATACTGTTGTAAGACTTGTAACCTGGCCTGTCTGTCTCTCCCGGCCTTCAACACCCACACCTGTCGTCTGCCCACCGATGACGACAACACCATCTCTCAGGTCTGTTGTTTTAGTGGAATAGAGATGCAGTTTTTAATCCTGTGTACAATCGCGCTAATAAGCCATGTCCCAGCTGTCATTACGTTTGGTTTGCTCTGTGTTGTATTAATGTCTGTCAGATGTTGAATAGGGTGGGAAAGTGAAGGAACATGGTTGTATTTCTCACTCAAAAAGAATAAAGCATGTGTAAATATTGCTGATACCAATTATTGATCAAATCATAATTGGTGCCGAGACATGACTTATTAGCGCGACTGCACTCCCTTGATTGACAGGGCTAGGGCATGCCCTTGTTACAGGGACTTAAGGGGGGGTGACCTGTTTTGGTTCTGTCCTATTCTATCTTTCTCTGGCTTGTATCCATTTGGCCCCATTCAGCCTACTGTTTTAAGACGTTTATCCCCATCCAGGTGTCAATTTTTTACTGGTGAGCGGTAGCGAGCCAGCATATTTTTAATTTTTGTTAGACAGCAGGCTAAATTTGTACATTTTTCGATAGAAAAATGTCTCCGGCGAAGCCGGATTTCTTCATATAATGCTGGCTCGCTATCGCTCGCCAGGAAGAAATCGACACCTAGATGGGGATAAACGTCTTAAAATAGTTGGCTGAATGGGGCCGAATGGATACAAGCCAGAGAAAGAGAGAAAAGGAGAGAAATAACAAAAAGCAGGTCACCCCCCTTTTAATTGAACATTTTGCCACACGCAATTAGCCATAGCATATAGATAGATAGATAGATAGAATTAGCCATATGCCCATATATAATAATGTTGTCAAAAATTAACTACAGTACATTATTATTATTTCTATATTCCTCCCCACAGCTCTCAAACCGCATCCTTATCACCAACGTGCTGAAGCTCCACAAACTGCGTAAGTTTGTGTGCGAGACCTGTGGCGTGGAGTACCGCACCTTTAAGAGAATAACCTACCACCTCCCGCGCTGTTCCCCGGGGCCCTACCCTTGTAACGTCTGTGCTCACCTTTTCTCAACACAGAAGGAACTCAATTACCACAAGAGAAAGAATCACAAGTAAGTTTGTGTTATGACTTCTCCTGGGTGACTTAGATGTGTGTGAATTTGTGTTTTTGTGTGGTATTTTCTGTTTTTTTTTTTTTTTTTCCTATTTGAGCTTTGTCTAGAATCGGCCACCCCCAGAAAAAAAAAAGGGGGGAATGGGCCTGAGCAAATAGATAGATAGATAGATAGAAATAGATACCGTAGAAGTTGTTGTTGTTGTTGTTGTTCCCTAAGCTGCCTGGACGAACAGCCCCGAGTCCCTGAGAAAGGCCATGGCCACGATCGGGCTTTCCCACAGAGCTCTCATTGACTGTAGATTGTGTTGTTGGCGTAAGTGGTTGTGTGAAATGCAGTCTTCTATGATGTGTTTAATGGTATGGGGTGCTGTGTTACATCCCGGGCAGGCGTCGACAACGGAGTCATCCAGTCTCTTCTGATAGCTCAGGAGAGCTGGATGGTGTCCGCATCTCAGCCTGGCCAGGTGGACTCTGTCCTCGCGAGGAAGGGAGGATTCGGAAGGATGGATTTCGGGAGGTCGTGCATGCAGCTGCGTGTTGTCTGTGAGTGAGTGGATGGATCGGTGAGAGATATGAGTATGGATGTGCTTCTGGAAGTTGGTTCGGGGTGGGCAGGGAGGGAGAGAGGACAATAATTGTGTGTGGTACCATGTGCTGGGTGTTGTTTTGATATTTCTTGGTGTCTGTGGGTGTGTTGCCATGTAGTTTAGTGGGTGGTCTTGGTTCGTGGAGGCTGCTGCCAGGAATTGAGTGCCTCTCATGTCCAGATGGTCTTTGACTTTGAGGATTTTGGTTTCTTGATGTAGGTGATCTGTGGGTGCAGTAGCTGTGCAGCCTGTAATGATCTTCAGGGCTTTGTTTTGAATAGTCTGTAAGGTCTTATGATGTGTTTCAGCTAGGTTAGAAGCCCAGGCTGGGCTTGCGTATTCCATCACTGATCTTATGTATTGTTGTTGTTGTTGTTGTTGTTCCCCAAGCTGCCTGGCCGAACAGCCCCAAGGCCCCGAGCAATTCCAAGGCCATAACCGAGCGCCCCCACAGAACCCTCCCTGCCGACCACAATAAAGCCTGGGTGACCGAAGCCACTCCATGGCGGGGAGCTGAGGAGGGTGCGGAAACGCCCGGGAAACCAAAGCCCCACCCAGGGCCCTGTGCCCCTCAGCAATTATGAAGAGAAAGTTGAGGGGCAAGGGAAAAATGTGACGCTTTGGCTTCCAATCTTGGCAGATTGGGAGGTCAATCCACGGAAAAGACGCCGTCACTTGAGATCTAGAAAATATATAAGTTAAAGGAACAGTCAGAGTAAGCTATGGGTATGGCAGAGATCGCTCAGTTCTCACTCTGATAGACCAGCCCATCACCAGATTATGTATTGTTTATATACTGTGGTGGTAGTTTCTTTGTTGTGTCCAAATTTTGTGTGAGCAAGTGACCTGAGGGCGTTAAGTCTGGGTGTCAGTTTCTTTTTAATGTTTGTGGTGTGCTGTGCTGTTTGAATGTCATATGAGTATCATATGTTACTTCTAGGATTTTGGGTGTGTGTGTATGTGTTAGGGGTGTGTTGTTTATGGTGAGTTGAGGGATGTATTCGTGTTCTCCTGTCCAACTTGTGAGCAGGGTTGCGGTGGATTTGGCTGGGGCTAGATTAAGTCTGTTTGTAGTGCACCAGCCATGTAGTGTGTTGAGATAGGGTTGAAGGAGATCTGTTGCTCTTTTTGGGTCATGGTGTGTGCATGTGAATGTTATGTCATCTGCATAGGAGGCTAAGTTTATTTGGGGCGTATTGGGTGTAGTTATATCGTGCATGTACAGATTGAAGAGTGCGGGCGATAGGACGGATCCTTGTGGGACTCCGTTTGGAAAGTTTCTGATTTTAGATGACTGACCGGCAAAAGATACGTGTGCACATCTGCCTGCTAGGAAGTTGGCCAGCCACCTTTTTGTGTTGTTGTGCATGTTTGTGTTGTAGATTTTGTTTGTTAGGTTGTGGCGGGGGATGGCATCGAAGGCTTTACTAATGTCGAGTGTGGCTAATAGTGATCTGTGTGGTGGTCTAGCTGAGTTGATGCCGTCGAAAGCTCTTTGTGTAAGGTCTGTGAGAAGAGTGTTTGTGGAGTGCAGTGGCCTAAAGCCATGTTGTGTTGGAGCTAGGGGTAGGTCAGGTGTAATTAGTTGTAATTCTAGGCGTTCCATGACTTTGGAGGGGGAGCAAAGGAGTGTGATGGGGCGGTGCGAGGAGGGTAGCGTGGGGTCTTTGTTGGGTTTGGGGAATGTGATGATGATACCATGCTTCCAAATGTCTGGTATTGTGTTGTGTGAATAGCTGTAGTTTGATATGTTAGTGAGTGCTTGTATGCATTGTGGTCCCAGGTGTCTGAGGTGTATGTTGCTTGTATGTTGTTTGTCTGTTGTTGTTGTTGCTGTTCCCCAAGCTGCCTGGCCGAACAGCCCCAAGGCCCCGAGCAAGGCCAAGGCCATAACCGAGTGCCCCCACAGAACCCTCCCTACCGACCACAATAAAGCCTGGGTGACCGAAGCCACTCCATGGCGGGGAGCTGGGGAGGGTGAGGAAACGCCCGGGAAACCAAATGTTTGTCTGTTTGTCAGTTACCCGACCTTTGTTACTAAACTCCTCCCACAGTTTTGGTGCCAGGTGGGAGTGTGGGGCACCGTTGGAAAGCCCAGGCTTTGGAGATGGTTTTAGGCGAGTTTAGTGGAAATCAGAGACACTTTTGTTTAATAAAATTTTCGGCAGAACTTATGTAGTATACAGGAGCGAAAAAAAATGCGAAAAAAATGGCCGTTTGGGGAAGAATGAGGCCTCCGATCGAAAAGGTGTATGGAACGAAAGTTATTCGCAGCTCCCCAAAATGGGGGTACGGATGAGGTCAGATCCAAAATCGGAGGTCATTTAGCGGCCGAAATCGAGGTCGCCGTTTAATGAGGCACAGGGAGGTCGAGGCCGGTGATTTTTTTTTTTTTTTTTTTTTTTTTTTTTTATTCTATGTGATTGAGGGAGGCAAAAGGCAGAATTACCTATAGCGAGTGCCTCACCCATAGTTGAAAGAGTGACAGGGCCAAAATCAAGGGACGATCGAGCCAAAATGCCTGGACACACAGAGTTTGAAGCAATTTAAGTCATAGGAAGAGGGAAAGACTGATTCTGGGAGAGAGTTCCAGAGCTCAGCTGTTGAGTAGAAGAAAGTTTGAGAGTAACGTTTCACTCTTGGGTTAGAGAGTTGCACAGAGTAGGGGTGGGATTGAGTTGCAAGACGGGTACCACGTGCCCTACGTAAAGGAGGTGGTATACACTGGGAACCGGCCTTTGGCCGGGAAATTTTTCTACCTAAAAATGTACAAATATATCTTAAAATGGGGTCAAGGGGGTGTAATTTCAAGCTTGATAGAAGTCTAGGAAACGCACTAAAAACCTCCCCTTCAGTACTGTATAGGCCTAGTACTACCACAAACAAAAATTAAGAGAGAAAGAGAGATTTGTGTTTTCATGATGTTGCATTTATGACATGATTTATGTTATCGCAGTATGGCACTAGCTATTTCTTCTTTTTCTTATTCTTGTGGGGATTATAGGGGCACTAACTATTAATGGATGTATTTATTTATCTATTTTTTTATTTGTTGCAGGGATGAAAAATGCTTTGTATGCGAGGAATGTGGCAAGTCATTCCAGCGGAGAACCTCACTACAGAAACACGCCATCAACTGGCACGAGTCCACCAGTGCCGTGGGACCCTTCAAGTGTGATCTGTGCCCCAAGAAGTTCATACGCAGGATCTACCTCACCAACCACAAGCTCAGGATGCACGGCTTGGACAAGAAGTTTTTATGCCAGGTAATTATATGTGGGAGGGTGCATTTTATGGAGACCTTTTCAACCAGTATATATAGCTCTTGTTTTGTCAGGTACTTGATGCAGTTTTTAACGCCGTGCACTCCCTTGATTGACAGGGCTAGGGCATGGCCTTGTTACAGGGTCTTTACTGGACATTTAATTTACAATGACTGTGGACCCTATCAACCAGTACTATTAGGTTTGGTTTGGTAATGTTAGAGTAAGTTGTATGTATGTATGTATATACTCGGGCCCAATCCCCACTTTTCCTTTTTTTTTTTGGGGGGGGGATTCAAGACAGAGCCCAAAGAGGGACAACATAACAAAACAATGAACACACAAAAACAAAATAAAAAGTTAAGTTAAGAGGGGAGGGGAGGGGAGGGGAGGGGAGAGGAGAGGAGAGGAGAGGAGAGGAGGGGAGGGGAGGGGAGGGGAGGGGAGAGGAGAGGAGAGGAGAGGAGAGGAGAGGAGAGGAGAGGAGAGGAGAGGAGAGGAGAGGAGAGGAGAGGAGAGGAGAGGAGAGGAGAGGAGAGGAGAGGAGAGGAGAGGAGAGGAGAGGAGAGGAGATATATATATAGAGAGATAGAGATAGCAACCTTCCCTAACCATACTTCCTCTGCAGGTATGTGGCAACAAGTTCATGACCCAGAACTCCCTGATGGCCCACATGCAGGTTCACAGTGACCAGAAGCGCTTCCAGTGTGC
This sequence comes from Paralithodes platypus, assembly GCA_032716605.1. NCBI lineage: Eukaryota > Metazoa > Arthropoda > Malacostraca > Decapoda > Lithodidae > Paralithodes > Paralithodes platypus. Next base: position 33,303,226 of record CM064541.1, on the reverse strand, counting down.
CTTCTGTAAGAAAAAGTTCAAGAGGAAGGAGAAACTCAAGTACCACGAGAGGATTCACACAGGTCGGTACGCTCTGTCTTCTGTGTCTGTCTGTGCCTCTTCTTTGTCTGTCTGTCTCTTCTCTGTCTGTGTCTGTCTCTTCTCTGTCTGTGTCTGTCTCTTCTCTGTCTGTGTCTGTCTCTTCTCTGTCTGTGTCTGTCTCTTCTCTGTCTGTGTCTGTCTCTTCTCTGTCTGTGTCTCTTCTCTGTCTGTGTCTGTCTCTTCTCTGTCTGTGTCTGTCTCTTCTCTGTCTGTGTCTGTCTCTTCTCTGTCTGTGTCTGTGTCTGTGTCTCTTTGTCTGTGTGTCTCTTCTGTGTCTGTGTCTGTCTCTTCTCTGTCTGTGTCTGTCTCTTCTCTGTCTGTGTCTCTTCTCTGTCTGTCTCTTCTCTGTCTGTGTCTGTCTCTTCTCTGTCTGTGTCTGTGTCTCTTCTCTGTCTGTGTCTGTCTCTTCTGTGTCTGTGTCTGTCTCTTCTCTGTCTGTGTCTGTCTCTTCTCTGTCTGTGTCTTCTCTGTCTGTGTCTGTCTCTTCTCTGTCTGTGTCTGTCTCTTCTCTGTCTGTGTCTGTCTCTTCTCTGTCTGTCTCTTCTCTGTCTGTGTCTGTCTCTTCTCTGTCTGTGTCTGTCTCTTCTCTGTCTGTTTCTGTCTGTGTCTGTCTCTTCTCTGTCTGTGTCTGTCTCTTCTCTGTCTCTTTTCTGTACTGTCTTTTCTTTTCTTTTTTATTGAAATGGAAAAATTTAAGTTAATGTGAGCGCTCGTGAATCCACTTGGAGAATTGGTGCTCGAACAAATAAAATACCAGCATATTATTATTATTATTATTATTATTATTATTATTATTATTATTACTGTACTGGTGGAGTGGTCTTGCTATTGAGCTGGTAACCCTAAAGAGCGGAGTTGAAATCCTTATAATGTGGATTGTGTTCTTTTATTTCATAGATTTCATTTTAGTAAGCGTTGTTTCCACAGCGATTTTGATAATTTAATTTGACCTTATATTGTCCTTGTCCCAATTTTGGTTTGTTTAGTTTGCAAGTTTTACATTTTAATTAAGTGACGTCATTATTGGTCTAGTATTCCTTAACCCTCTCACGACCATAGGACGCAGAGGTTGCCAGATTAGCAATAAGAAATAGATTACTCTCACTGTTATAATTACCTCTCCAAAATTAGTTTTCTGCCCACAGCTAACTCAAAGACAACTGCAGAGGTTGAAGTAAACAAACTAAAGGTTTATAGATACCCCTGATGGTAACAAAGGCTTTAAAGTATCCCCAATAGGCTCAACACAGCTAACTCAAAGACAACTGCAGAGGTTGAAGTAAACAAACTAAAGGTTTATAGATACCCCTGACGGTAACAAAGGCTTTAAAGTATCCCTAATAGGCTCAAAAATTGCGTCAGGATGTGAGAGGGTTAATGTCCCTAGCACACTGAGCACCTTCCCATATTTATTATAATATTATGCAGTGGGGGACAGTATCTAGTGAGTGAAATGTTAAGTATTGTTTGGAAATCTCGAGTGCGTCAATCCAGTTGCACAACCCGTCCCACTTGTCTTCTCGCTCGTTGTCTGGGAAAATATCTCCAGCTTTCATCATGTTAAGGGGAGGTTTCCAGTTTGTTTCCTACTCCTCCAGCAATCTTAAAATTTCACCCCCTTGACCCCCTTTCAAGATAAATTTGTACATTTTTCGGTAGAAAAATGTCCAGGCCGAAGGCCGGTTCCTCTTAAAATACAGGCTCGCTATCGCTCGCCAGGAAAAATTCGACACCTAAGTGGCACGAAAGGTCTTAAAATTGTCAGAAATTGGGTGAAAGTTCTTAAAATCGCCAAACTAATGTGGCGAACGTCTTAGAATCTTAAAAAGCAACGGGGCTAGACATGAGGGAGAAAGGGGTCAAGAAAAAAGTCCCTCAAGTGGATATCTCCCCTTAAGTGATTGTATCTAAAGGCAATGAAAATTCAATGTCCGACGGAGAGTTAGAACATATATATAATAATAGGTCTTCTGAAAAAAATGCAAGGGGACTTAAGGGCAGGTTTCCACTTGAGGGATTTTTTGTCGAACTTCCTTCTCCCTCATGTTTAGCCCCATTGTTTTTGAGATTTTAAGACGTTCGCCCCATTAGTTTGACGATTTTAAGAACTTTCGCCCCATTTATGTCACTTTTAAGACCTTTCGTGCCATTTAGGTGTCAATTTTTTTCTGACGAGCGATAGCGAGCCTGTAATTTAAGAGGAACCGGCCTTCTGCCGGGAAATTTTTCTACCGAAAAATGTACAAATTTATCTTGAAAGAGGATCAAAGGGGGTGTAATTTCAAGCTTGATGGAAGTCTAGGAAACGCACTAAAAACCTCCCCTTAACAAGGACACTGCGGGGGACTGTGCAGCATGGAGAAGTGGTCATCATCTGACCAAGACATAGCCTTGCAAAATATAGCATTGTATTTCTACCGATACTGTACTGAATTATAGGTAGCGCCAACGAAATTGACAATAATCTTGATCCCTGACACCTCTGTAACTCAAAAGTGCCCAGAGCAAACTGGCTATAAATATCCACACCTCTTTCCAGGTGGACTCTTCCCAAATGACAGAAACGTCAGCCCGATTGCTTTCATTCATTTCGAGTTATAAGAAGTTAAGGGGTCAAGATTATTGTCAGTTCGTTGGCGATACCTTTACCTTCCTGGAGCCGGACACCGAGATGTCTTTGGCACTGACCATTGACTGTAAACAGCCTCTTGAAGTTTGCAGAGTTCACATGTAAAGTTCCCTACCCTATTTTTCAGGTGAGCGGCCATTCCAGTGCCAACTGTGTGCGCGAGGATTTATAAGTAAGACCAAGCTAGATGAACACATGAGTCGACATCGCGGTGACCGTCGCTACCGATGTGTCTACTGTACCAAGACATACGCCGGGGCATGGGACCTTAAACAGCATGTTAGGTTGGTTAATATATATGTACAGTTGCCCTCACATCTGGCTTGATAGCGTAATGGTTAAGTGCGCAGAATTTCGGTGTGAGTGTCCTAGGTTCGAATCCATGGAGTACCACATGTATTCATTGTTTCATTTATTCATTTCATTAATTAGGTTTATTTGTAAGTTACAGTAATTTGGTGGGTTGGTGATAATATGAATTTACTAACTGGTATGGTAGATTATTTTAGTTATGCCATGTAAAATCACAAGCCATAAGTATGTTTGGCTTGTGACTTAAACCCTTAAAGGTGTATAAACTCTAGCTTTCCTGTAGTTGAATTGAGCCAAATCGCACCTTGTTACGCAAACTTTACCCTATGTGTGACGGAGGCTCTTCAGAATGTTTTAGAAGCTAATATCCTCCAAATGCCTCTTTAATATATAATCTGAAGTTGTTGTTGTTGTTGTTGTTCCCCAAGCTGCCTGGCCGAAGAGCCCCAAGGCCCCGAGCAAGGCCAAGGCCATAACCGAGCGCCCCCATCAATCTGAAGTTGATGGTTATTGGACGTTTCCAAATATTTGCATTCTGCATAATCAGGGTTCTACTATATATGTTTTGGACAGACCTTGACCGTAGTGGCATGTTATAGTTTATTCGCTGTAAGTAGGCGATAAATCATGACCTTTATCCTCTGTAACTCAAAAAGGGTTAGAGGAAGTTGGCTGTAAATTTCCTCATCTATTCCTTGACTGACTCTTCCCAAATGGTAGAAATATCAGCTCGATTACTCTAGTCGTTTTTGAGTTACAGAGGTTAGAGGTCATGATTTCTCACCTACTTACAGCGAATAGACTATAGCTCTATGGGTGGATGGAGGCAGGTCACCGATATATCCTTTGTGTGTAATCGTTTGTTCTGGTTATCATCGCTACAATACAATTTGTAGCAAATTTTCTAGCATCTATGCCTCCATAACGCATGGTCCGTTGTCGTCGTATGGGGGCTTCCGGGCTGGCAGGTGGGTCGGCCAAGGTTATTTGGCCGCTCCCCCTGTCACCTCCAACTAATTTTGCTGTGCACTTTTGTTTCTCTCCCTGTTTGCTTTTCGTTTTTCCCTTCTTCATCTCTCTACCCCCTCTTCTGGGGGTACCGCGAATGACCCTTGGTTCTTGGCCCGACTTGCTCTTTGGTTTTGTTAACAGGGTGATGTGGGACGGCAAGCCTCTTCACCCTTAAGAACTGGCGTCCCTGACGTGTTCGAACGAGGGCATCCTTTAATGTCAAACCCGGACTCTTGTACTGGGTCTTCGTTCGACGGACCGACGGCCCTCAAGGTACTTTGGGAGGGTTGTATACCTGATCGGATCCCTAGGGCGGTATCCCCGTCCTCTAATTGTGGCTCCCTGGTGGGTACGGGATTTGGATCAGATGAATTTACCTTCTTCGTCTTATGGATACTGACTCACCGGACAATATGGATCCTGACCCCTGTGTGGCTTTGGACAGTGTATCGGATCTTCCCCCTGCTTCGGACATTGCGTTGACGAACCCTGCTCTTCCCACGACCAATCCAACTGACTCTCCTCTGGGCTCGGTGGCTGCCACTCCTGTGTCAGCCCCGGCTCCTCCGGCGACCTTGCCGGCCACGACCAATACCGCCCCGTCTGGTACTCCGGGTAAGCCTCCCTCGGACCCAGTCATGGTGCTCCCTGTCGCTACTACCTCAATTACGACGCTCCAACCGTTTCTGCCACAGTCTTCCTCCCGCAGTCGCACCAGGTGGCAATTTCATGCTGCACCTGATGTGCTCGGTGCACTGTTTCAACCCCCACGATGGCCGAAGTACTTTAACCCTCCAGCCCCGGCTATGTATTATATATATATTCCCCGAAACCCGGGGGTTTTGGCCGAAAAACGTCTACGCCTAGGCTACCGTATCTTTGTTATTCTGACTGCTTCCGCATTCCCGTGCATTCCCAAGCGTAGATGTGTTTCTTACCTGTAGAATGGCGTTAAGTAGAGCTCTCTAAGTCAACTGGTTCAGTTGTGATGATGATTTCATTGGAGATAACTTTATGGCAAAAACAGACACTTTACACTACTTTTCGATACTTAACAACAACATACAGGCACACACGAACAAGCGACGCACTCCTTCTTGTGGCCGGAGATGCGGGGCGTCGGTCCAGCCGGCTGTTGTTTACATGCGTCGGACCGACGCCTCGCACACCAAGCTCACAGGCTTTCAACCACTGGGTGTTCAAGAGCCCTTCCGGGTAGCTCGGGTGTGCTTTTTTATGGGTGTTCAAGAGCCCTTCCGGGCCTGATGGGTTAAGGTTGAAAACCGCCCACACGATGATATTGATCTTCAGGTCTACCTTCGGTAAGAGGTGGGTCCTGTTGATCTGTTCCATCACTCGGAGACCTCTCGAATTGTTGAAGTTCATTCTGAGAAACAGTCGTCCACCATGATAACCCTCCTAGACACTCTTTGTGACTCTTTACTGGGTCACCCCAAAGTATCGCTAAACCAATGTGTGGGCACGGTTGTTGTTCCCCATAGTGTCCTCCTCAAGGAGGATGACTTCAGGGAAGCTGGCCCGCGTCTGTGTCTAGCATTGCAGTTAGATCTCCTTGCAGTACGTAGAGTTGAAACTTACACGATATCCCCGAGGAGAGGCTCTGATCCCGATCGACCTCCTCTTCGCATTGCTAAGTTATACTTTGATAGCCATGAACTGCCTCACTCCATTAAATTGGGTGCCGAATCGCTGCGCGTGCGACCTTTTGTTCGTAGTCCTCGCCAGTGCGTCAACTGTTGGAAATTCGACCATCCCGTTAAATACTGTCGCTCTGTCGGACACTGTCTGCGCTGTGGGGTAGAAACTGGGGATGGTACTCACCCTTCCCCGTGCTCCGCTGATGTCCCATCATGTACAAATTGTGGAGACCGACACGTTGCCTCAGATAAGCGTTGCTCTCATTATGTCTTCGCCAGAGAAGTGCTCCATCTGCAGGAGGCAAAGGGCGTTCTTTTCCGAGTTGCTGCGCGACTAGTGCGTGAGTCTGGAACGACGCCTGAGCGGAGGTATGCTACTGTGTCCCGTCCTGCTTCATTGCCCTCCGACAACCGGGCACAGCTTCCCGGGTCCTCAACTTCGAATCCATCCTCACATGTTGGTCATTCCACCAGACCCTCCAATGCCACACGACCTTCCCCCCGTCCTCCCGTCGCAACTCGCAATGCGTTTGCGGCTCTAGGTGCGGACGTCTCGACCACAGATCATCCCCATAGTGCTGCCCGTAGTGGGCCTGAGCCGTCGCCCACCCCGCATTCTAAGCGTGGTCCTTCTTCCGCTCGGTCACTGTCCAGTCTCAGCCTCCTCGGCCTCAGCGCAAACCCCGCGCTGGGCTTATCACCAGATCTCGAGCTACATCACTGAAGGCCGTTTCCTCAATTCCCGCACCGAGGGCATTGTCCTCCCTTATCAAGTCGACTCCCCGTTAAACGAGAGCTGCCCCCTCAATCTCTGGTACCTCTCGTCTCTCCAGTACCCGTAAAATTACGACTCCTTCTCAGAAGTGCTCCACTCTGGGGAACCAGCGAAGCCAGGGTGCGCCTGATGGTCTTGAAATGCAGGTTGCGGCGTTTGACGGCTCCACGTCCCCTGTGCTGCCATGGTCTTTGCCTGACCATACCGGTACCTGTGGGTGTAATTCCTGCGGTAAGCGTTTCTTTCTTGGGCATCTCTCATCGCCGTCTGGCACTTGGATACCTGCCTTAAAGGTTTACCTCCTACGGATCGCCCCTCCTGATTCCCTACCCTCTTCGCATGACCCAGGTTGTCTGTGTGTTGACCACGTTCTTGGCTCGACCCTTTCACCGGCTGCATTGATGGAATGCTTCAGACACCAACACAACCTAGAAAACACGGATCTAGTTACCTACCGCTTATCCGATTCACGTGTCCAACTTCACAATGTACCTTCCGGCCGTAAGAGAGCGCGCGATACTGCTACATCCCCCCCTCCCGCATCAACAGCATCTAAACTTGCTAAGTCGACTGGCCAATGTCATAACCTATCCCCTCCGATGTCAAAGGAATCCCTTTCCCTACCGGAACGGGATCAGTTACCTACGGATCCTCACCCGCCCACTGCGATACCTACAGACCTGCTAGAGCTACCGGACATTGAGGATATCGTCCCCCCCCCTCCCGGCCTGCCTGCCTCGGGTTGAACAGGATGACGTCTCCTCTCACGGTGCGCTTTGTGGGTGCACGTCTTGTTTTCTCCCTTACATCAAGGATTCGTTGACCTCGACGGAACATGATATTACTGCCAGAGTGCGTTCGTTTATCTCCGAATGGCGCGGTCCTCCATCACCTCTTTCCCAACACGACTCAAATTGCGTCTGCGTGGGGCACTTGCTGCATTTCCTCGAGACGCCCGATTTTATTACTACATTGAAAGATCAGCTTGAACAAATTGTTGCCACTTTACCGGACCCTCCTTCTGGTGAACCTGGGTGTTCGCTCCCGGATCTCCAGGAGCAGGTGCTTCCCCAACAGACTAATTCTCACTCTTCTACCCTGACCCCTCCCGCTCCAACCCGCACTAGCCAATCTTCCGTTACACCTCTTCATGACGCATAATATTATACACTGGAACTTGAATGGATATAAGACACGTTTGCACACTGGTGAGTTGCAGCGTTTGCTACGGCTGCACATGCCGGTGTGTATTTGCTTGCAGCACATAGGACCATATATCACTCCCCCTAAAGGACACCAACTTGCCTCTTGTTCCCCTTCCATTGAGGGACATTTGCGCACAGCTATCCTGGTCCGTACTGACCATGCATACTCGGTCTTCCATCTAGACCCAGCCCCTTTCCAATCAATTGCCATCTCTATCTCTCTACCCAACTTGCCACATTTAACGATCTGCTCCTTATATAACCAACCATCCAGCCACTATTCCCCACATGACTTAACATCCCTCGTTCGTCAATTCACCCAACCATACCTCTTATTAGGGGACTTCAATGCCCACTCCCCTTTATGGGGCGGACCCCGGTCTGACATTTTAGGTACCCACATTGAGCAGTTGATCTTGACGACTGAGCTATGCTGCCTCAACCAGATGGCCCATACTTACCGTTCCTCCACACATGACACTTACTCTGCTGTAGATTTGTCTCTGGCTAGCGATTCTGTGGCTCCCCTTTTCGAATGGGCTGTCCTTAACGAACGTTTTTCCAGTGACCACTTCCCTGTTCTTCTCCAGCGCACAGCACCGACTCCCTCCATTCAACTACCTCAGTATAACATCTCCAAAGCCGACTGGGATGCCTTTCAGTCTTTGTCCAGCAGCATCGGTGACTTTCGTAGTGATGAGCCCCCAGACATGAACTTCACTTATTTCATGGATTTTCTCCACTCAGTGGCCTCCACATCCATCCCTAAAACGTCTTCTCGAACCCGAGTGCGTCAGGTTCCGTGGTGGTCGCCTGCTTTGAGTGCCTTGGTTACCTTTAAACACCGCCTTGAAAGAACCCTCCAGGCTCCATCAGCTTCGCGCACGCTTCGTGGAGACCCGATTGCTCATCCCGCATTCTGATAACCCGACACTGATTCCTACTCTCGTCCGTGACGCTCTGCACCTCTCGTCGTTGAAGTCTTTTCACAACAGAGTCTCTGCACTGACTAAGCGAGCGATCAGACAGAGCAAACTGACCTCGTGGAGAGCCTATATATCTAGCTTCACTCACCGCACTTCTCCTACACAAATATGAGAGAAATTCCGAAAAATAAACGGTCTGCATGCTCGCCCTTCATTGTCATCCCTAACAAGTGCTGTTACGGGGGAACCTATATTGGATCATTGTGACATTGCCAATTGCCTTGCCTCCCATTTCGCTAAGGTTAATTCCGATGAGTCCCACACAGACGAGTTCCTTCGACACAAATGCAACGCTGAATCGCAGTCCCTTCTGTTTGATGGGGGTCGGGCCTTTCCATACAATGAGCCTTTCACTATGTCTGAACTCTTGCACGCCTTACTATCATGTTCAGATACTACTCCTGGCGCCGATGGTATTCCGTATGCGCTTGTCAGACATCTCCATGAGGATGCTCTACAATTTCTCCTCCATTTATACAATCAGTTTTGGAGTGTAAATTACGTCCCTCCGATTTGGCGCCACTCTTACACGGTCCCGGTCCCCAAACCTGGAAAGGACCCAACATCTGTTAATTACAGACCCATTGTCCTCACGTCCTGCCTGTGCAAGTTAATGGAGAAGATGATAAATGCCAGATTAATGCACTATGCTGAAACGAATGGCCTTCTGTCACCATACCAAAATGGATCGCGCCCTGGTAGATGTCCTCTACATTCCCTGACCCATCTCGAACACCAGGTTCGGGCAGGTTTTGTAAACCGCCATCCTACTGTCGCCATATTTTTTGATATAGCGAAGGCATATGACATGACTTGGAGACCCCCCCAAATGATAACACAACAGAAATACAGTCAATTAAAATACGCACTGGCAACAACTCCAACATAACCATCATAAACACATACATCCCTCCCCAAACATCCCCTACAGTACCAAATGAATACAGACCACACTTACAACACATCACAAACACCCCACACACCCCACACATCATCCTGGGTGGTGACTTCAACGCCAAGACGTCGGCCTGGTTTGTCGACAACCCCGACACAGACAGAGGGCTGGTACTACAAAACCAAACCGATAACCTCATCATCCTTAACGACATCCATCAACATACCCATATTCCTCACCAAGCCCTCTATAACCCATCATCTCCAGACATCACCTTTTGCTCCCCAGAACTCGCCCCCACAACATCCTGGAGGGTGGTCAGAACCTTAGGCTCTGACCACCTCCCGATCATTATCACCACCAAAACCAGATTCACCCCAGCTAGCCACAAACACACATACACCAATTATAAAAGAGCTAACTGGGAAGCATTCACAAATGAGACAGAACAACACTTCACAACTCTAAACAGTACACCCATCACTAACATCAACAATGCTGTACACATACTCAATAAAACTATCCAAAACGCTGACAAGAAACACATTCCAAGAGGTAACAGAAAAAGACACAACCCCAACTTCACACCAGAAATTCAAAACCTCATCAGACAACGTGACATACTGAAACACTCCCCAGCACCCCACACACAAGACATCACACAACAAATTCAAGCACTCAACACCCAAACTAACAACAAAATACAAGAACAACAAAAACTAAATTGGAATAACTTCCTACAAACACTTGATCACAAAACAAACCCCAAAAAACTATACAAAACACTAAACAGCATCACACTTTCCAACAGCAACACAACACAATCACATGCTGCAATCACAACAACAGACTCTACTCCTTCATGTAAACAACAAGCAAACACTCTCATCAATCACTTTTCACATGTCAGCCACCTAAAACCTCACAAAGACGACCGACGTGTCATCCGACGTAAGAGACAATTCCCCACAGACCCTGACTATACACCCTTCACCAATCACCAGACAAAGCATATCATCAACAATCTCAAGCACTCACCCGCCTGTGGCCTAGACAACATAAGCAACATACACCTCAGACACCTGGGACCACAAGGCACTCACTAACATATCAAACTACAGCTATTCACACAACACAATACCAGACATTTGGAAGCATGGTATCATCATCACTTTCCCCAAACCCAACAAAGACCCCACGCTACCCTCCTCGCACCGCCCCATCACACTCCTTTGCTCCCCCTCCAAAGTCATGGAACGCCTAGTATTACAACTAATTACACCTGACCTACCCCTAGCTCCAACACAACATGGCTTTAGGCCACTGCACTCCACAAACACTCTTCTCACAGACCTTACACAAAGAGCTTTCGACGGCATCAATTCAGCTAGACCACCACACAGATCACTATTAGCCACACTCGACATTAGTAAAGCCTTCGATGCCATCCCCCGCCACAACCTAACAAACAAAATCTACAACACAAACATGCACAACAACACAAAACGGTGGCTGGCCAACTTCCTAGCAGGCAGATGTGCACACGTATCTTTTGCCGGTCAGTCATCTAAAATCAGAAACTTTCCAAACGGAGTCCCACAAGGATCCGTCCTATCGCCCGCACTCTTTAATCTGTACATGCACGATATAACTACACCCAATACGCCCCAAATAAACTTAGCCTCCTATGCAGATGACATAACACTCACATGCACACACCATGACCCAAAAAGAGCAACAGATCTCCTTCAACCCTATCTCAACACACTACATGGCTGGTGCACTACAAACAGACTTAATCTAGCCCCAGCCAAATCCACCGCAACCCTGCTCACAAGTTGGACAGGAGAACACGAATACATCCCTCAACTCACCATAAACAACACACCCCTAACACATACACACACACCCAAAATCCTAGGAGTAACATATGATACTCATATGACATTCAAACAGCACACCACAAACATTAAAAAGAAACTGACACCCAGACTTAACGCCCTCAGGTCACTTGCTCACACAAAATTTGGACACAACAAAGAAACTACCACCACAGTATATAAACAATACATAAGATCAGTGATGGAATACGCAAGCCCAGCCTGGGCTTCTAACCTAGCTGAAACACATCATAAGACCTTACAGACTATTCAAAACAAAGCCCTGAAGATCATTACAGGCTGCACAGCTACTGCACCCACAGATCACCTACATCAAGAAACCAAAATCCTCAAAGTCAAAGACCATCTGGACATGAGAGGCACTCAATTCCTGGCAGCAGCCTCCACGAACCAAGACCACCCACTAAACTACATGGCAACACACCCACAGACACCAAGAAATATCAAAACAACACCCAGCACACGGTATCACACACAATTATTGTCCTCTCTCCCTCCCTGCCCACCCCGAACCAACTTCCAGAAGCACATCCATACTCATATCTCTCACCGATCCATCCACTCACTCACAGACAACACACAGCTGCATGCACGACCTCCCGAAATCCATCCTTCCGAATCCTCCCTTCCTCGCGAGGACAGAGTCCACCTGGCCAGGCTGAGATGCGGACACCATCCAGCTCTCCTGAGCTATCAGAAGAGACTGGATGACTCCGTTGTCGACGCCTGCCCGGGATGTAACACAGCACCCCATACCATTAAACACATCATAGAAGACTGCATTTCACACAACCACTTACGCCAACAACACAATCTACACTCAATGAGAGCTCTGTGGGAAAGCCCGATCGTGGCCATGGCCTTTCTCAGGGACTCGGGGCTGTTCGGCCAGGCAGCTTAGGGAACAACAACAACAACAACAACAACAACTTGGAGACCCAGGATTCTCAAACTTTTGTATGACTCTGGCATGAGGGGACCTCTCCCATTGTTCTTACAAGCATTTTTGACGGATCGGACTTTCCAGGTTAAGACTGGGGGACAGCTGTCGTGCTGCATGCCACTTCAATCCGGAATACCCCAAGGCTGTGTTCTTAGTGGGACACTCTTTATCATTGCGATCAATGAAATTACTGATTGCCTTGCAGCAGGCGTATCTCATAGTCTTTTTGTTGACGACTTTGCCGTCTACTACACCTCCCCCACTTTACCACACATATTACGTCGCCTTAACACCACTTTGGGTGCCATTCACAAGTGGGCATCCAAGATGGATTTCCAGCTCTCCTTAGAGAAGACCAAGGCCATGATATTTTGCCGTGACAAACGTCATTTGCGCGGCCATACCACCGATCTGAGATTGGGGGGTTTCCGCATCCCCTTTTACGACACTGTAAAGTTTCTTGGTATGACCTTTGACACCCACCTCAATTGGATTGATCACATCAATGGAGTGAAAGCCCGCTGTCTCCAGCGCATGAACGTCGTTAAGGCTGTTGCTCGGGTCCATTGGGGGGCAGATAGACCCACCTTACTTATGCTTTATAAAGCCATAGTCCTATCGGTACTGGACTATGGCTGTCCAATATATGGTAATGCTTCCCCCGCTATTTTGCAGCGGCTCAACTCTGTCCACCACTTAGGGATCCGATTGAGCTCTGGGGCTTTTCGATCTTCCCGGATTAGTAGTCTACTGGCGGAAGCTGGTGAGCTGCCTCTCCATCATCATCGCATATTGGTTACGATGACCTCTGCCGTTCGCTTATCGGCGTCGCCACCTACTAATCGATATTTCGCGGACGGCCCACTGGACAATATGTCACCATCATTTCCCCTTGTAGCCATGAACCTATTTTCCACTCACAGCGTACCATTCCCTCGGGCTTCTGTGCCTGAGTGCACCATGCCGCCGTGGTGCATTCGACGTCCCGCCTTTTGCTTTCACCTGACTTTGTCCGGCAAGTCCACTGACGCGTTTATTTTGCGCACTCTGGCCCTGAACCACCTGCTCTGTCACGGTCCGGCTGTTTTCATTTACACCGATGGTTCCAAAGAAGATGGCTTAGTGGGTTGTGCAGCAGTGTCTGAATATGGATCACATCAGAGCACGCTCCATCCGTTATCCTCGGTGTTCACCGCTGAATTATTAGCTATACAAGGTGCATTGGGCTTGATAGGTGATCTCCCGTGCAACGTTCCTCACATTGTCATATGCAGTGACTCCTTAAGTGCCTTGCAGGCACTACAATGCTATGCACCACGTGACCCCCTTGTTAAGCACATTGCCAGCTTGCTTCATGTCCTGCTCCTGGGCCGTACCATCACGTTCTGCTGGGTCCCTGCCCACGTCGGTTTTAGTGGGAACGAAAGAGCGGATACTCTGGCCAAGAGAGCTAGGCGGGGCACTCCTAGCGTCTCTCATGCGCCTACCTGACGTCTTTCCGGTCCTTAAGTCTAAAGTCTGTGATAAGTGGTGTGTGGATTGGAGGAGTCTCCCTACCACTATACATCTCCGTTCTTTCAAAGACGACGTATTTCCCTGGACGACTCCTCCCTCTTCTGATCGTATTGACCAGGTTATGCTTACCAGGCTTCGTCTTGGACATACTAGGCTAACACATGGTTACCTAATGTCTCTACCTAGATCTCCACCTCCGTATTGCCAGCAATGTCGTACAGTTCTTACAATTCCCCATATACAGTATTATGCGAATGCCGTAACTTTCGGTATGAACGTTTGCGTTATCTCCAGAACCGTTCCCTTCCCGAATTGCTTTGTGACTCCCCTACCTTTACCTTTGCACCGCTCCGTTCCTATCTTCAAGCCATACATGTTTTCCATGAGTTATAACTGACCTACCCATGCATCTCCGCTTCCCATACTTAGTCTCCTAGCCTTATAAGTGGCCTCTGGCTCAGTAGGCTAGTATAAAATCTTTATCATCATCATCTAGCATCTATGATTCTATGGGATTGGGCCTGAGCAGGGAGTCAAACTGCAGTAATTTTGTTTGAAGACTTGATTGACTATGGGAAGGAATACAAGAAAATTAATCTGAAATAGCTTTGTTATGGCCATTTTATCCCTTCCAAAGACATAATTGGAACTATAAATCCTCATTTTATTTTGACATATACAATGATAAAGGCTAAAAATAATGGACTTGGCTTTCGTTTGTCACCCTGCCGCCTGAGCATATACATACATACATACATACATGATTCTATGACTACAATACAATTTATCATGAATGTATAAATTAATAGGCTGCTGTTTGCTATTTTGTTTATATATTTTATAAATCTGTTTTCTTGGTGTTGTTTTTACTTAAGCTAGTTGCATTTTATCTGATAATGATTCATATTAATCTAGGGGAAAAATAAGTTATGCAAAATGTATAGGCTATTGAGAAGAATATATTGGGAACAAGATATCTTACCACAGACAGTTATAAGTAATCTTTAAGGTGAGATAGTTCACTTTTTGGGCGATTTTTGCATGTATTCATTATTTTTCTAGTTTCCTCTCTAGACCTCTATCAAATTTAAAAAAACATCCATTAGATCCCCCTTCTAGATTAATTTGTACATTTTTCGATAGAAAAATGTATCGGCCAAAGGCCGGTTCTTCCAACATTACAGGCTTACTCTCGTTCGCCAGGGAAAAAATTGACACCTAAATAGCACGAAAGGTCTAAATATGGACGAAGAAATGGGGTGAAAGGTCTTAAAATCGACTAACTAATGGGGCAAACATCTTAGCATCTGAAAACTAATAGGGCTAAACATGAGGGAGAAAGTGGTTCAGAAAACTGGCCCATCCCCCCTTAAATAGCGATCGGGGTTGATCTAAGTCTATCCCAATTTGTTTACCACTTACAGGAAGGTGCATGACAAAGAGTGTGACAAAGTGGCTGTGACTCTGGTAGCTCCTCTACAGTCCCCCATCAACATCACCACCACTCCGCCCACCACCTCCTCCACCACCACCACTATTACACAGGTCAGACTCTATCTAAATACTCAGGCCCAATCCCCACTTTTCCTATTTTTTTTTTTTTTTTGCCGACTCAAGACAGAGCTAGAATAAGAACAACCCAACAGAAAACAATGAAAACACAAAAACAAAATACAAATTCATACAGACTCTCACTACCATTTTTTTCTTTCTTGTTACTGCCTTATTGTAGCAAGGTTAAGACTGGTGTGGTATGGATTCGCCAGGTGCAAATGCTTCAAGGGGACTTTGTTGAGTCTTGCTGAGACACTGTTAGCGTTATATCAACATTGGCCACTGTAATGACATGGGGCTGTGTTATGGCAAATCTTTATTGTACTGTACTACAGTAAAGAGACTAATACCACAGCGAGAGATGATGATGATGCGTTTTTTTTAGCACCATGCACTCCCTCCTCAATAGCTGGGCTAAGGTGGATGCCCTAATTGATCAGGGACTTCAGTAAATAAGTGCCACAGATTGCTAGACCGCACCGTTGAAGTAACCTCGAAACGGCTCCATACTATTTTTGCCGACTTTACAATGACACACAATTACAATTTACAATTTTCAAAATCACATCCGAACTGTGTCTGATGCGGAAATTCGTCCCAAATGTTTTTGGACGCGACCCGGCCGACATTCGAACTCGGGCCCGCCACGTGGGAGGCGAGCGCTTTGTCCACTACACCAAGAGAAGCACTCCACTTGGCGTGATAGCTTAAGCAGATTTCAGCATCGTATGCAGTTACAGATACTTTGCCACAATCCAGGCATTACATCGTCCACCACTGTACTGGTGTCTGCCAAATAGCACACTGGCTGGCCCGAGACGCTAACCCTCGACTTCACGGTTTGCAGGCGAGTGCTCTACCAACCGTGCTACGGCCTGTGGCAATAAAAGCATAGTAAAGAGGACGGCTTACTATAAAATGTAGTGTCAGCGAGGTGATGCTTTAACTACTTCTGTACCAGCGACGTCTTCTTAATTTGATTCTAGCTATATTTAGACGATTTTATGGAGCTTAAGAAGGATATATGGTAGCTAAAAGGATTAATGATATAGCCTGTAGCCTTTTAATTGGTAGATATCCTTCCTAAGATGATTAAAATCACATAATACTTGCCACAGTATAATGAAAAGGACATTACCGGTACTGAATAGGATAATGGCTGTCTGGTGGTTTGGTCGTGTGGAGAGAATGAATGAGGACTGGGTGAAGCCTGTTGACCCATTGCGGATTATGATGCATTTTGACAGTTTGTTCTGGCTATCATTAGATGATTTTATTTAGAGTAGGAAGGGTATATGGAAATCAGAGGGTTCCTTAGGCCAGTCTTCACCCATTTAATTCTCATAGATCCTTCCTAAGCTGCATAACATCCTCTAATGATAGCCAGATTATACTGTAAAAGCGTGTCATAATTCAAATACCGACTTGTCAAATATCTTTCCATGAACCCGCGACTGACTGCGTTTGTGCCTGAGTAATGTGACCACTTTAGTATCATACAGTCAAGGTTAATAAGTGTTGGCAGATATTTCACAAAGTTTGGGACACTGACTAATACTCTGAAGGATAAGCACTTTTCCCAGTAACTATATAGGTAACAATAACACTTGTTGAGCGAAAATCAATGGAATCTATGACAACACTTAATACCCCCGATTGTACATAGTAATATTATTTAGTTTTTCTGACCACAGTCATTGTGGAGATGCAGACCTTCAGTCTGATTTTTTTTTTTTTTTTCACAAGCAGCCTAGTAAGGATCAGTAGGCCTACTGTTGCTTGCTTTCCTTTGTATGCCTTTGTAAAGGTTAAAAGTATGGAAGTGAGCGGAAGAATAACAGTTGCGGCTTGAGCGAGGATGATCTGAGACAAGGAAGGATCTGGGGTTAGGGGATCTGACGGGGCTGCTGCTGAGGACTGTAACATAGAGAGCAGTCTTCAGGTACCAAAGGCATACCCGTGCAAAATATAAAGCTATCTTTCAATTGTTACCGAATGTTATGACAACTTTGCATGTCAGTTTGTGTATATAGATAAATTGCTAGTATAAGTTTGACATTTCTGTGTTTGGTACTGATAATTTAAATGTAAAACTTGCAAAACAGACCAACCAAAACAGGAAACACAATATACAGACAAAAGAACTTGAAATAATAGTTAATAGTTAAGTGTTATTTGTTGTTGTCCCCAGGTTGAAGGTATAGACCCCCTGGCCCTGGCTACAGCTGCATCGGGACTAAAGGAAGAGGAAGATGTTGTGGCCTCTCTCCCTCACCTCACACAACTCACTCACGGACACAACAACACTGCATCACCTACGCTACATCAGGTACTGTACCGGTAACATGACGTAACTCCGGACAGGGAGATAACTTTGGACACTCTATAGAAAGTATATACAATGAACCACAGTTATGGGATAAATACATGATGTTATGGAAAAACAAGTATGTCTGCGGTGTTCTTCCATAATGCAGTCATTTTTCCATAACTGTAGCTTACATAATTTTATCCAGAAATGTCCGAAGTATAGCCCCCGTCCGAAGCTAGGTAATTTCATTGGATTTCATTGGATTTCATTGGAGGTGTTTGAGGTTATGGTGAAATTAATAAAAATATAGATTAATGTATGTCTTTGTACAGGTTGGTGGTGGTGGCAGTGGTCTGGTTGGAGGTACACAATACATTACTATGAGCGGACAACCCACCACCGTCACTATACCTGTGGTGGCCAGTATGCAGGCACACATTCCCTCCATCAGTCATGTGGTTCAGGTTAGTACTTGCAGAGTCGTTGGCATATGGGCACAAGAGAACTCTGGAACTCTCTCCCTCAATCAATCTTTCCTTCATCCTATGACTTAGACTGCTTTAAACTTTGTGTGTCCAGGCATTTGGACTCCAACGTCCCTTGAATTTGGCTCTGTCACTCTTTTAACTTTGGGGAAGACACTCGCTACAGGCAACCTGCCTTTTGTCTCCTCCATGCACATAGAAAAAAATAAAAATAAAAATAGGGAAACAAATAAATATTTAATAAATATATGTATCGCCCAATAAATATACCCTTCCCCCATAAGTGAGGAATTACTGTAAACCAAAATCTTTATATACCGGTACAGTATTAGTATCCTCTATGTTGCAGGTGTCCGGGTCAACCGTCCCCTTAACCAGCGTGGGCACAGCGCTGGGTAACGGCCAGAACGCAGTGCAGACGGCTGTACAGGCGGTCCAGGCCATGCAAGCTGTGCAAGCCATACCGGGAGTCACAGCAGCCAACCCTAACACTGCCGCGGGAACACCGGGGGGGGCAACGGAATACTCGGTCCAGACGCTGACACCCTCGCATCAGACGGTTCATGCCGCCCAGGGTTATATTTTTACACAGGGTTTTGATATGGTTAACGGTACACTGCAGTATTAATGGGGGGGAGCTATTATATTTTTGTCCTATTTGCTCAGGCCCATTTCCCATTTTTTCTATTATTATTATTATTATTATTATTATTTTTTTTTTTTTTTTTTTTTTCTTAAACTGGAGGATGGGCATATTTATTTAGCTTTTGGTTATTTTTTTTAGTTTACTCCCTAGACCTCCATCAAGCTTATGGAAACCCAAGGCTCTCCTTGGCATCAAATGGTTTATGCTACCCCGGGGTATAAATTTACTGAAGGTTTTGATATGGTTAATGGTATACAGTACTGCAATATTTAGAATGATCCATACCTTATTCACTTGACTGTAAGATTAACCCTTGATTGAAGTAAGATTAACCCTTGATTCCTCACCATTAGCATCATTATTATTACGGGACCGGTCAACTCAACCAGTAGACCATTTCAACCAGTACCAAATCAACCAATACGGTTAGGTTAGGTTAGTACTTTATTTTGGCACTGGTTTGGTTGGTCTGGGTTAATTTGGCACTGGTTGAGATGACATGGAACCTTATTATTAGTGTACTATATTTGTCATTGTCTATATCATCATCATCATGTTATATTATCATCACCATTGTCATCAAGGGAAACAATACTCAGTTCAGACATGGGAAAATACAAAACTAAAATTTAAGACCCAGTGTGGAGTTGTTAAGGGGAGGTATTTAGTTTGTTCCCTAGACCTCCATCAACCTTAAAATTACACCCCCTTGAGTCCCTCTCAAGATAAATTTGTACATTTTTCGGTAGAAAAATTTCCCGGCCGAAGGCCGGTTCCTCTTAAATTACAGGCTTGCTATCGCTCGCCAGGATAAAATCAACACCTGAATTGCACGAAAGGTCTTAATATGGGGTGAAAGTTCTTAAAATCGCTAAACTAGTGGGGCAAACGTTTTATAATATCAAATTCAATGGGGCTAAACATGAGGGAGAAAGGGATCAAGAAAAAAATCCCTCAAGTGGAGATCTCCCCTCAAGTGTTGTTGACCTTCCCTAAGCTGCCTGGCCGAACAGTCCCGAGTCCCTAAGGAAGGCCATGGCCATGATCGGGCTTTCCCACAGGGCTCTCAAGGAGTGTAGGTTGTATTGTTGGCATAAGTGATTGTGTGGAATGCAGTCTTCTATGATGTGTTTAATAGTATGGGGTGCTGTGTTGCATCCTGGGCAGGCATCGATGACGGAGATGTCTAAAGTACACTGATACACATTCAAAAATGATAATAATTGTTTTTTTTCTATTTTCTTTGTATATGGTGGAGGCCTAGTTCAGTTCCCGTAAATGGTGGAGGCCTAGTTCAGTTCCCGTATATGGTGGAGGCCTAGTTCAGTTCCCGTATATGGTGGAGGCCTAGTTCAGTTCCCGTATATGGTGGAGGCCTAGTTCAGTTCCCGACTACAGATCCAGACGACAAGGGTTCCTGTCCTGTATGATGCGGCGTCAATCATCAAGAAGTTAACCTAATCAGTACCGGTGCCGTCCTTTTAATTTTATTCTGGCAACTATTAGACAATTTGATTCAGTTTAAAAAGGACCTCCAGTAAGTAACCCTTTCATCCATATGACACGATTTTGAGCCTCTTAGGGATACTTTAAAACCTTTGTTACCATCAGGGGTATTCAGAAACCTTTAGTTTAGTTACTTCAACCTCTGCAGTTGTCTTTGAGTTAGCTGTGGGCAGAAAACTAATTTTGGAGAGGTAATTATAAGAGTGAGAGAACTCTATTTCTGATTGCTAATCTGGCAACCTCTGCGTCATAAATGCGTGAAAGGGTTAACAAGCTTCGAACCATCTCACTTAACCCTTTTGACTACCACAGGTCCTTCTTAAACTGCAATAAAATCATCTAAATATAGCAAGAATAAAATAAAAAAAAATGTCACCGATACAGAAGGGGTTAAGGAAATGTGGCGTGTGTAAGTTCCCAAATCTTGTGTCTCAATATGAAGCAACCACGATCTCTCTCTATTGTCTCTCTCTTTGTATCTATCTACCTATCTATATCCATCCAACCATCTCTTATTTAATTATATATTAATTAAGTACTATTTAATTATACTGTATATTAATTATTTTGCAAGTTTTACATTATGATTAATTAGGTGTATTTGTAAGTTAATTTTTGGTTTGGTGGTAATATGAATTCCTTGGAGTACCACATGTATTCATTAATTTCAATTATTTCATTAATTAGGTTTAATTGTAAGTTAATTGGTGGGTTGGTGTCTTGGTAATAATATGAATTGATAATCTTGGGGCCTTGCGAGAGTTAGAGACGGCTGAATACCTTTGTCCTAAGGTTGTTGTTGTTGTTGTTGTTGTTCCCCAAGCTGCCTGGCCGAACAGCCCCAAGGCCCCGAGCAAGGCCAAGGCCATAACCGAGCGCCCCCACAGAACCCTCCCTGCCTACCACAATAAAGCCTGGGTGACCGAAGCCACTCCATGGCGGGGAGCGGAGGAGGGTGCGGAAACGCCCGGGAAACCAAAGCTCCACCCAGGGCCCTGTGCCCCTCATCAATTATGAAGAGAAAGTTGAGGGGCAAAGGAAAAATGTGATGCTTTGGCTTCCAATCTTGGTAGATTGGGAGGTCAATCCACGGAAAAGACGCCGTCACTTGAGATCTAGGAAAGACATAAGTAAAAGGAACAGTCGGAGTAAGCTATGGGTATGGCAGAGATCGCTCAGTTCTCACTCTGATAGACCAGCCCATCACCATTTGTCCTAAGGTTGTGATATATGGTGACCGGTCAACTCAACCAGTAGCTCTCAACCAGTACCAAATCAACCAATACAGTTAGGTTAGGTTAGTACTATATTTTGGCACTGGTTTGGTTGGTCTGGGTTAATTTGGCACTGGGTGAGAGCTACTGGTTGAAATGGTCTACTGGTTGAGATGACATGGAACCGGGATATATGTATATGTGTGTATGGTATCTATAGTCTATTTTTTTCCAGCTGAGAGTAAATTGCCATGTTACTATCTTAGTTACTCAGCTATTATGTAGATTTTGTATCGAAATATGTTGTTAATTATGAAAACTTGGCAATAATACATCACAGAGAATACATAGAAGTTTCATATTTGTCCATTAAGTATCGAGAAATCAGCTGCCAAGGGATTCAGTTTACCATCAGCTGGAAAAAAAATAGAGTATAGCTACGTGATCACGAGTGGGAGCGGATGGTGGTGGTGGATGGGATATAATTCCAAATGAAGCCACTACTTTTAAACTCCTCGGTGGTCTAGTGGTTTGGGTGCTGGAGTGCTGAACTACTGGCCTGGGTTCGAACCCTGGCTGGGTCATGACTCAAAAATATATTTAATATTGTGTTCTTATCTTCTTTTATTTCAAAATTATATTTTGCTAACGCGTTGTTTCCACATAGCATTTTTTTTTTTTTTTTTTTTTTTGGCCGTTCTATTGTCCCGTATTTGTTTTGGTTTGTTTATTTTGCAAGTTTTACATTATTATATATATGTATGTATGTATGTACTGTATGTATGTATGTATGTATGTATGTATGTATATGTATGTATGTACTGTATGTATATGCTCAGGCCCAATCCCCACTTTTCCTATTTTTATTTTTATTTTCTATTTTACTCTATTTTATTATTTTTTTGTTTTTATTTTCTTGGGGGTGGCCGACTCAAGACAGAGCAAGAACAGGGAAAACACAAAACATATAAGATAACAAATTAACCCCTTGAGGATTATGACACATTTTAGCAGTTTATACTTGCTATCACTAGACAATTTTATGCAGCTTAGGAAGGATGTGTGAGAGTTGAAAAGGTAAATACTATCTCAATTAAACCCCTGACTTACATATACCCTTGCTAATCTGAATAAAACTGTCTAATAATAGCCAGAAAATATGAAAGAAATACGCCTTAGAACTTCAAGGGTTGTTTGTTCCCTAAGCTGCCTGGCCGAACAGCCCCAAAGCCCTGAGCAAGGCCAAGGCCATAACCGAGCGCCCCCACAGAACCCTCCCTGCCGGCCACAATAAAGCCTGGGTGACCGAAGCCACTCCATGGCGGGGAGCTGAGGAGGGTGCCATAATGCCTGGGAAACCAAAGCCCTACCCAGGGCCCTGCGCCCCTCAGCAATTATGAAGAGAAAGTTGAGAGGCAAGGGAAAAATGTGACGCTTTGGCTTCTAATCTTGGTAGATTGGGAGGTCAATCCACGGAAGAGACGCCGTCACTCGAGATCTAGAAAATATATATATAAGTAAAAGGAACAGTCAGAGTAAGCTATGGGTATGGCAGAGATCGCTCAGTTCTCACTCTGATAGACCAGCCCATCACCACATGACTAGAACCCAATCCTCTCAGCATCAGCTAGGAAAGGCCCTAGAAAGCCGCCTTTGGCGGGGGGATAGCTCCCCTGTTTCAACCCCTTTCGAGGTTGGGCACCCGCCTCTCAGGGAGTGTAGATTATGTTGTTGGTGTAAGTGATTGTGTAGAATGCAGTCTTCTATGTTGTGTTTAATGGTATGGGGTGCTGTGTTGCATCCTGGGCAGGTGTCGACGACGGAGTCATCCAGTCTAGGATGCAAAACGGCACCCCATACTACAGTATTAAACACACTAGCGACGTCTGTTATATTGTGTTCTAACTATATTTAGACCATTTTATGCAGCTTATGCAGAATCCGTGGTAGTTAAATGGGTTGATCGAGATACTGTAGTTTGAAGCCTTATAATTGCTAGAGATTCTTCCTAAACTGAATAGAATCGATAAGTAGTAGCCAGAAAAATAACTAAAAAGGATTTTGACGATACAGAAGGGGTTAAATGAGGGAAACAAAACACTGATTTGGACATGTGTTTAACCTTTCTCTACCGGGACGTCTTTTCTACTTTATTCTTGCTACTATAAGACGATTGTATTCAGTTTAACCCTTGTCTGGCGGCGCCGGACTTAAGTCGGTCTAGAGAAGAAAGGACTATGTGGCGGGGACCGACTTCAGGCGGTGTGCAATTTTGAGCAATATTTGGCTCTGAGAGAGAGACGAGTGGTGGGAGGAGCGTAGGTCGGCTCTGACCGTTCGGCACGGCTCCCGCGCCAGCACTGGGCCCGCCTCCACACACACCCACACTCACTGCCTCGCTACACAGGGAATTATGTAAGGAAATTACCGTATTTTAGGGATTTTTCCTTCGTCTTGCACGATCGTTGCAAGAGAACGCGTGGTCGTAGAAGGATGGTTCTGGTGTCATTGGAAAGCTCAATTATCGCCCTTTCAGGGATACATAATTGTATTACGCTCTGGCTCTTGTTTATGTATGAAAAAGAGCACGGAAACAAGGTCGTTTAGGGTAAAACCACCCGCTTGGCGGGTAGTAGAAGTTACTGACGGGCCCGCTCGTAAGGCGTTAAAAAGGGCCTCCCAACAGCTTATTCTGGTTAGCATTGGGGTAACTTGGTAAGCTAGCTGGCCAAGAAAAATGACATTGGAGGATTGTAATCAGTTGAGGAATACCTGCTTGCTGTCAGAGCGGGTAAAACTATCACCATTTACCCCTTAGCCCCTCCAATCCCAGCACCGTATATATACGTCAGTAGATAAGTAACTCCCCAGTCCCAGCGACGTATATATCCGTCAGTAATGTACTGTCCTTGTAACTGCCTGTACAACCCTGTACCAGTTACCACGACCTTTTGAGCACTGCTCCTGTGTTGGCAACACTTCTCAGTTTATATGAGACCCACTGCAGGGTGACAAGAGCCAGTGTTGCCTCATCTTTGGTAGGTGGATAGGTGGTCTCTCCTGCCATTTTTGCCACATTGCTTGGGACTGCTGGAGACTTTTATTACTGTATCCTACGGTACAGTACGGGTTAACTCCCACAGGTCCTTCCTAAGTGAGTACAGTCATCTAATAATAACTAGAATAAAATGTGAAAGTCGTCATTTACCCCTTAACTCCCACAGGTCCTTCCTAAGCTGAGTAGGCCCTACAGTCATCTAATAATAACTAGAATAAAATGTGAAAATTGTCATTCTCCAGAAGGGATTAATAAATCTTGACCTAGTCATGGCCCTCATGGACAATCCTAAATACTTTTATTCACTACTTTCTACATGTTTCTTCCATCAATTCTATTCTCATATCTCTTCTTATTTATTTAAGATATAATTTGCACCAGTGTCGGCAGTTTTGATAATACTGTATATTGTATGATAATTATATCATTTTTATCTTATGGTTCTCCTTTAGTCATATAAGATGTTTGTTTATACTCAAGGGCATACACCATTGCTGGGGGTGGCCAACTCG
The DNA here is from genome assembly GCA_032716605.1 of Paralithodes platypus. Lineage (NCBI taxonomy): Eukaryota > Metazoa > Arthropoda > Malacostraca > Decapoda > Lithodidae > Paralithodes > Paralithodes platypus. Next base: position 33,278,029 of record CM064541.1, on the reverse strand, counting down.
AGACAGAGCCCGAATAGAAACAACATTTATAGATTAGCCAATTTGTATGTGGTGCTCCAATTAGAACAGTACACTAATTTCTTTGTTTTTTGTCCTATGTGCATGAATGAGACAAAGGGGAAAGCTTCTTGTAACAAGTGTCCCCACTAAGGTTGAAAATGTGATAGAGAGCCAAAATCATAAATACTAACCACAGGTGAAGTACATGCAATATATATATATATATATATATATATATATATATATATATATATATATATATACTGTATGTATGTAGATGCAAGTTTTATATAATCATTTCTGAAGTATAAGGAGACAAAATAGTTGGGAGACCTTTCTACCATGACTATTGTGAGAGTTTCCCACGGGGGTGCAAGGTAGTATTATGTTCCCTCCACTAACCAACTTTACTCCTAAACTCGATTAATGAAATTAACAAACACATGTGGCAGTCCGGGGATTCGAACCCAGGACGCTCACACCGAAAATCAACACACTTATGCATTGCACCACGAAGACAGTTTCAAGGACGATGATTATCAAATTGGTATAGGTAGCGCCAGCGAACTTGACAATAATCTGGACCCCTTAACTTCTTATAACTCAAAATGAATGAAAACAATCGGGCTGATATTTCTATAATTTGGGAAGAGTCCACCAGGAAATAGGTGTGCAAATTTACAGCCAGTTTGCTCAAGGTCCTTTTGAGTTAGGAAGAGGTCAGGGATCGAGATAATTGTCAAGTTGTTTGTTTATTAAACTTGGTATTAAAATGTACATATGTTAATTGAAAATTTTAGCACTATATTTATTAATCTAACTAATTGTATTGCAGGTACTTTAAAAAATTTAGATCACATACCAGCGACGTCTGTTATATTTTGTACTAGCTATATTCAGACAATTTTATGTAGATTAGGAAGGATCTGTTGTAAGTGTTGATTGGGATGGTTGAAAGCCTTATAATTGCTAGAGATCCTACCTAAACTGAATAAAATTTATTAGTAGTAGCCAGAGTTCAATAAAAATATATCGCTGGTACTGTAAGGGTTAAGTTTGGCCTCACTGAACTAAAGAGTATCTGGGGTTTCGCACATTTTAGTATTTATTTATATTTTTACAAGAAAATTTAATGGAACTTTTTTTTCCAGCCTCTCACAATTCTCTTGACATTCAGTCTCAACTTCCATCGGCCGCTCCTATCCCCGACTCGTCTGCGACTCCTTCACCGCATGATCCCCCTCCACCTCATTCTACTTTCCCCCTCCACCTCCTTCTACTTCCCCCCCTCCACCTCCTACTTCTCCCCCTCTACCTCCTTCTACTTCCCCCCCTCCACCTCCTACTTCTCCCCCTCCACCTCCTTCTACTTCCCCCCCCCCTTCCCCTGTTCGAGACCATCACCCGCCCCGCTCTTCCGAAGTTACACCATCGACCCTGCCATCGGTTACCTCCGTACGAAGGGCTCAGAACCATGGCAATCTGACTGATTACTCCTGATAATGCCTGATTATATAATCCACTGGAATCTTAACGGATATCAATCTCGCATTCGCATGGGTGAACTGTAGCGTTTATTAAAACTGCATTCTCCATTGTGTCTGTGTTTACAACATATTGGTACAAAAATCTTGTCCCTTAGAGGTTATCAGGTGGCAGCTGTATCTCCGGCTGTTGCTAATCATTATCGGACTGCCATCCTTGTACGTAATGATCTTGCTTATGTTACTGTCCCATTGTCTCCAGCACCTTTTCAGTCTATTGCAGTTAAAATTTCCGTGCCTCGTCTACCGAACTTAATTGTTTGTTCGGCTTATAATCAACCCTCTTGCAATTACCCTATGGCAGACCTGCAGTTACTCCTAGATCAACTGGCGCATCCCTATCTAATTCTTGGCAATTTCAATGCACATTCGCCTTTCTGGGGATGTTCTTCTACTGATAGTCCCAGCCGCTGCATTGAAAACATTATTGAACAATCACCTCTCTGTTGTCTAAATCTTGGCACTCCTACATATTATTCATCCTCACATAATACTTCATCTGCTATTGATTTATCTCTTGCCTCTGCAGCTGCAGCCCCTTGTTTTGAATGGATACTATCGGAGGATCGGTTCTCCAGTGATCACCACCCTGTCATGTTGCGACTACTTGGCCCAGCATATAGTACTCAAATACCACACTATAACTTGTCTAAAGCTGATTGGATTTCTTTTCAAGTTTCCACTGCCTCGATAGACGTGTTCTCCTCCCGCACCACTCCTGCTGACAACTATGAATATTTTCTAACCTTTTTACGTTCTATTGCTGATGAACATTTTCCATTCACCAAGCCTGTTATTCGTCCCCACCAGGTACCTTGGTGGTCACCACAGATTGCTTTATTAGTAAAGTTTAAGCACCAGTTAGAGCGTCGTCTCCACACAACCTCTGCTCGTATACGTACGTTGCAGGGTACTTTCTATCTATCTATCTATTGCCTGATGCCGTGATCCCCGAAGGGGTGGCCACGAATGAACCGCCCCCATGCACCTCTGTCCCCAGTCAGTCGACGCCCCTCCCCCCAACCAGCACCGCCTTCGTTCATGTAGTTCCTCACTCCATCCTTCCACCTCATATTCGGTCTACCTCTCCCCCTCTGTCCCTCCACCTCGCTCTCGTACACCCTCTTAGTCATTCTCTCGCTTTCCATACATTCCATATGGCCGAACCATCTCAAGTTGTTCCTTTTCACACTTTCCAGCACATCTACCTCCACACCACACCTCCTTCTTACTTCCTCATTAGTCTGTCTATCCCTCCATGTAACTCCGCACGCACTCCTTAAGTCATTCATTTCCACTGCTCTCACTCTTGGTCGGAGTCTCTCAACCAACGTCCATGCTTCGCTTCCGTAAGTCAGTGTCGGGATTACCACACTGTCATGCAAGGACTTCTTCACTTCCATACTGACCACCCTATTTCTTGTTACTGCTTTTAGCGTTCCTACAACCCTCTTCCCCTAATTCTTCCCCTTCATCACGTTATCTTCATATTATCACTCTTGCGGTATTTTAGTAATTTTTGAAGACTTTTTTTTATAATAAAGTAAGTGCCTTTACCACTTTATCATGTGGTGATGGGCTGGTCTATCAGAGTGAGAACTGAGCGATCTCTGCCATACCCATAGCTTACTCTGACTGTTCCTTTTACTTATATATTTTCTAGATATACCAAGATTGGAAGCCAAAGCGTCACATCTTTCCTTTGCCCCTCAACTTTCTCTTCATAATTGCTGAGGGGCACAGGGCCCTGGGTGGGGCTTTGGTTTCCCGGGCGTTTCCGCACCCTCCTCAGCTCCCCACCATGGAGTGGCTTCGGTCACCCAGGCTTTATTGTGGTCGGCAGGGAGGGTTCTGTGGGGGCGCTCGGTTATGGCCTTGGCCTTGCTCGGGGCCTTGGGGCTGTTCGGCCAGGCAGCTTGGGGAAAAACAACAACAACAACAACCAAACGTGCGATAACTCTGAGCAAGCAACTTTCATGGAGAAGTTATATTTCTAGTTTCACATCTCGTACATCTATCAGTACTCTGGTCTAAATTCCGAGGCATTACTGGTGTGCGCTCCCGTTCTCCTGTTTCCCCATTGCAAGATCCTGCCACTGGGGACATCGTTCAAGATCCACCTGCCATTGCTAATATCATTGCAGACCACTTCGCTAGAGTCAGCTCAGATTCCTCTCTACCGGCTGCTTTTGTCAATCTTAAACAAACTGCTGAGTCACGCCCCTACGCTTTGATGGAGGGGGAAACTGTCTTTACAATGTACCTTTTACCCTTTCAGAATTGAAACACGCACTAACTAATTGCTCTGACTCCACCCCTGGACCAGACGGTATATCTTACGCCCTCATTCGTTATTTACATCTGACGGCCCTTCTCTTTCTCCTCCGATTATATAATCAATTTTGGACTGATGATTACTTCCCCCATGATTGGCAGCATGCCTATACCATACTTGTTCCTAAGCCCGGCAAGGATGCTAGCTTCCCCACCAATTACAGACCTATAGTTTTCACCTCCTGCTTGTGTAAACTAATGGAGAAGATTGTGAATCCTCGATTATTCAATATGCAACTGAACATGACCTACTGTCCCCTTATCAGAATGGTTCTCGCCCTGCGCATTCTACGCACCACTCTCTTGCGAGACTCGAGCGTCAAATAAAGAGGGGATTTTTCCAGCGGCTACCAACTGTCGCAGTCTTTTTTGATATTGCTAAGGCTTATGATACCACATGGAGATTTAGAATATTGAAACTCTTACATGCCTTGGGAATGCGTGGTCCTTTACCGCGCTTCCTGGCACAGTTCTTGGCGAATCGCACTTTCTAAGTCAAGCTAAATGGAACTCTATCTACCACACGTCCACTTCTCATTGGTATCCCCCAAGGGAGCGTCCTTAGCAGCACTCTCTTTATCATTGCCATCAACGGCGTTACCAGTTGCTTACCATCGGGGGTGTCCCATTGACTTTTCGTTGATGATTTTGCAATCTTTTACACCTCTTCCAGTCTCGTGCACATTCAACGCCGGTTAGAGGCGGCGCTCGCAAGTATTCATCGTTGGGCCCTATCTACTGGATTCCAATTTTCCTCTGAAAAGACTAAGGCACTGGCCTTTTGCCATGATGCGAGGGTGCTGCGCGGCCAGTCAATGAACTTGCGGATGGGTGCGGTGGATATTCACTTCAGCCCTACTGTAAGGTTTCTTGGACTGATATTTGATACGCATCTCAACTGGAAGGCGCACATCTCTGCTTTGAAGGCTCGATGCCTGGGACGCTTTAATGTCATCAAGGCGGTTGCCAGAGTCCACTGGGGGGGTGACCGTGTAGGAATTGGTTTTTACACCATACCCGAAAGAGAATTTATGGAGCTCCGATCTTACTCTCAACCATCTGAACAATTTTACCAGCACACCTAAACTTCGTTAGATGCGGAAATAACCTCACGAAAATATCAAGCCCTGGTGGGGGCACGAACTCTCGACCCTTGGGTTGTGAGGCAGACACCTTACCAGTTAGACCAATAGAGATATCCCACTTGGCCTGGTCGGCTCAGGGTATTTCCGTATCCGATCTGTTTAGGCTAGCCTATTTTCACTGACTTTACACTACTTCACCTTCCGGGAAGCGAAAGCTCCGAACAGAGAGGAACAAGCTTGAGCCGAATCGACCAAGAGTCCGTCAGAAAGATGAACGGGAATGGTGAGTCAACTTCACTGTGAGGTGCACACACGCACCTACTAACTGCCCAGTTGGCAACTCGCTTGAGCGGCCGGCAACTCCACAACCCAACCCAAGCGAGGTCTCTCTCACTACACTCCCTGTTCTCTCCTTTCCTCTTCCTTGTCCTGTAGGAATCCCTGTAGGAATTGGTTTTTACACCATACCTGAAAGAGGATTTATGGAGCTCCGATCTTACTCTCAACCATCTGAACAATTTTACCAGCACACCTAAACTTCGTTATATGCAGAAATAGCCTCACAAAAATATCAAGCCCTGGTGGGGGCACGAACTCTCGACCCTTGGGTTGTGAGGCAGACACCTTACCATTTAGACCAATAGAGATATCCCACTTCGCCTGGTCGGCTCAGGGTATTTCCGCATCCGATCTGTTTAGGCTAGCCTATTTTCACTGACTTTACAACCGGACAACATTACTTAAATCATAGAATGCCACAATTTTATCTGTTCTTGATTATGGTTGTACTATTTACGGGACTGCCTCCCCCGCTACCCTTGCCACCCTTAACCTGGTCCATCACTTAGGGGTACGCATTAGTTCAGGTGCCTTTCGGTCTTCACGTATATGCAACCTTCTCACGGAGGCAGGTACGTTGCCCCTTCCAATGCATCGACAGTTGGTAACAATGCGAATGGCGATCCGATGTAGGGCTAACCCTTCCCTGCAAGATCTTTTTAGGGATGCCGTGGACACGTCATCGTCTAGACATGTTACTTTTCCGGATGTCTCAAGTCACCTCTTATCAACTTATGGAATACCTTACCCTTCACCGATGTAATGCCTGGATTGTGGCAAAGTATCTGTAACTGCATTCGATGCTGAAATCTGCTTGAGCTATCACGCCAAAGTGGAGTACTTTTCTTGGTGTAGTGGACAAAGCGCTCGCCTCCCACGTGGCGGGCCCGAGATCGAATCTCGGCCGGGCCGCGCCCAAAAACATTTGGGGCGAATTTCCGCATCAGACGCAGTTCGGATGTGATGGTAAAAATTGTAAATTGTAATTGTGTGTCATTGTAAAGTCGGCAAAAATAGTATATATATATTTTTTCTATGTGATTGAGGGAGGCAAAAGGCAGAACTGCCTATAGCGAGTGCCTCCCCCATAGTTGAAAGAGTGACAGGGCCAAAATCAAGGGACGTTCGAGCCAAAATGCCTGGACACACAGAGTTTGAAGCAATTTAAGTCATAGGAAGAGGGAAAGACTGATTCTGGGAGAGAGTTCCAGAGCTCAGCTGTTGAGTAGAAGAAAGTTTGAGAGTAACGTTTCACTCTTGGGTTGGAGAGTTGCACAGAGTAGGGGTGGGATTGAGTTGCAAGACGGGTACCACCGTCACTACCACGTGCCCTACGTAAAGGAGGTGGTATACACTGGGAAAGCTCTGAGGAACACTGATTATTATAGTAGCGAGAGAATAGCGAGAGAGATGCAACATTGCGGCGGAGAGAGAGAGATTGCAGAGAGTTGGTGAGTGGACGGGAGTTAATGATACGAAAAACCTTCCTTTCAACTTTGTCTAGGAGAGCGGTGTGAGAGGATCTCCACACATGTGAACAATACTCAATACAAAGACGCACTATGCCCCTGTACAGAGCAAGAAGCTGTGCAGGGGAAAAGAACCCCCTAAGGCGTTTGAGCACACCCAGCTTCTGGGAGGCTGCCTTAGCAAGACTGGTAATATGGTCCTTCCAAATGAGAGCAGAAGAAAAAGAGACACCAAGAATATTGAGAGTATATGAAGGGTTGATTTTTGTATTGTTGAAGAATAAGGGATAGTCCGCTGGGAGATCCTGACGGGTAGATAGATGGAGAAATTGGGTTTTGGAAGCATTAAAGGTAACTAGGTTTTCTCTGCCCCAATTGGAGATAGTATTTAGATCAGAATTTAAGAGTTCTATAGCTTCATTACGTTTGTCCTTGAGGGATTGCTGGCTGGGGCGTTCTGAAAAACTAATGGAGTAGTGTAAGGTTGAGTCGTCTGCGTATGAATGGATGGGAATTAAGGTACAGTTGCGGAGATCATTTATGAAAATTAGAAAGAGAATAGGAGATAGGACAGAGCCCTGGGGAACACCGGAGTTTATAGGGTGAGTAAGTGAACGATGGCCGTCCACAACTGCGGCTATGGAACGGCTGTAAAGGAAATTAGAGACAAATGCACAGATGGAGGGATAGAAACCGAAGGAGGGTAGTTTAGAGATTAAAGATTTGTGCCAGATTCTATCAAAGGCTTTCGATATGTCTAGTGCAATAGAAAAAGTCTCACTGAAGTCCCGAAAGGAGGATGACCAAGAGTTAGTAAGATATGAAAGAAGATCACCAGTAGAGCGACCCTTAAGGAAGCCATACTGGCGATCTGAGAGCAGATTATGAGAAGAGAAATGCTTAAGAAATTTGGAAGCAAGAATAGTTTCAAAAACTTTAGAAAGACAAGAGATGAGAGCAATTGAACGATAGTTGGAGGGTTGAGAGCGGTCGCCCTTCTTTGGGACAGGTTGAATGTGAGCAAACTTCCAGCATGAAGGGAAGATGTTAGAGAATAGACAGACGAAAGAGTTTGCCTAGGCAGGGAGTCGGCACGGAAGCACAGTTTTTGAGAACAACAGGAGGAACACCGTCCGGACCGTACGCCTTATTATTATAAAGCCCAGAGAGGGTAGAAAGTACATCTTTAGAAGAGATTAGGATATTAGGCATAAGTAAAAGAGAGGAGGGTGGAGAGGGAGGAATAGCACCGGAATCATCCAAGGTGGAGTTTCTAGCAAAAGTTTGAGCGAAGAGTTTAGCTTTGTCAGAGGAAGAAGTGATGGTTGTGCCATCAGAGTGGGAAAGGGGAGGGAAAGACGAGGAAGAGAAATTGTTGGAGAGGTTTTTGGCTAGATGCCAGAAAGCTTGGGAAGAGCTAGAGTTGGATAGTTCAGTGCATTTATTATTGATGAAAGAGTGTTTGGCAAGTCGAAGAACAGATTTGGCTTGATTCCGGGCAGAAACATAGGAAGAATGAGAGTCTTGAGTTTTAAGGCGTCGGTACCGTTTGAATGCTTCCTCCTTATTGCGGACAGCAGTAGAACAGGCGTGAGTAAACCAAATTTTGTTAGCATTAGTCTGAGAGAAAGAGAATGGAATGTATGCTTCCATTCCCGATAGGATTACCTCGGTAATGCGTTCAGCACTCTCCGAGGGTCCCCGGCCACGGAAGCAGAAATAATTCCATGGGAAATCAAAGAAGTACTGCCGGAGAGCCTCCCAGTCGGCAGCGCCAAAGTGCCACAAGCGCCGCCGGCTAGGAGGATCAGGTGGCCGTACTGGAGAGATAGGACAGTTGACAGAGATAAGTTTATGGTCGGAGGAGCCCAAAGGAGAGAAAAGATCGACAGTATAAGAAGAAGGGTTAGAAGTTAGAAACAAGTCAAGAATGTTGGGCCGATCTCCGATGCGATCCGGGATATGGGTAGGTTGCTGAACTAACTGCTCTAGGTCATTTAGGATAGAAAAGACGTAGGCTAGCTTGTTCACCAGGTGGGTCAGTAGTGTGAGAGGAGAGCCATTGGCGGTGGTGAACGTTGAAATCTCTTAAGATGGAGATTTCTGAGAAAGGAGAAATGGATAGAATGAGTTCCACTGTAGAGTTTAGATAGTCAAAGAATTTGGGAAAGTTGGTAGAGTTAGGGGAAAGATAGACAGCACAGAAATACTTAGTAAGAGAATGACAGGAAAGTTTGAGCCATAAAGTTGAGAATTCAGAGGAGTCTAAATCGGGAACACGAGAGCAAGTGAGTATGCTGTGCACATATGGTGCCGTTCCGAGGTCACTTCACTGGTGGCAGCTTTAAAGGGATATCTGAGAGGCTTAGTTGGGGTGCTGTGCATATAGGTTAAGTAAATCCCCATGGTGTACTGGGTTGGCTACAACAGTTGCTATGGCTAGAGCTCTCAGAGATGATGTCCCAGTGACCCCGGTTCATTGGGGAGGTATGGTAGCAGATGGGGTGGTTCCTGCACTGCCTTCTCGCCGTGGTGTGTGACCCGGCAAGTGACGGATATAAGGTATATCGCTGGTGATCGTTGTCTCGGAGCCTCGCTGTAGTTGACACGCTCAGACTTGTGCCTCGCTTGCTTTCGCTCGCTCGGAGTCTTCGCTACCTGGACGATAATGTGATGTATATTTAGGGCCCGTGCGTGGGTGGCAGTGTACGATAATTCGGGCCGCTCCAACTGCACACAGGACTGCTTCACGTGGTTCCGCCCATCGGCTCGCGTTCGGGTTTGATTCGACTTGGCTTCGACTAGCCTTCGACTTACATTCTAGTCATTCGGATCACGATCGAGTAATCATCAAGTCTAATTAGAAATGTCGAACATGCATAGAGTCATTTTCTAGTAGTATTCGGGTATCCATCCAGTCATCATCCTGAAATTTAGGTCAGCATCGAGTAACAGTTGACTTTCGAACAAGTTTATGTAGGAATTTTCCACTGAGCATCGAGTCTAATTCGGGTTACGGTCTACATCATCGGGTCTAAGTCCACTTAGGTTCTGGTATGAATCGGGTTAAATTTTTTGACTCGAAAGTGACCCGAATAGGTCGAATGCGATCAGAATATGTTAGAATGTAAGCCGAATACGACTCGAATGTAAATCGAAGGTGACTCAAGGATTTTGTAACGGTTTTTTGACCCGAACGCACTCGAGGATTTCCCAAAAGTTAACGCATACACTAACTTTTGGCCGACTCACCCGAACATTCGGGTGATGACCAGAGCATGACTAGAACGACTCTAACATACCTGAATCATACCCGATGTCGCCCGATTATCGGGCCGAATACACCCGAACCGCAAAAATGTTTTGCAAGTCATTGCCTTCGGGTTACTGTCGGGTCGCGGTCGACCTCTGTATGACGCGGCCTTAATACTTGTTACATTTTGTATCACTTCAGAGGCAGGTAGAGGCCTTAGCTAGGACACCCCCCCCCCCTTTTTCATCACAAAATTAGCTTAAAACTAGACTTTCTGCCTTAATGCTACACATGTACGAGAAGGTTTAATGAGATTGACGGACAGGTAACGTGTGAGAAAAGTATGATTTGATGACCACAATTGGGTCTGCTGAATATCTTCTAGGGAGTAATTATGGAGGAATCGAAATGATGCCGCCCATTTACGGATATCGTGTGATCTTGCCAACACGCCGGGCTTACTCTCACGAATGACTTCCACTAATAACGCAGCTAGCCGGCATTTTTGTAACCGAGCCTGTCCGTGAAACCCAGAGGGCTCCCGCCTGTGAGGGCCGGGAAGCCCGCATAAATAACATAAGTGACTGCACTGGACACAGTAAATGGTGCCTGTCACCCTGTTTCAGAGCCGGAATTTCGAACTCTGTAAATACATGATTATAATGTTCATTCTTAGCAATGAAGTTAGGAGCAGGAGCAATATGTACACCCATGTTGCGCCTTGAAAATCTTAGACAGTTTGGCTCCGAACTCATCACCGCCAACTCAGACACCCTGTCACCCGTAGCCAGTGCCATTAGAAAAATGGCCTTTTTAAGTATTAGGTCAAAGGGAGGATCCTTGCAATATTTACGGGACTGAAGCATCTCAAGGGCCAGATCAAGAGACCAGGTGGGTGTGAGTTGACGAGGAGGAGGGCGAAGCATGAAGCAAGACCTCATGAAACCCTTTTCCTCCGCCTCCGGTACAGACAGACCAGTTAAATCTAAAAATGGTGTCCTGGTTTCATTCCGGTTGGGTTCCTGACTTCGGGTGGGGTTCGGTTTTCATTCGGTTTTAAGTCGGGTTACTTCGGGTGTGATTCGGTTTTAACTCGGGTTGGTATCGGCTACTCGGGTCACCGTCGATTAGCTTTCGACTAATGGTCGATTCAATTCCGTTCAACTTCTGGTTAGTTTCGAGTAATATACGGGATAACATCGACTCGTATTCGAGACGCATTCGAGTCCCTCGGGTAGCATTCGAATTGCTTTCTAGTCATAGTCGGGGTACGAGTCTCATTCGGGGACTTCGGGTGAATTCGGGTGAAAAGTGCAAGTCATTGCCTTCGGGTTACTGTCGGGTCGCGGTCGACCTCTGTATGACGCGGCCTTTAAGGTCATGTGATAATCTGTTCCTTAGACTACAGTAAGTCTACTCAGGACATTTTTATTTTTATGTTAACACTGGATGCAATAGGGTTTCCATTATACTCTATAATCTTAAGGATTTGGATTAGAGTAAGAGTACAAATATTTTGGTAATACAGTACCTGAGGCCATGAATATGTAGGCCAACATATTAACAAATTTGGATGATAATAAATGTTTCATTTATCTTGGGATGTATAAGCTAAATGAATAGTTTATTCTTGTGTTATACCAACTGTTCTATCAAACTTAAAGGTGCTAACACCACAGGCTTCCTTTAAGAAACGCCGCCTGTAACCCTCTTTTATATTTTTCTTTGATATTAAACTGATCTGATTAGTACGTGTTTATTTGGACCTTATCTGGTTTATTAGTGGTATTCGATGTTCATGATGAATGTCCCCCTCCAGTCTTGTGAATTCAGGCGCATCGTCAATGATGAAGGGGCCACTAATAAATTATAGGTTTGAGTCCCGAAGGGAAGAAGGAAAACCCAATATTTAGTAGTGGCCCCGGAATCATTGACAATTTTGGCCCTCCTTTCCGTCCCCTTCCCATTCATCTGCTACATTTTTGAGAATCTCGATATGTCAGATTAAGAATGAACAGACGCTATGAGCAAGATGGCGTGCCGTACCCAAAAGAGCAGACGCACGGGAAGCGCAATGCTAGGTCAAGTTTAATTTTAATTTTTATTCTTTATTTATTTTACTAGTGTTTCTAGTAGTGGTACCCACATCATAAGGACGAGTCCGTGAGTGGTTTTAAGAGCGTTTCGCTCACGATGTGTGGCAATCGTATTTTGAGTTCTCCCCGGGCGGGAAGTTTGAACAGCAAGCTAGAGTTCAAAGATTGACCATTACCTACGTAAGGCGCATCGTCAATGATTCCGGGGCCACTACTAAATATTAGGTTTTCCTTCTTCCCTTCGGGAGTTAAACCTATAATATACAATTTAAGACATTTGCCACATTAGCTTGGCAATATGAAAACCTTTCGCCCCATTGCTTTGTTAATTTTAAGACCTTTCGTGCCATTTATGTGCCGATTTATTCCTGGCGAGCGAAAGCGAGCCTGCAATTAGGTGGTTCTGCCATAACATCATCTTACCAAAAAATGTACAAACTTATCTCGAAAGGGGGTCTTGCGGGTATTTGTATTAAGCTTGATGTAGGTCTAGGGAGCAAACTATATCTATCTACCTATCTATCTATATACTCAGGCCCAATCCCTATCTACCTATCTATCTATATGCTCAGGCCCAATCCCTATCTACCTATCTATCTATATACTCAGGCCCAATCCCTATCTATCTATATGCTCAGGCCCAATCCCTATCTATCTATCTATATGCTCAGGCCCAATCCCTATCTATCTATCTATATGCTCAGGCCCAATCCCTATCTATCTATCTATATGCTCAGGCCCAATCCCTATCTATCTATCTATATGCTCAGGCCCAATCCCTACTTTTCCTATTTTTTTTATATTTTTTTTCCTCTATTTTATTATTTTTGTTTGTTTGTTTGTATTTTCTTGGGGGTGGCCGACTCAAGACAGAGCAAGAACAGGAAAACACAAAACACAAGACAAAACAGCGAACAAACACAGACAAAACACAAAATTCACACACATCCAGGAGAACACCCAGAGACCAGGGCCACCAAGGTCGCTCCAGCACTCCCCCGGCCCCCAACCACCCGGAGTGGCTCCGATCTCGGCAGGCAGACACGTAGCGGAGCCAAAGCCACAAGCCCGCCCACCACACTTCCAGGCGCACCCTTCATATTAATCGTCTCCCCGGGCCAGGCGCCTGACGGACTATTATCTAGTCCAACTTGCGCCCGACCCCTTCCCCCAAATGACCACATGTTCACTCAACTATTCACAAGCATTCTCCATTCATTCCTGTTTATTACCACTTCCTTTGCCTGATCTATAGTCATTCTTCTATCATCTTGTCTTACACAGTCTCTCCATCTCAATAGGGGTCTTCCTGCCCTTCTATCTCCCCTTGTATCTGACATATATTCTCTTTGTAAGCCTTTCATCTCCCATTCGTTCAACATGACCATACCAGCTCAGCACCCTTCTGTCCATTCTGGCTGACAAATGTTCCTGCTGCCCCACTCTCCTACGTATCTCTTCATTCCTCAATCCGTCTCTACGAGTAACTCCACACATACTCCTCAAGGGAGCAAACTAAAAATATATATATATATATATATATATAGGCCTATATATATATACATAGGTACGTGGAGAGTAAGAGGGTGGTGAAGAGAGTAGTGAAGGAAAGTAAGAGAAGAGTAGATGAGGAATTTGGAAGGAATCTGAGTGTAAAATGGAGGGAGAGTAAGAAACTGTTCTGGAAAGAAGTCAAGAAAGTTAGGGAAGGTAGCAAGGGAAACAGTAAGGGTGTGAAAGATAAGAATGGGAGAATGCTAGCCGAGAAGCAAGAGAGAGTCGAAAGATGGAGGGAGTACTTCAGTGAGTTGCTAAATGAAAGGAATGAAGAGCCAGCAAACATAGCTGGATATGGTATGGGAGGGAGAAGAAGAGAAGTAGTGGAGGAGGAGGTGGGGATCAGGAGGTCAGAAGTGTGGGAAGCCATGAAAAGAGTGAAGTTGGGGAAAGCACCAGGAACAGATGGAGTGTGTGGGAAAATGTTGAGGTATGGTGGTGAGATAGTGATAGAATGGGTACCGGTATGGAAAATGTGCAAACTAGCATGGGAGAAGGGGAGTGCACCCGATGACTGGAAGACTGGCATAATAGTCCCCCTATATAAGGGCAAAGGGGAAAGAGGAGTGTGTGGTAACCACCGAGGAATATGTCTTCTAAGCGTAGTAGGGAAGGTATACAGTAGGGTAGTGATTGAGAGAGTGAGAGTGAGAACGGAGAAATGGATAGGCGACGAGCAGGGAGGTTTTAGGAAGGGAAGAGGATGTGTAGATCAGATTTTTACCCTGAATTGTGTTGTGGAGAAGTATCTGGAGAAGAAACAAAAGGTGTATGTTGCCTTTATGGACTTGGAGAAGGCCTATGACAGAGTGGATAGAGAAGGTTTGTGGAAAGTACTTAGAATATACGGAGTAGAGGGCAAGTTGCTGAAAGCAGTGAAGAGCATGTATGAGGGTGCAAAGGCGGCAGTACGTGTGGAGAGTGAGCAGAGCGAGTTCTTTGACCTGAATGTTGGTTTGAAACAGGGGTGTGTGATGTCCCCGTGGTTGTTTACTGTATATATGGATGGAGTTATGAAAGAAATACTATCAAGAGCAGTGGATGTTGGTGTATCGCTGAAAAGGGAGGGAATTGAGTGGAAGCTACCTATACTGCTGTTTGCGGATGATACAGTTCTGATGAGTGATAATGAATGGGAGTTGCAGGGTCTAGTAAATGAGTTTGGAACAGTGTGCGAAAAACGGAATTTGAAGGTAAATACGGGGAAGAGCAAGGTTATGGTCTTCGAAAAGGGTGAAGTCACAGAGTGTGAGGTGAAGCTGAACGGTCAGGCTATGGAGATCGTCAACTCTTTTAAGTATCTGGGCAGTGTGTTGAGTAAAGATGGGACTATGGATGAAGAGGTGCGGGAGAGGGTACAACAGGGGAAGAGGGTTGTAGGAACGCTAAAAGCAGTAACAAGAAATAGGGTGGTCAGTATGGAAGTGAAGAAGTCCTTGCATGACAGTGTGGTAATCCCGACACTGACTTACGGAAGCGAAGCATGGACGTTGGTTGAGAGACTCAGACCAAGAGTGAGAGCAGTGGAAATGAATGACTTAAGGAGTGCGTGCGGAGTTACATGGAGGGATAGACAGACTAATGAGGAAGTAAGAAGGAGGTGTGGTGTGGAGGTAGATGTGCTGGAAAGTGTGAAAAGGAACAACTTGAGATGGTTCGGCCATATGGAACGTATGGAAAGCGAGAGAATGACTAAGAGGGTGTATGAGAGCGAGGTGGAGGGACAGAGGGGGAGAGGTAGACCGAATATGAGTTGGAAGGATGGAGTGAGGAAGTACATGAACGAAGGTGGTGCTGGTTGGGGGGAGGGGCGTCGACTGACTGGGGACAGAGGTGCATGGGGGCGGTTCGTTCGTGGCCACCCCTTCGGGGATCACGGCGTCAGGCAATAGATAGATAGATAGATATATATATATCTATTACCTGATGCCATGATCCCCGAAGGGGTGGCCATCAATGAACCGCCCCATGCACCACTGGGGATGCCCCTCCTCCCAACCAGCACCGCCTTTATCCATATACTTCCTCACTCACTCCTTCCACCTCTCTTTCGGTCTACCTCTCCCTCTCTGTCCTTCCACCTCGCTCTCGTACACCTTCTTAGTCATTCTCTCGCTTCCCATATGTTCTATATGGCCGAACCATCTCAAGGTCGATGCCCCTCACACTTTCCAGCACATCTAACATGCACACCACACCATGCCCATAAGGAGGGTTATGGAGCTCCGATCTTACTTTCAACCATCTTGACAATTTTACCAACACACCTAAACTTTGTTAGATGTTGAAATAGCCCCCCGAATATCTGCACCCAGGGTGGGAATCGAACCCGGGACCCTTGGATTACGAGGCAGACACATTACCACGAGACTAATAAAGGTGCCCCACTTAGCCTGGTAGTCGTGTATTTCCGCATCTTGTTCAGTTTAGGCTAACCTATTTTCACTGACTTTACAATAGGCTGCCTAGTTAATGTGTACAGAGTATAGTCAAAGGTACAGTTGTCCACACGTCCACCTGGGACAGACATACTTTTATTCATGTTATTTTAGCTATTTATGAGTATATAGTGGCCAGCAAAATATACACAGTCTTATACTATCAAAACATAGTTAAAGTCTGTGTATTAGCTGTCCGTGTCTATACATATTTATAACTAAAATAACAAGAGTAAATCCTATATATAATTGTCGCTGCTTTCGTGTGGGGGATTGAAATAAATTGGTGTGACATACTTCCACTTTGATGTATCCTAAACAGAGCAAAGACAAGGGTATTTTATATGATTAATTGGCCTCAAGATAGTTATCAAGGGAAGCCATGACCTGCTGCAGAGATGGTCGAGCCTCAACATCTGTATTAATCATGCTATCAAATAAACATGAAATATTCTCATCAAGAATGAACAGTTCAGTTGAATCAATGTACTCCAATGTTTCCTTCATAGAAAAGCCAAGCGAGTAAACGTCGGAGTGAGGCAGAGCAATGTTTCCACACCAAAGATGAAAGTCGTAGAAAGGAAACAGCTTGTGCCGGTCAGCATCCTTATTTTTAAAGGTTTCTGGTGCCTCGCCGATATGACAACTTCTGCCCAAGTCAATGAGATAGGCATGAGGTCCATTAACATCTATCAGAACATTATCGTCCTTAAAGTCATTATGACTTACACCAGCACGGTGCAGGTCATCCAGTGCTTTGGCTACAGCCCTATAGATCTGTACACAATGTTGCTGAGAGACCGGGTTCTCCATCACATCATACAGGTCAGGATAGGGACAGTAAGAGGTCACAAGCATTGGGGCGTCATTGGCTACCAATAACAATTTGGGAACCCCACCAGCACCATCAGCTTTTTCTAACATGCGAGCTTCCTCCATAAACGTACCCAATTGGGGAAGGCCTCTCTTACCCAATTTCAAACAGGCTAGATCATTCTTATAAATCACCAAATACACAACACCGTTGGTTCCTTCCCCGAGCTTCTTAATCTGCTCGGTGTTGGCCTCAATATGAGCGTTTGACACAATTTTAACCTCGTGGATCATTTTGAAGTAATAGTTTATCACGGAAACACTACAATGATATAACAAATAAGTTATAATACAGATAAAGTCACTTGAACGCTATAGTGCAAGGAGAAAATCAATTGCGATGTTACTCTTCTTTAAGGTTAGATGCGAAGTGAGGTTTTGAACAAGACCTACTGCATCTAATTATATTCCCTCCGTTCAAAATGTAGAGAAGCTTATGTTTTTGTCTGACGTTATCTCACTGCTTTTTGGATGAAAAATCAGTATCCACCTAATTATATTAAGGCATTAGCAATAATACAATTATCTATAAAGGGAATTTAATACGCTAAATAAATAAAAATGCAGAGTAAAATCTCGGCATAAATAAATAGTTACCCATAAAAACAGTTTTCTATGAATCGTCTGACAAAGAAAACTGATATTAAATGGCTAACAATATTATTTAATAGGCATCGTATACTCTTTTATGGTTACACATAAACAATAAACACATACTTGTACTTACATATATAGTCACAAAAACAAATCTTGGTGCTATTTTACTTTACTAGCGCGCACTTTACAGGTAGGCCTACCCTACGACTTAATTAGATTTTTATTTTAGGTTTCCACGCATCCATCAACAAGCTTCACCCATTTCTGGTCTGGTAGGCTACTAGTAATAGAATCTGACCTAAATTACAGGTTCCTTGTCGCTCGCCAGCAGAAAAACTTCACTAAATGGCACAAAAGTCTTAAAATTGGCAAGGAAATAGGGCTAAACATCTTAGTATAATAATAATAATAATAATAATAATATTTATTCAGTTAGCAATTTACAGAGTTGGTACCACATAGTATATTACAAAATATGACATGTACCAGCCTTGCATAATTCCAACTATGGATAGCCCAATAAGGCCGTTAGGCGTATTTCCATTGGGGTCCTTGTGGGATTAGGTTAGCTGGGGAAATGGGGAGGGAAAAAAAACATTTTTTTTTTTAGAGAAAGTATTTCTAGGGGGTTATTTTAAGATTCCTTACATCCTATAATAAATATCAGTAATCCGTAATCAGTAATAATTTCAGTTTGGTTTGTCTATCTCTTATGTTGTATTTAGTAGTAGACATAAGTTTGGTGCTCCCTTCTCGCAGCTGTCCGGTTCAGGTGTTCCTTCAGGCTACGTCTGAAGGAATACAGTGTTATCTTTTCACGGACTGACTGGGGTAAGTCGTTCCAGTCTTTGATGGCAGTGAAGAAGAATGTTTGCTTACCCTGTCCTTAGATTCTCGGGACCTTAAAATTAATCATCCTGTTTCTTGTATTATGTCCACTCCTCTCATTTGCTTTAACAAAATCATTCTTTAGATACTCTGGTGCTCTGTCATAGAAAATTTTGAAGGCATTAGTGAGCCTGATTTGTTTGGCCCTGTCAGAGACATTGAGCATACCTAGTGACTGAAGTTGTTCCTGGCCAACATGTGATCTGGGTCCTAGGTTCAGCATGAACCTAACCATTTTATTTTGAGTGACCTAAAGTTTGTGTTGTGCTGATTTAGATGATGCAGAGTACCAGGATGACACAGAATAGTCAAAATGACATTGAACAAGCGCTTGGCAGAGGGTCTTTTTGGTCGCCGCGGGCAAGCATCCCACCTGTCTATACAGGTATTTTATCCGTGCTCTACACTTACTCAGGATAGATTCCAAAATAGTTTCACCTGACAAACTCGCGTCCAGTTTTAGTCCGAGATATTTAACTTGTGACACTGTTGTTATAGGAATATCATTACAGTTGACCGAGAAGCCCACAATGTCTTTCAGTTTGCGTTTTGTTCCACATAAGATGGCTTCCGTCTTGCCCAGGTGAAGAGATAGTCTATTGTCCACTAGCCATTCACTACATGTTTCTAGTTCTTTTGAAAGTGAAGCGGCAATACTTATTGGGTCTTTTCCTGAAAGCAGAAGTACGCTGTCGTCTGCATACAGTAATAATTTACATGAGACGCTCAGTTCCATGTCGTTCACATAACAGAGAAAGAGTAAGGGACCAAGGATGCTTCCCTGCGGGACCCCACAGTTAATTGGCATAGGATCAGATATATTATCATCAATTTTGACTCTTTGGGTTCTACCACTAAGATAAGATTTAAACCAGTTCACAGACCCTATGCCCATTGCTTGTAGTTTATTACATAGGATATCATGGTCTACTGTGTCAAACGCTTTTTGTAGATCAAGAAGAACCATACCGGTGTAGTTACCTTTAGACATTTCTTTACGAATGTGATCCGTTAAGTGGATGAGACAGGAGTCTGTCGAGTACATGCATCTGAAACCTGATTGAAACTTATAGAATAGATCATTTTGTTTGAGGTAGTGTTCAATTTGGGTGTATACCACTCCTCTTTCAAGGATTTTAGATACAATACGTAATATGCTAACTGGTCTGTAGTTGCCAACTTCTAGTTTATTTCCTTTCTTAAATAGAGGGGTTACAATAGCTTCCTTCAGTTCAGCAGGTACAGTGTTGGTGTTAATTTACAAGTTGATGATGTGGGTTAGGGGGCCTGCTATACCAATGGCTCCATCTCGTAGAAATTTGGCAGGAATTTTGTCTGGTCCTGTGCTTTTATGTACATTTAGGTTAGACAGCTCGTCAAAAGTGTATTTTGGTGTAACATTTTGCAATCCAAATGTGTTCGGGTGTATGTCTTTATCTCTGTAGAAATTACGAAAGGTGGCTGTTGTTGTCGTGTATTTATTGAGAGGTTGAGGTAGGTTCTGTGCAAGTGTGTTTGCTATGGAAGTGAAGAAGGAGTTGAAGTAGGTTGAAATTTGTCGTTTATCGTGGCAAACCTGATCATTAATGGTGAGAGCAATATTAGTGTTAGACGAATCCCTTGTCTTGTTGCTGTAGCCTGTTGTTTTTAGGTGCCTCCATAGTTTCTTTGGGTTATTCTGATATTCCTCTGCCTTATTGTGAAAATAATTAGTTTTCGCTGATTTCATTTTCCTACTTAGTTTATTCCTGGCCCTGTTGAACTCATGTTTCAGACCTTGATCCTGTCTATGTTTCGCAAGCCTTTTTAACAGATTGTCTCTGTGTTCCAGATGGTGTAGTATGTCATTGTTGATCCATGGGTCTGACCTTGTTTTAATTCGTATGTCTTTCAGAGGAGCTATTTCGTCTAGGATGTTTGTGATGATGGTTCTGAAGCCAACCCATGCGTCATTAACGTTTGTACTTCCAAACACTGGAGACCAGTCTGTATTCCATAAGATGTCCAGAAATGTTTCTTTATTGTAGTTTCTGAGTGACCTTATTTTGATAACCTTGTGATTCTCTAGGGTAATTTTTGTGGTTTTCCGTGTGCAATATGTGACGAAGTGATCACTTATGCCAGTCTGTATAACCCCTGATTGGGATATTTTGTCCTCTCTGTTAGTTTATGTGGTCTATTATTGTGGCAGTGTTCTCAGAGATACGTGTGGGGGTTGTTGTTGTTGTTGTTGTTCCCCAGGCTGCCTGGCCGAACAGCCCCAAGGTCCCGGGCAAGGCCAAGGCCATAGAGCGCCCCCACAAAACTCTCCCTGCTTACCACTAACAAAACCCAGGTGACCGAAGCCACTCTAAGGCAGGGAGCTGAGGAGGGCGCGGAAACGCCCGGGAAACCAAAGCCCCACCCAAGGCCCTGTGCCCCTCAGCAATTATGAAGGGAAAGTTGAGGGGCAAGGGAAAAATGTGACGCTTTGGCTCCCAATCTGCCAACTTTTAGGTTGGCAGTAGGGAGGTCGATCCACGGAAAAGACGCCGTCACTTGAGATCTAGAAGATATATAAGTAAAAGGAACAGTCAGAGTAAGCTATGGGTATGGCAGAGATCGCTCAGCTCTCACTCTGATAGACCAGCCCATCACCACATGACTAGAACCCAATCCTCTCAGCATCAGCTAGGAAAGGCCCTAGAAAGCCGCCTTTGGCGGGGGGATAGCTCCCCTACTTGAACCCCTTTCGGAGTTGGGCACCCGCCAGGAGTTGGGCACCCGCCAGAAGTGTGGGGGTTGTGATGAGTTGTTTGTGATTGTGCATTGTCAGTATATGCCTATATTCTCGTACAAGCCTATTATTTCGTTGTTTGTAACGCAGGTTAAAATCCCCTAGTATGATGGATTCATTCCGAGGGTCTAGCGATGACAAAGTTCGTTCAAATTTGGTCAAGAATTGTGTGTCGTCTGGTGGCCTATAGCATACCCCAATTGTGATGGGTCTTGTCCTCGGCAGGTGTAGGTCGATCCACAGAGCTTCGTGATTTTCTACATGGAGGTCGGTCCTAGTTGTGTGTGTGAGGTTGTTTTTTACATACAGACATACTCCTCCTCCATGCCTATTGCGATCATTCCTAACCATATTGAAACCTTGAATGTTTATTTCACCATCGTTTATACTTGAATCCAGCCAGGTTTCTGTGATTGCAATTATTGAAGCTTTGGCCTTATTAGCTAGCAAGTTTATTTCTGACAATTTATGGTACATTGATCTGGCGTTAATGTGGATAAGATGGAGCCCTTTGTTGGTGAACACTCTGTATTCATCTTTGATTTTGAATGTGTCCTGGCTGGATTCTGAGTTGTTAATACTTGGATCATTTATACATTAATATTCGGTAATGAATGCAAGGCACACTTATTGCAAAGGAATTCCCGTTCTTCACTGTTGGTCTTCTTAGAGATGCACTTCATGTGAGCTACATGTTTACACTTTACACAGTTTTGGATCTTCTGACGTCGTGTTATGAGTGATTCACAAATAAACCAAATGGTTTCGCGGTGTTGTACAGCTGAGTTCCTACATTTAACACATTCAACTTCGTTTCTACTGTTAACGTAAGTACATCGGTTATGAACAATTTCATTACAACTGTTGCATTGTGAAAGTGAACTCCTATTGTTGAAACCAATATTACAGACTATACATAGTTTTTTCTTACTGTTTATCATACGACTGGAGGTGTGGTTTGGTCTGCGTCGATCAGCTGTTTGTGCGGGAGAGGGCAGGGGCAGGGGGCAGGGGATACTCGCGGTCGGGCTGTGGTTGTTTGCTGTTGTTGTTGTTGTTTTCATTGTCCGTTGATGCTTCTTCCCTGTTGATGTATTTGCGAGTGCTAACTGTTTTTATTGTTGTTCTTGTTGCATGTTGTGCTACTTGGGTCGCTGATATCTGTGGTATTAATGGTAATGCTGTGGGTAATGTAGTGTTGGTGGAGTGGGTAATTGCTAATTCCCTGCATTTATCGCATTCCACTTCTTTTCTGCTGGTAACATAAGTACATCGATCGTGTACTGTTTCATTACAAATACTACATTGTGATGTTGGACTCCTTTTGTTGAATCTAATATCGCACACTGTACATAGCTTCTTTTTATTGTTCGTCGTACGTCTGGCGGTGTGGTGATCAGCTGTGCTGCTGCTAGGATGTGAGCGTGGGGGTTGGGGACTGTCTGTGGCTATGTCTCCCCCTATGACCCCTCCCAGCCCCACCTGTATTTGCTGTTTGATGATGTTGTCCTTATTCCTGGCTGCAAATGCTGCTCCATTGTTGATGTTGTTGCGGCTGATACCTTTCTTCCTAGCTGCTCCGGTTACATGTTGAGCCACCGATATTGTTGGGTTGTGTTGTGGGTTGAATTGGTGCGTTGACGACGGGAGACTGGGTCGCCGACCGTGTTGGATCACCAGACTAATGGGGCAAACATCTTACAATCGCAAAACTAATGGGGCTAAACACGAGGGAAAAGAGGGTCCAGAACAAAAAACTAAAAAATACACCTAACCTTGAAATATATACAGGTAGGGTGGATTAAGCTATAGTGCCTAGTTTTTTGCTAAATATTTTTTTGTTCATGCAGATGCTTGATTTATCATGCAGGAGGGCCTGAATATGCCCAAATGAGCCCAAAACACCCCGCTAGACAAGGGTTAAGGTACAGTTGAGATCATTTATGAAAATTAGAAAGAGAATAGGAGATAGGACAGAGCCCTGGGGAACACCAGAGTTTATAGGGTGAGTAAGTGAACGATGGCCGTCCACAACCGCGGCTATGGAACGGCTGTAAAGGAAATTAGAGACAAATGCACAGATGGAGGTATAGAAACCGAAGGAGGGTAGTTTAGAAATTAAAGATTTATGCCAGACTCTATCGAAGGCTTTCGATATGTCTAGTGCAATAGAAAAAGTCTCACCGAAGTCCCGAAAGGAGGATGACCAAGAGTTAGTAAGATATGAAAGAAGATCACCAGTAGAGCGACCCTTAAGGAAGCCATACTGGCGATCTGAGAGCAGATTATGAGAAGAGAAATGCTTAAGAAATTTGGAAGCAAGAATAGTTTCAAAAACTTTAGAGAGACATGAGATGAGAGCAATTGAACGATAGTTGGAGGGTTGAGAGCGGTCGCCCTTCTTTGGGACAGGTTGAATGTGAGCAAACTTCCAGCATGAAGGGAAGATGTTAGAGAATAGACAGAGACGAAAGAGTTTGCCTAGGCAGGGAGTCAGCACGGAAGCACAGTTTTTGAGAACAACAGGAGGAACACCGTCCGGACCGTACGCCTTATTATTATTAAGCCCAGAGAGGGTAGAAAGTACATCTTTAGAAGAGATTAGGATATTAGGCATAAGTAAAAGAGAGGAGGGTGGAGAGGGAGGAATAGCACCGGAATCATCCAAGGTGGAGTTTCTAGCAAAAGTTTGAGCAAAGAGTTTAGCTTTGTCAGAGGAAGAAGTGATGGTTGTGCCATCAGAGTGGGAAAAGGGGAGGGAAAGACGAGGAAGAGAAATTGTTGGGAGAGGTTTTTGGCTAGATGCCAGAAAGCTTGGGAAGAGCTAGAGTTGGATAGTTCAGTGCATTTATTATTGATGAAAGTGTGTTTGGCAAGTCGAAGAACAGATTTGGCTTGATTCCGGGCAGAAACATAGGAAGAATGAGAGTCTTGAGTTTTAAGGCGTCGGTACCGTTTGAATGCTTCCTCCTTATTGCGGACAGCAGTAAACAGGCGTGAGTAAACCAAGATTTTTTAGCATTAGTCTGAGAGAAAGAGAATGGAATGTATGCTTCCATGCCCGATAGGATTACCTCGGTAATGCGTTCAGCACTCTCCGAGGGTCCCCGGCCACGGAAGCAGAAATAATTCCATAGGAAATCAAAGAAGTACTGCCGGAGAGCCTCCCAGTCGGCAGCGCCAAAGTGCCACAAGCGCCGCCGGCTAGGAGGATCGGGTGGCCGTACTGGAGAGATAGGACAGTTGACAGAGATAAGTTTATGGTTGGAGGAGCCCAAAGGAGAGAAAAGATCGACAGTATAAGAAGAAGGGTTAGAAGTTAGAAACAAGTCAAGAATGTTGGGCCGATCTCCGATGCAATCCGGGATATGGGTAGGTTGCTGAACTAACTGCTCTAGGTCATTTAGGATAGAAAAGACGTAGGCTAGCTTGTTCACCAGGTGGGTCAGTAGTGTGAGAGGAGAGCCATTGGCGGTGGTAAACGTTGAAATCTAAGATGGAGATTTCTGAGAAAGGAGAAATGGATAGAATGAGTTCCACTGTAGAGTTTAGATAGTCAAAGAATTTGGGAAAGTTGGTAGAGTTAGGGGAAAGATAGACAGCACAGAAATACTTAGTAAGAGAATGACAGGAAAGTTTGAGCCATAAAGTTGAGAATTCAGAGGAGTCTAAATTGGGAACACGAGAGCAAGTGAGTATGTTGTGCACATATGGTGCCGTTCCGAGGTCACTTCACTGGTGGCAGCTGTAAAGGGATATCTGAGAGGCTTAGTTGCTAAGTTGGGGTGCTGTGCATATAGGTTAAGTAAATCCCCATGGTGTACTGGCTTGCCTTAACTGGTTGGCTACAACAGTTGCTATGGCTAGAGCTCTCAGAAATTCTCAGAGATGATGTCCCAGTGACCCCGGTTCGTTGGGGAGGTATGGTAGCAGATGGGGTGGTTCCTGCACTGCCTCCTCGCCGTGGTGTGTGACCCGGCAAGTGACGGATATAAGGTATATCGCTGGTGATCGTTGTCTCGGAGCCTCGCTGTAGTTGACACGCTCAGACTTGTGCCTCGCTTGCTTTCGCTCGCTCGGAGTCTTCGCTACCTGGACGATCATGTGATGTAATGCCTGGATTGTGGCAAAGTATCTGTAACTGCATTCGATACTGAAATCTGCTTGAGCTATCACGCTAAGTGGAGTACTTCTCTTGGTATAGTGGCTAAAGCGCTCGCCTCCCACGTGGCGGGCCCGAGATCGAATCTCGGCCGGGCCGCGCCCAAAAAACATTTGGGGCGAATTTCCGCATCAGACGCAGTTCGGATGTGATTGTAAATTTTTTAAAATTGTAATTGTGAGTCATTGTAAAGTCGGCAAAAATAGTATGGTGCCGTTTCGAGGTCACTTCACCACCCCCACCCATTGACTTTACTCCGTGGTGCCTCTGGCGTCCTGATGTTTGTTTCCTGCTCGCCAACCTCCCTTCCTCAATGCCGCCCTATGCTCGGCGCTCTGCGGCCCTCAACCACCTATTTGGCCATACTCCTGCTACTTTTGTTTATGCAGATGGGTCCAAGGATGCCTCCTCTGTGGGCTATGCCGTTGTTTCTGAGTATGGAACTCGTCAGTGTACTCTCCATCCACACACTTCCATCTTTACGTCGGAAATTCTTGCAATAAAGAGTGCCCTCAACTTGGCAAACACACTACCTGTTAATGTCCCTAGTATTGTCGTGTGCAGTGACTCTCAAAGCGCACTCCTAGCACTTAATAAATTTGCACCCAAGGAAAATCTGACTTGTAGTATTATCCGGGATATCCATGATATCCATGATCTTAAGTCAGGATGTCGCATTACATTCTGCTGGATACCCGCTCATGTGGGGATCCCTGGGAATGAGAGAGCAGATTCTTTGGCGAAACGGGCGTGTCAAGGCTCGCCATCACCTTGCCTCGAGCGCCCCACAGATATTTTCCCCATTCTCTGAGAACGGGTATGGGCGGCATGGCAGAGGGAGTGGTCAACTATTGACACTAGTAATCATCTTCGCTCTCTTCAGACTATGGTTAATCGTTGGCCATGCTCACTTGACTCATGTCGCAGGAATCAGGTTGTCTTAACGGGCTTGTGCATCGGGCACACACGGTATACACATGGCCATCTTATGAATTCACCCTGGACCCTCCACCATATTGCCGACGTTGCCAAACCCGCATCACGGTTCGTCACATTCTCTGTGAGTGCCCATTGTATGAGCGGGACGCCAACTTCATTTCTGTAGCGATTCTATCCACACTATCTTAGCTATTTCACCTTCGTTTACCTTCTCCCCTATCCGCCGGTACCTGACAGTGATTAATTTATTTCATGAAATCTGATTGACGTCTTTCATATACAGTACAGTACAGACCACCTTTATTTACGTACCAATTCTATCCACTATCTCCTAGCAATTTCGTCACAGTATACCTTCTTCCCTATTCACCAGTTCTTATAAGAGTTTGATTTATTTCATGGAATCTGACTGTTGTCCTTCATGTATCGCATTCTACTCCCTTCCGTAATATTTCCCTTCACCAGCTTTATGAGGGCTCCGGCCCAGTAGGCTGACAAATTACATCTTTCTCTCTCTCCCCCTCTCTCCCAAATGACCGCATTTACACTCATCTATTCACTAGTTTCATATTTTTCCCATTAAGTACCAAGAAACCATCTGCTAAGGGATTTAATTTACCGTCGGCTGAAAACAAACCATAAGAAGAACATAAGAACATAAGAAAATGGGAGTCTGCAAAAAGCCGATCGGCCCATACAAGGCAGATCCCTGTCACACCCAACCCCAATTACAAGGCCCAATTATAGGCCCAACTCACTAATACCTTGAGTACTGCCCTCACCAAAATGGTCTGGGATTAACACAAGATTACGGGGGTCTGCTGAGCGCCGATTGGCCCACACCTGGTAGATCCCCCTCACACCCAACCCATCTCGTCCATATGCCTATCTAATTTTATCTTAAAGCTCCCTATCGTTCTTGATCCCACTATATCACTTGGTACCCTATTCCACCCATCTACAACTCTGTTACCAAACCAATATTTGCCTATATCTTTTCTGAAACGAAATTTATCTAATTTAAAACCATTTGTACGAGTTCTTTCGCTATCACTGAGCTTTAGTACATTTTTCATGTCCCCTTTATTAATCCCACTAACCCACTTGAATACCTCTATCATATCCCCTCTATACCAACTATATAGTAGGCTACAATATTGGCAACTATACTGAAGGTAGATTATTACACACGATAAAGTTCTTATATCGGCTAATTCAAATGGAAAACTTGCAAAACAAACAAACACAAACAGAAACGGCACAATACAAGAGAGCTTATCAAAATCATTATACTTTATTATCTTTTATCACGTTCAAGTACATTCTTTGCGGGTATACTAAATCATTATACTTTATTATCTTTATCACGTTCAAGTACATTCTTTGCGGGTATATATACTAATAATGTTTGTATACTATATAACAAATATATTTATTAGCCCTCTTAAATGGTACAGTTGGCTTAAGATACTTTATATTCTTGCTTACATGGCCTGACTGTCTTGCTACTTAAGTTAAGGATTATTATAAAGGGGGGTGACCTGCTTATTCTCTCTCTGGGTTGTATCCATTCGGGCCTATTCAGCCTACTGTTTTAAGACGTTTATCCCCATCCAGCTGGCTAAATTTCTAAATTTTTCGATAGAAAAATTTCTCCGGCGAAGCCGGATTTCTCCATAAAATGCTGGCTCGCTATTGCTCACCAGGAAAAAATCGACCCCTGGATGGTGATAAATGTCTTAAAACAATATGCTGAATGGGGCCAAATGGATACAACCAAGAAAGATAAAAAAGCAGGTTACCCCCCTTAAGTACATTTATTATACACATGCAGACCAAAATAACTACTATAGCGTAATAGGAAAATGCTCTATCAAACACTTCGAGAGCAGGTTTTTAGTTTGTTCCCTAGAAATGTCTCGGGGCTGCAAAGGCTCTGTGGTTCCTCCTAAATTACAAGCTCATTAACACTGCGCTAAACATGAGGGAGAAAGAGGTCAAGAAAAAAAAAACTTGGGTGAAAATCTAGCCTTCAAACTATAGTAGTTATATAATTACCTGTTTGAATGGCTATGTTGTTGTATAGGGGGTTCACTGGATTTTTTGTTTTATCTTTCTCTCCTTTGCTCTCTTTCTCTGGCTTGTATCCATTTGGCCCCATTCAGCCAACTGTTTTAAGACGTTATCCCATCCAGGTGTCGATTTCTTCCTGGAGAGCGATAGCGAGCCTGCATTGTATGGAGAAATCCGGCTTCGCCGGAGACATTTTTCTATCGAAAAATTTACCAATTTAGCTTGCTGTCAAAACAAAAATATATATATATGCTGGCTCGCTACCGCTCGCCAGGAAAATATTGACACCTGGATGGGGGTAAGCGTCTTAAAACAGTAGGCTGAATGGGGCCGAATGGATACAAACCAAAGAGAGGGAGAGAAAGATAAAAGAAGCGAGGTGGGCGCACTACACTATGGAGCCAACAATAGGAATGTTTAGTAGTTTTGGGAGTTAAGTTATTGATTAAGTTATTATGTTAAGTGTGAGGTCTGCTATACCCTGTTCCATATAACAAACTGGCTGTAAATATCCACACCCATTTCCTGGTGGACTCTTCCCAAATTATTGAAACGTCAGCCCGATTCCTTTCATTCATTTCGAGGTATAAGCAGTTAAGGGGTCAAGTACGTTGGCGCTACCTATAATTGGTGTCTTGTTTTCTGAGTTAAGGGGAGGTTTTTAGTGTGTTTTCTAGACTTCCATCAAGCTTGAAATTACACCCCCTTGATCCCATTTCAAGATAAATTTGTACATTTTTCGGTAGAAAAATTTCCCGGCCTCGGTTCCTCTTAAATTACTGGCTTGCTATCGCTCGCCAGGAAAAAATCGACACTTAAATGGCACGCAAAGTCTTAAAAGTGACATAAATGGGGTGAAAGTTTTTAAAATCGCCAAACTAATGGGGCGAACGTCTTAAAATCTCAAATGCAATGGGGCTAAACATGAGGGAGAAAGGGGTCAAGAAAAAAATCCCTCCAGTGGAAATCTCCCCTTAAGTGTGAGGTCTACTACTTTCTGTCCTGCAATTGCTGTACAAAGTTCTGGATGTGGGAGTTGACCTCTTCGGGTCGTTCTTGGGTCACAAAATGGCCGGCACCTTCCACAAACTTCACCTCCGCTGTGTCGCACTCGGCCGCGCTCCTGCACAAGAAATATATAATCCAATAAGTAAAGTAAATGACCAAATCATTGCATGGATTTAATGAAACCATTATTATCATGACTTATGGGAGGTATTTCTTAAGCTGAACAACCAAGGATGTGGCTTACAATGCTAAACTGTATGAAAAGATAGATATTTATATTACAGACAATGGTTAACCCCTTCGGTACCGGCGACGTCTTTTGGATTTGATTTCAGCTACATTTAGACCGATTATATGAAGTTCAGGAACAATATATGGTATAGCTAAAAGGCTTCATCGAGATAGTCTGTAGCCTTTTCATGGGTAGACGTCCTTCCTAAGCTGAATAATATCGTCTAATAGTTGCCAGAATATAATGAAAAAGACGTCGCCGGTACAGAAGGGGTTAAGAAAACATGTAACATACGGTAAGCTACCTTATGATATCTTTGCTCCTGTGTACAATGGAGATAACGGAGATTTTTTGCTTTTGAACCTGATTTGATTGATAAAGGTTGTAAACGAGCTGGCCCGGGATTGATTCCCCGCTATGTTCTTATGATTGATTCCCCGCTGGCCAGGTTGTTATTTGACTCTAGCCCCTGCAATGGCAGCCACAAAGGTGCAGTAGACCAGTGTCGTATTTACAATATGATTGCTAGCACCTGATCAGAATGATAAGAGGTGATTACATTGGTTCCATATGTCATCTCAACCAGTAGCTTTCAACCAGTGCCAAATTAACCCAGACCAACCAAACCAGTGCCAAAATATAGTACTAACCTAACCTAACATAACATAACATAACCGTATTGGTTGATTTGGTACTGGTAGAGAGCTACTGGTTGAAATGGTCTACTGGTTGAGTTGACCGGTCACCTATTACATTGGTTACATACATTCACAGAACACCCACAGCCATTCCAATAGGCCGGATAGGGCAATGGGCAGTTGTGCTACCAATCCTCCCCCCAAAACAAACTTGAGAATTGAACAAATTAATTTGATGGGAGCGATTAATTTGTTTCCACCCCCCTCGGGGAACGAGGCGTTTGGCAATAGCTAGATAATATAGGTGAAGAAACCGGCAAGGAAGAGTGACCTAACTATGACAACTTCCATTAATTGTGGATTAATTTGTGGTGGATTATTATATTACCACCTAATGCTCAATATTGGTTATACATGATGATGATAATGCAGTTTTTACCACCATACACTCCCTGCTGAATAGCAAGGCAAGGGTGGGTGCCCTGATGAATCAGGGACTTAGTGAATAGTTGCCACAGATTGCTAGACCGCACCGTTCACCAACAGCACTGACGTCTGCCAATAACTCACTGGCTGGCCCGAGGCTCGAACCGCCAACCTCACGCTTAGCAGGCGAACGCTCTACCAATCGAGCTACGGCCTGTGGTTAAGGAATCCACATCAACCAGAAGCATTTTATTTTTGGCTTTTAACCTCTAGATGCCCATCCTGCATCGCTTGCCCTCAGACTTACAGTATAGCGATGGGTTTGTCGAGTGCCTTATCCTCGGTCCCCCACACCACCAGCGTCGGCACCTTGATGCGCGGAAGCTTCACTGAGTCCGTGCCAAAGTCAATGTTCCGGTAGTAGTTGATGGGACTTGTGAAGCCATCTGGGGAGAACATTAAGGTATTAAGAATGTGTCTGACGTATAATGGATCGTTCAGTCAATCAATTTAAAGGTATCTGTACTAAACTTTTGCCTCCACTCCCAAAGGTGTCTCTATATTAGGGTCTGAGCCCAACTCAATCCATCCCAAGTATAGTTTTCTACACGACCCCTTACCCCCCTGGGGGGTATCAGAATTAGAGAGTAGGCACTGATATGGTATGTAGTTATACCAGCAGTAGCCCATAATAATGCTGAGACATTTGGTAAAAGAGGGGTTCATAGTCAGTGGCCTTAAAACCCCTTCAATTTCAAGATCTAGTAATAATAGTACAGTAGTAGTTTAGGACAAACTGAAGGCTGTTCCTAGTCAACATTGTACAGTATTTAAAGATTTTGGTATTAGGATAGTTTGTACTACTCTGGTTGACTGACCTACACACGTGTTGTAGGAATCGGTTTTTACACCATACCCGAAAGAGGATTTTTGTAGAATAGGTAGTGAAAAATGTAGTGACGTACTGAGCATGTACAGGTCTCCCTCACTATCCAATGCCCCGATTTACGATATTATTATAGGTTATTTAGGTGTTTGGGCTTGGGTTTTGGCTGGTCCGAGAACGCATCCCCATTTACCCCATTAATTTTAGGGTTCGCTATAAGATTGTTCTATTTAAGATCGGGTTTTCAGGAACGTAACCCAATCGTGAATCGAGGGAGACCTGTATTGTTTACATCAACAGACTGAAAGATGTAAATAAACAAACACTAACCTCAACTTTCCCTTCATAATTACTGAGGGGCACAGGATCTTGGGTGGGGCTTTGGCTTCACGGGCGTTTCCGCAGCCTCCTCAGCTCCCCGCCTTGGAGTGGCTTTGGTCACCCGGGCTTTATTAGTGGTAAGCAGGGAGGGTTTTGTGGGGGCGCTCGTTTATGGCCTTGCTCGGGACCTTGGGGCTGTTCGGCCAGACAGCCTGGGGAACAGCAGCAACAACAACAACACTAACCTTTTTGAGAGAAGTAGTACTTGTAGACTTCTATGACTTCTTCAGTTGAGGGGTCAGCTTTCTTGGAAAACGTAAACATGGAGTCAAAGGCCTTCATGTCCTCAGTCATCATCATCTTCTCCGGCAGCCACGGCATTTGGAAGAAAAACATGTACCTGGCAAAAGTTTAAAACACTACGTAAGATTTTTGATTTGATAAGTTTATTGACTAATAGTTACTGTCAAAAGGATGGGGTAGATACGCTTAAGGGGGGTCACCGGCTTTTTTTTGTCTTTCTGACATATAATGGATCGTTCAGTCCAAAAACCAAGCACTACTTCCTTAAAGGAAGTGTGTTGAAATGTGTTCAGTGAGACTTACCAGGACTTCATCATTTGTTTGAAGGAGCTCTGAAGGTGTTGTCTGAAAGCGGTGAAGTGCGGACCGTTACAGGAGACATGAGCGGAGAACATGTCCGGGTAGAGAGACACCAGGATCCAGGCCAGAGCTGCACCCCAGTCGTGAGCCACCAAGATGCACTTCTCTTGTCCTGACATTTACAAACTTCATTAATTAAGGGGGTAGGCTATATGGGCATAACTATTTGGTTATATATTTATCCTTTTATTTTTTTCTTAGTTTCCTCCCTAGCCCTCCATCAAACTTTATAAACCATCCCCAAGATCCCCTTTCTAGATATATTTATAAATTTTTTGGTAGAAAAATATCCCGGCCAATGGCCGATAACTCCTAAATTACAGGCTTGCTATCGCTCGCCAGAAAAGAATCTACCTCCCAAATGGGACGAAAGGTCTTAAAATTGACTGAAATGTGGCAAGAGGTCATAAAATTGCCAACCTAATGGGACAAACGTCTTAAAATATCAAAGTTAATGGAGCTAAATGTGAGGGAGCAGGGGGTTCAGAAAAATAAAAAAATTTAACGCCTACGATGCGGCGCCCGTCACCAGGCGGGCGCTGATATCCGCTTATTATGTATCCTGGGAGCAAGGCAAGCTGTTGCAGGCAGCGCGAGACTCCTTGATCCGTCGCCCACCAAGTCTGGGCCAGCACTGATGTAACTCAGAGATGTCTCTCACATGATTGCAGCGTTGCACATAGCAAAAACAGCTCAAAACTGCTAATTTTTAGCAATTTTGGCCGACCTTTGCAAGATCGTTGCAAGACAACCAGACGTCGTACACAGATGATTCAGGTGTCATTGGAAAGCTCTATTACTGTACTGCCACGGATAGATCATTGTATTACGTTCTGGCTCTTGTTTATGCATGAACATGTGCAGAGAATGAAGCTCAATTTAGGCCAAAACCCCCACAATGAAAGAGTTAAATGAAAATCTCCCCTTTACAAACTTCATTAACACTTTTAGTA
Organism: Paralithodes platypus; assembly: GCA_032716605.1. Classification (NCBI taxonomy): domain Eukaryota; kingdom Metazoa; phylum Arthropoda; class Malacostraca; order Decapoda; family Lithodidae; genus Paralithodes; species Paralithodes platypus. The sequence goes on along the minus strand of CM064541.1, from coordinate 33,244,479 downwards.
GGCTGGTGATAGGCTGGTCTATCAGAGTGAGAACTGAGCAATCTCTGCCATACCCATAGCTTACTCTGACTGTTCCTTTTACTTTTATATTTTCTAGATCTCAAGTGACGGCGTCTCTTCCGTAGATTGACCTCCCAGTCTACCTAGATTGGAAGCCAAAGCGTCAAATTTTTTCCTTTGCACCTCAACTTTCTCTTCATAATTGCTGAGGGGCACAGGGCCCTGGGTGGGGCTTTGGTTTCCCGGGCGTTTCCGCACCCTCCTCAGCTCCCCGCCATGGAGTGGCTTCGGTCACTCAGGCTTTATTGTGGTCGGCAGTGAGGGTTCTGTGGGGGCGCACGGTTATGGCCTTGGCCTTGCTCGGGGCCTTGGGGCTGTTCGGCCAGGCAGCTTGGGGAACAACAACAACAACACTTTTAGTAGGTGATGACGGGTTCCAGACTTTTATTGTGGCTATCGGTAGGGGATTTTATTCAGCTTAGGGAGGACCTGCGAGAGTTGGCGTATACATTGTTAGGCTACAGATTTTACTTCTTTGATTCTTAGAGAGCCTTTTAACCCCTTCTGTACCGGCGCCGTCCTTTTAACTTTATTCTGGCTACTATTAGACAATTATACTCAGTTTCAAAAGGGCCTCCAACAATTAACAGACTTCCAACTATCTCACTTAACCCTTTTTATCAGTTTCAAAAGGGCCTCCAACAATTAACAGGCTTCCAACTATCTCACTTAACCCTTTTTATCAGTTTCAAAAGGGCCTCCAACAATTAACAGGCTTCCAACTATCTCACTTAACCCTTTTTATCAGTTTCAAAAGGGCCTCCAACAATTAACAGGCTTCGAACTATCTCACTTAAGGGGAGGTATTTAGTTTGTTCCCTAGACCTCCATCAAGCTTAAAATTACACCCCCTTGAGTCCCTTTCAAGATAAATTTATACATTTTTCGGTAGAAAATTTCCCGGCCGAAGGCCGGTTCCTCTTAAATTACTGGCTCGCTATCGCTCGCCAGGATAAAATCGACACCTGAATGGCACAAAAGGTCTTAACCCTTTCACACACATATGACGCAGAGGTTGCCAGATTAGCAATAAGAAATAGAGTTCTCTCACTCTTATGATTACCTCTCCAAAATTAGTTTTCTGCCCACAGCTAACTCAAAGACAACTGCAGAGGTTGAAGTAACTAAACTAAAGGTTTCTAAATACCCCTGATGGTAACAAAAACATTAAAGTATCTCTAATAGGCTCAAAATCACGTCATATGTCGGAGAGGGTTAATATGGGGTGAAAATTCTTAAAATCGCTAAACTAATGGGGCGAACATTTTATAATATCAAAAGCAATGGGGTTAAACATGAGAGGGAAAGGGGTCAAGAAAAAAATCCCTCAAGTGGAGATCTCCCCTTAACCCTTTTCACTACCACAGATCCTTCTTGAACTGCACCCAATACTCTAAATATAGCTAGAATATAATGATAAAGACGTCGCCAGTACCGAAGGGAGTAAAGACTTATTCCTTTCCATAATGCCCAAGCTTCCTCCTACTCTCCATGTAATACCAAATGTGCCTTGTGTTGGAGTGATTAAAACCTATCCGGTACCGGCTATGTCCTTTTTATCATAATATAGCAACTATTAAGACACATTTATTCAGCTTAGGAAGGGTCTGTGGTAACTAAAAGGATTAATTAAGATAGTTTGTAGTCTATTACTTAGTAGAGGTCCTTCCTAAGCTGAATAAAATCATCTAATAGTCACCGGTATGGAATGGGTAGAGCCACGGCAGCCGAGTGGATAGCACACTCACATGTGAATCTGCTTGACCTGAGTTCGATCCCAGCCAAGGCGAACATATTTAGTGGGTTTGGTAGTATGTCCTAGCAATATCTTTCTCATGCTCGCACCCAGGCAGGGGACACCTGGACGCCGTCTGTATACAGACTAATAACACACACAATAAAGCCACTCCAACAGCTTCCTCATTCTCCAACAACCCTTCTCCTCTCTCAACACTCTTCAATAAGTAGATATGAGGTGCTGTTGCAAAGGCTTATCCCTCAATACCTTCACCTGACCTGACCTAGCGCCAGAATTATAATGTCGGCATTTAGGATACGACGATCAGAGAGAGATAAAGTGCCGTAAATGTTTCAAGTATCCAGCCCCTCAATATTACTAATCCCATTGTACTGGCGACATCTCTTTCAGTTTATTCTTGCTATATTTAGATGATTTTGTACAGTTTAAGAAGGACCTGATGTAGTAAATAGGGTTAACCTTTAAAACGCGAAGTTGCCGTAGGGGTTAGGAACTTAGGGTAGTTATTTGTGAATTTCTAGAATGTGTTGTATTGAATATATGAACCTTGAAGAGCGATAAAATAAGTGGGGAAAGCATTTTGGTGGTAACAAAAATTAAATATTCGCCGCCCGGTCGTATCCTCAGGCGGGATGTCGGAAGACATACATACATCCTCCCTCCTCCACCTCTCTCGCTATACTGAGGCGAGTGGGTGAAGTCTCAGTGTTATATAAGGTCTCTTAAGTAATTCACTCGTGCTACGTAACTGCGGGAGAGAAATTCTCGCGAAAAATAACCGATAATTGATGATAATATGATGAAAAATAGGTGATAATTGAAGAGGGGAGGGGGGAAAAAGGAGGGGAAAGGGGGGGGAGAAACATATGGATGAGTGGTAGGAAGTACTAGAGGGGAATTATCTCGCCTAATGACATATTCCTTTGGTTTGAGAGCCCCTGGGGTGTTTTGGAAGTTTTTTTTATGGTCTTGCTTCCGTGAGGCCTATCGCGTTCGCTATGGTGACCCTTCCGTGAGGTCTATCGCGTTTCTTGGGTTAAGTGAGATAGTTCGAAGCCTGTTAACTGTTGGAGACCCGCTTTAAACTGAATGAAATAGTCTAATAGTAGCCAGAATAAAGTTAAATGGACGTCACCAGTCCTGTACGGGGTGCACAAAATCCCCTAAATATAGCTAGAATAACATATAACAGAAGTCGCCGGTACAGAAAGGGTTAAGGGGAGGTTTTTAGTTTGTTCCCTAGACCTCCATCAAGATAAATTCAAGATAAATTTTTATATTTTCCGGTCGACATGTCACGGCCGAAGGCCGGTTCCTCTTAAATTACAGGCTCTCTATCATTCGCCAGGAAATAATCGACACCTAAATAGCACAAAATGTCATAACATTGACGAAACGGGGCGAAGGTTTTTAAAATCGCCAAACTAATGTGGCTAAAAACATGAGGGAGAAAGGGGTCCAGAAAAAACTGTGACTAACCCAGCTCCTGTATGAAGAGCCTTATGTCCTCCACCAGCAGCTCCCTCCGGTACTGGCTGAGGGACGCAGGTTTGCCCGAGGAGCCGTAGCCGCGCAGGTCCACCGCCACCACCCTGAGAACACCGCATATGTATTAACACAACGTTATTTAATTTTTTATATATATATATATATATTTTGTTTATGTTATTTTAGGCATATATATATTTGTCAGTATTACTTGGTATACAGTATATATTTGTTTTAATTAGTTTGCTCCATAGACCTCCATCAAGCTTAACAAATAAAAACATCCCAAAGACCCAACTTCATGATAAATTTGTAAATTTTTTGGTAAAAAATTGGCCCAGCTGAAGGCCGGTTCCTCCTAAATTACAGGCTCGCTTTCGCTCGCCAGGAAAAGATTGACACCTAAATGGAACGAAAGGTCTTAATATTGAAAAACAAAAAATGGGCGAGGCTTAAAATTTAAAAACTAATTGGGGTAAACATGAATGAGAACGGGGTTCAGAAAAAAATTATACTTCCCCTTAATGAGTGATCTGGTGGTCAGGTCAGGTCAGGTCAGGGGAAGGTAGTGAGGGTTAAATCTTTACAACGGCACCTCGTATCTACTTTTGAGTCTATTAGGTCAGGTCAGGTGAAGGTAGTGAGGGATAAACCTTTACAACGGCACCTCGTATTCACTTTCCGAAGAGTGTTGAGAGGGGAGAGGAAGCTGTTGGAGTGGCTTTGCTGTGAGTGTGTTTAGGTCAGGGGAAGGTATTGAGGGATAAGCATTTACAACAGCACCTCGTATCTACTTTCCGAAGAGTGTAGAGTGGGGAGAAGGGGTGTTGGAGAGAGAGGAAGCTGTTGTAGTGGCTCGGTTGTGTGTGTAATTAGTCTGTTTATATACTAGAAGTGCACTAACCAATGTGTTTTAGCAAAGTGGGTGATCTGGTGTCGCCAAGAGAACCAGCACTCCGGGAAGCCATGTAGGAACACCATGAGAGGCTTGCTGCGGTCACCATTCTCCACGTAGTGAAGTTTCACGCCCGCGCTCTGGAAGGAAGGGAGGAAGGATGTACAGTCACTTATAAACATTTGTGGACCTATGTTATGACCTAGATGTGTGTTTTTGTGTGTTCATTGTTTTCTGTTATGTTGTCCCTATTCGAGCTCTGTCTTGAGTCTGCCCCCCCCCCCAAAAAAAAAAGGAAAAGTGGGGATTGGGCCTGAGTATACATACATACATACATACATACATACATACATACATACATACATACATACAGTAGCTTACATGTTATTCTTTATGCAATTGTAACTATCTGGATTGACATTTGGATAGAACTAAATTCGTCTCAGTAAATAGTATATATAGTTTCGTAGTTGATTTATAGGCAAGTATATTCATAAATCTGTATCCAGAGATATACTTCCATAATTAGAAACAGGTGCAATATAGTTGTGCTTCCTGGGCCTGCTCGAGGCAAACTGACTCTCCCAGCTGTCATCCGTGCATGTGGAGGTGACGAGATAGTGTGGGAGACCATGACTCACCCCCTGACTCTAGCAGGGGCCTGCTAGAAGAAGGAAACGCTATATTTGCGGCTCTCACAGAAACTCACATTAAAGATCAGTCAGATAGTGAGGTATGGATTCCTGGTTACAACCTACATAGGGCGGACAGAACGCATAGATCACATGGAGGTGTAGCCTTGTACATCCATGACTCACTGATATGTACTGAATTCCTAAATAACAGTAATGAAGTGGTGGAAATACTTGGAGTTAAAATAGAATCCCTAAATTTAGCAGTTATTGTTACATACAGGCCTCCAGACTCATCCCGAGAAGAATTCAAAACCCAGCTCAACAAAATAAAATCAGAAGTGGAAACCCTGGGGAACCCAACACCAAATATTATATGGCTAGGAGACTTTAACCTACCAAACATTAAATGGAGACAACTAGAAAACCAGTTAGTGGCAAACAACATCGGAGAAGCAAATACGAGAGAGCTTTTTGAACTTTGCGATTTTTTTAGTCTTACCCAACATATTGCTGAACCCACACGGGAAAACAATATCTTAGACCTGGTCTTCACTAACAACGACTCTCTAGTACACAGCATTAACATATCGGACACAACATACTCAGATCATAAATTAATTGAGATCAAAACAAACTTAGAAAGTGTACAGACAACCTCAGAATCGAGAACAAAAACCGGCCCCTTCAGTAAATTTAACTTCAATAACAAAAACATTAGGTGGGAAGAGGTAAATCAAGAAATGGAGGAAATAGACTGGGAAGATTTAATGAATAACCTGACACCAGCAGAATGTCTAGTCTTAATAACAGAAACCATGACCCAAATCTGTAGCCACCATATACCTGCAAGACAAACAAAACGAAGAAACAAACAAGATCGGGAAAGGAGGAGGCTGTACAGAAGAAGAAAATTACTCGCACAAAGACGCACACATCAAAATCTACAGGATAGGCAAAAGGCCGAAATAGATAGAGAAATTGTGGAAATTGAACAAAGGCTAAGAATATCATATGAACTACAACATTTGGAAGAGGAGAGGAAAGCTATTGCAGGTATAAAGGAAAATTCCAAATACTTCTTTTCATACGCCAAACAAAAGGCTAAAACAACATCAAACAACAATCATCGGCCCACTGAGCAAAGGGGATGGCTCTTTCACAGGGGACAAAAAGGAAATGAGCGAACTTTTAAGCAGGCAGTATGAAATGGCATTCAGTGAGCCTGATGAAACAAAAGTCATCAGAGACCAAAATATATTTTTCATGGAAACCTCTCCCACGGAAACCCCTCAGATGCTGGATATTGATTTTGGTCCAAAAGACATAGAAGAGGCCATTTCCAACATGCCATCCCACTCGGCACCAGGCCCGGACTCATGGAATTCGATCCTAATGAAGAAATGTAAGGAAAACCTCTCAAAACCCCTGGCTATAATGTGGAGAAGGAGTCTAGACACTGGTGAAACCAGATAGCTTGAAAAATGCAATAATTGCCCCACTGCATAAAGGAGGGAGTAAAGCACTACCAAAAAACTACCGCCCGGTAGCTCTAACCTCTCACATCATTAAAGTTTTCGAACGAGTCCTGCGAAGAAAAATTTCAACATTCATGGAGACAAATGAACTATACAACACCGGTCAACATGGGTTCAGAGCGGGAAGATCATGTCTCTCACAACTTTTGGAACACTATGACAAAATTCTTAAAGCGCTAGAAGAAAAGAAAACTTGGATGTCATTTACACCGATTTTGCTAAGGCATTTGATAAATGTGACCATAGTATAATAGCCCACAAACTGAAAGCAAAAGGTATAACTGGGAAAATCGGACGGTGGATATACAATTTCCCCGTAAACCGAAAACAATCAGTAGCAGTAAACCAAGTCACATCTGAGCCTTCGGATGTCAAAAGCTCAGTGCCCCAAGGAACAGTGCTAGCGCCCCTTCTGTTCCTCATACTAATTTGCGACATAGATACCAACACCAGACACAGTACGGTGTCGTCTTTTGCTGATGACACAAAATTAAGCAAGATAGTAAACACACAAGAAGACACGGGCCAACTGCAGGAAGACATGAATGTAGTGTTCCAGTGGACCAGGGTAAACAACATGCAATTCAATGAGGAAAAATTCCAATTAATACGGTACGGAGATAATAATGGTGTTAAAGAAATTACAAATTACTTAACAGAATCTAACCACATAATAGAACGGAAAGACAGTGTGAAAGACCTTGGGGTATTAATGTCTGAAAATATGGGTTTCAAAGTACATAACCAGGTCAAAGTGGCGGCTGCGAAATGTCTAACGGGTTGGATTCTGCGTACTTTTAAAACACGCGGTGAAGTACCTATGATAACGCTCTTCAAATCTCTAGTGCTACCGCGGCTTGAATATTGTAGCGTATTAACATCCCCATACAAAGCAGGTGAAATAAATGACGTAGAGAGTGTACAAAGAAATTTCACTTCGCATATAAGTTTGATAAAACAGCTACACTATTGAGAGCGTTTAAGAGCACTGAATCTGTACTCACTGGAACGTAGAAGAGAACGTTACCTAATAATATACACGTGGAAAATCGCAGAGGGTTTAGTACCAAACCTATATACTCCGATAGTCATGAAATTCAGTGATAGGAGAGGCTGGGAATGCGAAATCCCCCGGATGAATAACAGGGGTGCTATGGGCTCTCTGTGAGAGGGTTGGTTATCACACAGAGGCCCACGTCTCTTCAACAAACTCCCACGGCGAGTAAGAGACATGAGGGACGTCTCGTTAGACAGCTTCAAGAGAGCCCTGGATGTCGAACTGCAAAAGGTGCCAGACGAGCCCATCCTCGCAAGGGAGCAAGCTGTCGCTTCAAACAGTTTACTGCACCAAATCACCACCCAAAACGAGGGGCGTCGCGCTCCTTGGCGCCGCTAGAAGAGTGGCGAACACATCAAAAGGTATCAAAAGGTAAGGTACCCTATTTCAAGCAGGGTAAGGGAGGAGTAGCGAAAATAGAAGGAAAAATAGCCAATAATTGAGGAGGGGGAAGTGGGGGGAGAAAGAAGGAGAAGGAGAGGAAGGGGAGTTGGACACATGTAGGGGAGAGGAAGGAAGTACTAGAGAGAGTAATAATAGTATACCACCTAATCACATATTGCTTGCATTTGAGTGCCAGTGGGGCATTTTTATTTTTTCATGGGCTTTCTTCTGTGAGGCCTATCGCATCCGCTACACAAACAGTTCTGTGAAGCCTATCGCATTTACTGGGTTAAACTGCACACAATCTAAATAGAGCTAGAATAAAACAAGAAAGACATCGCTGATACAGAAGGAGTCAACCCCTTCTGTACCAGCCACGTGTTTTTAATTTTGATCTAGATATACTTAGACGATTTTGCGCAGTTTAGAAAGGATCTGTGGTAGTGTGAAAAGGGTTAAGTGAGATAGGTCGAAGCCTGTTAATTGCTGGAAGGAAGGAAGGAAGGGAGGCGAGGGAAGAAAAGAAGGAAGGAAGGAGGGAGGGAGGAGGGAAAGAAGGAAGAAAGGAGGGAAGGATGGAAGGAAGGAAGGATGGAAGGAAGAAAGGAGGGAGGCGACGGAAGGAAGGAAGGATGGAAGGAAGGAAGGAGGGAAGGAAGGAAGGAGGGAGGGAAGGAAGGAAGGAAGGAGGGTCGAAGGATGTATGGACAGTTGGGTTCGGGTACAAGTCAACCAGTAGACCATTTTAATGGGGGATGGTTGCTTTTCCTGGACTCCCTTCTCCCTCATGTTTAACCCCATTACTTTTGAGATATTAAGACGTTCTTTCCATTAGTTTGGCGATATGACATTTCACCCCATTTCTTTGTCAATATTAGGACCTTTCGTGCCATTTAGGTGTCAATTGTTTTCTGGCGAGCGATAGCAAGCCTGTTAATTTAGGAGGAACCGGCCTTTGGCAGGCACATTTTTCTACCAAAAAATGTATAAATTTATCTCGAAGAGGGGTCTAAGGGGTGTCTTTTTAAGCCCAATGGAGGTCTAGCGAGTAAACTAAAAATAAAATATATAAATACTGTATAGACCATAAAACCAACCATCACCCCTTAAATATATAAATACTGTATAGACCATAAAACCAACCATCACCCTTAACCCCTTCTGTACCGGCGACGTCTTTTTAATTTTGATCTACAGTAGATATAGTTACTAACAGTATTGGTTGAGTTGGTACTGGTTGAGAGCTATTGGTTGAAATGGTCTACTGGTTGAGTTTTCCGGTCACCGTACAGTTGCAGTCAGGAATTTGCCATCAAGTACTTCAACATGGAGGTGTTTTAAGTTTTTCATATGCAAACAATAACGAGAGATAACTCGTAAAATTTACCACAATGGAACTTGTCATATAATGTAGTCATCATTTAAGCACTTCAGCATAACATATATTAAATTTTACTTTTATTGGGTTTCATATCTCCCGTAAACTATATGTTGTAGTAGTTTAACTGCGGTAGCCATGTTCTTGAAAAGTCCGCCAGTGCAAAAGATTTAGCTTCAATTCTGACAAAATTTGTTATACTTAACATATAAAGCAATATTACACCATATGTGCATATTTTACTTGTATAAAGAGCATGTGAACATTGAAGAACCAGATAATAGGATTAAAGACCAAATATCCAGTGAAAACTTCATTATTGTTTGACGAGTGCATATGAGGCAGAACGACATAGGTCTGCTCTCTGGAGGCTTTAGCCTCACTGACGGCTCCAGCGGTTTGCTCGCGCTTGTATGAGGAAGGTGGGAGCTAGGGGAGGTGTAGAGGAAGGTGATGGAACATTTGAGGCGAGAGGGAGGATTTATAGGGAGTGGGGGAGGGAAACAGTAGAATAAAGGAGGGGAGGAGAGGGAGGGAGGGTGAAACACATGTAAGGGGAAGAGGGAGGAGGGTGAACATGTAAAAGAAAATGAGACACATAAGGGAAGAGGGGAGGGAGGGAGGGTGAGACAATGTAAGGGAAGAGTGGAGGGAAATGAGAGAAAGGAGACAATGTAAGGGGAAGAGGGGAGGGAGGTGAGACACATGTTAAGGGGAGGGAGGGTGAGACACATGTAAGGGGAAGAGTGGAGGGTGAGACACATGTAAGAAGAGTGGAGGGGTGAGACACATGTAAGGGGAAGAGTGGAGGGAGGGAGGGAGGGTGAGACACATGTAAGGGGAAGAGTGGAGGGAGGGAGGGTGAGACACATGTAAGGGGAAGAGGGGAGGGAGGGAGGGTGAGACACATGTAAGGGGAAGAGTGGAGGGAGGGAGGGTGAGACACATGTAAGGGGAAGAGTGGAGGGAGGGAGGGTGAGACACATGTAAGGGGAAGAGGGGAGGGAGGAGACACATGTAAGGGGAAGAGGGAGGTAGGGTGAGACACATGTAAGGGGAAGAGGGGAGGGAGGGTGAGACACATGTAAGGGGAAGAGTGGAGGGAGGGAGGGTGAGACACATCTAGGGGGAAGAGGGGAGGTGGTGGTAAGGAGACATGCCACCTCATCACACATTGCTTCCATTACACCGTCACTGGGGCATATTTTGTTATTGTTTTTTAGTGCCATCTTCCAGAAGGAACGTCGCATTCGCCCAGTAAAACATTCCGAGAGTAACGGCCGGGTTAAGGGGAGGAAGACCGTTTTTCTGGACCCCCTTCTCCCTAATGTTTAGCCCCACTAGTTTTGAGATTATAAGACGTTCGGCCCATTAGTTTGGCGATTTTAACACCTTTCGCCCCATTTCTTTGTCAATTTTAACACCTTTCGTGCCATTTATGTGTCGATTATTTTCCGGCGAGCGACAGCGAGCCTGCAATTTTAAGAGGAACCGGCCTTTGGCCGGGAAATTTTTCTACCGAAAAATGTAAAAATTTATCTTGAAGGGGGATCTAGGGGGTGTTTTTCTAAGCTTGATGGAGGTCTAGGGAGGAAACTAAACAAATATATGAATATATGAATTAATAGACCAAACAAACAGTTAGTCTCCCCTTAATATATATCTCCCTATTGTAGGCAGGATAAAATGAACACAATTTTGATAGTATTTACGTTACCTTGAGATCCATGTAGGCGTGCTTGCCCCATTTAGGGTCGGTGATGGTGGGTGGTGGTACCAGGCGGGGCTTGACGTAGAAGTACTCTGGTCCCTTCCACCATCTCTTTATCAACATTGATGTCAGGATAATTGATGACAACACTGCTGACACCGACCATACCACCACCTGGGTCAACACCTGCAAAAGGAACACCAAACATTTGTATCAATCAGTCAATTTATCAAGCGGAACTTACGCCACGACAGCGCGTAGGCGTAGCTGCATCCAACCTCTGATTCCCCTCCTAGGATTCGTCAATTGCCAAGTTGCGAGTTTTGTTCTGTAAGGAAGTTGGAGCTGTAGACGTCGATATTTAGCAAAATTACCAACTAAAATACGGTTGTAGTACATTCATAAATACATAAAACCCAATTTAACACGGCTCCAACTTCCTTATAGCCTGAAACTTGCAAGTGGTCAATTGAGGTTCCAGGCCACAACACTTCCATCCCAAAGCAGTTCACTACACGATTGATCCTGCTTCAACAATGAGAATCCTGACTTTCCTGGACGTCTCCTCCACTCTGAGTTATTACCCACTAAAGTCATCGTATAACCAGGGTCAACTTCATTGGTTTGGATAGTTTAAAGATGTTTCACCTCATTAATTTGGCGATTATAAGACACTTGACCCTATTCAGATGTCATTATTTTCTGGACGAGTGATCATGAGCCGGCAATTTAAAACCAGGCAGTCACGCACCGGCCAGGCCTTAAGGTGGATGGGGTGTGGGCTGGGCTTCAATGATTGGACAAACAAACAAATTGTACTGGCAACATGTGTAAATTCACTCGGTCCTTCACGAACCTTTACAAATCTTCGAGCCTATTCGGCTACTTGGAGCTAGAGGCCTGATGTCTGCCACATATGCTCAGATGTGACTATGCTTCTTCCATCTCTCAGCCGCCTTGAATGCCTGCGGCTTAACCCAGCCTCTGCCATTATATCATTTGATAAACGCAACCAGTGTCAGACTTTTCAATTTGTTTTGGCTTAATACATTAAGAATGTAAAACAATGAAGGAAAACAGTAAAAAAGGTGTCAGAAGTGACTCATACATGGGATTATGTTCAGTCAGAGGTCTGCCCACGTACTGCCAAATTTGTTTTGATGAAAACTGTGATTTTTAAATTTTTAACCAATTTTTTTTCACACAAGAATTTGGCAAAGCAAATAGTCGCAAAAAAGGTTCAACTACTGTAGGCTAACGAATTTCGGTTGTGGATCGAGCATAGCAAGTCTGAAATGACTCATACTTTGAGTACTGGTCAGCCAGAGGTCTGCCCACGTCCTGCCATTTAATTTTGGTATGAAAACTTATTTTCGAAGCTTTTACAATTTTGTTTTGTTTCGGACATATTTATACGTTGTTGGCCATGACAGTGTTTAACCCATTGGCTGCGGCTATGTTTGGGCTATTTAGGGCATATTCAGGCACTCCTGAATGATAAATCAAGCATCTGCATTAAATGAACTGTATTCTGCCGAAAACTAGGCGAAAATAGCTTCAAAATGAGACCAGAACGGGCCCCGTACGTGGTCTGGTTCACCCGCAGCGGTGCCAGTGAAACGCGGGAAACCCGCTATTTGGTAGCACTCGCTCGCTTGGCTACACTGTTGTCTGAGAGAGAGAGAGAGACCCGCGCGAGACATAGTCTACCTCAGTGAGCCGCTCGCTGCTCTGAGGGACTCACGCTCCCGCCCACTGACACTCGATTTTTACGGTTTTTACAGGCTTTTAAAGCCTGAGGGGCTTGAAACCTATACTGGCCCCCCTTTAGTATGTATGCCAAGTATGGGCTCTCCATATTGAAAACAGAGGGAGTTGGATCTGGGGGTGAGGGGCTTAAAACATGTTCTGGCACCCCCTTAGTATGCATGCCAAGTATGGGCTCTCCATCTTGAAAACAGAGGGAGTAGTTCATGAACAAACAGACAGACAGAAAGTGCCCTTTATAATTACAGTAGATGATAAAGATCTGGAGAGAGAGAAAGAGAGAGAGATTTTGAAGGCGGTCTGGGAGTCTTTTTTTTTTTTTTTTTTTTTTTTTTTTTTTTTTTTTTTTTTTTTTTTTTAAAGGCGCAAATCACAATACATTGCTAAACAATAGCTGGATGAACCAACACCCGTCAATAACAATAATTAATAATCAAACATACTGCTCTAATAACCCCCAAGTCGTTGCACCAGCTAGTGTTAAGGGGGGTGACCTGCTTTTTGTTATTTCTGTCCTTTTCTCTCTTTCTCTGGCTTGTATCCATTCGGCCCCATTCAGCCAACTATTTTAAGACGTTTATCCCCATCTAGGTGTCGATTTCTTCCTGGCGAGCGATAGTGAGCCAGCATTATATGAAGAAATCCGGAGAAATTTTTCTATCGAAAAATGTACAAATTTAGCCTGCTGTCAAACAAAAATTAAAAATATGCTGGCTCGCTACCGCTCACCAGTAAACAATTGACACCTGGATGGGGATAAACGTCTTAAAACAGTAGGCTGAATGGGGCCAAATGGATACAAGTCAGAGAAAGATAGAAAAGGACAGAACCCAAACAAGTGACCCGCCTTAAGAAGGACCTATGCTATTAATGAGGGTATATGGAGATCGTGTTTACCCATCTGAGTCCCAGAGGTAGATTATAAACTAAAGGAAATCGTCTAATGGTGACCAGAATATGATGAAGATTACGTCCTGGTGTTGAAGGGGTTAAGGGAGGTTTCATATTGATTATATTTATTGTTCTCTCTCTCTCTCTCTCTCTCTCTCTCTGGGGGGGTGTCCATTCAGCCTACTGTTTTCAGACGTTTATCCCCATCCAGGTGTCGATTGTTTCCTGGCGAGCGGTAGCGAGCCTGCATACTTTTAAAACCGAATTTTGACAGCAGGTTAAATTTGTTCATTTTTGATAGAAAAATGTCTCTGGCAAAGCCGGATCTCTTCATACAACGCTGGTTCGCTATCGCTCGCCAGGAAGAAATCGTCACCTGGATGGGGATAAACGTCTTGCAACAGTAGGTTGAATGGGGTCAAATGGATACAAGCCAGGGAAAGAGAGAAAAGGAGAGAAAGATAAAACAAAAAAAGACGGTGACCCTTTAAAAAGAGCCTCCGAACAGGTTTCAAACTATCTAACTTAACCCTTTATACTACCACAGATCCGCTTTAAGGGGGTAATACTCGCATTTTCTGGACCCCCTTCTCCCTCATGTTTAGCATATTAGTTTTGAGGTTTTAAGACGTTCGTTCCGTTAGTTTCGCGAATTTCAGACCTTTCGCCTCATTTCTGTATCAATATTAAGACCTTTCGTGCCCTTTAGGTGTCGATTTTTACCTGGCGAGCGATAGCGAGCCTTTAATTTTAGAAGGAACCGGCCTTCAGCCGAGAAATGTTTCTACCGAAAAATGTACACATTTATCTAGAAAGGGGGTCTAGGGTTTTTTTTCTTCTAGGAAACTAGAAATTAAATAAATAAATCAATAAATAGACCAAAAACCAAGCACTACCCCCCTTAAGGGGAGGTTTTTAGTTCGTTCCCTAGAATTCCATCAATCTTAAAATTACACCCCCTAGACCCCCTTTCAAGATAAATTTGTACATTTTTCGGTAGAAAAATGTCCCGGCTGAAAGCCGGTTCCTCTTAAATTACAGGCTCGCTATCGCTCGCCAGGATAAAATCGACACCCAAATGGCACGAAAGGTCTTAAAATTGACAGAAATGGGTTGAAAGTTCTTAAAATCGTCAAAATAATGGGGCAAACGTCTAAAAAATTAGAAAAACAATGGGGCTAAACATGAGGGAGAAAGGAGTCAAGAAAAAAATCCCTCAAGTGGAAATCTCCCAGTTAACCCTTTTAGCTAGCACAGATTCTTCCTAAGCTGCATAAAATCTTCTAAAAATAGCTGACATAATACGACATACTTTCCCCGGGTAGTGAAAGGGTTAACTAAATATGACAGGGTACACAAACTTATAAGTAATTAGGGTTGTCAGTGAACTATTGGTTGGGACTGTACATACACCGACGGATATAACTTAATAACTCACTGTACTCATAGGTACATACATACATACATGGGAGAGAGAGAGTCATGGGATCATTGCACATATGCTGAATCTGTTGGAAAATTGCACGCCATGCTTGTGAGTCACGGTGTGTGTGTGTGTGTGAGTGTGAGTGTGTGTGAAATGAGTGTGTGTGCGTATGTGAAATGTGTGTGTGTGAAATGTGCGTGTGTGTGTGTGTGATATGTGTGTGTGTGTGTGTGTGAAATGTGTGTGTGTGTGTGTGTGTGTGAAATGTGTGTATGCGATGTGATGTGTATGAAAAGCGTGTATATTGTGTGTCTGTTGATTACAGTACCGTGTATGTTAGTTGCAAGAAATGTTTAATTAATCCATGTAATATATATATACTGCACACATGTATATGTTTTATTTCTATGTGAGTGAGGGAGACAAAAGGCAGAACTGCCTGTAGCGAGTGCCTCCCCCAGAGTTGAAAGAGTGACAGGGCCAGAATCAAGGGACGTTGGAGCCAAAATGCCTGGACACACGGAGTTTGAAGCAATAGGAAGAGGGAAAGACTGATTTTTGGAGAGAGTTCCAGAGAAGAAAGATTGAGAATAACGTTTCATGTATGTGTGTGTATGTGTGTGTATATGTATAAACTGCATAAAATCGTCTAATCCAAGCCAGCACAGAGTGAAGAGAGCGTAAACGACGTCACATACTGAGAGGGTTCATTAGGGCACAGGTTAAGGGGGGTGACCTGTTTTGGTTCTGTCCTTTTCTATCTTTCTCTGGCTTGTATCCATTTGGCCCCATTCAGCCTACTGTTTTAAGACGTTTATCCCCATCCAGGTGTCAATTTTTTACTGGTGAGCGGTAGCGAGCCAGCATATATTTTATTTTTGTTTGACAGCAGGCTAAATTTGTACATTTTTCGATAGAAGAATTTCTCCGGCGAAGCCGGGTTTCTTCATATAATGCTGGCTCGCTATCGCTCGCCAGGAAGAAATCGACACCTAGATGGGGATAAACGTCTTAAAATAGTTGGCTGAATGGGACCGAATGGATACAAGCCAGAGAAAGAGAGAAAAGGACAGAAATAACAAAAAGCAGGTCACCCCCCTTAACCTGCATCATAAAATCATCTAATTATAGCCAAAATAAAACTTAAAAATACGTCATGGTACTGAAGGGGTTAAAGATATAATTATATAGCCACCATAGGGAGATGGGTCGTTTTGCTGGTCCCCTTTCTCCCTCGTGTTAAGCCCCATTATTTGTTTTGCTGGTCCCCTTTCTCCCTCGTGTTAAGCCCCATTATTTGTTTTTCGGGTCCCCTTTCTCCCAAGCTTTTTAATAATCACCAAATTAATGGGGGCGAGCTTTTTAAAATCTCAAAACTAGTGGGGCTAAGCATGAAGGAGAAGGGGAGTTCAGGAAAACCCTCTCCTAAAGGAGAGATTTCCACTTGAGGCATTTTTTTCTTGACACCTTTCTCCCTCATGTTTAGCCCCATTGTTTTTGATATTATAAAACGTTTGCCCCATTACTTTATCGATTTTAAGAACTTTCACCCCATATTAAGACCTTTTGTGCCATTCAGGTGTCGATTTTATCCTGGCGAGCGATAGCGAGCCTGTAATTTAAGAGGAACCGGCCTTCGGCCGGGAAATTTTTCTACCGAAAAATGTACAAATTTATCTTGAAAGGGACTCAAGGGGGTGTAATTTTAAGTTTGATGGAGGTCTAGGGAACAAACTAAATACTCCCCTTAATGTTATCACTTACAGAAGATAATATTTTAAGACAGACGTGAAGCAGCGGTAAGATAAGAGCGAGAGTAAGAGTGATTCAGACTGATAATTATACGATAAATATTAACCCCTACAGTACCGGTCGCGGTACTGGCAACTATAAGACGATTTTATTCAGATTAGGAAGGACCTTTAGCAATAATACGGCTTCAAACTATCTCAATCAAGCTTTTTAACTACCGCAGATCCTTCCTAAGCTGCATAATGTCGTCTAATTACAAATAGAATAAAAGATAACACACGTTGCTGGTACCCAATGGGTGAATCATTATATTAATTAAAGTTGCAAGCAACGTTGTCCGGGGTTCAAGCGGTTTTGCACGCAGGGTATTGTGTTGGATACAAGGGCTGTGTCACATATATGAAAAGATCAATTAACCCTTTCACGCATATGACGCGATTTTGAGCCTATTGGAGATACTTTAAAGCCTTTGTTACCATCAGGGGTTATTTGGAAACCTTTAGTTTAGTTACTTCAACCTCTGCAGTTGTCTTTGAGTTAGCTGTGGGCAGAAAACTAATTTTGGAGAGGTAATTATAAGAGTGAGAGAACTCTATTTCTTATTGCTAATCTGGCAACCTCTGCGTCATAAATGCGGGAAAGGGTTAACTTATCGGGCATGGAGAAACTACGCAAGGAATAGATTGTAGACAGTTTGGTTGTGGCCATTTAGGAGTGTAGCTCTTTTGGTTGTGAACGTTTATGAGAGTGACTGTTTTGGGTTGTGAACGTTTACGAGTGTGACTGTTTTTGGTTGTGAACGTTTATGAGTGTGACTGTTTTGGGTTGTGAACGTTTATGAGTGCGACTGTTTTTGGTTGTGGCCATGTAGGAGTGTGGCCATTTAAGTTGTGTTTTTATTTTTTTTATCATTCTGATTTTTGCTTCAACATTTTTCAATACAATAACTTACTGTACTTTCTTTTATATCTTGATCATTACTACATAATAATAAAACACTTTTTACCTAAATTTATCTATTTTTATTAATTTCACTCCAACACCAAACACCTCTCAATGAAATTAATGAAAGCATGTGATCCACCGGGATTCGAACCTGGGTTACCACACACAGATTTCAAACACGCTAACCATCACACCATCAATACAGTTAGATATTGTTTGATTATCCAGAAGTCTTTAAAAAAAAAAAAAAAATCTACCAAAAAAATGTATAAATTTATCTTGGGGGCATTTCTTTAAAGTTTGATGGAGGTCTTGGGAGCAAACTAAAGAAAATCATAAATATAAAAGAAAATGAACAAATAAATATAAATCTCCCCGTCATGTATCAGAAGCGTAGTTCAAATTGGTCTAAACTATTCTTAGAGGTGAAATTGGGTCAAATTGGGCATGGTTGCACTGGGTCGAATCCAGTTACCGAACGGGGTTGAGTGGTCTAATTTAACTGAATGATCTAATTGAGTTGAGTGGTTAATTTCGGTGAGTGGTTGATATGGTTTTGTTAGTGTGATTCGAGTTGTGTGGTTGAATTAGGCTGAGTGGTCGATTTTGACTGAGTGGTTGATTTGGGCTAAGTGGTTGATTTGGGCTGAGTGGTTGATTTGGGCTGAGTGGTTGATTTGGATTGAGTGGTTGACTTGAGTTGAGTGGTTGATTTGGGTTGAGTGGTAATTGATATAGTTTTGGTAGCTGATTTAAGCTGTGTGATTGAATTAGGCTAAGTGGTTGATTTGGGCTGAGTGATTGACTTGAGTTGAGTGGTTGATATGGTTTTGGTAATGTGATTTGAGTTGTGTGATTGAATTAGGCTGAGTGGTTGAATCAGTCTTAGTGGTCGAGTGGTTGATTTGGACTGAGTGATTGACTTGGGTTGAGTGGTTGATTTGGGTTGAGTGGTTGATTTGGGTTGAGTGGTTGATTAGCAAGTCCATGAATGAAGGTGTAGAGCAAGAAATATGTGGGGTCTTGAACAAAACAAACTAACAAGTGAGGCAGCTCTGACAAACCGCGATTCGATTCGTGTGGAGCACTCCGTCATTTAAATGTATGTATGTATGTATGTATGTATGTACAGTATGAATATTTAAGGGAGCTCAGACGGTATTGTGCAGCATGAATTACTGGTTCGGCTTAATGGTTTAAGGAGGGGTTTAGTTTGCTCTCTAAACCTCTATCAAACTTAAAAAAACACCCACAAGACTCCCCCTTTAATATAAATTTGTAAATTTTTCGGTAGAAAAATGTTTAGGCCGAAGGTCGATTTCTCTTCAAATACAGGATTGGTTTCGCTCGCCAGGAAGAAAACCCAACACCTAAATGGCACGAAAGGTCTAAATATTGGCAAAGAAATGGGGCAAAAGGTCTGAAAATCGCCAAAGTAATGGGGCAAATGTCTTGAAATCTCATAACTAATGGGGCTAAACATGAAGGAGGAGGAGGACTCGAAAAAACAATTGCCTCCCCTTAAGCCAATGTCACACAAGCACTTTCTCCAGCAATATTTTGAAGCAATTCTCGTGTGGTAACTTCAGAATTACACTTTTGTTAGTCTTCAGCCACCAAAAATACTTTACTTTCAGTCTGGTCGCTGAAACCAATGTAAAAAAGACCTGAAATATTGCAATAAAAAACTTGCTCTTAGAAAATTGCCGGAAAGAGTGCTCGTGTGTCGTCGCCTTAAGAAAATAATCATTAGCAATATACCCAACTTGATTTGAATGACCTTTTTTATACATTGAATTTTCGACAGTGTACTTGGTGATCCCGCAGCACACAATCACATTCCCAGACAGTTACCGAGTATCCAAGGAAATAAGAGAATCCAATCTTATCACCATGAGCTTAGTTACGATAAGAGGGAGAAGAGATTGTAATAGAGTAAATTATTTCATTCTCTGTGATTTTGTGTGCATAAGTAAAAATAGTAGGATTTCAGTATATTATTTGTAATACCCTGTACCCGCAAAAATCCTGCACCCACAAAACTAACCGAGTTGACGTCTGGGATAGCATAACATAATCGTTGGTGGCGAAGTCTAAGAAACCCACCACGTGTATCACCACGAGGCTATCACCTGGTTCTTTCAAGGAGAACTAAGGTTGCTATCCTATTGTACGTCCGTGGTAGTACAGTGGGTTAGCGCGCCAGTCTGGTAAAACCTACTGAGGTCCCTAACCAGGGTTCGAAACCGCACCAGTCTGGTAAAACCTACTGAGGTCCCTAACCAGGGTTCGAAACCGCACCAGTCTGGTAAAACCTACTGAGGTCCCTAACCAGGGTTCGAAACCGCACCAGTCTGGTAAAACCTACTGAGGTCCCTAACCAGGGTTCGAAACCGCACCAGTCTGGTAAAACCTACTGAGGTCCCTAACCAGGGTTCGAACCCGCGCCAGGCACCACCACTGGGCCTGGGGATTTTCGGGAGGGTTAAATTCCCTTCACACCCAGCATTTCACTATTACTTCTATTACCTCTGCCAGCGAAGATGACGGAATTTAAGTTTTGCCTCCGATTGTTTGTCTGTTTGTTTATGTCTGTCTATAAACGAGATATCTCACAAAGTTATAATTTGATGTTCACAGAATTTGGTGGGCAGATAGGATATGCGCCAAGGAAGAAGTGATTCAATTTAGGAGACAATCGTTAGAGCGCATACCTCCGTCAGGGTAATAATAATAATAGTAATAATAGTAATAATAATAATAATAATAATAATAATAATAATAATAATATTTATTCAGTTAGCAATTTACAGAGTTGGTACCACATAGTATGTTACAAATATGACATGTACCAGCCTTGCATAATTCCAACTAAGGATAGCCCAATAAGGCCGTTAGGCGTATTTCCATTGGGGTCCTTGTGGGATTAGGTTAGCTGGGGAAATGGGGAGGATAAAGAAATAGATACTTTAGAGAAAGTATTTCTAGGGGGTTATTTTAAGATACCTTACATCCTATAGTAAATATCAGTAATCCGTAATCAGTAATCATTTCAGTTTGGTTTGTCTATCTCTTATGTCGTATTTAGTAGTAGACATAAGCTTGGTGCTCCCTTCTCGCAGCTGTCCGGTTCAGGTGTTCCTTCAGGCTACGTCTGAAGGAATACATTGTTCTCTTTTCACGGACTGACTGGGGTAGGTCGTTCCAGTCTTTGATGGCAGTGAAGAAGAAGGTTTGCTTACCCTGTCCTTGGATTCTCGGGACCTTAAAATTAAGCATCTTGTTTTACCTATTATTAGACGATTGTGTTCAGCTTAGGAGGGAATTGCGGGGGCCAGGGAGTTAAGTTTTATTCTTCCTTTTAGTTTGTTCGCAGGACCACCATGAAACTTTAAAAATTACCCCTGAGACCCATCTTCGAGATTAGTTTGCAAATTTTTCGGTAGAAAAACATCCTCCAAAATTACGGGCTATCGCTCGCTAGGAAAAAATTGACACCTAAATGGCTCAAAAGGTTTTTAAATTGATAAAAAATGGGGCGAAAGGTCTTAAAATCGCCAAACTAATGAGGCGAATGTCTTAAAATGACAAAACTAATGGGGCTGAACATAATGGAGAAGTGGGTCAAGATAAAACACCCTTCTAAAGGAAAGAATGTGTGTGAAGGTGAGTGTGGGGATGAGGAGGGCCTTTGGTATAATAACTAGATAAGGTCTGGCTGGTTGATGCATCTTTGTAGTAACTAGATATATACGGTCTGGGTGCTTGATAAGATAATGGCGTGGGTGGGTCTGGGTATTTTGTGTGTGTGTGTGTGTTTTATGTGTGTGAGTGTGAGTGAGTGTGTGTGTGTGTGTGTGTGTGAGAGAGAGAGTATTGGATGGAGTTATAACTTTATAGCAACTAGATAAGGTCTGGCTGGTTGATGTATCTTTGTAGTAACTAGATATATACGGTCTGGGTGCTTGATAAGATAATGGCGTGGGTGGGTCTGGGTATTTTGTGTGTGTGTGTGTGTTTTATGTGTGTGAGTGTGAGTGTGTGTGTGTGTGAGAGAGAGAGTATTGGATGGAGTTATACCTTTATAGCAACTAGATAAGGTCTGGTTGGTTGATAAGATAATGGTGTGTGTGTGTGTGTGTGTGTGAAAGTATTGGATGGAGTTATACCTTTATAGCAACTAGATAAGGTCTGGTTGGTTGATAAGATAATGGTGTGGATGGGTGTGTGTGTGTTTGTTCACAATTCCTTCTTAAAATGAATAAAATAGATTGTTATAACGGCAGAGGTAGTGTGTATTGAAAGAGTTAAGTGTTGAGGAGTTGTGTAGGAAGTATGTCTGTCAACACTGTCATATACTTACACTCACTTCATACACACTCACCCACACGTACACTGTACACACACACACACACACACACACACACACACACACACACAGTTAGCTCATCAAGTATTTACAAAGGTTGATCACTAATAAACAATTCCAAATCACACTAATTCCCACTCCTGTCAAATGAAGAAAGTTTTTTTTTTTTTTTGCTCCCTAGACCTCAATCAAGCTTAGAAAAATACCCCCAAGACCCCCTTACTAGATAAATGTGTACATTCTGTGGGTAGAAAATTTACAGGGTCGCTATCGCTCGCCAGGGAAAAACCAACACTTAAATGGCACGAATGGTAAATTTTTTTGACAGAAATTGGACAAAAGGTCATAAAATGGGGAGATCGTTTTAACTTCAGTGAAAATATCCCCTTAATCTCAGTAACACACACACACACACACACACATACAGAACAAACACACACACACATGCAGTCTCACACATACACACATGAAACACACACCTATAGAAAAGGCACACACAGTCTCACACATACACACGCACACACACAACACACTCACTCTCACTTTCTATCATGCACACGCACACACATTTCCACACACACACTCTCACTCGCTCTGTCTCTCTCTCTCACTCTCTCTGATCAACCACCAAGCCTTTTATCTTGCTGTTACAAACGTTGATCAGGAAAATAATGACTCAAGCCTTGCAATACTCTCACTCTCACTCTGACACTCTCTATCTCACTCACTCTCACTCTGACACTTTCTCTCTCTCTCCGCAAGGCTTGTGTGGTCTGTAGTATCTGTGTCGCTCTCTCTCTCTCTCATTACAACATTATTTCACAACCCCTGCAGTACCGGCCGAAGCTCTGTCATTTTTACTTCAGCTACATACAGACGATTTTATGCAGACTAGGAAGGATCTGTGGTAGTTACAAGGATTAATTTACATAGTCTGCAGGTCTTTTAATTGCTAGACGCCCTTCCTAAGCCGAATAAATCCGTCTAATAGTTGGCATAAAATATTAACGGTAGTGAAGGGGTTAAGGGGAGGTTTTTAGTGTGTTTCCTAGGCTTCCATCAAGCTTGAAATTACACCCCCTTGACCCCCTTTCAAGATAAATTTGTACATTTTTCGGTAGAAAAATGTCCCGGCCGAAGGCCGGTTCCTCTTAAATTACAGGCTCGCTATCGCTCGCCAGTATAAAATCGACACCTAAATGGCACTAAAGGTCTTAAAAGTGACATAAATGGGGTGAAAGTTCTTAAAATCGCCAAACTAATGGGGCGAACGTCATAAAATCTCAAAAGCAATGGGGCTAAACATGAGGGAGAAAGGGGTAAAGAAAAAAATCCCTCAAGTGGAAATCTGCCCTTATATTAACCCCTTCACCACCATCACGTAATCTTCATCATAATTATTATGGTTACCATTAGACGATTCCTTCTGTGTGTGTGTGTGTGTGTGTGTTTGGTGCCTGTGTGTGTGTGTGTGTTTGTGTATCTGTGTGTGTGTTTGGTGCCTGTGTGTGTGTGTGTGTTTGTGTATCTGTGTGTGTGTGTTTGTCTGTGTGTGTGTGTGTTTGCTGTGTGTGTGTGTTGCTGTGTGTGTGTGTTTGTTGTGTGTCTGAGTGTGTGTGTTTGCTGTGTGTCTGTGTGTGTGTGTGTGTTTGCTGTGTGTCTGTGTGTGTGTGTGTTTGTTGTGTGTGTGTGTTTGCTGTGTGTCTGTGTGTGTGTGTTTGCTGTGTGTGTGTGTTTGCTGTGTGTGTTTGTTGTGTGTCTGTGTGTATGTGTTTACTGTGTTACTCAGTCTCAGTTACTTGTTCGTCAAGGGGAATCCACGCAATGCGAGCTAAGCTCATTATTATCGCGCCTCCTTAACTGGGAATGTATTGCGTGAAATGCATGTTAAGTGTTTTATGTACTGTTGGAATGGCTGTGGATGTGTGTGTAGTCTGTATTTTAGCCAATTGGCGACATCGGAAACGAAGGCTTAGGGTGGATCTGTATGGTACCATTCTCACTATAGACGGTACCGTCTCGCCCGAAGGCTTAGGTAGCCATCAGCTTAGGTGAACCATATGATACCCATCTCGCCTTGTACCATTTTTGCCAACCCCAGATGGGACGTCACAACGTCGACCACTTATTCCAGGTACCTATTTACAGCTAGGTGAACTGAGGCTAACACATGAAAGGAGACAAGCCCAATTTGTCTCCGCCCGGCCGGGGATTGAACCCCCGACCCCTCGTGTGTGAGACGAGAGCTCTACCTACTAGGCTACGGGCTGTGTATCTGTGTGTCTGTGTGTGTGTGTTTGCTGTGTGTGTGTGTTTGCTGTGTGTGTGTGTTTGCTGTGTGTCTGTGTCTATGTGTGTCTGTGTGTGTTTGCTGTGTGTCTGTCTGTGTGTTTGCTGTGTGTCTGTGTGTGTGTGTGTTTGCTGTGTGTGTGTGTGTTTGCTGTGTGTGTGTGTTTGCTGTTTGTGTGTGTTTGCTGTGTGTTTGTTGTGTGTGTTTGCTGTGTGTCTGTGTGTGTGTTTGCTGTGTGTGTGTGCTTGCTGTGTACGTGTGTGTGTTTGTGTTTGCTGTGTGTGTGTGTGTGTGCTTGCTGTGTACGTGTGTGTGTTTGTGTTTGCTGTGTGTGTCTGCTTGCTGTGTACGTGTGTGTGTTTGTGTTTGCTGTGTGTGTGTGTGTGCTTGCTGTGTACGTGTGTGTGTTTGTGTTTGCTGTGTGTGTGTGCTTGCTGTGTACGTGTGTGTGTGTGTGCTTGCTGTGTACGTGTGTGTGTTTGTGTTTGCTGTGTGTGTGTGTGCTTGCTGTGTACGTGTGTGTGTTTATTGTGTGTGTGTGTGTGCTTGCTGTGTACGTGTGTGTGTTTGTGTTTGCTGTGTGTGTGTGCTTGCTGTGTACGTGTGTGTGTGTGTGCTTGCTGTGTGTGTGTGTGTGTGCTTGCTGTGTACGTGTGTGTGTGTGTGCTTGCTGTGTATGTGTGTGTGTGTGTGCTTGCTGTGTGTGTGTGTGTGCTTGCTGTGTACGTGTGTGTGTGTGCTTGCTGTGTACGTGTGTGTGTTTGCTGTGTGTGTGTGTGTGCTTGCTGTGTACGTGTGTGTGTTTGTGTTTGCTGTGTGTGTGTGTGTGCTTGTTGTGTACGTGTGTGTGTTTGTGTTTGCTGTGTGTGTGCTTTCTGTGTACGTGTGTGTGTGTGTGCTTGCTGTGTGTGTGCTTGCTGTGTACGTGTGTGTGTGTGCTTGCTGTGTGTGTGTGTGTGTGCTTGCTGTGTACGTGTGTGTGTTTGTGTTTGCTGTGTGTGTGTGTGTGTGCTTGCTGTGTACGTGTGTGTGTGTGTGCTTGCTGTGTACGTGTGTGTGTGTGTGCTTGCAGTGTACGTGTGTGTGTGTGTGCTTGCTGTGTACGTGTGTGTGTGTGTGCTTGCTGTGTACGTATGTGTGTGTGTGCTTGCTGTGTACGTGTGTGTGTGTGTGTGCTTGCTGTGTGTGTGTGTGTGTCTCCATAATTCATAATTGTAGTTTGACAGGAATTAAGTTTTTGGCTCGTATTGTCCCGCTTCCTAGACATTTTTACCAATGGCAATTACCCATCTCCATGCTCAAGGGAGATGGTAATCGCCGACTATGTCTCAGAAAACCTTCATCAATCTGAGCGAGATTTGAACTCCGACCTGATGGGTTGCAGGCAGGGATGGAACCACTGAGTTGGCCGCGCGGTTGTGCGTGTGTGTGTGTGTGTGTGTGTGTTTGCTGTGTGTATGTGTGTGTGTGAGGGAGGTGTACATGTATGTATATATGTATGTAATGCACCGGTATATTGTATATGTATCATAAAGAGAGATAGGAAGTTATTTCCTGTCACAATCTTAGTACGTGGATTAAGTCATGTGCCTTCATACTTACACAATCACACCCACACAATCACACTCACACAGTCACACCCACACAATCACACCCACACAATCACACCCACAAAAATCATAGTCATGGTTGAAATATACCGATTATTATTATTATTATTACACACTCATACTCACCCACTCATACTCACCCACTCATACTCACACACTCATACTCACCCACTCATACTCACACACTCATACTCACACACTCATACTCACACACTCATACTCACACAATCATACTCACACACTCATACTCACACACTCATACTCACCCACTCATACTCACACAATCATACTCACACACTCATACTCACACACATACTCACATACTCATACTCACACACTCATACTCACACACTCATACTCACATAATCTCACAATCACACTCGCACACTCATACTCACACACTCATACTCACACACTCATACTCACATAATCTCACAATCACACTCGCACAATCATACTCACACACTCATACTAACGCTTGAGAAAAAATAATATTATTATCACACAATTATAGTCACACAATCATACTCACACACTCACACATCCACCTTTAAGAGTGAGTATGAGAGTGTGAGTGTGTGAGTGTTGGTGATTCTGTTTGTGCTAGAGCGGCATGACTTGACACTATCCAAGGGCACAGATTGGGATAACATAATTACTTTCCTTCCTCTCTGGTCATATATACGTACTATAACACACACACACACACACACACACACACACACACACACACACACACACACACACACACACACACACACACACACACACACACACTTTTTAAGTCTATTAAAGTGAGGAGAGACCTTTCTAAAGAGGATAGAGAACTACTGAAAGCTAAGTTTGAAGAAGCAAATAGAAGAAATGATGAACGAACTGAGGAAGAGAAGGAATCTTTTTTTTTCCGGGTCGTAGGTCTGCAAATACAGAAATGGTACATAAAAAAAGACAAACCATCCCAGGAGCAAACGGGGGAAGAGGAGGTGTAACTGGGTTGACAGGGAAGGAATTTTTACATGTAATTTACACCAATGTAGATGGGTTATTATCAACAATTCTTGAAATAAAAGATGTTATTAATATAAACAAGCCACATGTTCTATGTTTAACAGAAACCAAATTAAATTCTCAAATAAGAAATGAAATACTCTCAGGTGAAAATTATAATGTATGGAGGAGGGATAGAGTTGGGAGAATGGGAGGAGGGGTCTTGATATTCACAAGGAGGGAGCTTAAGGTAAAGGAGTTGCAGATGAAAGAGGTGGGTTCTGCTTCAGAAATAGTAGCAATAGAAATAGTGAGAGGTAACGAAGGAATTATAATAGTAAATGTGTATGTGCCGCCACGAACTGCAGCCTGGACCAGTGAGGAACACGAAGCAATGCTGAATGAAACTTTAATAAATATGGAGTATGTTATCAAGGAGGCAGAAGATAGGAACAAAAGTATTATTATTACCGGAGACTTCAACAGTGGGAATATTGATTGGTCAACTTTAGAGTGTCCTGAGAGAGAGAACAGTTGGGGATGTAGACTACTAGAGTTGATGACAACATACCTGTTGCATCAACACATAGAAGAGCCAACAAGGGTGAGAGGGAGTGATACTCCTTCATTATTAGATCTGGTTTTTACGAGATGTGCCAATGAGATATTTGAGGTAAGTTATAAACCACCAGTAGGTAAAAGTGATCATGTCGTATTAGACTTTAATTTTATATTGAAGTATGACTTATTACCAAATAAAGAGGAGTTCAAGAAAGACCGGCTGGATTATCCTAGAGGAAGATACAACAAATTGCGAGAGTTTTTCCAAAACATTAATTGGGAGGATAAAGTATTGAATAAATATGATATTAATGAGCAATACGAAGCCTTCTGTGACATATGCAAACAAGGTGCTGACAAATACATACCAATAGCCAAGGATTTTCCTAAAACAAAGAATGATTGGTTTGGTGCTAGATGTTATAAAGCTAAAGTTGAACGTGATAGGTTATGGAAACGCTATAGAAGACACAAGAGTGATCAATCTTACGAGAGGTATAAACTAGCAAGAAATAACTACACCAAAGTGAGGAGACAGGAGGAGAAGGATTTTGAGAGAGGGGTGGTTATGAAGAGCAAAGATGATCCCAACATATTATATGGATTCATAAATAAGAGAACTAAAGTGAAGGAAAAGATCCAAAGGATCGTTCACAATGGAGAAATATTTGAGGAGGAGGAAAAAATGGGTGAGGTTTTTAATGCAAAATTTCAATCGGTGTTTGTTCATAAAAATGATGATGGTGATGATGCTTATAAGAATCCAATACAGAGACCAGTCATGCCCATGAAAGATATTATAATAAGAAGGGATGAAGTAAGGGACTGCATGTTAAACCTAAATAAAAGAAAGGCTATGGGGCCGGATCAGATTTCTGGGTGGATGTTGAGTGAATGTGCAGAGGAACTAAGCTTTAACATAACAGAGATTTTTAAAAAATCTTTGTCCCAAGGCAAGCTATCCGAGGTGTGGAAGGCTGCTGATATTGTACCGATATACAAGAAAGGACCGAAAGAAGATGCAAATAACTACAGACCCGTGTCTTTGACTAGTGTTGTAGTAAAACTGCTTGAGAAATTGATCAGGAAATTTTGGATTTGTCACCTCGAGGAGAACCATTTACTATCGGATTGTCAGTTTGGTTTTAGGTCGAATAGGTCATGTGTGTCAAATTTGCTGAGCTTCTATGATAGAGTGATTGCAATTATGCAAGAACGAGACGGATGGGCAGATTGTGTATTTTTAGATTTCAAAAAAGCTTTTGATAAAGTACCCCATAAAAGGCTTCTATATAAACTTGAAATGTGTGGAGGAATCACCGGTGGACTCTTAAAATGGATGAAGGATTTCTTAACCGGGAGGAAAATGAGAACCATCATAAGAGGGAAATATTCATCATGGAGTGATGTGATAAGTGGAGTGCCCCAGGGCTCAGTGTTGGCCCCATTGATGTTTTTAATTTTTATAAATGATCTGCCTCTTGGAATTAGCAGCTATATTAACATGTTCGCCAATGACGCAAAATTAGTAAGGAAAGTGGTTGATAACAATTGCTGTAAAATGCTCCAGGAGGACATCAATAAGCTGTATCAATGGAGCCGAATGTGGAAAATGGAGTTCAACATTGATAAATGCCACGTGATGGAGATGGGAGACGGCCAGGGAAGACCCCATGGGGAGTACAGTATGGGCGATGTAAGGTTGGAAAAGTCAGAGAAGGAAAAAGACTTAGGAGTTGTAGTGAACAGGAGGTTAGATCCCGGTGACCATATCAATAACTTGGTAAATAAGGCATATTCGTGGTGGGCTAATATTAGGGTAGCGTTTAAATTCCTAAATGAAGACATGGTGAAGATATTAATAACACAGTTTTTAAGGCCTAGCCTGGAGTATGCAGCGGTTGTATGGAATCCACACATGAAGCTCGAGAAAATTCAGCGTGTGATCACAAGATGGGTGCCAGGGTTAAAAAACTTACAATATAAAGACCGGCTGTGCCACCTGGGGATTCCCTCACTTGAACAGAGAAGGGAGAGGGGAGACATGATAGCTTTATTTAGGTGTGTTCACGGAAAGGAATATATTGATCAAACACATTTTGTTTGGCCAGCGGTGGGGAGGACGAGAGGACATGACTATAAACTGTTGAGGAGGAGAGCTAGGAAGGATGTTAGGAAGTTTGGTTTTCCAGATAGAATGGTTGAGAAGTGGAATAAGTTACCAAACGACCTAGTGTGTGCACAAAGTGTTCAAGCTTTTAAAGTAAATTATGATAAGTTAAAGGCTAACGGGACACTACGAGAGTAATCTCAATCCTGTAAAATACAATTAGGTAAATACACACGCACACACACACACAGTCATAGACACACACACCCACAACAGCCCTTAGCAATACACTATGCACACACAACAGAGCAACACACACACATACACACACACACTCACACACACAGTCATAGACACACACACCCACAACAACCCTTAGCAATACACTATGCACACACAACAGAGCAACACACACACACACACATACATACATACAGTCATAGACACACACACACACAAACCCACACCCACAAGAACTCTTAGCAATACACTATGCACACACAACAGAGCAACACACACACCCACACCCACAACAGCCCTTAGCAATACACTATGCACACACAACAGAGCAACACACACACACACACACACCCTCACACGCGCTAATAAGTGATGTCTCGGCACCAAGTATGTTTTGATCAATAATTGGTATCAGCAATATTTCATCTTCATTTCTTCATATCGAGTGAAATATACAAACATGTTCCTACACTTACCCAACCTATTCAACATCTGACAGACATTAATACAGCACAGAGCAAGCCAAACGTAATGACAGCTGGGACATGACTTATTAGCGCGACCGTACACACACACAAGCATAATAGCCCTTAGCAACACAATACACAAACACACATACACATACACACATACACTAACATACACATACACACATACACTAACATACACATACACACATACACTAACATACACATACACAAACACTAACACACATACACTAACACACATACACAAACACAAATACACTAACACACATACACAAACACAAACACACATACACAAACACACATACACTAACACACATACACAAACACACATACACTAACACACATACACAAACACACAAACACACATACACTAACACACATACACAAACACACAAACACACATACACTAAGGGGAGGTGTGGTGGAGTGGTCATACCACTGGACTGGTAATCCCGATGTATCAATGGGAAGATATTATTGGGATGGAATTTGTGCTGTAGCCTACCTAGTTTCAGTACATTACCACGAAGCACACCGAAACGCCAAATAAATACCCTAATTGTTCCCTGATTAAATAGCACTATGAATATTCCCATATTCAAAATATGTTACAGGGGGGTAATGCCTAGTGAGTTCATTGCTCAATAGGTGGCGTTCTGAGTGTGAGGGTCCGAGTCTAGGGGATGAGACAGTGAAGCACTGGGGCAAGGCAGCTTAAGAGATGAAGCTGCTTTGCTCCGTGGGTGGGCAACCGTGCCCCGTGCATCTTGCCAAGGCAAGATAGCGGGGGGGGGGGTTTGCATCTCAAAGTGCTTCACATATCTCACTCCCTAGACTGGAACGATACCTCACGGACTTCACCGTTGAATGTACAGGCTCTCAGCCTATGCCAGAGAGGGAGTAGTTGAAAAAAAAACATACACACACAAGCATAATAGCCCATAGCAATACAATACATACACACACAACAAAGCAACAATCACGTCTCTCTCCCTCACTCTCACACACTCTCTATCTCTCTCAATCTGCTGTACTCGGGCATAGGCCTACTACGACACATTGTCAGAGGGATTGGTGGGTGGGGAGAGAGTGTGAACAGACAGACAGACAGACAAACATATTATGCAGACATGTGTTGTACACTGAAAGTATCGATGACATTTATTTACCGAAAATCTACAAAATTATCTGGATTTTTTTTTTAAGGCGGTCTAGGGAGCCAAAAAATCTAGTATACAAATGTATTATACAAAAAAAAAAAAAAAAAAAAAAAAAAAAATATATATATATATATATATATATATATATAAGTTTTGTTACAGCTATGCTTGTCCTAAATTAAACAAGCGTAGTGAGAATTATTGACACTTTTCCAAGCTGAACAGGAAATGGCAACCCCTATAAACAAAGATGTGTACCGGTACATCATTATGATAATAATATAGATTACATTGACTAACGCCACACTTTATTCAATGTCAACCAATATAACAACCCTACTTCGATATAAACGTGTATTTTCGGTGTTCTAGTGTCTCATTGTTGCATAATAATTGTTAAAGTTAGTATTGTCTCTGAAGTCATACCTGTGACGAAGGGTAGTAAATAAAATATCTTGGTTAAAC
Source organism: Paralithodes platypus (assembly GCA_032716605.1). NCBI lineage: Eukaryota > Metazoa > Arthropoda > Malacostraca > Decapoda > Lithodidae > Paralithodes > Paralithodes platypus. The sequence continues at coordinate 33,212,516 of CM064541.1, read as the reverse complement.
AATCGTATAGTTCCACAACAACGACTGCCCACATATACCCCTCCTTCATACACAGTATATCTATATATGGTTATAATCTATACAATTTGTCAGTCTGACCTTTTTGAGCAGCCCCATGTTGCCGACAGAGAAGCCAATGGGCAGCACAACCTTCCTCCCTGCTGTCTCAACCAACACTGAGCCGCTGAGCGTTTTAAAGTGGCGTGTTTAGTTGAAAGCCTACGCTTCGCCCGGCTTGGGCTTGGGCTTTCCTTGTTATTATTTTATATATTTACCTGTATATACAGTATAATATTATATATATATATATATATATATATATATATATATATATATATATATATATATATATATATATATATATATATATATTATATATATATATATATATATATATATATATATATATATATATATATATATATATATATATATATATATATATTATACGGTATGTGTTTTTTTTTTTTAGTTTGCTCCCTAGACCTACATCAAGCTTAATACAAATACCCGCAAGACCCCCTTTCGAGATAAGTTTGTACATTTTTCAGTAGGATGATGTTATGGCAGAACCACCTAATTGCAGGCTTGCTTTCGCTCGCCAGGAATAAATCGACACATAAATGGCACGAAAGGTCTTAAAATTAACAAAGTAATGAGGCGAAAGGTTTTCATATCGCCAAGCTAATGTGGCAAATGTCTTAAATTGTTTATAATAATGGGGCTAAGCATGAGGGAGAAGGATTTCTAGAAAAAAACATCCCCTTAAGGGGGAATGGTATAATTTTTTGGTCGATTATTTCATATATTTATTATTTTTTTAGTTTCCTCCCTAGACTTCTATCAAACTTAAAAAAACATCCATTAAGTTGTAAAATTTTTGGTAGAAAAATGTCAGCCAAAGGCCGGTTCATCTAAAATACAGGCTCACTATCGATCGCCAGGAAAAAAATATCGACACCTAAATAGCACGAAAGGTCTTAATATTGACAACTAAATGGGGCGACAGGTCTTAAAATCGATAAGCTAATGGGGCAAGCATCTTAGAATCTGAAAACTAATGGGGCTAAACATGAGGAAGAAGGTGGTATAAAAACCGACCCATCTCCCCTTAAGCTATTAAAAGATTTCTGTCACCCATACCAATCTAACTTCCATTCCATTGATGATATACTAGTGCACAAATAGTCTCAAAATGTTGCAAAAGTCTCAGAATGTTGCAAAACATTATACAATGTTGCAAATAGTATAAAAATGTTGCGCAAAAATAGTGTCAACATTTTAAAATATAGTCTTGAAAAGTTGCAAATGGACTCAAAATGTTTCAAAATAGTCTCAAAATGTTGCTATATAGTCTTAAAACGTTGCAAATGGTCTCAAAATGGTGCTAAATAGTGTCAACATGCTGCAAAATAGTCTTATAAGTTACAAAATGTTGCAACATAGTGTCAAAATATTGTACAATTGTGTCAAAATGTTGCAAAAGTGTCAAAATGTTGTAAAATAGTGTCAACAATGTTGCTAAATAGTGTCTAAATGTTGCAAAAGTGTCAAAATGTTGCAAAATAGTGTCAATATATGTTGCTAACTAATGTCAAAATGTTGCTGCATAATCTTACAAAGCTGCAAATGGTCTCAAAATGTCGCTAGTGTCAAAATATTGAAAACAGTGTCAAAATATTACCAGTTTCAAAATATTGTAAACATCTCAAACTGTTGCATAATAGTCTCAATATGTTGCAAAATAGCCTCAAAATAAGAAAAAGCCTCTAAATTAAGTGAGCCTAAATCCACCCTACCTGTATATATTTCAAGGCTAGGTGGATTTTTTAGTTTTTTGTTCTGGACCCTCTTTTCCCTCCTGTTTAGCCCCATTAGTTTTGCGATTGTAAGACGTTTGCCCCATTAGTCTTGTGATACTAAGATGTTTAGCCCTATTTCCTTGCCAATTTTAAGACTTTTGTGCTATTTAGTGAAGTTTTTCTGCTGGCGAGCGACAAGGAACCTGTAATTTAGGTCAGATTATATTACTAGTAGCCTACCAGACCAGAAATGGGTGCAGCTTGTTGATGGATGCGTGGAAACCTAAAATAAAAATCTAATTAAGTCGTGAGGGTAGGCCTACCTGTAAAGTGCGGGCTAGTAAAGTAAAATAGCACCAAGATTTGTTTTTGTGACTATATATGTAAGTACAAGTATGTGTTTATTGTTTATGTGTAACCATAAAAGAGTATACGATGCCTATTAAATAATATTGTTAGCCATTTAATATCAGTTTTCTTTGTCAGACGATTCATAGAAAATTGTTTTTATGGGTAACTATTTATTTATGCCGAGATTTTACTCTGCATTTTTATTTATTTAGCGTATTAAATTCCCTTTATAGATAATTGTATTATTGCTAATGCTTTAATATAATTAGGTGGATACTGATTTTTCATCCAAAAAGCAGTGAGATAACGTCAGACAAAAACATAAGCTTCTCTACATTTTGAACGGAGGGAATATAATTAGATGCAGTAGGTCTTGTTCAAAACCTCAATTCGCATCTAACCTTAAAGAAGAGTAACATCGAAATTTATTTTCTCCTTGCACTATAGCGTTCAAGTGACTTTATCTGTATTATAACTTATTTGTTATATCATTGTAGTGTTTCCGTGATAAACTATTACTTCAAAATGATCCACGAGGTTAAAATTGTGTCAAACGCTCATATTGAGGCCAACACCGAGCAGATTAAGAAGCTCGGGGAAGGAACCAACGGTGTTGTGTATTTGGTGATTTATAAGAATGATCTAGCCTGTTTGAAATTGGGTAAGAGAGGCCTTCCCCAATTGGGTACGTTTATGGAGGAAGCTCGCATGTTAGAAAAAGCTGATGGTGCTGGTGGGGTTCCCAAATTGTTATTGGTAGCCAATGACGCCCCAATGCTTGTGACCTCTTACTGTCCCTATCCTGACCTGTATGATGTGATGGAGAACCCGGTCTCTCAGCAACATTGTGTACAGATCTATAGGGCTGTAGCCAAAGCACTGGATGACCTGCACCGTGCTGGTGTAAGTCATAATGACTTTAAGGACGATAATGTTCTGATAGATGTTAATGGGCCTCATGCCTATCTCATTGACTTGGGCAGAAGTTGTCATATCGGCGAGGCACCAGAAACCTTTAAAAATAAGGATGCTGACCGGCACAAGCTGTTTCCTTTCTACGACTTTCATCTTTGGTGTGGAAACATTGCTCTGCCTCACTCCGACGTTTACTCGCTTGGCTTTTCTATGAAGGAAACATTGGAGTACATTGATTCAACTGAACTGTTCATTCTTGATGAGAATATTTCATGTTTATTTGATAGCATGATTAATACAGATGTTGAGGCTCGACCATCTCTGCAGCAGGTCATCGCTTCCCTTGATAACTATCTTGAGGCCAATTAAAAATATAAAATACCCTTGTCTTTGCTCTGTCTAGAATACATCAAAGTGGAAGCATGTCACACCAATTTATTTTAGTCCCCCACACGAAAGCAGCGACAATTATATATAGGATTTACTCTTGTTATTTTAGTTATAAATATGTATAGACACGGACAGCTAATACACAGACTTTAACTATGTTTTGATAGTATAAGACTGTGTATATTTTGCTGGCCACTATATACTCATAAATAGCTAAAATAACATGAATAAAAGTATGTCTGTCCCAGGTGGACGTGTGGACAACTGTACCTTTGACTATACTCTGTACACATTAACTAGGCAGCCTATTGTAAAGTCAATGAAAATAGGTTAGCCTAAACTGAACAAGATGCGGAAATACACGACTACCAGGCTAAGTGGGGCACCTTTATTAGTCTCGTGGTAATGTGTCTGCCTCGTAATCCAAGGGTCCCGGGTTCGATTCCCACCCTGGGTGCAGATATTCGGGGGGCTATTTCAACATCTAACAAAGTTTAGGTGTGTTGGTAAAATTGTCAAGATGGTTGAAAGTAAGATCGGAGCTCCATAACTCTCCTTATGGGCATGGTGTGGTGTGCATGTTAGATGTGCTGGAAAGTGTGAGGGGCATCGACCTTGAGATGGTTCGGCCATATAGAACATATGGGAAGCGAGAGAATGACTAAGAAGGTGTACGAAAGCGAGGTGGAAGGACAGAGAGGGAGAGGTAGACCGAAAGAGAGGTGGAAGGAGTGAGTGAGGAAGTATATGGATAAAGGCGGTGCTGGTTGGGAGGAGGGGCATCCCCAGTGGTGCATGGGGGCGGTTCGTTAATGGCCACCCCTTCGGGGATCACGGCATCAGGTAATAGATATATATATATATATATATATATATATATATATATATATATATATATATATATATATATATATATATATATATATATATATATATATATATATATATATATATATATATATATATATATATATATATATATATATATATATATATATATATATATATATATATATATATATATATATATATATATATATATATATATATATATATATATATATATATATATATATATATATATATATATATATATATATATATATATATATATATTTTTAGTTTGCTCCCTTGAGGAGTATGTGTGGAGTTACTCGTAGAGACGGATTGAGGAATGAAGAGATACGTAGGAGAGGGGCAGCAGGAACATTTGTCAGCCAGAATGGACAGAAGGGTGCTGAGCTGGTATGGTCATGTTGAACGAATGGGAGATGAAAGGCTTACAAAGAGAATATATGAGTCAGATACAAGGGGAGATAGAAGGGCAGGAAGACCCCTATTGAGATGGAGAGACTGTGTAAGACAAGCTTTGGATGATAGAAGAATGACTATAGATCAGGCAAAGGAAGTGGTAATACCAGGAATGAATGGAGAATGCTTGTGAATAGTTGAGTGAACATGTGGTCATTTGGGGGAAGGGGTCGGGCGCAAGTTGGACTAGATAATAGTCCGTCAGGCGCCTGGCCCGGGGAGACGATTAATATGAAGGGTGCGCCTGGAAGTGTGGTGGGCGGGCTTGTGGCTTTGGCTCCGCTATGTGTCTGCCTGCCGAGATCGGAGCCTCTCCGGGTGGTCGGGGGCCGGGGGAGTGCTGGAGCGACCTTGGTGACCCTGGTCTCTGGGTGTTCTCCTGGGTGACCTGGATGTGTGTGAATTTTGTGTTTTGTCTGTGTTTGTTCGCTGTTTTGTCTTGTGTTTTGTGTTTTCCTGTTCTTGCTCTGTCTTGAGTCGGCCACCCTCAAGAAAATACAAACAAACAAACAAAAATAATAAAATAGAGGAAAATAAAATAAAATAAAATAGGAAAAGTGGGGATTGGGCCTGAGCATATAGATAGATAGATAGATAGATATAGTTTGCTCCTTAGACCTACATCAAGCTTAATACAAATACCCGCAAGACCCCCTTTCGAGATAAGTTTGTAAATTTTTTGGTAAGATGATGTTATGGCAGAACCACCTAATTGCAGGCTCGCTTTCGCTCGCCAGGAATTAAATGGCACGAAAGGTCTTAAAATTAACAAAGCAATGGAGCGAAAGGTTTTCATATCGCCAAGCTAATGTGGCAAATGTCTTAAATTTTATATTATAGGTTTAACTCCCGAAGGGAAGAAGGAAAACCTAATATTTAGTAGTGGCCCCGGAATTATTGACGATGCGCCTTACGTAGGTAATGGCCAATCTTTGAACTCTAGCTTGCTGTTCAAACTTCCCGCCCGGGGAGAACTCAAAATACGATTGCCACACATCGTGAGCGAAACGCTCTTAAAACCACTCACGGACTCGTCCTTATGATGTGGGTACCACTACTAGAAACACTAGTAAAATAAATAAAGAATAAAAATAAAAATTAAACTTGACCTAGCATTGCGCTTCCCGTGTGTCTGCTCTTTTGGGTGCGGCACGCCATCTTGCTCATAGCGTCTGTTCATTCTTAATCTGACATATCGAGATTCTCAAAAATGTAGCAGATGAATGGGAAGGGGACGGAAAGGAGGGCCAAACTCGTCAATGATTCCGGGGCCACTACTAAATATTGGGTTTTCCTTCTTCCCTTCGGGACTCAAACCTATAATTTATTAGTGACCCCTTCATCATTGACGATGCGCCTGAATTCTCAAGACTGGAGGGGGACATTCATGAACATCGAATACCACTATTAAACCAGATAAGGTCCAAATAAACACGTACTAATCAGATCAGTTTAATATCAAAGAAAAATATAAAAGAGGGTTACAGGCGGCGTTTCTTAAAGGAAGCCTGTGGTGTTAGCACCTTTAAGTTTGATAGAACAGTTGGTATAACACAAGAATAAACTATTAATTTAGCTTATACATCCCAAGATAAATGAAACATTTATTATCATCCAAACTTGTTAATATGTTGGCCTACATATTCATGGCCTCAGGTACTGTATTACCAAAATATTTGTACTCTTACTCTAATCCTAATCCTTAAGATTATTGAGTATAATGGAAACCCTATTGCATCCAGTGTTAACATAAAAATAAAAATGTCCTGAGTAGACTTACTGTAGTCTAAGGAACAGATTATCACATGACCTTAATACTCGTTACATTTTGTATCACTTCAGAGGCAGGTAGAGGCCCTAGCTAGGATACTCCCCCCCCCCCCCCCTTTTCATCACAAAATTAGCTTAAAACTAGACTTTCTGCCTTAATGCTACACATGTACGAGAAGGTTTAATGAGCTTGACGGACAGGTAACGTGTGAGAAAAGTATGATTTGATGACCACAATTGGGTCTGCTGAATATCTTCTAGGGAGTAATTATGGAGGAATCGAAATGATGCCGCCCATTTACGGATATCGTGTGATCTTGCCAACACGCCGGGATTACTCTCACGAATGACTTCCACTAATAACGCAGCTAGCCGGCAATTTTGTAACCGAATACCTGTCCGTGAAACCCAGAGGGCTCCCGCCTGTGAGGGCCGGGAAGCCCGCATAAATAACAGAAGTGACTGCACTGGACACAGTAAATGGTGCCTGTCACCCTGTTTCAGAGCTGGAATTTCGAACTCTGTAAATACATGATTATAATGTTCATTCTTAGCAATGGAGTTAGGAGCAGGAGAAATAAGTACACCCATGTTGCGCCTTGAACATCTTAGACAGGTTGGCTCCGAACTCATCGCCGCCAACTCAGACACCCTGTCACCCGTAGCCAGTGCCATTAGAAAAATTGCCTTTTTAAGTATTAGGTCAAAGGGAGGATCCTTGCAATATTTATGGGACTGAAGCATCTCAAGGGCCAGATCAAGAGACCAGGTGGGTGTGAGTTGACGAGGAGGAGGGCGAAGCATGAAGCGAGACCTCATGAAACCCTTTTCCTCCGCCTCCGGTACAGACAGACCAGTTAAATCTAAAAATGGTGTCCTAATTGCTGAGGTGATTCCTTAATGTGACAACTGACAACTTTTGAATATCAAATAGGTAATTTAAATAATTAAACACCAGAGCCACTGAGGACTGCTGTTGACCAGTTTCTACAATCCAGGTAGTAAATGACTTCCAGTGTGATTGGTACTGTCATCGGGTTGATGGAGCATACTGATTAATCAACTTGTGAGTCACGGTTTTCCCAAACTGGCCTAGCCACTTGGCCTTCTGAATATCCACTAGGCAAAAGTCAGCGAGGTCTTGAGGTTTCCAATTGCCTCTAAGTGGAAGTACGAGATCGGGAGCGACACCGGGTTCTCGCACCACATCTTCAATTGGTTGTACCACACTTGAGCTGGCCACAAGGGCGCGATCATCGAGACCATGCCCCGATAATCCCATAGTTTGTGAACTACTTTGCACATTAAGAATGCGTCTGGAGGTGGAAACAGATAAATGGAGCTCCATTTGTTCCACTCTACCAGAAATGCGTCCGGAACCCCCGCCGGAGTGAGACTCCGGCATGTGAGGTACTGAGGCAGCAAATGGACTCAAAATGTTTCAAAATAGTCTCAAAATGTTGCTATATAGTCTTAAAACGTTGCAAATGGTCTCAAAATGGTGCTAAATAGTTTCAAAATGTTGCAAAATAGTCTTATAAGTTACAAATGGTCTCAAAATGTTGCAACATAGTGTCAAAATGTTGTACAATTGTGTCAAAATGTTGTACAATTGTGTCAAAATGTTGCAAAAGTGTCAAAATGTTGTAAAATAGTGTCAACAATGTTGCTAAATAGTGTCTAAATGTTGCAAAAGTGTCAAAATGTTGCAAAATAGTGTCAATATATGTTGCTAACTAATGTCAAAATGTTGCATAATCTTACAAAGCTGCAAATGGTCTCAAAATGTCGCTAGTGTCAAAATATTGAAAATAGTGTCAAAATATTACCAGTTTCAAAATATTGTAAACATCTCAAACTGTTGCATAATTGTCTCAATATGTTGCAAAATAGCCTCAAAATCAGAAAAAGCCTCTAAATTAAGTGAGTCTAAATCCACCCTACCTGTATATATTTCAAGGCTAGGTGGATTTTTTAGTTTTTTGTTCTGGACCCTCTTTTCCCTCGTGTTTAGCCCCATTAGTTTTGCGATTGTAAGATGTTTGCCCCATTAGTCTGGTGATACTAAGATGTTTAGCCCTATTTCCTTGCCAATCTTAAGACCTTCATGCCATTTAGTGAAGTTTTTCTGCTGGCGAGCGACAAGGAACCTGTAATTTAGGTCAGATTCTATTACTAGTAGCCTACCAGACCAGAAATGGGTGTAGCTTGTTGATGGATGCGTGGAAACCTAAAATAAAAATCTAATTAAGTCGTGAGGGTAGGCCTCCTGTAAAGTGCGCGCTAGTAAAGTAAAATAGCACCAAGATTTGTTTTTGTGACTATATATGTACTTACACTAGTTGTATTTGCGGGAATGAGCATGCTCGTTAATTCCCGCCTCCTAAGATATGTTTGTCATACCGTGCTTTGAAACTATGCACTGATGGTGCAGACACTACTTCGGCTGGCAATTTGTTCCACCCACTAATCGAGTTGGTAGGAAATCTTTTACTTTTTAGATCAGATTTACTATTAAGCACTTTTAGTTTGTAGCTGTGACCTCTTGTTCTCTCACCTCCATCCCTCTCTATGAAGTTTTCTTGGTCGATTTTGTCAATACCTCTTAACACATTTGTATATCTGAATTTGCTGTCCTCGTTTCCTTCTCTGTTCCAGTGTAGGTAGATTCAATCTCTCAAGCCTCTCTTGGTACTCCAAATTTTCCAAACCTGGGATCATCCTCGTAGCTGCTCTCTGTACCCTCTCAATTTTGTGGATATGTTTCTTCATGTGAGGGGACCACACTACAGATGCATATTCCATCCTGGGTCTTATTATTGCCGTTATTATTTGTTTTATGGTGTATTCATTAAGATAATTGAAAGACATCCTGATATTTGCCAATAGTGCTAGTGATTCTCTCACTATCTTATTTACGTGGCTTTCTGGAGACATGTTATCCTTAAATTCTATCCCCAAGTCTTTTTCTTTTTCTGCTTTGGGAATCACTTCGTTTCCTAGTTTATAATCTTTTCTAGGTCTGTACTTGCTTTTACCCATTTCTAGTCTTACATTTCCCTGTATTGAACTCCATATCCCATTTGATGCTCCATTCATGGATCTTTTGCAAATCTGCTTTGAGCTCAAGGCAATCCTCCTGGGTTCTGATCGTTTTAAGCAGCTTAGCATCATGCTCATGTAGCTTGTTAGTCCCTCAGGTAAGTCATTTACAAATATTAGAAACATGATTGGGGCTAGGACAGATCCTTGTGGTACCCCACTCGTAATTTGAGTCCAGTTTGACGATTTCCCCCTTACTGTTGTTCTCATCTGTCTTCCGCTAAGGTAGCTCTCCATCCATTTCAGCAGTTTGTCTCCTACTTTTCCCTCATGTTTTAATTTCCACAGCAATCTCTTGTGTGGAACTTTGTCAAATGCCTTTTAAAGTCTAGGTAGGCACAGTCTACCCATCCTTCCCTCTTGTCCACTGTGTCTATTACTCTAGAGTAAAAACTCAACAAGTTGCTTACACATGATCTGCCTCCTCTGAATCCAAATTGTCGGTCAGTAATTAATCTTTTGGATTCCAGGTAGTTCACCCATTTGTCCCTTATTAATCCTTCCAGAATCTTCATGAGGATGCTCAATAGTGATACAGGTCTATAGTTCAGTGGTTTATCTCTGCTTCCTCCCTTAAATATAGGAATAATGTTTGCTCTTTTCCATTCTGTAGGTACTATCCCTGTGTCCAATGATTTGGTCATTATGTCATATAACGGTATACTCAGTTCCTTAGCATTTTCTTTAATAATCCAGCCTGATACTCCGTCTGGTCCAGCGGCTTTGTTTGGATCCACCTTACTCATTTTGTCTATGAGCTCTGGTCTGTTAAATGTGACTTCCGGCATTTCCTCTGTACCTATCTCATTGGTTTCTGGTGCAATGAATTCTCCTTCTTTTGTAAATACTGATGCAAAATTTCTATTTAGTTCTTCCGCAATCTCCGTATCCTCTTCTATGATTCTGTTTCCACTTTTAATCTTTACGATCGTTGCTTTTATCTTCCTTTTGCCGTTTACAAACTTGAAAAACATTTTTGGATTCTTTTCATAGTTCTCCACTATCCCTTTCTCATGGTTTGCCTCTGACCTTCTCCTCATTTCTGTGTATTTGTTTCTCTCCTCTTTATACTTTTGCCTGTTATCTTCCGAATCCCAGTTTCTCATCTTTTTCCAGGCTTTGTTTTTTGTTTCCTGTGCTTGCCTACATTCGCGGTTAAACCATACTTTGCGATTACTTTTTTTCCTTTTATTAATGTACTTAGGGACAAAAGTTTTTATACCAGTATCATAGATCTCCATGAATGCCTCGAGTTTTTTGCCTACCTCACTTTCAGATAACACCTGATCCCAATTTTGTGACTTGAAAAAATCCCGTAGTCCTTCGAAATCGGTTCTGGAATACATCCAGTGATTTTCCTTGTGCTTTTCCCTTCCCTTGGGTAGATTATACTTCAAAAGTAAGTCTATGTCTAGAACTGCATGGTCGCTTTTTCCTAGTGGGCATAGGTACTGAATACTTTGAACCTCCTCCTCCCTTCTTGTGAATAGAAGGTCCAATCTAGCTGGTTGATCACTTCCCCTTACTCTTGTTGACTCTTTTACATGTTGGTATATAGAATTTTCCATGGCCATACTTAAAAATTCATAGCCCCAACTTTCCTCCCCTGCTCCGGCTTCAAGATCTTCCCAATTCACTTCCTTGCAGTTAAAGTCCCCACACATGACTATTTCATCCTTTGAAGCCAAGATATTTAAGATATGTAAGTACAAGTATGTGTTTATTGTTTATGTGTAACCGTAAAAAGAGTATACGATGCGTATTAAATAATATTGTTAGCCATATAATATCAGTTTTCTTTGTCAGACGATTCATAGAAAATTGTTTTTATGGGTAACTATTTATTTATGCCGAGATTTTACTCTGCATTTTTATTTATTTAGCGTATTAAATTCCCTTTATAGATAATTGTATTATTGCTAATGCCTTAATATAATTAGGTGGATACTGATTTTTCATCCAAAAAGCAGTGATATAACGTCAGACAAAAACATAAGCTTCTCTACATTTTGAACGGAGGGAATATAAATTAGATGCAGTAGGTCTTGTTCAAAACCTCACTAACCTTAAGAAGAGTAACATCGCAATTTATTTTCTCCTTGCACTATAGCGTTCAAGTGACTTTATCTGTATTATAACTTATTTGTTATATCATTGTAGTGTTTCCGTGATAAACTAATACTTCAAAATGATCCACGAGGTTAAAATTGTGTCAAACGCTCATATTGAGGCCAACACCGAGCAGATTAAGAAGCTCGGGGAAGGAACCAACGGTGTTGTGTATTTGGTGATTTATAAGAATGATCTAGCCTGTTTGAAATTGGGTAAGAGAGGCCTTCCCCAATTGGGTACGTTTATGGAGGAAGCTCGCATGTTAGAAAAAGATGATGGTGCTGGTGGGGTTCCCAAATTGTTATTGGTAGCCAATGACGCCCCAATGCTTGTGACCTCTTACTGTCCCTATCCTGACCTGTATGATGTGATGGAGAACCCGGTCTCTCAGCAACATTGTGTACAGATCTATAGGGCTGTAGCCAAAGCACTGGATGACCTGCACCGTGCTGGTGTAAGTCATAATGACTTTAAGGACGATAATGTTCTGATAGATGTTAATGGACCTCATGCCTATCTCATTGACTTGGGCAGAAGTTGTCATATCGGCGAGGCACCAGAAACCTTTAAAAATAAGGATGCTGACCGGCACAAGCTGTTTCCTTTCTACGACTTTCATCTTTGGTGTGGAAACATTGCTCTGCCTCACTCCGACGTTTACTCGCTTGGCTTTTCTATGAAGGAAACATTGGAGTACATTGATTCAACTGGACTGTTCATTCTTGATGAGAATATTTCATGTTTATTTGATAGCATGATTAATACAGATGTTGAGGCTCGACCATCTCTGCAGCAGGTCATGGCTTCCCTTGATAACTATCTTGGGGCCAATTAATCATATAAAATACCCTTGTCTTTGCTCTGTCTAGGATACATAAAGTAGAAGTATGTCACACCAATTGATTTCCGTCCCCCACACGAAAGCAGCGACAATTATATATAGGATTTACTCTTGTTATTTTAGTTATAAATATGTATAGACACGGACAGCTAATACACAGACTTTAACTATGTTTTGATAGTATAAGACTGTGTATATTTTGCTGGCCACTATATACTAATAAATAGCTAAAATAACATGAATAAAAGTATGTCTGTCCCAGGTGGACGTGTGGACAACTGTACCTTTGACTATACTCTGTACACATTAACTAGGCAGCCTATTGTAAAGTCAATGAAAATAGGTTAGCCTAAACTGAACAAGATGCGGAAATACACGACTACCAGGCTAGTGGGGCACCTTTATTAGTCTCGTGGTAATGTGTCTGCCTCGTAATCCAAGGGTCCCGGGTTCGATTCCCACCCTGGGTGCAGATATTCGGGGGGCTATTTCAACATCCAACAAAGTTTAGGTGTGTTGGTAAAATTGTAAAGATGGTTGAAAGTAAGATCGGAGCTCCATAACCCTCCTTATGGGCATGGTGTGGTGTGCATGTTAGATGTGCTGGAAAGTGTGAGGGGCATCGACCTTGAGATGGTTCGGCCATATAGAACATATGGGAAGCGAGAGAATGACTAAGAAGGTGTACGAAAGCGAGGTGGAAGGACAGAGAGGGAGATGTAGACCGAAAGAGAGGTGGAAGGAGTGAGTGAGGAAGTATATGGATAAAGGCGGTGCTGGTTGTGAGTAGGGGCATCCCCAGTGGTGCATGGGGGCGGTTCGTTGATGGCCACCCCTTCGGGGATCACGGCATCAGGTAATAAATATATATATATATATATATATATATATATATATATATATATATATATGTATATATATATATATATATATATATATATATATATATATACAGTATATATATAGGCCTATACAGTATACAGTATACAGGCCTATACATAGTATTTCACAAGCATAACAAAAATTACTCTTTTAACAAACCTGGGTGGAATGACCATGTTTCAGAACTATACCAGGCATCCCGAGATGCTCGTAGTGTATGGCTGGATCATAACAAACCGAGACAGGGACCCATTTTTGACATGTTCACCAGACTAAAGGCTAGATGCAAGTATGCAATCAGATATATAAAAAACAATGAAAATGTATTAAGAAGAGAAGCATTGGCCAAAAACTTTGCTAGCAAAGACACATTGGCCTTCTGGAAGGATATTAAAAAAATGCATAATAGCTGCACACCTCTACCCGTTAGTGTAGATGGGATCTCTGGTACTAATAACATAGCCAATCTTTGGAAAACACATTACCAAACTTTGTTTAACTCTGTTGGGCACCAAGGAAATACCATTGCTGCTACAACAGAGTGTAACAAAGAAGAAAAATATGACACAATTAAAGTTACAAGTGAAAAAATCAAGGCTGCAATAAGTAGGCTAGATGCTAACAAATCCTGTGGTTTTGATGGTATATATGCTGAACATTTGAAGTACTCCTCCACTCTCCTCTTGGAGAAACTCAGCAGTTGCTTTACCAGCTTTCTAATCCATGGTTTCCTACCAGAATCTATGATGTCCGTTACCTTGATACCAGTAATTAAAGACAAGGCTGGCAAAATTACATCAAAAGACAACTATAGACCTATTGCCCTTGCCAGTATTGTAAGTAAGATACTAGAGTTAATCATTTTAGACAGAATCTCAGTGTATATCTCAACTAATAGTAATCAATTTGGTTTTAAAAAGAATCATGGTACGGACCAGTGCATCTACACTCTGAAGGAGCTAGTGGATGGGTACATCAAAATGAACAGCTCTATTTTTGCATGCTTTCTTGATGCTAGTAAGGCATTTGACAGAGTCTGCCACAATATCCTGTTTGATAAATTAGCAACAAGGGGAGTGCCATCCTATATACTGAGAATCTTGAAGTACTGGTACGCCAATCAAACATTTAATGTAAGAGGGGGTAACATTATTTCGGATTCCTTTACAGTAACCAATGGAGTGAGACAGGGTAGTATTCTCTCACCTTACTTATTCAATGTATATATGGATGAATTAAGTGATAAATTGAATAAAGAGCAGATTGGATGTTATGGTGGGAATAAAATCATCAACCATCTCATGTATGCTGATGATCTGGTCATTATTGCACCGTCTTCTGCGGGTCTGAGCAAACTTCTTGATATATGTGAATCTTTTGGTAGTAAACATTGTGTTAAATTCAACCCACTGAAAAGTGCTGTTCTTATATTTAGATCAAAATTACTGTATAAAAGTAAACTGCCAAATTTCTCACTCAATAATCAAATTATTCAAGAAGTAAACAAAATAAAATACCTGGGACACATTATCTCAAACGATTGCTCAGATGATGCAGATATCGGCCGTCAGCGCAGACAGCTATATTTACGTGGTAACACCATCTTGAGAAAATTCCACATGTGTAATTGGGAAACTAAAGTCACTTTGTTCCGGACATATTGTTCCTCTATGTACACGGCCCATTTGTGGTGGAAGTATAAGAGAGCCACCATAAATGGTCTGTGTACATCCTATCATAATATACTCAAGATGTTCATTGGTCTCTCTAAATATGAAAGCACTAGTATGGTGTGCACACTGTTGGATGTGCAGTGCTGTCGGGCTGTCATCAGGAGACTGGTGTACAGCTTTTCGCAGCGACTGCAATCCTCCAGTAACACGCTGATTGTAGCTCTTTGGTCTAGTGATCATATCTATGAATCCCGTATTATATCTCACTGGCAGAAGCTGCTGCACACATAGTATGTACTGTAATGTAATATATAGGTCTAATTGAACTATGAGCAATGATCTGTGCAATAGGTGTTAACCAACATTGAGCAATAGCCTTAGTTAGCCTATCTGTGTTATATTGTGACAAAATGTGATATGTGCTCTATTCTGTAAATAGGCCTACTGTATTTTTTATTTTATTGTGTCTTTATTAATATATCTTTGTGTATAATTATTATCTGTGCTCTGACGAGAAGTGTATGTGATATGGACCATTAGGTCGTACTGTATTTATACTGTATCTATCTTATGTGTCTGGAATAAAGAATTATTATTATTATTATTATTATTATATATATATATATATATATATATATATATATATATATATATATATTTTTTTTTTTAGTTTGCTCCCTTGAGGAGTATGTGTGGAGTTACTCGTAGAGACGGATTGAGGAATGAAGAGATACGTAGGAGAGTGGGGCAGCAGGAACATTTGTCAGCCAGAGTGGACAGAAGGGTGCTGAGCTGGTATGGTCATGTTGAACGAATGGGAGATGAAAGGCTTACAAAGAGAATATATGAGTCAGATACAAGGGGAGATAGAAGGGCAGGAAGACCCCTATTGAGATGGAGACACTGTGTAAGACAAGCTTTGGATGATAGAAGAATGACTATAGATCAGGCAAAGGAAGTGGTTATAACAGGAATGAATGGAGAATGCTTGTGAATAGTTGAGTGAACATGTGGTCATTTGGGGGAAGTGGTCGGGCACAAGTTGGACTAGATAATAGTCCGTCAGGCGCCTGGCCTGGGGAGACGATTAATATGAAGGGTGCGCCTGGAAGTGTGGTGGGCGGGCTTGTGGCTTTGGCTCCGCTATGTGTCTGCCTGCCGAGATCGGAGCCTCTCCGGGTGGTCGGGGGCCGGGGGAGTGCTGGAGCGACCTTGGTGACCCTGGTCTCTGGGTGTTCTCCTGGGTGACCTGGATGTGTGTGAATTTTGTGTTTTGTCTGTGTTTGTTCGCTGTTTTGTCTTGTGTTTTGTGTTTTCCTGTTCTTGCTCTGTCTTGAGTCGGCCACCCCCAAGAAAATACAAACAAACAAACAAAAATAATAAAATAGAGGAAAATAAAATTAAAAAAAACAGGAAAAGTGGGGATTGGGCCTGAGCATATAGATAGATAGATAGATAGATATAGTTTGCTCCTTAGACCTACATCAAGCTTAATACAAATACCCGCAAGACCCCCTTTCGAGATAAGTTTGTACATTTTTTGGTAAGATGATGGTATGGCAGAACCACCTAATTGCAGGCTCGCTTTCGCTCGCCAGGAATAAATCTGCACATAAATGGCACGAAAGGTCTTAAAATTAACAAAGCAATGGGGCAAAAGGTGTTCATATCACCAAGCTAATGTGGCAAATGTCTTAAATTGTATATTATAGGTTTAACTCCCGAAGGGAAGAAGGAAAACCTAATATTTAGTAGTGGCCCCGGAATCCTTTGAACTCTAGCTTGCTGTTCAAACTTCCCGCCCGGGGAGAACTCAAAATACGATTGCCACACATCGTGAGCGAAACGCTCTTAAAACCACTCACGGACTCGTCCTTATGATGTGGGTACCACTACTAGAAAAACTAGTAAAATAAATAAAATAAAAATTAAAATTAAACTTGACCTAGCATTGCGCTTCCCGTGTGTCTGCTCTTTTGGGTACGGTACGCCATCTTGCTCATAGCGTCTGTTCATTCTTAATCTGACATATCGAGATTCTCAAAAATGTAGCAGATGAATGGGAAGGAGACGGAAAGGAGGGCCAAACTCGTCAATGATTCCGGGGCCACTACTAAATATTGGGTTTTCCTTCTTCCCTTCGGGACTCAAACCTATAATTTATTAGTGACCCCTTCATCATTGACGATGCGCCTGAATTCTCAAGACTGGAGGGGGACATTCATCATGAACATCGAATACCACTATTAAACCAGATAAGGTCCAAATAAACACGTACTAATCAGATCAGTTTAATATCAAAGAAAAATATAAAAGAGGGTTACAGGCGGCGTTTCTTAAAGGAAGCCTGTGGTGTTAGCACCTTTAAGTTTGATAGAACAGTTGGTATAACACAAGAATAAACTATTAATTTAGCTTATACATCCCAAGATAAATGAAACATTTATTATCATCCAAACTTGTTAATATGTTGGCCTACATATTCATGGCCTCAGGTACTGTATTGCCAAAATATTTGTACTCTTACTCTAATCCAAATCCTTAAGATTATTGAGTATAATGGAAACCCTATTGCATCCAGTGTTAACATAAAAATAAAAATGTCCTGAGTAGACTTACTGTAGTCTAAGGAACAGATTATCACATGACCTTAATACTCGTTACATTTTGTATCACTTCAGAGGCAGGTAGAGGCCTTAGCTAGGATACTCCCCCCCCCCCCCCTTTTCCTCACAAAATTAGCTTAAAACTATACTTTCTGCCTTAATGCTACACATGTACGAGAAGGTTTAATGAGATTGACGGACAGGTAACGTGTCAGAAAAGTATGATTTGATGACCACAATTGGGTCTGCTGAATATCTTCTAGGGATTAATTATGGAGGAATCGAAATGATGCCGCCCATTTACGGATATCGTGTGATCTTGCCAACACGCCGGGCTTACTCTCACGAATGACTTCCACTAATAACGCAGCTAGCCGGCATTTTTGTAACCGAATACCTGTCTGTGAAACCCAGAGGGCTCCCGCCTGTGAGGGCCGGGAAGCCCGCATAAATAACATAAGTGACTGCACTGGACACAGTAAATGGTGCCTGTCACCCTGTTTCAGAGCTGGAATTTCGAACTCTGTAAATACATGATTATAATGTTCATTCTTAGCAATGGAGTTAGGAGCAGGAGCAATAAGTACACCCATGTTGCGCCTTGAACATCTTAGACAGGTTGGCTCCGAACTCATCGCCGCCAACTCAGACACCCTGTCACCCGTAGCCAGTGCCATTAGAAAAATGGCCTTTTTAAGTATTAGGTCAAAGGGAGGATCCTTGCAATATTTACGGGACTGAAGCATCTCAAGGGCCAGATCAAGAGACCAGGTGGGTGTGAGTTGACGAGGAGGAGGGCGAAGCATGAAGCAAGACCTCATGAAACCCTTTTCCTCCGCCTCCGGTACAGACAGACCAGTTAAATCTAAAAATGGTGTCCTAATTGCTGTGAGGTGATTCCTTAATGTGACAACTGACAACTTTTGAATATCAAATAGGTAATTTAAATAATTAAACACCAGAGCCACTGAGGACTGCTGTTGACCAGATTCTACAATCCAGGTAGTAAATGACTTCCAGTGTGATTGGTACTGTCGTCGGGTTGATGGAGCATACTGATTAATCAACTTGTGAGTCACGGTTTCCCCAAACTGGCCTAGCCACTTGGCCTTCTGAATATCCACAAGGCAAAAGTCAGCGAGGTCTTGAGGTTTCCAATTGCCTCTAAGTGGAAGTACGAGATCGGGAGCGACACCGGGTTCTCGCACCACATCTTCAATTGGTTGTACCACACTTAAGCCGGCCACAAGGGCGCGATCATCGAGACCATGCCCCGATAATCCCATAGTTTGTGAACTACTTTGCACATTAAGAATGCGTCTGGAGGTGGAAACAGATAAATGGAGCTCCATTTGTTCCACTCTACCAGAAATGCATCCGGAAACCCCGCCGGAGTGAGACTCCAGCATGTGAGGTACTGAGGCAGCCTGTGGCTTGCCTCTAACGCGAACAAGTCCACTTGTGGATGGTAGGGCTCTTCAATCAAATTTTGAAAGATGTTTTGTCTGAGAGCCCATTCTACTTGAGTGCTCTGTCTCCGGGACAGAGCATCCGCCCATACATTCGCCACGCCGGGCAGATACGTTTCGTGAAGATAAATCCCGAGCCTCACGGCTAGTCGAAATATCTTTTCCGACAACCCTTGTAACACTCGTGATCTCACTGACCCTTGGTTTTGAATGCATGTCACTGCAGTCAAATTGTCCATTCTGAAGGCTAGGGACTTTCCCGCCTGGCTCATGCCGTGCTCCTGTAAAAAGAATAGTGGGACTAGCAACTCCTTGGCATTGATATGAAGATGATTTGATGTTGACCATCAACCCTGATCCTGATGGCCTAAGTTTGATTGGTAACCCCATCCCAGGGTTCCTGACGCGTCTGTATCTTCCCAAACCGTCGAAGGTGGAGCTCTCCGAGTCAAGGAGGAGTGAATTACTTCTGGCTTCGCCCAAGCCGCCAGGAGGTTGTGGATTAAAGTTGGAATTGTCCTCAGTGTTTCCGCCGGTGAAAGTGGAAAACACCTGTTTCCTTCCAAGATAATTCTTTTGACCTTCAGACGACCTAACGGTACCGTCAGCTGTTCCCAATTGAGTGAGCCTACCAGAGATTCCCAGATCTTCCTCGTTGTCGTCCGAGAATACAGAAATCGGAAGAGTTTCCTGCGAAATCTCTGACGGTTGTCCACACTCTGACTCAGAGTTAGTAACTCGGTATCCCAGATAAGGCCCACCCACTGGATTTGCTTGGTGGGAATGAGAGATGACTTTGCTAAGTTTACCCTGAAGCCTAAGGTCTCTACATGGTCTAATACTAGTTGAACATGATGAAGGCACATTATCTTGGATTGGGCTACCACTAGCCAATCGTCTAGGTACCATAAAATCATGATTCCCTGTTTGAGCAATGGTAGCAACGCCTGTCGAACTAATTTTGTGAAAACTCTGGGTGCTAGATTTAATCCAAAGGGCATTCTTTGAAAGACAAACGTTTGATCCCCGTTGCGTAAGGCTAGAAACCTCTGAAAACGTTTGTTGATTGGGACATGCCAATAGGCGTCTTTCAGATCTATTGAGCACATCCAGCCCTGCGGCGGGAGTGACAACCTGATCTGATTCACTGTCATCATCCTGAATGACTGATTGTGAATGTGGGTGTTGAGATATGAGAGGTCGATCACCGGCCTCATCTGAGCACTGTCCCTCTTTGGCACCAAAAACAACCGGGATATGAACACTGGCATTGACATAGGACTGGCGATTATGATCTGCTTTTGTGCCATCTCTTTGATAATGGATCCCACCTCCAATGAAACATGATTGAATTTTGTGGGGAAACGTAAACGGGGTCGCTGGGACCACCGCCACGAGAGACCTTTGCAGACCACTGTCCTTGCCCATGTTCGCCGGGGCCATGCCCGGAAATAATCTCGGAAGTTGCCAGTCACATGACTGGTCTTGTCCGGCAGTACTACTCTCGGATCCGTCTCGCCTTGCCTTGGCACTGGGAGTGAGAGAGCCCTGTGGTGTGTCTCAGTTTTTGGAGGATGAATGCGACTCTGACTTTGGCATGGGGGGATGAGAGGTCTTGCTACCATCGCTACTGGGTTTACCCCTATGTTGGCCCCGAAACCACCTTCCTCTACCCCTGAAGTTACCGCGCCCTTTAGGTGCCCCGGTATGAGCAGGGGTTGTGAAAATCTTGGCTTACTGATTGAACTGTGACTGACCACGAAAGGAACTCTTAGTTTTGAAATTTTGTTTAGCTGCCTGCTCACCCTTGAATTTAGTAGTGGTGGCAGGTTGTTGGTCTAGGAGAAAAGTAACCATTCTCCATGCTTCGTTAGAGGCTAAGGTAGCTGTAAAAATATTGGATAAGAGCAACCTTCTACCGATCTTCGCCGGAAGTCTCCTCACCAAATACACTCTTATATCTTGGCGCACCCGTACAGCCTCAAAGATAGCTGTCCGGACGTCGCCGAGAGACTGAATTGAGTTTTGGAGGAGGAGGCGTCTGGTCAGAGAAAGAGCCCTCTGAGTTCCGGCATCCCTAACCGACTCAGTTATCCGAGCCAGAGAGGCTCCAAGTTGGTGGCTGAGAAGGTGTTGAGACGCCAGCCTCCAGGCTTTCTGTCTCATTTTATAATCTTTGTTGATCTGAGCCTGTGTGGGGGGACAAAATGGTTCAGGTAACTGGCACAAAGATAATTTCGGGGCCCTAATAAAATAAAAAATATGTTGGGAATCCCGTCCGCCTTGCCTACTGGCATAGAAACCAATGATTGTCTTCTGACGGAAGTTGATGACTACTTTTGTTGGTAATGGTGCTGGCAAACAGCTGGGCCTCATGTCCCCAAGCAACCCACTGCCCATACTCCCCTCCCTTAACATGAACTAATGAGGTCCCATGAGAGTCCCTGAAAGGAATGGAATTTAGTTTTGGGGTCAAACCCTGCAACACTACACTTTTAAATCATTCATCCCATCAGTTTTAGTCCAGTCCGAAAACAGTTTTCCGGTGGAAGTATAGGAGGCAAGGCGGGGGATTGTGAGTACACAAAAATTTCAGGATTGAAAAATGTTGGGATGGCCTTAATAACAACATCAAGTACCTCTCCCAACTGGTTCTTGGCCCTTAATTTCTTCTTTTCACTTGCCTCTATAACCCAGTGACTCGGGACAGGTGACTCACCTGTAACCGTGGGTTGTGCGAGCTTGGGGCGCAGAGGGTGACGTACTGACCAAGAAGTATCCGGTCCATACAAGAGTGGCATAGGGCCTTTTTTGCTGGGGATGAACTTGTCTAGTGGGGGGGGGGGTAACAATTCCGAAAACAATTTCACGTTAGATTGCAAGAGAGCAGAGGTACCTGGAGTCGGAACTACGGGGTTGACAGTGAGGGTAGGGGGAGGAGAAGTTACGGTAACTTGAGGATGCACTAACACTTGCCCAAGAGGTCGCACCGCCGGGGTTACTGGTGTTAGGGTAACAGCCTGTCACTCACTCTTAATCTGCCTCATAAAATCAAACAGCTCTTGCAACTGATCCTTTACTACAAAAAACCCACTATCCTGATCATACTGGGATGCGGACTGTGGCATCTCTGAGCCCTGCGTTCCAGATAGTTGAGAGACTGGTCGTTGGCTAGGCGCCAGTTCCTCAGTATATACCCCTTGTTGGTATATGTGTGACCCCGTTGACCGGGCTGAGGGGGCTGGTACAGTCTCCGACCGAGACTCATCAACCCGGGCAGCGGTTTCATATGTATCTGTTTGTGATTGGTCGGAACCGCCGTGCCCAGACAGATCAATAAAATTTAAATCTGGGATCTCAAACATGGTGGATTCCTGAACAGGTGAACACCGGTCTGGGGAGCTCTCATGTCTCCGCCGGTGAGAAACTACACTGCCACTTCTTTCCCTCCCTAACACAGGTAAAACAATAGGTTCCGGTGCAGGATTAAGGGGAATAGTAAATTGGGGGAAATAGCCTGAGACAGAACTAGATGTGTCTCTTGATGCCTCGCTCTTAGAGGAAGATTTCTTTCCCAATTTTGACGGATCCTTCTTTCTTGATGAGGAGGACTTCCTATGCCGGCTCGACTTTGGTTTGTCCCCGTCGGATAATGCGGAGTCAAAGTTCGAGCGGGACCTCTTAGCCTCCTGGTCATCTGACGGGGGCTTGATGTGTGGCAAAGGTGATCTTTATCTATCTCGCCGGCTGGCTGAAGCTAGTTTCTCCGGCGGATCTTTGGTCCGAGGTCTCTTTCGGTGGCGGAAGGAAGTGTCATCCGAAGAAGATCCCGGAGGTGGTGAAGTAACAACTGAACTCTTTAATGAATCTTCAAGAATTTGGTCATCCAATTGAAGGGATTTATGAGCAACTGTCTTACAGTACGTTACAAATTCAGATTTAATGTGTAGTTGTTGTTGTTGTTGTTTTTCCTCAAGCTGCCTGGCCGAACAGCCCCAAGGCCCCGAGCAAGGCCAAGGCCGTAACCGAGCGCCCCCACAGAACCCTCCCTGCCGACCACAATAAAGCCTGGGTGACCGAAGCCACTCCATGGCGGGGAGCTGAGGAGGGTGCGGAAACGCCCGGGAAACCAAAGCCCCACCCAGGGCCCTGTGCCCCTCAGCAATTATGAAGAGAAAGTTGAGGGGCAAAGGAAAGATGTGTCGCTTTGGCTTCCAATCTTGGTAGATTGGGAGGTCAATCCACGCAAGAGACGCCGTCACTTGAGATCTAGAAAATATATAAGTAAAAGGAACAGTCAGAGTAAGCTATGGGTATGGCAGAGATCGCTCAGTTCTCACTCTGATAGACCAGCCCATCACCACATGACTAGAACCCAATCCTCTCAGCATCAGCTAGGAAAGGCCCTAGAAAGCCGCCTTGGGCGGGGGGATAGCTCCCCTATTTCAACCCTTTTCGGGGTGGGGCACCCGCCCTTAATGTGTAGTAGGATAGTCTTGCATTGACTATATTCATGGTTAATCAAGGCACTGCGGAGGGCTGAACATTTGGGACAAGATTTTGATAACCAAAGACCTCTCGAACGGTCTAGGCAAGGGACACACTTTACACAGAGTAAGTGACCAATAATTGCTAATCTTTAACAGCCCAGAGCCGAACAGAAAGAGTAAATACTCTTATCCATGATTACGCTTCCCACCGCCACAGAGATATTAACCTTCCTATGTGTCTCACTTTCGAACCTGTGTGAGAGAAAATTCCAAGAATCAATGCTCATAAGGACACGCTAGGCTGGAAAAGTTAATATAAATATATCTCCACGTAAAAAAGAATAAAGTTTTGAATAACACTTAAACAATCTTAATTCCCCTTACGTTAAACATTCCTCAGAAATGTAATTGAGTATTGTGTAGCTGACCATGTGCTACTAATTTTTTTTAACTTCTTATCCTAACTCGTCTTGTGATGCATGAATCAACCCCGGCGACCAACGCTAAAACGGAATTTTGATTCTAAGTCCGGCGGACAAATCGCCAATGATAAAGCAAAATAGTTTAACTGGAAGCTACAAGATCGAGATGGGTGAGTTCGTTTCCCGGCTCAGCCGTAATTCGCGCGGCGATCGTGGCTCCCCACTTTTTTAATATCAGCCGGCGTAACGTTCGTCTGTCCCAAGCAAAAGAACGGTTTTTTTGTGTCGTTTGTTGGCGGCGGAAAACGCGATTACGAGGGAAGGCTTAGCCGTTACCCTTCGAAACCCGATTTGTTTTAGTAACATGCCGGTACATCCGGAATCATACTACTGTATATGCCTTATATAACACAAACCAAATTCATTGCAAACCCGTACCAGTCGAGGAATACTGAATTTTAATATAACTCAGAGTGTTTCCCGGCGGGGAAACCACGTGGAACACCCTGAGACACGTTGTTATGTAATTTTAAGTCTTACTTGAAACATAAAATAAAAAGAATCCCGCCGGAAGGGCCAACCCTTCAGTATATATAGGGATGAACAATGTGTAAATACATGGCATGGAAATACATCATAAACAATCAATAATCAATGATAACACTCCCTAACCATATATATATGCAACCTGTTAAGTCTTCAGGCCTCCAGATAATAATGTAAAGGACGTCATTAAAGACAGCGTGCTCTGGACACAAGTTTATTTGAATTCTTCCCTCGCGCTCCTACTCTACACTACACCGTTACAACGGCTCCTCCTTACAGACATGTTCTTATACACTACATCCCTCCTTTTCTTATAAAACATAGTTCCTACAATATCTTTATATTATACCAGTACAGTACAGTACAATCTTTATTGAACATAACTATAACTTATTACAGTACCGTACTGTACTGCAAATCATGATTGGCTAATAGAATCTTCTGAATACCAATACTTATCCATAGAATCACTTTATACATTAATTCACTAATAACACTACTGGAGTGACCTTAATCTGTTAAAATTGTATATTGCATTAAATATAGAATTATCCATTTTACATGATTAACATACATAATAAACTAAATATATATAATTCTCTCTAGGCTAGGCCATTTGAGCCATGATAATTACTGGTATCACAATCATAGACTTAACATAAATAATTAATACAGTAGTACTGTTGTTGTTGTTGTTGTTGTTCCCTAAGCTGCCTGGCCGAACAGCCCCGAGTCCCTGAGAAAGGCCATGGCCACGATCGGGCTTTCCCACAGAGCTCTCATTGAGTGTAGATTGTGTTGTTGGCGTAAGTGGTTGTGTGAAATGCAGTCTTCTATGATGTGTTTAATGGTATGGGGTGCTGTGTTACATCCCGGGCAGGCGTCGACAACGGAGTCATCCAGTCTCTTCTGATAGCTCAGGAGAGCTGGATGGTGTCCGCATCTCAGCCTGGCCAGGTGGACTCTGTCCTCGCGAGGAAGGGAGGATTCGGAAGGATGGATTTCGGGAGGTCGTGCATGCAGCTGTGTGTTGTCTGTGAGTGAGTGGATGGATCGGTGAGAGATATGAGTATGGATGTGCTTCTGGAAGTTGGTTCGGGGTGGGCAGGGAGGGAGAGAGGACAATAATTGTGTGTGATACCGTGTGCTGGGTGTTGTTTTGATATTTCTTGGTGTCTGTGGGTGTGTTGCCATGTAGTTTAGTGGGTGGTCTTGGTTCGTGGAGGCTGCTGCCAGGAATTGAGTGCCTCTCATGTCCAGATGGTCTTTGACTTTGAGGATTTTGGTTTCTTGATGTAGGTGATCTGTGGGTGCAGTAGCTGTGCAGCCTGTAATGATCTACAGTAGTACTGTACTGTAAAATACTGTATATCAAAATCATGAGCTAAACATAAATTAGTAATACTGTATCAATACTGGTACAGAACTGTAGGCTATACCAAATCATAAACTAAACTAAACAATATCATATGCTTGAATATTATGTACAAACATTAGGTTATCATGTAATAATAATAATAATAATAATAATATTTATTCAGTTAGCAATTTACAGAGTTGGTACCATATAGTATGTTACAAATATGACATGTACCAGCCTTGCATAATTCCAACTAAGGATAGCCCAATAAGGCCGTAAGGCGTATTTCCATTGGGGTCCTTGTGGGATTAGGTTAGCTGGTGAAAAAGGGGAGGATAAAGAAATAGATACTTTAGAGAAAGTATTTCTAGGGGGTTATTTTAAGATACCTTACATCCTATAGTAAATATCATAATCCTTAAACCTAACAGGTTTGTGCACTGTCCTTTTAGGTCTCTCACTACTTGACATCAATTTTGTTCCCTCTGACTCATGTGTGCTTGACTGTCATTCCCCTCATCATGCACCACATCCATTTCTTCCTCATTCATTCCTCTTTTAGTCCAATCATCATACAACACATCCATTTCTTCCTCATTCTTCTCTCTTCCTCTCTCCCACAACTGTCTTTTTCCATCCATACTATCAAACTTCACTTTCTTCAAGTGAGTCACATTCCTCCTTTTCTGGCTACCATCACTCCCTTCTACTTGAACACTGTTCCCTCTTTTCTCAATGACTCTGTAAGGTGAAGGGCTAAATTTAGATGATAGCTTATTTTCCTTGTTCTGTTTCAGCACTACTATGTCATCTTTCTTTACATCCATCTCTTTAGCATGCATTCTTGAATCAAAATAGGCTTTCTCTCTCTCTTTCCTCAATGCATCCTTATCTCTAATAGTTTCCTCACACAAACTTGATTCAGTACTCCAGATTGGTAATTTTGTTCTCATCTTCCTTCCATACATCATTTCATATGGGCTAATACCAGTAACGCTGTGAGGTGTGCTTCTATAGGCTACAAGAAATTTATTCAAATCTTTCTTCCAGTTACTACCCTCAACATGAAATGTGCGAATGGCCTTTAACAAAGTTTAATTTTGTCTTTCCACCTCTCCATTAGCTTGAGGTGAATAAGGTGTAATCCTTCTGTGAGTTATACCTGAAGTTTGTACAAAATTATGAAATTCTTCAGATACAAATTGAGGTCCATTGTCTGACACTATTACTTCTGGTATACCATGACATGTGAACCAATTGTCCAGTGTTTCAATTACCTTACCTGATGAAGTGTTATGCAAAACTCCCACTTCAAACCATCTTGAATAATAATTACTGAGAGAGTGTACCACAGGTCAAAAAGAAACCATAGTGGACATAAGCAGTGTGGTATCAAATGTAGCTGACAGAGTGAATAAGTTAGAAAATAACTCTACTAACGCTTCACCTCAACCACACGCACAAGTGACACAACAACAGCAGCAGCATCTAGAACAACAGCATCAACAACAACAACCACCCATAGGCCTACAACACCACCACCAGCAACAGCAGGCTGAATTACAACAGCAACAGCTACAACAACTCCAAACACAACAGCCCCAGCAACAACAGCAACCCATACAACAACAGCATCAACAGCAACAACAGCAGCAACAACAGCAGCAGCAACAACCACAACAGCAGCAGCATCAGCAGGTGCAACAGCAACAACAGCAGGTGCAGCAGCAACAGCAGCAACATCAGCAGATGCAGCAGAAACAACAGCAGGTGCAGCAGCAACAACAGCAGGTGCAGCAGCAGCAACATCATCAACAAAAGCAACAACACCAGCGACAACTACAACAATCCAAACGAACCCAGCAGCAGCATTCATATCAAAGGCAACACCAGGTGTGGCAGCAGCAGCGACCACAACAGCAACAACACCGAACACAACAGCAATCTTTATCGTCAGCAACGAGAGAAGATAATACAGTGCCAGCTACACCATCCTCAAATTTACCTACACAAACTGAACCAAATGAAGGAGACAATGCAAGGGAAAACCCATGGACTATGGTCAAATGGGTGAATGGCAAGCCTCGCTACTCTAGGGAAGGCGAGCAGGTTCACCCTAGACCGAGAAACCAGCCAGGAATTAAAGGTAGGGGCAAGGATACTGGCCTCAATACCATCAAGAGGCCCCGACTAGCTAGGGTGTTTGCCACAGGATTCAACCCTAGTACGTGTTACTGCGGAGAATCTCAAGATATACTTGGCTGATAAGCTACATATAAATATAGAGGTAAGACAGCTGACCACCCTCTCCAGGTCCACTACCTGCCTCCTTTTGTATAACTAGCGAATGTCCAGATCCAGATGTTTTCATGAATCCTGACCTGTGGCCAGAAGATGCATATGTCAACTGGTACAGAGAACCAAGACAATATCCCAATGAGGACAGTGCAGAGGCTTCTGGGACTTGGAGGCATCGCACACCACTATCCAACTCACAGTAATGGAGGAGATACCAACAACAGCAGCAAGTATAAAAGTAACTTCATACAATTGCAGAGAACTCCCCAAAACAAAGAGGAATCTCCTGTTGCGACCTGACATCGTATCTACATTAAGGACCAGTGACATAGTCTGCCTTCAGGAAACCTGGTACACAAAACAGGACTTAGGTAATTTGAACATATTAGATAAAGATTTCCATGGGTACGGGGTCTCCACTACGGACACACGTGATGGTATTGTGGCAGGTCACCCCCCAGGGGGAGTTGCAATAATGTGGAGATCGTGCCTAGATAGTGTAATTAAAACCATTGAGACAAATTTAAGCTGGTGTGCGGGAATACAGCTGGAAGTGGGACACAGAAAATTTGCAATATTTTGTGTTTACTTACCGTATCAGTGTGCAGAAAATGAAGAACTTTATTTGGAAAAGTTAGGGGAGCTTGGTGGCCTAATTTCTGAATTAGAGATAATGTGTTACTCAGTGGTAGGTGATTGGAATGCTACCCCTCACGAGTTGGGTGGTTCCATGTTTGCTAAACATATGTTAAGGTTTTGTGAGGAGCAAAGTTTAATTTTGTCCTCCAAAAACTTGCTTCCAGAAAATAGCTATACATATGTTAGTGAAGCATGGGAGACCAGGTCGTGGCTTGATCATGCAATCTCTAGCTCTGACTTTCATGACTCTATCTCAGAAATGGCCATAAGATACGACATTACGGATGACGACCACATACCTATAGAATTAACAATCCAAATTAATAAGGCACCGGAAATAACAGAAACTAGCAATAGCATCAAGGCAAAAGTTCCATGGAATGTAATCTCAAATGAAGAGTGCCAAATGTACTGTGATAAAACCAAAGACTTATTAAATAGGGTGCAATATGATGGTAATGGTGTAGCACAATGCAGGGATCCAAAATGTAGTGATGCACAACACAGAAAGGACATTATTAAATTTTACAATAGTATAATAGATGCTTTATCAAAAGTGGGGGAAAGTATTTTTAATAGCCATAAATATAAGTCCTCATTCAATAAGCCAGGTTGGCAAGACTATGTGGCTGACCTGTATCAGGCCTCCAGAGATGCTAGGTCTCATTGGCTTGAAGCAGGTCAGCCCAGACAGGGGCCTATATTTGAACTTCACAAAAGAGCAAAGGCTAGGACCAAATATGCCATTAGATTTATTAAGCAAAATGAAAACCAATTAAGGAAGGAAGCCCTTGCAAAGAGTCTGGCAGAAAAGGATACTAACTGTTTTTGGAAGGACATCAGATCCATGCAAAATTGTAACACACCATTACCTGTCAGTGTTGAGGGGGTTACGGGTGAAGAGAACATTGCTGACTTATGGAAAACTCATTTTAAGGAACTACTTAACAGTGTAAACCAAAGATCTACTAATGGTGCAATTCAATATGTGAAAGATAGTAATTATGAAGACATTAAAGTGACTGAAAGTGATCTTGAGAATGCCATTAGAAAACTTAACCTAAACAAAGCTTGTGGGCTGGATGGTATATATGCAGAACATCTTAAATATGCAGATAAGTTGTTAATAGATAAACTTAGTTCTTGCATCACCAGTCTATGTACGCATGGTGTCCTGCCGGAGTCTATGATATCCGTAATACTTGTTCCTGTCATTAAAGAAAAATCAGGTAAAATTACAGCTAAAGACAACTACCGCCCAGTAGCACTTGCTAGTGTGGTGAGTAAGGTAGTTGAAATGATAATGCTAGAAAGAATGTCTGCATATATTGTCACCAGCAGCAATCAGTTTGGCTTTAAGAAAAATCACAGCACAGACCAATGCATATATGTGCTGAAAGAAGTGATTGATACATACAACAAACTAAATATCTAAATTTTCTCTTGTTTTCTTGATGCAAGTAAGGCTTTTGATAGGGTGTGTCACAAAACCTTATTTGAAAAATTAGTTAACAGGGGAGTGCCTAGCTATATTGTTAGGATACTTATTTTCTGGTATGCTAATCAAAAAATGTGTGTAAGATGGGGCAACATCCTGTCAGGCTCTTTCGCCGTAACCAATGGTGTTAGGCAGGGGGGGATATTGTCTCCATATCTTTTCAACGTCTACATGGATGATCTTAGTCTGGAGCTGAACAAGACTCGCACTGGGTGCTGTATTGGCAGCACCATTGTAAATCATCTCATGTATGCTGATGACCTAGCCTTAATCGCGCCCTCAGGAGCAGGACTGGATAAATTATTAAGAGTATGTGAAAAATTTGGAATCGAACATTCAGTCAAATTTAATCCTATAAAGAGCAATATCATAATATTTAAATCTAACCTTCTATTGAAATCAAAGCTACCTAAATTCCATTTGTATGAAGAAATTATAGAAGAAGTAAGTAAAGTAAAGTATCTAGGACACTATATTTCAAGTGATCGCTCAGATGATGAGGATATGGGTCGTCAGTGAAGGCAACTTTACATTGCAGGGAAATTCAATATTAAGAAAATTTCATATGTGCACATGGGATACAAATATAACATTGTTCAACTCCTACTGCTCACCAATGTATACAGCACAACTATAGTGGAACTATAAGAAAATGACAGTGAATAGACTAAGTATCTCATATCACAATATCATGAAAATGTTTCTGGGGCTCTCAAAATATGAGAGTACAAGTACGCTATGTGCCTATATGAACTTACACTGTTACCAATCACTCATTAGAAAGCTAACATATAAATTCATTCAGCGCCTTAACACTTCTGAGAACAGTATCATTAAAATGCTACAAACTCCAAGCATAGTGTACACGTCTAGGATCCAGGCACACTGGAGGAAGTTGCTCTATATTTAACCTTAAGTAATGATTTCAGGTCTGCTACTCTACAGAATTAGCATACCGGTACTGAACCTTATATTGCAGTACAGTACCGATATTCCTATACTGTACTGTAGCAACATACTGTACCGGAAGCTAAATGATGTGAGGCATGGTACTGTACACAATTAGGACAGTGGTTTTGGTAACACAGTAGTTTGATGACCACTGTTTTTGGTTGAGGCAGTGCTGTGAACTACATGATAGCAAGCTGGGTATTATTTAATTTCTTTTTATTTTATGTAGCCTATGTACAGTAGCTTATATATATTTATGTTACTGTAAGGTATATATGGACCCCAGTATGTTCCCCTCTGTACTGTGTGAGTCTGAAATAAAGTATTATTATTATTATTATAATAATCTACACCCACCAACAAACTCTCTCCCCCTGGAAATGGCCCACACAGGTCAATACCAACATGCTGCCAAGGTTTTTCAGGTAACACAGTTGGTTGCAATGGTTCAGGTTTAGTGTTGGAGCTCATTAATTGACAAGGCTGACAGTTTTTAACAAAATGTTCCATATCTCTATCAATACCTGGCCACCACACTCTCTCCCTTAGTCTCTGCTTACATTTGACAATGCCCTGGTGACCCTCATGTGATAATTTCAAAATATGTTCCCTTAGTGTTTCTGGGATTACAATTCTGCTACCCCTGAGCAACAGTTTGCCAACTGTAGTCAGTTCTTCATGTACATGCTTAAAATTAGGTAAGTTCATCCAATCACCTGTCCTCACTGCTTTTCTAACTTTACATAAAGTCTCATCTTTTGCTGACTCTACTTCAATTTCTTTTGTAGTCATAGCTCTAGGTGTCACACATTTTGCTATCAAATAAACATACTCTTCAGCTACATTAGACCTAGGAAGATCCTTAAGCAGCAGTCTAGACAATGCATCAGCAGCATTAAATTTACCAGGTTGATACTTTACTTTGAACTTATATGGCTGCAATCTGAGAGCCCATCTTTCAATCCTCAAGGGTGGTTTGGATTTAGGAGAGTAGATACACTCTAGTGGTTTATGGTCTGTTATTAGATCAAATTCTAGTCCATAAAGGTACAATCTTAGTCTTTCACAAGCCCAGACTACTGCCAAAGCCTCTTTCTCGGTCTGTGAATATCTTCTCTCAACATCTGATAGTGACCTACTGGCATAAATTACAGGTTTGTAAAATCCATCTGACTGTTTTTGAACCAAAATTGCACCCAAGCCAACTGGACTTGCATCAACAATAACCTGCGTAGCAGTTTTGGATCAAAATAAGCCAATGCATGTGCACAAGTCAACTGATTCTTCAAATCAATGAATGCTTCCTCTTGCTGTTTTCCCCATACCCAGAGTTGTTCAGATCTTGTTAACATTCTAAGTGGCTCTTCCCTTGTGGCTAAGTTGTCAATATACCTACTACAGTATCCAACAAGACCTAAGAAACTTCTAACCTCTGCTGCATTTTCTGGTCTCTTGGCTCCCTTTACAGCTTTGATTTTACTTTCTGATGGTCCAATTCCCTTCTTAGACAACACATGACCCATGAATACAAGCTTATTCATACCAAATTCACACTTCTTTGGGTTTACAGTTAGGTTTCTTTGACACAGGGTACTCAAAACTCTCTCTAGTCTTTCCCTATGTTCTTGTTCAGATGAGCCATATACAATAATGTTATCAGCAATAACCTTAACCCCCTCACAACCTTGAAGTACTTGTTGCAAGATATGTTGATACTCTTCTGGTGCACAATTTACTCCAAACATCAGTCTCTTGTACCTAAACAGGCCTTTGTGTGTGATGAATGTTGTTATATCTCTACTTTCTGGTGCTAGTTCAATTTGATGGAAACCCCACTTTAAATCTAATTTAGAAAAAATCTTAGCACCATTCATGTCTAGCAACAGTTCATCAATTGTTGGGATAGGGTGTCTAGTTCTCAAAACAGCTTCATTCACACGCCTCATACATACATACATACATAACATTTTAAGACTGAGTGTTCCACACATAAGTGCAGTTTCAGTCTCTTGTCCTAATGGCGGCGTTCCAGGCAACTCTGTTAAGGGCTGCTTCACTTGTCAAGTTCTTGGATTTGAGATCGGCGCGTATAGTCCGATCCCAGGTCTTCCTCGGTCCACCCCTTGGTGCAGCTCCCTCCACAATCACAGACCTGCATTTTTTCACCCAATTTTGTTCATCCATTCTCTCCACATGTCCATACCATCCCAGTCTACTTGTACGCATCACCTCGCTAATACTCTTTATACCTAAACGTCTCCTCAGCTCAACATTTGTTATTCTATCCTGTAGCCTGGCCCCACACATCCATCTCACCATTCTCATCTCATTACGCTCCATTCTGTTGACATCCTCTACTTTAACGGCCCATGTTTCTGAGGCATACGTCATTGCACTTCTAACACATGAGGCATACACCTTTCCCTTCAGGGGGAGAGGCATTCTTTTCATGGTCAGGATTGGCATCAATTCTCTGAACTTCCCCCAGCCACACCTAATTCTAGCAACAGTGGCAGCCTCGGCCCCACCACCGGCAGAGATGGTATCTCCTAGGTAACAAAACTTGTTCACCAGCTCCAAAGACTCATTTCCCAAATTCACAGCCACAGGATCATCACTTAACACAAGCTCGCCTTTGCACACTACGCACTCAAATTTCTCTATTTCTGACTTATCCTTCGGCAGGGGTCCCTTTATTCTACTACAGCGCTTACTCCCATGGTGTACCCAACATCGACAGATGCTACATTGAATTGAGTTAACGCCCACTCCCTTTCCACACACTGCACATGGGTATGCACTGCTCTTTTCCACATTGCCTCGTCTCAAACTACAATGCATAACCTTGGTTTTGTTAATATTGACTCTTAAACCCTTGCTCGCCATGCCCTCTCTCCACTTTCTGAATTTGGCCTCAGCATCCTGCATACTGTCAGCTATTAGGACTAAATCGTCTGCATAAAACAGTTCCAACGGGAGTCCGCCTCTAAAAACTCTAGACAGCGCCTCCAAGACCATAATAAAGAGGAGGGGGCTTAACACTGAACCCTGATGGACTCCAACACGGACTGCGAACTCATCACTCAGTACACCCTTCACCCTCACCGAACTTCGCGAATCCTCATACATCTTCATTATCACACGCACCAGCCACTCTTCCACACCAAGTTTCCTCATAGCCCACTGTACAACATCTCTAGGTACCCTATCAAAGGCCTTCTCCAGGTCCACAAACACAAAGTAAAGATCCCTGCCTTTTAGTAGGTATCTTTCCTGTATCTGCCTGACTATGAAGATAGCATCGGTTGTACCACGTCCTGGCATAAAACCAAACTGCATATCATCAATAGAGATGCTTTGCCTGATCAAACCCTCAAGGACTCTCTCACAGACCTTCATGATTTGGTCAAGCATTTTCAGGCCCCTATAATTTCCTCTATCTAGTGCATCCCCTTTTCCTTTGTATATATTTACTATTACACTTTTGAGCCAATCCTCTGGGATTTTCTCATCTTTAATAATGGTGTTTATCAACTCAGTGACTAAGTTTACACCAATCTCCCCTGAGGCTTTTATCATCTCAGCGACAATGTCGGAGCAACCTGGAGCTTTACCGTCCTTCATTTTATTGATTGCGTCGCTCACTACAGCTGGTGCTATCAAAGGAGGGGGCCCAGATATTGGTTTTTTCGATACTAAGCTGTTCCTTATCCCATTCAAACTCTACATTTAGCAATCGTTCATAGTGTACCTTCCATGCTTCTCTGATTTCATTTTCTGCATACACAATCTTCCCATTATCATCTCTAACACACTGTTCACCTATAATATCCCTACTGTCATTTTTAACTCGCCTAGCTAGGTTGAAGATCCCATTGGGATTGTCAGTGTTACACACTTGTTCGAGGACCAGGTCCTTAATGCGATTTTTAGCATTGTAAATAACTCTTTTGGCAGTTCGTTTAGCTGCCTGGTATTCCTCCCTGCTGCCTCCTTTCTTCCATGCTTTGAAGCATCTCCTTTTCTCTTTCACAGCATGTTCTACCTCATCGTTCCACCACCAAGAGGTCTTATTCCTGGGGTGACCCTTTGTTTTCCCACAGACTTTGTCAGTGGCAGCGATAAGGCTATGCTTAAGAAAGTTCCATTGGCTATTTACATCGTTAGGCCTAGCTTCCTTATTTCTATTCATTTCCTCCAGTTCATTATGAAACCTATCCCTAACTTCCTTGTCCTTCAGCAGCCACACTTTCCTTTTGGGTATGTAAACCTTCTTGCGCTTAGGATCTCTGTATAAGCTCATGTCGCACACAAGTAGCTTATGCTGGGGGATACATTCTTCGCTCGGGATGACCTTTACATCTCGAACTAGTTTCCAGTCTTTCCTGTTAACCAAGAAGTAATCTATCTGGCTACTGGAGACCCCAGAGTTATATGTGATCAGGTGGCTTTGTCTTTTCTTGAACTTTGTGTTACACACAACCATGTTGAGTGCAACGCAGGACTCCAATATATATTCGCCTTCTAGATTTCTCCTTCCGTAACCAATTCCTCCATGTACCCCCTCGTATCCATCTGCAGATGCTCCCACGTGACCATTGAGGTCCCCCCCCACGATAGTTATTTCATTCTCCGAGAGGCCTGAAATGACACTGACGGTGTCATTCCAGAAGTCCTCTTTTATCTCTTTCTGTAAACCAGCCTGTGGGGCATATGCAGATATCACATTCAGAATTCTTTCACCAACTTTCAACTTCAAAACAACCAGCCTTTCACTAACTCTCGTAATCTGAAGCACACTTTCCGCCAGCTCTTCAGCCACCAGAACACCCACTCCTCCTTTCGCTTTATCAGTCATATCATATCCACACACAATCTAATATCCTCCAAATTCTCTGACTTAGGCACTGCTACTGGTGGAGAAATCCATGAAGTTGGTCCTTCTACAGTACATGGTTCTATAATGTCAAGGTCTTCTAACTCCTTAAGTTTCTTTTCAATGCCCTTTCTCAAATTAAATGGGACTCTTCTCATAGGCTGTGCTACTGGTGCTACATTATGATCTACGTGAAATTTTAACTGAAAATTTGTGAGTTTACCCAGACCAGTGAAACAGGGCTTATATTTATCTTTTAGATATTCATATCCACTGTTATTCAGCATGTTTACTTCATTACCACAAAGATTATCTGTTTTACACTCTTCAATTTTGAGAATGCCCAACTTAATGGCAGTGCATTTCCCCAACAAAGATGCACTGGTACCCTCTACTACAACAACCTCAGTTATCAACTTTATACCATTATAGGATACCTCGGCCTGAAATTTACCCTTTAGTACCAATGGAGTGTCAACTCCGTATGGATACAGTTTCTTGCTACATGGTACTACCCTAACATTTAGCTTCTGGCATATCTCTTCACTCACAATATTACAAGATGCTCCAGAATCAACAATAAATTCTACACAAGTACCATTCACTCAAATTTAATGTAGTTAAGTCATTTGATTTGAAACTATCCAATTTAAAGATACAATCGCTTGAATCATCTGAGAGAAAATCTTTGTATTCCTCTTGAACACGGTTTGCTTGATCACTAGGCCTATGGTGGCTAGTTGATGTTCGACCCGAACCTCTCCAATGTCCACTCCGGCCACGGCTCGCACCTCGCGGATTCCATTCCGATTGGTATCTTCGGTCTGCTCGGTCTTGGCCTTTTCCTTGGTCCTGACTCTTGCACACTGCTGCAAAATGTCCTTTCTTATGACATTTATAACACTCTTTGTCTTTGGTCATGGTACATTGTTGTTGAAAATTTCCTTTCTTACCACACCTCCAGCAGAGTCCTGGCGATCTTGTCCTTTCACTGTTTTGTCTACCTACATTCCCTCTTCCTCTGCTGGTAGGCCTACTTCGCGTAGAGACTGACCGAACACGGTTAACCGAGTGAACTCCGGGTACTGTACTAGCATTGTGTTCCATTTGTTTCGCCTGTGTATCAGCTGCTTCATGTAACCTAGAAATGTCTAAAATCTTGTCCAAAGTTAGGTCTTTTTCACGCAAAAGTCTGATTCTTAGTCTCTGTGATTTACACTTTTCAACTACCTGGTCTCTTAATACTTACTTCTTGATGCCTTCTGGGAATTCACAGGACACACTCAGCTGCTTTAGCCTAGTCACATAACTGTCCATAGATTCTTGGGAAAGTTGAGCTGCCTGATGGAACATATGTCTTACAGTCTTTCATAAGGTACATTTTTATATTTGAGAAAATAACTGTCCAAGGCGTTGAAGGCGGTCATTGCATTATCCAAAGTTTCACCCTCTACCTCCAATGTGTCAAATATGTCCATAACCTCCGAACCCGCCATATGCAACAACAGAGCCCTCTTTTGCTTGTCGTCCTTAATTCCACTGGCAACTGTATAGAGAACAAACTACTTCTTCCATTTCTCCCACCTCTGTCCTTGGTTTGTGGTGTCCTCCAGCGAAAATTTCTCTAGGGGCGGGATGTTGAGTGAAACCGCCATGATTACATTGTGTTAGGCTACCTCTGGGCCTGGCGTCGATGTTGTCACCTTAGTTCCTAGTATCACAGTTTCCTCTGCTACTCCACAACTATTTCTTCTTGTGCACTATACATACGCCATCCTCGTCGCCATTTGTTAAGTCCTCAGGCCTCCAGATAATAATGTAAAGGACGTCATTAAAGAAAGCGTGCTCTGGACACAAGTTTATTTGAATTCCTCCGTCGCGCTCCTCCTTACACAACACCGTTACAACGGCTCCTCCTTACAGACATGTTCTTATACACTACACAACCTAATGAGGCCTACTAGATGGGAGCACTTGGCGATGAGTTCCGTCAATAGCACAAACCTGCGATCCAGCGTCAACCCCGCCACCTGTAGAACACATGATGATAAAGTTGCAGAGCAGTATGGCTCCGTGTCGGACCCCTCAGCTAAGTGAGAAAATCCAACGTCACTAGCCCACGAAGCATACTTGTTGCACACCCTGAAGGGACCGAGTAACAGGCTCCAGTTCACCCTAAAAGAAGCCTCATGACTAAACAGTGAACTAATAGTGGGCTAGGATAATAAGTCAAAACACGAGGGGCGACTTGCCTTATCACAACAAGAACACCACCTAACACGAATGCTTAGACCCAGAAAAAACAATCTCCGTATTTAACACTTCAGCCTACACCTAGTCGATAATCTAACCTGACTTCAGCACTATCATGGACAAATGAGTAAAGAATCACTAGTGTTAAGGAAAGGTGACGAACGAGATTTAGGCAGGAGTGCCGGGGACACACGTCCACACTACGCGGGCCCGAGGAGAATAAGAATGAACAGACGCTATGAGCAAGATGGCGTGCCGTACCCAAAAGAGCAGACGCCCGGGAAGCGCAATGCTAGGTCAAGTTTAATTTTTATTTTTATTTTATTTATTTTACTAGTTTTTCTAGTAGTGGTACCCACATCATAAGGACGAGTCTGTGAGTGGTTTTAAGAGCGTTTCGCTCACGATGTGTGGCAATCGTACTGAGTTCTCCCCGGGCGGGAAGTTTGAACAGCAAGCTAGAGTTCAAAGATTGGCCATTACCTACGTAAGGCACATCGTCAATGATGAAGGGGCCACTAATAAATAATAATGGGGCTAAGCATGAGGGAGAAGGGTGTCTAGAAAAAAACATCCCCTTAAGGGGGAATGGTATATTTTTTGGGTCAATTATTTCATATATTTATTATTTTTTTAGTTTCCTCCTTAGACTTCTATCAAACTTAAAAAAACATCCAATAGATCCCCCTTCTGCATTAATTTGTACATTTTTCGGCTGAAAACGTCTCAGCCGAAGGCCGGTTCTTCTAAAATACAGGCTCACTATCATTCGCCAGGAAAAAAATATCGACACCTAAATAGCACGAAAGGTCTTAATATTGACAAATAAATGGGGCGACAGGTCTTAAAATCGATAAGCTAATGGGGCAAGCATCTTAAAATCTGAAAACTAATGGGGCTAAACATGAGGAAGAAGGGGGTATAAAAACCGACCCATCTCCCCTTAAGCTATTCAAAGATTTCTGTCACCCATACCAATCTAACTTCCATTCCATTGATGATATACTAGTGCACAAATAGTCTCAAAATGTTGCAAAAGTCTCAGAATGTTGCAAAACAGTATACAAAGTTGCAAATAGTATAAATTTTTTGCCCCAAAATAGTGTCAAAATTTTAAAATATAGTCTTGAAAAGTTGCAAATGGACTCAAAATGTTGCTATATAGTCTTAAAATGTTGCAAATGGTCTCAAAATGGTGCTAAATAGAGTCAAAATGTTGCAAAATAGTCTTATAAGTTACAAATGGTCTCAAAATGTTGCAACAATGTCAAAATGTTGTACAATTGTGTCAAAATGTTGTACAATTGTGTCAAAATGTTGCAAAAGTGTCAAAATGTTGTAAAATAGTGTCAACAATGTTGCTAAATAGTGTCTAAATGTTGCAAAAGTGTCAAAATGTTTCAAAATAGTGTCAATATATGTTGCTAACTAATGTCAAAATGTTGCTGCATAATCTTACAAAGCTGCAAATGGTCTCAAAATGTCGCTAGTGTCAAAATATTGAAAATAGTGTCAAAATATTACCAGTTTCAAAATATTGTAAACATTTCAAACTGTTGCATAATAGTCTCAATATGTTGCAAAATAGCCTCAAAATCAGAAAAAGCCTCTAAATTAAGCGAGCCTAAATCCACCCTACCTGTATATATTTCAAGGCTAGGTGGATTTTTTAGTTTTTTGTTCTGGACCCTCTTTTCCCTTGTGTTTAGCCCCATTAGTTTTGCGATTGTAAGACGTTTGCCCCATTAGTCTGGTGATACTAAGATGTTTAGCCCTATTTCCTTGCCAATTTTAAGACTTTTGTGCCATTTAGTGAAGTTTTTCTGCTGGCGAGCGACAAGGAACCTGTAATTTAGGTCAGATTCTATTACTAGTAGCCTACCAGACCAGAAATGGGTGTAGTTTGTTGATGGATGCGTGGACACCTAAAATAAAAATCTAATTAAGTCATAGGGTAGGCCTACCTGTAAAGTGCGGGCTAGTAAAGTAAAATAGCACCAAGATTTGTTTTTGTGACTATATATGTAAGTACAAGTATGTGTTTATTGTTTATGTGTAACCATAAAAGAGTATACGATGCCTATTAAATAATATTGTTAGCCATTTAATATCAGTTTTCTTTGTCAGACGATTCATAGAAAATTGTTTTTATGGGTAACTATTTATTTATGCCGAGATTTTACTCTGCATTTTTATTTATTTAGCGTATTAAATTCCCTTTATAGATAATTGTATTATTGCTAATGCCTTAATATAATTAGGTGGATACTGATTTTTCATCCAAAAAGCAGTGAGATAACGTCAGACAAAAACATAAGCTTCTCTACATTTTGAACGGAGGGAATATAATTAGATGCAGTAGGTCTTGTTCAAAACCTCAATTCGCATCTAACCTTAAAGAAGAGTAACATCGAAATTGATTTTCTCCTTGCACTATAGCGTTCAAGTGACTTTATCTGTATTATAACTTATTTGTTAGATCATTGTAGTGTTTCCGTGATAAACTATTACTTCAAAATGATCCACGAGGTTAAAATTGTGTCAAACGCTCATATTGAGGCCAACACCGAGCAGATTAAGAAGCTCGGGGAAGGAACCAACGGTGTTGTGTATTTGGTGATTTATAAGAATGATCTAGCCTGTTTGAAATTGGGTAAGAGAGGCCTTCCCCAATTGGGTACGTTTATGGAGGAAGCTCGCATGTTAGAAAAAGCTGATGGTGCTGGTGGGGTTCCCAAATTGTTATTGGTAGCCAATGACGCCCCAATGCTTGTGACCTCTTACTGTCCCTATCCTGACCTGTATGATGTGATGGAGAACCCGGTCTCTCAGCAACATTGTGTACAGATCTATAGGGCTGTAGCCAAAGCACTGGATGACCTGCACCGTGCTGGTGTAAGTCATAATGACTTTAAGGACGATAATGTTCTGATAGATGTTAATGGGCCTCATGCCTATCTCATTGACTTGGGCAGAAGTTGTCATATCGGCGAGGCACCAGAAACCTTTAAAAATAAGGATGCTGACCGGCACAAGCTGTTTCCTTTCTACGACTTTCATCTTTGGTGTGGAAACATTGCTCTGCCTCACTCCGATGTTTACTCGCTTGGCTTTTCTATGAAGGAAACATTGGAGTACATTGATTCAACTGGACTGTTCATTCTTGATGAGAATATTTCATGTTTATTTGATAGCATGATTAATACAGATGTTGAGGCTCGACCATCTCTGCAGCAGGTCATGGCTTCCCTTGATAACTATCTTGAGGCCAATTAAAAATATAAAATACCCTTGTCTTTGCTCTGTCTAGGATACATCAAAGTGGAAGCATGTCACACCAATTTATTTCCGTCCCCCACACGAAAGCAGCGACAATTATATATAGGATTTACTCTTGTTATTTTAGTTATAAATATGTATAGACACGGACAGCTAATACACAGACTTTAACTATGTTTTGATAGTATAAGACTGTGTATATTTTGCTGGCCACTATATACTCATATATAGCTAAAATAACATGAATAAAAGTATGTCTGTCCCAGGTGGACGTGTGGACAACTGTACCTTTGACTATACTGTGTACACATTAACTAGGCAGCCTATTGTAAAGT
Source organism: Paralithodes platypus (assembly GCA_032716605.1). NCBI lineage: Eukaryota > Metazoa > Arthropoda > Malacostraca > Decapoda > Lithodidae > Paralithodes > Paralithodes platypus. The sequence goes on along the minus strand of CM064541.1, from coordinate 33,170,345 downwards.
CAGTGAAAATAGGTTAGCCTAAACTGAACAAGATGCGAAAATACACGACTAACAGACTGCTGTTGACCAGTTTCTACAATCCAGGTAGTAAATGACTTCCAGTGTGATTGGTACTGTCGTCGGGTTGATGGAGCATACTGATTAATCAACTTGTGAGTCACGGTTTCCCCAAACTGGCCTAGCCACTTGGCCTTCTGAATATCCACAAGGCAAAAGTCAGCAAGGTCTTGAGGTTTCCAATTGCCTCTAAGTGGAAGTACGAGATCGGGAGCGACACCGGGTTCTCGCACCACATCTTCAATTGGTTGTACCACACTTGAGCCGGCCACAAGGGCGCGATCATCGAGACCATGCCCCGATAATCCCATAGTTTGTGAACTACTTTGCACATTAAGGATGCGTCTGGAGGTGGAAACAGATAAATGGAGCTCCATTTGTTCCACTCTACCAGAAATACGTCCGGACCCCCCGCCGGAGTGAGACTACGGCATGTGAGGTACTGAGGCAGCCTGTGGCTTGCCTCTGACGCGAACAAGTCCACTTGTGGATGGTAGGGCTCTTCAATCAACTTTTGAAAGATGTTTTGTCTGAGAGCCCAAACTACTTGAGTGCTCTGTCTCCGGGACAGAGCATCCGCCCATACATTCGCCACGCCGGGCAGATATGTTTTGTGAAGATAAATCCCGAGCCTCGCGGCTAGTCGAAACAATCTTTTCCGACAACCCTTGTAACACTCGTGATCTCACTGACCCTTGGTTTTGAATGCATGTCACTGCAGTCAAATTGTCCATTCTGAAGGCTAGGGACTTTCCCGCCTGGCTCATGCCGTGCTCCTGTAAAAAGAATAGTGGGACTAGCAACTCCTTGGCATTGATATGAAGATGATTTGATGTTGACCATCGACCCTGACCCTGATGGCCTAAGTTTGATTGGTAACCCCATCCCAGGGTTCCTGACGCGTCTGTATCTTCCCAAACCGTCGGAGGTGGAGTCAAGGAGGAGTGAATTACTTCTGGCTTCGCCCAAGCCGCCAGGAGGTTGTGGATTAAAGTTGGAATTGTCCTCAGTGTTTCCGCCGGTGAAAGTGGAAAACACCTGTTTCCTTCCAAGATAATTCTTTTGACCTTCAGACGACCTAACGGTACCGTCAGCTGTATCCAATTGAGTGAGCCTACCAGAGATTCCCAGATCTTCCTCGTTGTCGTCCGAGAATACAGAAATCGGAAGAGTTTCCTGCGAAATCTCTGACAGTTGTCCACACTCTGACTCAGAGTTAGTAACTCGGTATCCCAGATAAGGCCAACCCACTGGATTTGCTTGGTGGGAATGAGAGATGACTTTGCTAAGTTTACCCTGAACCCTAAGGTCTCTACTGTACATGGTCTAATACCTGTTGAACATGATGAAGGCACATTATCTTGGATTGGGCTACCACTAGCCAATCGTCTAGGTACCATAACATCATGATTCCCTGTTTGAGCAATGGTAGCAACGCCTGTCGAACTAATTTTGTGAAAACTCAGGGTGCTAGATTTAATCCAAAGGGCACTCTTTGAAAGACAAACGTTTGATCCCCGTTGCGTAAGGCTAGAAACCTCTGAAAACGTTTGTTGATTGGGACATGCCAATAGGCGTCTTTCAGATCTATTGAGCACATCCAGCCCTGCGGCGGGAGTGACAACCTGATCTGATTCACTGTCAGCATCCTGAATGACTGATTGTGAATGTGGGTGTTGAGATATGAGAGGTGGATCACCGGCCTCATCTGAACACTGTCCCTCTTTGGCACCAAAAACAACCGGGATATGAACACTGCCATTGACGTAGGACTGGGGATTATGATCTGCTTTTGTGCCATCTCTTTGATAATGGATCCCACCTCCAATGAAACATGATTGAATTCTGTGGGGAAACGTAAACGGGGTCGCCGGGACCACCACCACGAGAGACCTTTGCGGACCACTGTCCTTGCCCATGTTCGCCGGAGCCATGCCCGGAAATAATCTCGGAAGTTGCCAGTCACGTGACTGGTAGTAGACGACCCTACAGTACAATAGTACAGTACAGTACAGACCAATTTTTCCTTAGCAAGGTTTGATGATTGATTTTAGATGATTAAGAGGTGCTGAACAAAATAAGCCGGGGTCCACCTTTGAAAAGTTTGGGTTAACTCGGCCAGAAGGCGAAATCCAAGATGGCCGCCGCGAAACTTGAAAGTGCTATAACTCAGGTCCTATGTGGGCTACACATGGGATCTTGGTGTCTAAAAGTAGGTTTTTGGACCCAAGGGATCTAATCTAGTGGTTACATTTTACAATTTCAAAAAATTAAGGTCTTTAACAAAATACCCAAGATGGCCGCCATTAAAATATGATAATTGCATATCTTTGGTTATACAGTAGCTATATGTCTGCTCTTCGTGTCTAAAAGTAGGTTTTTTATGTCAAGGAATCTAAATGTGAGGTTAGAAATGTGATTTATTGATGATGAGCATCCTCATCTTGCAAGATATTAAATGTTGATGATATGATGGATGAACATTGCGCACAAACCATCGACAATATTTAAGCATTTGCAATTTCATGTTCGTAGTTCATCATGAAAATTGGCATTATAATTGTAATTACAGGTCACAAAGCTAAGTGTTATGAGAATTTTACAATTATATATTATCACTGCAAATTATTAACATACATATACCATTAACTATGATTGATACAATACCCAATGTTCTGTATTTCACCATAGTGAGTTATACTTTTTTTTCTTGCAGGTGGGTACTAACCCCTAACATGGAGAAATCAAGCAGGGGACGGAAGCGCCGCCGAGGGGGTGAACCTAGTCAAGGACGTTGCATACTGTGTCATGATGAGTGCTACGAAGACCGGAGTAACATGAGCTCGGAAGCGTGGGAAAGAATACAAGATTATGCTAAGAAATGGAATGGACTTGAACAGTATGGAACAGTTTACAATAAAATTGTATGGGACAATGGACCCGATGGCATATACCTCCATACATTGTGTAAGGTAAAGCTGTTTGATACCCATAGACTTGAATTAGCCATGAAAAGAGAGAAGAAACGGAAAGAAGAACAAGATGTACCTGTATTGTCTAGTCAAGATCTGATCTTTGCTTCTGCTTCCCATTCCAGTTGTGACGCCTCCCGGCGTTGACAGAATGGTTGCGTGGGGCATTGCAGCTCGCTAGCGCTCGCCAGGATGGGGGGATGGGCTACAGTTGTCCTAGAATGATCTGCTTTATTTTATTAGTGTCGTGTTGCCACAGACAGTCTAGAAATGATCTTTGTTTTGGTCTGTGACCGCGCCTTATATTTTATATTCGCTATAATATAAATGTTGCTTGTGTGGGAGGCGAGCGAGAGAGGGTGAGGGGGTACACCTGGCAGCGGGGTGAGCTATGACGCAGCTCGCTTGGGCGCTGACGGCATTGGCGGCCGGGTGGTCAACTAGTCCCTTCCCATCGCGGCCGCGTGTTCTTTACCAGCTCAGAGCTTGCCTGACACGCGTATCGCCTACATCCTTTGCAATTCTGTCCCCCATACTCGCCACTTTGCATACTATTCCTCTCTCTCGACTTCTCCTTTCTCATTCTCTAATCTTTATTAAACTCAACATCCCTTCTGGTTTCAGCATAGACGTTCACCGTCGACCAGTCGTATTGTACGCGAAGCTCTCAGAGATTTCCATGTATTAGGCTTTATTGAGGTTTGGAGAGACGGACTTTTCCGTATGTGTCCTCTCTCGGGAAGGTTGTAGACCGGTATATGTCTCCCTGGCAAGGTGTTGAGTGATTCTGCTTGGTTATCTAAAGCTAGACTAGGGGTAAGGTTACTGTGTCGTTGTCTCTGATGTGTGCAGTGTTAGCTAAGCCCTGCACGATATCGACAGGTACTGTGGGAGCCTAGGTTGTCTTCGGGTGGGTTTACTTTGCGAGCACAGCGCTGTGGTGTGAGAGGGCCATAGCCTATCCCTCACAACATAGTGCTGCCTCTTTGTGTTGACTTCTGAGGGATCGCCAGGATAGAACTAGGTACTAGAGACCTAGATTTATCAAGAGAGCATCCCCGTCATATAACGTAATCTTCATTATACCACCTTCGGACAACGTTAGGCTACGAGCCGCATGCTCGCCCATTGTTGCCCTGCCTTGATACCCCAGCTAGACTTTATTAACTGAGCAGATACTGGTTAGAGATAAGCCCCCATTATTATATGTATGCCACATTATTATTCACTGCACTTTTGAGCCGAGGTTGTTGTTGAGTTGCACAACCCTAGTAGGCTGTTGCGTTGTGTCACGAAGCATTTCTTTAGTTGTCGAGCATTACTACCTTTGCGCAGTCTTTATTATTCGCCTGCCTATTATTACTATATGTCCTAGTATTTATTGTGACCCGTATTCTGCATTATAATTGTTCAAGATTCTTTACGAACATCTTCCCAGCATCAGACTTATTTCAGAAGTTTCCAGTTGATGTTGCAGGACTAGCATTGCACTTTCTTTAATACAGGAGTGCCAGTTATTTGAGTGTCTACCGTAACGTTAATTAATCACGTTAACTATCTTTTCTTTGTGTAACATAATCGAGTAATCTTTTACTGTTTGAGAATAGGCTGTGTCATTGAGCGTCAGCCTAGTGTGTGTGCACCAGTTACCGAGTCATAGGATACCTCGTTGTCCAGGCACGACTCAGGGCGGTAATGGTGTTTTGTTTTCCAGTGTTTAAGGCAGGGGTTGGATCTAGTGTTACCGTTGTTGCTTTTTGCCATTATCTAGTCCAATGTTGAAGAGCCCTGTGTCTTTGAGAACCTGGATCGTAACAATAGATTGATAGATAGATAGACAGATAGATAGATAGGTAGACAGATAGATAGATAGATAGATAAATAGATAGATAGATAGATAGATATATAGATAGATAGAACTTTACTATTGCTATAGTATCGTATCCCCTATCTTACAGAGTACACCACCAAGATAGATAGATAGATAGACAGATAGATAGATAGGTAGACAGCTAGATAAATAGATAGATATATAGATAGATAGAACTTTACTATTGCTATAGTATCGTATCCCCTATCTTACAGAGTACACCACCAAGATAGATAGATAGATAGACAGATAGATAGATAGGTAGACAGACAGATAGATAGATAGACAGATAGATAAATAGATAGATAGATAGAACTACTATTACTATAGTATCGTATCCCCTATCTTCCAGAGTAACCTACACCACCAAGAGAGTGCGGGAGTTCGCTGTTGCTCGCTAGGAAAATATCGACATCTACTGTAAATGGCACAAAAAGTCTTAAAATTGACAAAAATGGGGCGAAAGGTTTTAAAATCGCCAAACTAAGGGAACGAATGTCTTAAAATGTTAAAACTAATGGGGTTAAACATGAGGGAGAAGGGAGTCCAGAAAAAGCAACCATCTCCCCTTAAGGGAGCCCACCTCGCTTTTTTCTCCTTTTCTCCCTCTTTCTTTGGCTTGTATCCATTCGACCCCATTCAGCCTACTGTTTTAAGACGTTTACCCCCATCCAGGTGTCAATATGTTCTAGCATATATATATTTTTGTTTTGACAGCAAGCTAAATTTGTAAATGTTTTGATAGAAAAATGTCTCCGGCGAAGCCACATTTCTCCATTAATTGATATTGGTTCAGGAGTAATTTATCGAGAGGCCTTCCCTAGTGGTTAAGGCCCCATTAATTGTTCTTTCCATTCACATATGCATAGCCTACGTGAGTTGCAGTTGGGATGTGTGTACATGCTTAGATTGATATGCAGGATTCCAAGTTGCATAATAAATCGTAGGCAGTGTCCACCATTCTTTAACTGCCTTCGTGGTGTAATGCATAAGGTGTTGATATTCGGTGTGAGCGTCCTGGGTTCAAATCCACGGACTGCCACATGTGTTTGTAATATTTCATTAATCGATTTTAGGAGTAGAGTTGGTTGTTGGATAGAACATAATAATTCAATGCAGGCTCGCTATCGCTTGCCAGGAAGAAATCGACACCTGGATGGGGATAAACGTCTTAAAACAGTTGGCTGAATGGGGCCGAATGGATACAAGCCAGAGAAAGAGAGAAAGGGAGAGAAAGAGAAAAAAAAAAACAGGTGACCCCCCTTAACGATTATTTAACTCTGCCACTATACCCTGTTCAAAATAGGAGAGCCAGAAATCCTGACCGCCAACCTCAATAACTCAAAAAGGGCTGGAACAAATGGGCTGTAAATTTCCACATCTACTCCCTGACTGACCCTTCCCAAATGGTAGAAATAATAGCTCGATTACTCTAGTCGTTTGTGAGTTATAGAGGTTAATGTTCAAGAGTTTTGGCCTACTTACTTGGAACAGGGTATAGTGTTGTCAGTTTAGCTACTTTCCCGCTAGATCTAGAGGTATTTACTTCGATCTAGCGGCAACTTTTACACCTAGCAACATGAATTTTAGCGATATTCTAGCCATTTTAGAGTGATAGTCTAGAGATAGTGGCATTATTATAGCGAGTTTGGGCTTGTATTTACTATCTAGCGATATTCTGGAGATTTGAGCCAGCCATTTTAGAGTGATAGTCTAGAAATAGTGACATTATTCTAGCGATTTTCTGCTATTTATTTACTACCTAGCGGACTTGAATTGGTAACCCTGTACAGTCGGCCTAATAAGTCATGTCTCGTCACCAAGTATATTTTGATCAATAATTGGTATCAGCAATATCTAAACATGATTTATTCATTTCAAGTGAGATATACAAACATGTTCCTACACTGACCTACCCTATTCAACATCTGACAGACATTAAGGGGACAGTGGCTGTTTGTTTGGTTTATTAATTCATTTATTCATATATTTTTTTAGTTTACTCCCTAGACCTCCATCAAGCTTAGAAAAGAAAAGAAAAACCTAGACCCCCCTTCAAGATGGATTTGTACATTTTTCGGTAGGAAAATGTCCCGGCCAAAGGCCAATTCTTCCTAAAATTACAGGCTCGCTATCGCTCGCCACAAAAAAATTGACACCTAAATAGCACGAAGGGTCCTAATATTGACAAATAAATGGGGTGAAAGGTCGTAAAATCCCCAAACTAATGGAACCAACATCATAAAATCTCAAAACTAGTGGGGCTAAACATTAGGGAGAAGGCGGTCCAGAAAAACGGTCAGAATCACGACACGTTTTAATTTACAGTTTATTCTGACTAGGCTAGTAGACGATTTTATTAAAATTAGGAAGGGTATATGGAAGAGAACACAGTCTTTACTATTTTAATTCCCGTAGAGCCTTCATAAGCTTTATCGAATTGTCTAATGATAGCCAGAACAAACAGTCTAAACGCGTCATGATCCTCAAGAGGTTAACGATTTGAAGACAAGTTTGTTTAACTGTAAACCTTATTAGTAACAAGCTCCAACACTCTAGGGAACGAGGTAGCTCAAGGAGTGTGTTTATTTGTGTGCTAATGTGAGTGCAAGTACGGTATATGCTTATTGTGTCTACATTTAGTGGTTGTTATAAAATACAAATGTTACCCATTTAATATTAGTTTTCTTTGTTAGGCGCTACATAGAAAACGATTAATTATGAGTAACTACTTATTTATGCCGAAAAAATATTATGTTATTTATTTATTTATCATATATAATACCCTTTATAGATCATTTTTTTATTGATATTGCCTTAGTATAATTAATTGGATATTGATGTTTCATCCAAAAAGCAGTGAGATAACGTCAGACAAAAACATAAGCTTCTCTACATTTTGAACGGAGGGAATATAATTAGATGCAGTAGGTCTTGTTCAAAACCTCAATTCGCATCTAACCTTAAAGAAGAGTAACATCGCAATTGATTTTCTCCCTGCACTATAGCGTTCAAGTGACTTTATCTGTATTATAACTTATTTGTTATATCATTGTAGTGTTTCCGTGATAAACTATTACTTCAAAATGATCCACGAGGTTAAAATTGTGTCAAACGCTCATATTGAGGCCAACACCGAGCAGATTAAGAAGCTCGGGGAAGGAACCAACGGTGTTGTGTATTTGGTGATTTATAAGAATGATCTAGCCTGTTTGAAATTGGGTAAGAGAGGCCTTCGCCAATTGGGTACGTTTATGGAAGAAGCTCGCATGTTAGAAAAAGCTGATGGTGCTGGTGGGGTTCCCAAATTGTTATTGGTAGCCAATGACGCCCCAATGCTTGTGACCTCTTACTGTCCCTATCCTGACCTGTATGATGTGATGGAGAACCCGGTCTCTCAGCAATATTGTGTACAGATCTATAGGGCTGTAGCCAAAGCACTGGATGACCTGCACCGTGCTGGTGTAAGTCATAATGACTTTAAGGACGATAATGTTCTGATAGATGTTAATGGGCCTCATGCCTATCTCATTGACTTGGGCAGAAGTTGTCATATCGGCGAGGCACCAGAAACCTTTAAAAATAAGGATGCTGACCGGCACAAGCTGTTTCCTTTCTACGACTTTCATCTTTGGTGTGGAAACATTGCTCTGCCTCACTCCGACGTTTACTCGCTTGGCTTTTCTATGAAGGAAACATTGGAGGACATTGAATCAACTGGACTGTTCATTCTTGATGAGAATATTTCATGTTTATTTGATAGCATGATTAATACAGATGTTGAGGCTCGGCCATCTCTGCAGCATGTCATTGCTTCCCTCGATAAATATCTTGGGGCCAATTAACCATATAGAATAGTCTACCCTTGTCTTTGCTCTGTTTAATTTTACTTGGCAACTGAATACACCTGCTAATTTCTGGCCAACTAATTGCAATATAACCAGTCCATTGTCTATACTCTGTCTATATTAACTTGGCAGAGTATTACACCAATGTATTTGTGAATCTCTCCCACATGTGCAACAGCTGCAATTATATATTTATCTTGTTGTTTAAGTTATAAATGTGTATAGGTACGGAAAGCCAACACATAGACTATAACTATGCTTGTGATAGTTTAGTCTGTATGTTTTGCTTGCCACTACATATTCACAAATAGCTAAAATAACATGAATATATGTATCTCTGCACTGGCGTAAATAGAGTTGTAAATATGGGGGGAGGGGAACTTAGGAGGCCACAACTAGTTAGGCTCCAAAAAGACCCGTTAAGTACTAGATAGGGTTAAAGGTACCCTATTGTTAATTAAAGCATACCCCTAATTTGGCTATCGAAAATCCCAACAACATCATATTTCCTTGAGGATCCAAGACGCATTTTTACAATATATTTTGGTTGTTATTAGACAATTTTATGCAATTTAGGAAAGATCTCTAGGAATCAAAGGGGTTGTTGTTGTTGTTGTTCCCTAAGCTGCCTGGCCGAACAGCCCCGAGTCCCTGAGGAAGGCCATGGCCACGATCGGGCTTTCCCACAGAGCTCTCATTGAGTGTAGATTGTGTTGTTGGCGTAAGTGGTTGTGTGAAATGCAGTCTTCTATGATGTGTTTAATGGTATGGGTTGCTGTGTTACATCCCGGGCAGGTGTCGACAACGGAGTCATCCAGTCTCTTCTGATAGCTCAGGAGAGCTGGATGGTGTCCGCATCTCAGCCTGGCCAGGTGGACTCTGTCCTCGCGAGGAAGGGAGGATTCGGAAGGATGGATTTCGGGAGGTCGTGCTTGCAGCTGCGTGTTGTCTGTGAGTGAGTGGATGGATCGGCGAGAAATATGAGTATGGATGTGCTTCTGGAAGTTTGTTCGGGGTGGGCAAGGAGGGAGAAAGGACAGTAATTGTGTGTGATACCGTGTGCTGGGTGTTGCCATGTAGTTTAGTGGGTGGTCCTGGTTCGGTGAGGCTGTTGCCAGGAATTGAGTGCCTCTCATGTCCAGATGGTCTTTGACTTTGAGGATTTTGGTTTCTTGATGTAGGTGATCTGTGGGTGCAGTAGCTGTGCAGCCTGTAATGATCTTTAGGGCTTTGTTTTGAATAGTCTGTAAGGTCTTATGATGTGTTTCACCTAGGTTAGAAGCCCAGGCTGGGCTTGCGTATTCCATTACTGATCTTATGTATTGTTTATATACTGTGGTGGTGGTTTCTTTGTTGTGTCCAAATTTTGTGTGAGCAAGTGACCTGAGGGTTAAGTCTGGGTGTCAGTTTCTTTTTAATGTTTGTGGTGTGCTGTTTGAACGTCATATGAGTATCATATGTTACTCCTAGGATTTTGGGTGTGTGTGTATGTGTTAGGGGAGTGTTGTTTATGGTGAGTTGAGGGATGTATTCGTGTTCTCCTGTCCAGCTTGTGAGCAGGGTTGCGGTGGATTTGGCAGGGGCTAGATTAAGTCTGGTTGTAGTGCACCAGGCATGTAGTGTGTTGAGATAGGGTTGAAGGAGATCTGTTGCTCTTATTGGGTAATGGTGTGTGCATGTGAGTGTTATGTCATCTGCATAGGAGGCTAAGTTTATTTGGGGCGTATTGGGTGTAGTTATATCGTGCATGTACAGATTGAAGAGTGCGGGCGATAGGACGGATCCTTGTGGGACTCCGTTTGGAAAGTTTCTGATTCTAGATGACTGACCGGCAAATGATACGTGTGCACATCTGCCTGCTAGGAAGTTGGCCAGCCACCTTTTTGTGTTGTTGTGCATGTTTGTGTTGTAGATTTTGTTTGTTAGGTTGTGGCGGGGGATGGCATCGAAGGCTTTGCTAATGTCGAGTGTGGCTAATAGTGATCTGTGTGGTGGTCTAGCTGAGTTGATGCTGTCAAAAGCTCTTTGTGTAAGGTCTGTGAGAAGAGTGTTTGTGGAGTGCAGTGGCCTGAAGCCATGTTGTGTTGGAGCTAGGGTTAGGTCGGGAATCAAAGGGGTTGATACTATCTCAATTAACTCCTTAGCTCCCACAAGTTCACCCTAAGCTGAATAAAATTGACTAATGATAGCCTGAATGAATGATCAAAATGCGTCATGATCCGCAAAGGGTGAATATATTGATGACAAAGATAATGACCAAATTCGTTGTTGATGAACCGTAAGAACCTGTACAAAACCCATGACTTCCAAACACTCCAACTGTGTATGCTTAAGGCGGGTGACCTGTTTTTGTTCTGTCCTTTTCTATCTTTCTCTGGCTTGTATCCATTTGGCCCCATTCAGCCTACTGTTTTAAGACGTTTATCCCCATCCAGGTGTCAATTTTTTACTGGTGAGCGGTAGCGAGCCAGCATATTTTTTATTTTTGTTTGACAGCAGGCTAAATTTGTACATTTTTCGATAGAAAAATTTCTCCGGCGAAGCCGGATTTCTTCATATAATGCTGGCTCGCTATCGCTCGCCAGGAAGAAATCGACACCTACTGTAGATGGGGATAAACGTCTTAAAATAGTTGGCTGAAGGGGGCCGAATGGATACAAGCCAGAGAAAGAGAGAAAAGGACAGAAATAACAAAAAGCAGGTCACCCCCCTTAAGGAGAGACAGTTCACTTTTTAGGCGATTTTTGCATGTATTCATTATTTTTAGGCGATTTTTGCATGTATTCATTATTTTTCTAGTTTCCTCCCTAGACCTCCTTCAAATTTAAAAAACACATCCATTAGATCCCCCTTCTATATTAATTTGTACATTTTTCGGCAGAAAAATGTCCCGGCCGAAGGCCGGTTCTTCCAACATTACAGGCTCACTATCGTTCGCCAGGGGAAAAATCGACACCTAAATAGCACGAAAGGTCTAAATATTGACGAAGAAATGGAGCGAAAGGTCTTAAAATCGACTAACTAATGGGGCAAACATCTTAACATCTGAAAACTAATGGGGCTAAACGTGAGGGAGAAAGTGGTCCAGAAAACCGGCCCAATCCCCCCAGAAATCGTGACCCCTAACCTCTACGTAACTCAAACAGGGCTAGAGCAAATGGGCTGTAATATGCCACGCCTATTTCCTGGCTGACCCTTCCTAAATGGTGGAAATATTACCCCTTGATGATTATGACGCGTTTTGACACTTTATTCCGGCTATAATTAGACTATTTTATTCAGCTTAGGAAGACATTTTGGGAGCAAGAGAGTTAAGGGGACATGAGCCGGTTTTCTGGCCCACTTTCTCCCTCATGTTTAGCCCCATTAGTTTTCAGATGCTAAGATGTTTCCCCCATTAGTTAGTCGATTTTAAGACCTTTCACCCCATTTCTTCGTCAATATTTACACCTTTCGTGCTATTTAGGTGTCGATTTTTCCCCTGGCGAACGATAGTGAGCCTGTAATGCTGGAAGAAGCGGCCTTCGGCCGGGACAGTTTTCTACCGAAAAATGTACAAATTAATCTAGAAGGGTGATCTAATGGATGTTTTATTTTAATTTGATGGAGGTCTAGGGAGGAAACTAGACAAATAATGAATACATGCAAAAATCCCCCAAAACATGACTTAAAGCGCGACTGTACAGTAACTCCCGAAACAATATATAAACACGCCCTCCCCAGCCAGCCAGTCAGTGCAGCGCCAGCCACCATGGACGTCGGACCGCTCAACAACGTCATCCTCCTGGCAGACTGTTACAAGGTCAATATTTACCAGACACTGTAATAATTCCTTGTGTATATTAGATCACGTACCTTTTAAGGGGCTCGTTTTTCTGGTACCTCTTCTTCCTCATGTTTAGCCCCATTAGTTTTCAGATTTTAAGACGTTCAAGCCATTAGTTTGGCGATTATAAGACCTTTCGCCTCCTTTCTTTGTCAATATTTAAACTTTACGTGTCATTTAGGTGTCGATTTTTTCCTGGCGAGCGACAGCAAGCCGGTAATTTAAGAGGAATCGGCCATTGGCCGGGAAATTTTTCTGTCGAAAAATGTAAACATTTATCTTAAAGGAGGGGCTTGGATTTTTTTTTTTTTTTTTTTTTTTAAAGCTTGAGGTAGGTCTAGGGAGGAACCTAGAACTAATACGTAGATACATACATTAGCAAATAAATACGCCCGTCCCCCCTTAACCCTTTGAGGATCATGACGCGTTTTGACAGTTTATTCTGGCTATCATTAGACGATTTTATTAAGTTTAGGAAGGACATTTTGGGGATTTCCAGGGATGATTGAGACAGTTATTACCCCTTTGACATGATAAGGAGTTGCTGGAACTCCTGTTTCATTTGCCTGGCTTCCCCCACTGTTTCTATAATGTGTGCCTCACTTACACAGAGAGTGTGACGCATGTCCAGTGTGAGCATGCTGTACAGAACGCCTAGTCATGCCCCACTCTCGCTAGGATCGTCAGGGCAGGAACTTTGGCTGTAGTCTATGTAGAGTTTCCTAACTTAGTTCATGTGAGCCGTTGTACTATAAGTAATATGAATATGTATTTTGTTTTTATCTGAGTCAACGAGTTCTATTTTATATCATTAGTTATAAGTATTGTGTGTAAAACTTATTTGTAATGATGGGAGAGGCAGCCACAGTTGGGGGTCAGTGGGTGCGCCATGCGGGAGGTGGGCCTAATGCCCCTTTCACACATACAGGACTAGGGTGCCGCATGCAGCAGAGTAGCTACTCTGCTGCATGCGGCACCCAAGTCGGCACCTAGTCCTGACCATGCGGCTGTAGTCGTCTGTAGTCTGGTGAAGTCCTGGCAATGCGTGTCAAGTCATGGCCCCAGAACAAAATGTTTGTGAGTTTCAAAATTTCGTCCAGACTTGACATTTGTCTGGTGGATGCGGGGAGTAGTCTGCGCTAGTCGTCATTAGTCTTCTGTATGCGGCTGTAGTCCTTGAGTATAGCGTAGCGAATTGTGTGTCATGTGTAGCATAAAGACTACAGCCGCATACACCAGAATACAGCCGACAGACACGAGTACAGCCGCATAGGTCTACTTCCTTTCCTCCGCCTTCTCTTTCCTTCTCCTCTCTGCTTCTCATTCTCCTCCCTCCCTCCCTTCTCCTCCTCTCTGCTTCTCATTCTCCTCCCTCCCTCCCTTCTCCTCCTCCTCTCTTCTCATTCTCCTCCCTCCCTCCCTTCTCCTCCTCCTCTCTTCTCATTCTCCTCCCTCCCTCCCTTCTCCTCCTCCTCTCTGCTTCTCATGCTCATCCCTCCCTCCCTTCTCCTCCTCCACTTTCCTTCTCATTCTCCTCCCTCCCTCCCTTCTCCTCCTCCACTCTCCTTCTCATTCTCCTCCCTCCCTCCCTTCTCCTCCTCTCTGCTTCTCATTCTCCTCCCTCCCTCCCTTCTCCTCCTCTCTGCTTCTCATTCTCCTCCCTCCCTTCTTTTCCTCCTCTCTCCCTTCTTTTCCTCCTTCTCCTCCTGTCTTCGTTCTTTTCCTCCTTCTTCCTCCCTTCTCCTCCACCTCTTCCCTCCCTCACTACCTCCCTACTACCCCCTGTTCTTCTCTTCCTACTCTCTTCCCTCTCATTAACCCGCTGAGTGTCAGCCAATTTTGACGGTGTGCTTCTGCCAGTGCCAGAGTTTTTTTTGGCTAAATCTATCAAGTTGGGAGAGAAAGGAAGGATAATGGTAAAAAAACACTCCCCTCGCCAGAAATCAGGTCCCCGATGGTCCCGAAAGTAGCTGAAAAGACACTATAGACTACAGAGACTTATGGTATCGGAATGTATGGGTGGGAGGGTGGTGGGAGGGTGGTTTTGGGGTTGGTGGGGGGAAGGTAGAAGGGTAATTGACTTGTGTTACACATATGAAGCCGATTGGTGAGGTAGTTTCGCCACCACGGATTTTCCTTTTTTTCCTTTTCTTCGTACGGATACGCTGGAAGTGGGTGGTTGGAGGCGGTTGGGGGTGTGGTGGGGGGAAGGCAGAAGGGTAAGGGACTTGTCACACAAATATGGAACCGATTGGTGCAGTCGTTTCGCCGCCACAGATTTTCCTTTTTTTTCCTTCTGACGGGACCGACAGTAAGCGAGTGGGTGGGAGGAGGGATTTGGGATTTTTGTGGTGGGTAGCCAAAAGGGTAAGGTACATGTGGTAAAAATATGAAAGCCATAGGTGCAGTCGTTTCGCTGCTACGATTTGTTTTTCGGCGAGGACGTAGTCGACTGTAATGATGTCCACCCCTGATCGAGCGCCCTTCATATACCTCCGTTGGCCACAGAACCTGTATGTGTCGGCTTTATGCGAGTGTATGCGGATCGACTCTGAAGTCGATCGTCTGAAGTCTTATAGATGCGGGTGTAGTCGGCATGTACAAATGACCGTTATTTCCATTGTCGGTTCGAGTCTCAAGACTTCTCCGGAGTCAAGACGACAACGTCGGCTGTATGCGGCTGTAGTCTTCTGTAGTCTGGTGAAGTCCTTTGGATGCGGCATTACCGAGCCAGCTCCACCAAGTCGGGGGAAAAAACGCCACGACTAGCTATTCTGCTGCATGTGGCACCCGAGTCCTGTATGTGTGAAAGGGGCATAACTCACTAGCACTCCCCCCCCTCCCCTCAGTGCTAGGAAAGCCTTTGTCTATCCCAGAGGAGAGAGAGAAATTACGTAATGATTGTCAGTGGGCGGTCCTTAGTAGTTCACGTTGGGCTCACTAGAGGGCCGGGTATAAAAAGGGAAGTCTAGCCATTTTTTCTTCAGAACTCATTAGGCAGAGTGACTTCTCATTTCCCTTGCTAACTATATATATTCTTCTGACTGATGTGAACTGTCTCTACTACCTTACATTCTTATCTCCTCTTTTCCCTACCCTTTTTAACTTCCATGGTCCCGTTGGTGCAGAGCTAGTCAGCCAACGTATTATCGCTTGAGTTCTCACGAGATACATGCCTATTAGATAGCCTATTTTGGAAGGGTTAACTTAGAATAGGATTGATTTATGTTTGTTGCACTTGTACATGCATTTCCCTGTGTGTTATTATTATTATTCCTGTTTTCTGCTGGTCTAGGTAATGCTAGACTGGGGTAAGGCTTTTCTGTGTTACGAGTTGTTGTTTGATGCAGTGGTTAAGCGATAAACCTGCATACTCGTTTCGGTTTAGTGAAGCCTAGGTTGTCTTCGCGGCTGACTGTGTTGAGTTAATAATTTCCAGTGCGTGAGGGCAAGAGCCTAACCACCCTGTATTTTATTAACAGTTTGTTTTTACTTTGTCAAGGAGCCGGGAGAAAACCAGATACAAGGGATCTGGATTTCTCAAAGTGCACTTGTTAGTTTTAACGTAATACTTTTAAACAGTTGTGAGGACTTCGCTAGGCTACGAGCCGTTTTTGCTCAGTCACTGCTACCTTTTGCCCACAGTACCCCAGCTAGACTTTACTCGATTAGTAGATACAGAATAGTATTGAAGCTTTCCTTATGTATGATATTGTTTATGCACTATTGATTTCATGTGTTGCAAGCTTGGCTACTTTAGTGATTAGTGGCCCACGAGCACAATCCGAGTAGGCTATTGCCGTTGCATTTGCGGAGTACTTCTTTTTAATGTTTGCCATTTACTATTGCATATTCTTTTAATTATTCTTATGCCAATTTAAACCTTGAATAGTATTTAATTGCCAGTGTTTTGCTTATTGAATTGCTGTTCAAAATCCGATACGTACTTCTTACGAGCATCCGAGAAGCATCTTAACTTTTTTCAGAAGATTCCTTGCTCGATGCTTAAGGACTATTAATTAACGTAACGTAATAGTGCCGATCCGAAGTAGAGGGTGGAGGACTTCTTAAGTTCTTAGTCAAGGGTGGATTACTTCGGCTTCGGCCAACACTATTCTTTGGTGTTGTTGTTTCTTACTTCTTTGTTTGATTGTTGACCAGACTAGATAATTCCTGTCTCTTTATTAGTCTGTTGTTGAACACTAGTACCGAGTTCTTGTATTCCCCGTTATAGCAGATTGAACTCTGGAGGGTATTGGTGTTTTTTGTTCGGCTGGCAGTACTCAGGGGTTGGGATCGTGTGTTTCCGTTGTGGCAGCGAGCCGTACTCGAGTCCTGATTGAGAGCCCTTGTGTACCTGAGTGCCAGGTCGTAACAAGAGTTATCCAGCTAACTCTCACAAACACCTTCGCCTATTCATTGAGGGACAAGCCTTTACAACTGCACCTCTTATCGACTTTCCGAAGAGAGTTAAGAGGGAAGAAGGGGTGTTAGAGAGAGAGAGGAAGCTGTTGGAGTGGCTTTGTTGTATGTTATTAGTCTATGCGTCTGGACACCTCGACGACGTATACAGATTAATAACATACATAACAAAGCCACTCCAACAGCTTCCTCTCTCTCTCTAACACCCCTTCTCCCCTCTCTTTACTCTTCAGAAAAATAGGAAAAAGTAGAATGTATAAACGAGGTGCCGTTGTAAAGGCTTATCCCCCAATACCTTCACCTGCACCTGGTTACCATAGCAACGGGGAACGCGGTGGAGTAAACTTACCTGGTGTTAAGGTAGTACACCTCGCTTTTTTGTTCTTTCTCTCCCTCTCTCTTTGGCTTGTATCCATTCGGCCCCATCAGCCTACTGTTTTAAGACGTTTACCCCCATCCAGGTGTCAATATTTTCCTGGTGAGCGGTAGCGAGCCAGCTGAATGGGGCCGCATGGATACAAGCCAGAGAAAGAGAGAAAAGGACAGAAAGATAACAAAAAGCAGGTGACCCCCCTTAAGATCAATGACTCGGTTACCCAGTCAAGGTCATCCCTTAACCCCTTCTGTACCGGCGACGTATTTTTGTATTGTATTCTAGCTACTGTATATTTAGACGATTTTGTGCAGTTTAAGAAGGATCTGTGGCAGTGAAAAGGGTTAAGTGGAGGTATTTAGTTTGTTCCCTAGACCTCCATCAAGCTTAGAATTACACCCCCTTGAGTCCCTTTCAAGATAAATTTGTACATTTTTCGGAAAAAAAATGTCCCGGCCAAAGGCCGGTTCCTCTTAAATTAGAGGCTCGCTATCGCTCGCCAGGATAAAATCGACACCTGAATTGCACGAAAGGTCTTAATATGGGGTGAAAGTTCTTAAAATCGCTAAACTAATGGGGCAAACGTTTTATAATATCAAAAGCAATGGGGCTAAACATGAGGGAGAAAGGGGTCCAGAAAACAATCCCTCGAGTGGAGATCTCCCCTTAAGTGAGATAGTTCCAAGCCTGTTAATTGCTGCTGGAGGTCCTTTTTAAGCTGAATAAACCCATCTAATAGTGGCCAGAATAAAGTTAAAAAGACGTCGCGGTATAGAAGGGGTTAACTCTGTCTGTGTTGGTGGTGTAACGGTTTAGATGCTTGTGTTCTGGGTGTGGTGTCCCGAGTTCGAATCCCGGGAGGACCTTATATGCTTTCATTAGGTTATTCAAGTACATTGGGGTTTGTAATTGATGATTAATGTTAAGAACGGGATGTTACCTAATATTGTATTCTAACTAATATTTAAATGGTTTTATGCAGCTTAGGAAGGATCTGTGGTAGTTTAAGGGGAGATATCCACTTGAGGGATTTTAAGGGGAGATCTCCACTTGAGGTATTTATTTCTGAACCCCTTTCTCCCTCACGTTTAGCCTTATTGATTTTGAGATTTTAAGACGTTCACCCCTATTATTTTGGGAATTTTAAGAACTTTCGCCCTATTTATGTTAATTTTAAGACCTTTCGTGCCTTTTAGCTGTCGATTTTTGACGAGCGATAGCGAGTCTGTAATTTAAGAGAAACCGGCCTTCGGCCTGGACATTTTTCTACCGAAAAATGTACAAATTTATCTTGAAAAGGGGTCTAGGGACTGTAATTATAAGCCTGATGGAGGTCTAAGGATACAAACTCAAGACCTCCCCTTAAGGGCTGCTCTACTGGTGATCTACTTTCTAATCTTACTAACTCTCGATCATCTTCCTTCTTGGTCTTCAGCGAGACGTTTTCTATTGTGCTAGACATATCTAAAGTACCCTCCATCAGTTTATATATCTTCATCTGTGCCTTTATCTCCAGTGTCCTTTCTGACCGTTCCATAGCTGTGGTTGTGGACGCCCATCACTCACTTCCTAAACCTATCAACTCCGGTGTTCCTCAGGGTTCTGTCCTATCTCCAGTTCTATTTATAATATTTATCAATGATTTTCTGAACTGTACCTCTTGTTCTATCCACTCGTATGTTGAGGGAAAAACCGTGAGACTCCTTCGATTCCTACAGATCCTTCCTATGCTGAATAAAATCGTCTAAAATAGTCAAAATACAATAAAATACTCCTATAATTCCCACAGATCCCTCCTATGCTGAATAAAATGGTCTAAAGATAGCCAAAATAGAATGGAGATGACATTTGTGTACTGGAGGGGTAACTGACCTATTTTGTGGTGTATTTCCAGGTTGGGCATCACAACCTGTACCCTCCTAACACCACTCACCTGTACGCCTACTTCGAGTCTCGGGGCGGAAAGTAAGTGGTGGTGATGATAGTGGTGATTGTGGTGGTGATGATAATGGTGGCAATGATAGTGGTGATGATGATGATTGTGATGATTATGGTGTGATAATTGTGGTGGTGATGGTAGTGATGATTGTGGTGGTGATGGTAGTGGTGATAATGGTGGCAATGATAGTGATGATGGTGGTGGTAGTGATGATTGTGATGATTATGGTGTGATAATTTTGGTGGTGATGGTAGTGATGATTGTGGTGGTGATGTGATGATTGTGGTGGACCACCACAATCACCTACACTACATTACACTACACTACACTACAATCACCACCACTGGTGCTGATTGTAGTGGTGGTATGATGGTGGTAGTGATGAAGTGGGTAGTGATGATGGTAATAGTGATGATGATGGTGTGGGTAGTGATGGTGGTGATGATGACAATGGTGGTGGTGGTAGTAGTGATTGTGTGTGTGTGTGTATGTATGTAACGGGCTTTTTTCGACATCAGAATCTTCAACCCAAGAGCACAAACATATCGTGAGCGAGGACACAAGGCGGCATACTTGAGAAACGAAAGTGAGAAAAAACGCGCCTATGAAGAAAGAATTTTGAACAGGGATCAAGGAAGCTTTACTCCTCTGGTCTTCTCATCGTCGGGAGGTATGGGACCTTCTGCAAGTGTCTTCTATGCCAGATTAGCTGAACAAATATCGGAGAAAAAGCGCCAGCATAGAAGCCAAGTCATAACTTGGATGAGATGCCGGCTCTCTTTCTCTCTTCTCAGGTCTGCACTCCTATGTCTCAGGGGTACAAGGTCCTCCCCGCTACAGAGGACAAGAGTGAGAGACTTGGACTTTGAAATGGTCGTGGCGGAGGGACGAATTGGGGAACAACTAGGTTGATTGTAGGGAGGTACTGGTACAATAAGATAAACTACAATGTAACTAGAATAAGATAGATTGTACACCACTTTGTAACTGTCACCTTAATAAAAAAGTGTGTGTATGTATCACTCAAGGTGTTTTGTTATTAGCATGCAGTTGGGTTTGAGTACAGTCGCGCTAATAAGTCATGTCCCAGCTGTCATTACGTTTGGCTTGCTCTGTGTTGTATTGATGTCTGTCGATTTCTTCCTGGCGAGCGATAGCGAGCCAGCATTATAATGAAGAAATCCGGTATTTTGTTATCGAAAAATGTACAAATTTAGCCTACTGTCAAACAAAAATAAAAAATATGCTGGCTCGCTACCGCTCACCAGTAAAAAATTGACACCTGGATGGGGATAAACGTCTTAAAACAGTAGGCTGAATGGGGCCAAATGGATACAAGCCAGAGAAAGATAGAAACGGACAGAACACAAACAGGTCACCCTCCTTATATTAAACACGAAGTCTACTTCGCTACCACACCGAAGGAAACCAATGCCATATGTCCCCTCCCTCCTTCCCTCCATAGATTCCCAATGTGTCTCCCTATAGATTCTCAATGTCTCCCTATAGATTCTCAATGTCTCCCTATAGATTCCCAATGTGTCTCCCTATAGATTCCCAATGTGTCTCTATAGATTCCCAATGTGTCTCCTTATAGATTCCCAATGTGTCTCCCTATAGATTCCCAATGATTCTCCCTATAGATTCTCAATGTGTCTCCCTATAGATTCCCAATGTGTCTCCCTATAGATTCCCAATGTGTCTCCCTATAGACTCCCAATGACTCTCCCTATAGATTCTCAATGTCTCCCTATAGATTCCCAATGTGTCTCCTTATAGATTCCCAATGTGTCTCCCTATAGATTCCCAATGACTCCCTATAGATTCTCAATGTCTCCCTATAGATTCCCAATGTGTCTCCCTATAGATTCCCAATGTGTCTCCCTATAGATTCCCAATGTGTCTCCCTATAGATTCCCAATGTGTCTCCCTATAGACTCCCAATGACTCTCCCTATAGATTCTCAATGTCTCCCTATAGATTCCCAATGTGTCTCCTTATAGATTCCCAATGTGTCTCCCTATAGATTCCAAGACTCCCTATAGATTCTCAATGTCTCCCTATAGATTCCCAATGTGTCTATAGATTCCAATGTGTCCTATAGATTCCCAATGTGTCTCCCTATAGTTCCAATGTGTTCTTATAGACTCCCAATGACTCCGGAGATTAATGTCTGATAATTTCCCAATGTGTCTCCTATAGATTCCCAATGTGTCTCCCTATAGATTCCCAATGTGTCTCCCTATAGATTCCCAATGTGTCTCCCTATAGATTCCCAATGTGTCTCCCTATAGATTCCCAATGACTCTCCCTATAGATTCCCAATGTGTCTCCCTATAGATTCCCAATGTGTCTCCCTATAGATTCCCAATGTGTCTCTCTATAGATTCCCAATGTGTCTCCCTATAGATTCCCAATGTGTCTCCCTATAGATTCCCAATGACTCTCCCTATAGATTCCCAATGTGTCTCCCTATAGATTCCCAATGACTCTCCCTATAGATTCCCGTACGTGTGTTTCTTCGGCCTGCAGTACATCCTGAAGAGGTGGCTGACGGGTCCGGTGGTGACGAAGGCGGCCATAGAGGAAGCCAAGGCCGTCTACAGCGCCGTCTACAGGAAGGAGGGGGTCTTCAATGAGGCTGGATGGAACCACATACTAGAGGTGAGAGGGGTGGGGGGAGGGGGCACAAAAAACAAACCTCCCCTTAGAGTTGAGTGAATAGAGATAGTGGCTAAAACTTAAGTGGAGGTTTTTATTTTGTTCCCTAGACCTCCATCAAGCTTAAAATTACACCCCCTTGAGCACCTTTCAAGATAAATTTGTACATTTTTCGGTAGAAAAATTTCCCGGCCGAAGGCCAGTTTCTCATAAATTACTGTCTCGCTATCGCTCGCCAGGAAAACATTGACACCTAAATGCTACAAAATGTCTTAAAATTGACAGAAATGGGGTGAAAGTTCTTAAAATCGCCAAACTAATGGGGTGAACGTCTTAAAACCTCAAAAGCAATGTGGCTAAACATGAGGGAGAAAGGGGTCGAACTAAACATCCGTGAAGTGTAAATTTATAACCCCATAAATACATTGTGCAGCTACTACCTTCCTATGTGTTATATCCTTATTATAGGGGCGAGGGGGTTGAATTGCTTGTGTTACCATATATATATATTGACTTGCATAATAATGTATTTATATATGTATTATTTCTGTTGTTGTGTACAGCATCATGGTGGTCGCCTGCCCCTGCGGATCAAGGCTGTAGCAGAGGGCACCATAGTTCCCACCAAGAACGTCCTCTTTACCGTGGAGAACACTGACCCAGCAGTACCATGGCTCACTACATACTTTGAGGTAACCTATAGTTCTATCTATCTATTGTCCGACGCATAACTCCAGTTGAGGGTGTCCATAGACAAAACGCCCCAAGTGGACCTATTCCCCATGAGGACAATCCATGCCAGTTTATGAAGGACTTACAGGACTGAACGCTCAACTTAAGGGGAGATTTCCACCTGGAGGATTTTTTTCTGGACCCTTTCTCCCTCATGTTTAGCCCCATTGCTTTTGAGATTTTAAGACGTTCGCCCCATTAGTTTGGCGATTTTAGAACCCTCGCCCCATTTCTGTCAATTTTAAGACCATTCGTGCCATTTAGGTGTCGATTTTTTCCTGGCTAGCGATAGCGAGCCTGTAATTTAAGGGGAACCGGCCTTCGGCCGGGATTTTTTTTTACCGAAAAATGTACAAATTTATCTTGAAAGGGGATCTAGGGGGATTAATTTTAAGCTTGATGGAAGTCTAGGGAATCAACTAAAAACCTCCCCTTAAGGACCATCCGACTTAGAGGCCTTCTCTGTGTTTTTAGCACATTTTCTATGGTGGTGGCCGGGTAGGTCATCCACCACCTGCTTCACCCTTAGGTAAGCAGTAAGAATTTATTTAACCCTTTGAGTACCAGCGACGTGTGTTATATTATATTCTAGCTATATTTAGACGATATTATGCAGCTTAGGAAGGATCTGTGGTAGTTAAAAGGGTTGGTTGGGATAGTTTGAAGCCTTATTATTGCTAGAGGTCCTTCCTAAGCTGAATAAAATCGTCTAATAGTTGCCAGAACATGATGAAAAGGTCGTCCCTGGTACTGCACGGGTTAACGTTGTCTCCCCTATATCATAGATGGGTTACCGACCAAGGATGACGAGTCTCATCCACCCGGATTTGTATAAGGAAGCTGTTGGAGTGGCTTTGTTACGTGTGTTATTAGTCTGTATAAGGGGTGTTGGAGAGAGAGGAAGCTGTTGGAGTGGCTTTGTTGTGTGTGTTATTAGTCTGTATAAGGGGTGTTGGAGAGAGAAGAAGCTGTTGGAGTGGCTTTGTTATGTGTGTTATTAGTCTGTATAAGGGGTGTTGGAGATAGAGGAAGCTGTTGGAGTGGCTTTGTTGTGTGTTATTAGTCTGTATAAGGGGTGTTGGAGAGAGAGGAAGCTGTTGGAGTGGCTTTGTTACGTGTGTTATTAGTCTGTATAAGGGTTGTTGGAGAGAGAGGAAGCTGTTGGAGTGGCTTTGTTATATGTGTTATTAGTCTGTATAAGGGGTGTTGGAGAGAGAGGAAGCTGTTGGAGTGGCTTTGTTACGTGTGTTATTAGTCTGTATAAGGGTTGTTGGAGAGAGAGGAAGCTGTTGGAGTGGCTTTGTTACGTGTGTTATTAGTCTGTATAAGGGTTGTTGGAGAGAGAGAGGAAGCTGTTGGAGTGGCTTTGTTATATGTGTTATTAGTCTGTATAAGGGGTGTTGGAGAGAGAGGAAGCTGTTGGAGTGGCTTTGTTGTGTGTGTTATTAGTCTGTATAAGGGGTGTTGGAGAGAGAGGAAGCTGTTGGAGTGGCTTTGTTACGTGTGTTATTAGTCTGTATAAGGGGTGTTGGAGAGAGAGGAAGCTGTTGGAGTGGCTTTGTTACGTGTGTTATTAGCCTGTATAAGGGGTGTTGGAGAGAGAGGAAGCTGTTGGAGTGGCTTTGTTACGTGTGTTATTAGTCTGTATAAGGGGTGTTGGAGAGAGAGGAAGGATTACCTGCTTTTTTTTTTATCTTTCTCTCCTTTTCTCTCTTTCTCTAGCTTGTATCCATTCGACCCCATTCAGCCAACTGTTTTAAGACGTTTATCCCCATCCAGGTGTCGATTTCTTCCCGGCGAGCGATAGCCAGCCAGCATTGTAGGGAGAATACCGGCTTCGCCGGAGAAATTTGTCTATCGAATAATGTACAAATTTAGCTTGCTGTCAAAACAAAAAAATATATATGCTGGCTCGCTACTGCTCGCCAGGAAAATATTGACACGTGGATGGGGGTAAACGTCTTAAAACAGCAGGCTGAATGGGGCCGAATGGATACAAGCCCAAGAGAGAGTGAGAGAAAGCGAAACAAAGCAGCAAGGTTGGCTCCCTTAACCCCGTGAGGATATGACGCGTGTTATCCCTACATTGTGGCTAGCATTACACGAGTGTTTATACAGCTTAGGAAAGAGCTGTGGGGATTTAAGGGGAGGTATTTAGGTTGTTCCCTAGACCTCCATCAACCTTAAAATTACACCCCCTTGCGTCCCTTTCAAGATAAATTTGTACATTTTTCGGTAGAAAAATGTCCCGGCCGAAGGCCGGTTCCTCTTAAATTACAGGCTCGCTATCGCTCGCCAGGATAAAATCGACACCTGAATTGCACGAAAGGTCTTAATATGGGGTGAAAGTTCTTAAAATCGCTAACTAATGGGGCAAACGTTTTATAATATCAAAAGCAATGGGGCTAAACATGAGGGAGAAAGGGGTCAAGAAAACAATCCCTCAAGTGGAGATCTCCCCCCTTAAAGGCTGTCAAAGACGATCTCAATATCAACCCAGGCTCTGACTTCCACACCCCCTTCCTAAGCTGAATAAAAGCGTCTAATAACAGCCAGGGGAAGCCGAGAAGAAGAGCGTCAGCGATACGTAGAAGGTTAATTAAGGGGAGGCAGTTGGTTTGTCCAGTCCTCCTCCTCCTCCTCCTCCCTCATGTTTAGCCCTTTTAGTTATAAGGAGATTTCAAGACATTCGCCCCATTAGTTTGGTGATTTTCAGACCTTTTGCCACATTTCTTTGCCAATACTAAGACTTTTCGTGCCATTTAGGTGTCCATTTTTTTCCTGGCGAGCGATAGCGAGCCTGTAATTTAAGAGGAATCGGCCTTCGGCCTGGACATTTTTCTACCGAAAAATGTCCACATTTTTATTTAAGAGTGATGGAGGACTAGGGATCAAACTACAACCCTCCCCTTAATTTGCAAGCTCTCTATAATCCCAATCCACACTATTTTTTTTTAACTCCTGTTTATTTTGTATGGAAGAACACTTAGAAGGATTGATAGTGGAAGTGTGTTTTGTAACTTAAGGGGAGGTATTTAGTTTGTTCCCTAGACCTCCATCAAGCTTAAAATTACACCCCCTTGAGCCCCTTTCAAGATAAATTTGTACATTTTTCGGTAGAAAAATGTCCAGGCCGAAGGCCGGTTCCTCTTAAATTACAGGCTCGCTATCGCTCGCCAGGATAAAATCGACACCTGAATTACACGAAAGGTCTTAATATGGGGTGAAAGTTCTTAAAATTGCTAAACTAATGGGGCAAACGTTTTATAATATCAAAAGCAATGGGGCTAAACATAAGGGAGAAAGGGGTCCAGAAAAAAATCCCTCAAGTGGAGATCTCCCCTTAACAACATACACACACACACACACACACATATACGTTATTTAGCATACACTTCATAAGAGAGAGAGAGAGAGAGAGAGAGAGAGAGAGAGGGAGGGGGGGGGGAGGGAGAGAAGATAAATTACCTATACGACAATAAAATAAAAAATACTATTCTTATTTTCTGCACATCATTTCCTCTCTCTCTCTCTCTGTGTTTGTGTGTGTGTGTGCGTGTGTGTGTGTAGTGTGTGTGTGTGTGTGTGGTGTGTGTGAGAGAGTTTGTGGTGTGTGTGTGTGTGTGTGTGTGTGTGTGTGTGTGTGTGTGAAGCGGTGGTGTAATTAAAGGTACACCATTTACTAAATATGTAGGTTTGCAGGTAGCCTACATGTAGTGTGTGTGTGTGTGTGTGTGTGTGTGTGTGCAGCGGTGGTGTAATTAAAGGTACACCATTGACTAAATATGTAGGTTTGCAGGTAGCCTACATGTAGTGTGTGTGTCTGTGTGTGTGTGTGTGTGTGTGCAGCGGTGGTGTAATTAAAGGTACACCATTGACTAAATATGTAGGTTTGCAGGTAGCCTACATGTAGTGTGTGTGTGTGTGTGTGAAGCGGTGGTGTAATTAAAGGTACACCATTGACTAAATATGTAGGTTTGCAGGTAGCCTACATGTAGTGTGTGTGTATGTGTGTGTGAAGCGGTGGTGTAATTAAAGGTACACCATTGACTAAATATGTAGGTTTGCAGGTAGCCTACATGTAGTGTGGGGTGACAGTTTAAGTGTAGCCTACATGTAGTGTGTGGTGACAGTTTAAGTGTAACCTACATGTAGTGTGTGGTGACAGTTTAAGTGTAGCCTATACACATGTTTAAAATACTTAGAAACATTGTTTTAGGTCAGGTTAGGTTGAGTTACATAGGTTAGGTTAAATATATAACACCTACCCCTTAAGGGGAGATTTCCACTTGAGGGATTGTTTCTTTACCCCTTTCTCCCTCATGTTTAGCCCCATTGCTTTTGAGATTTTAAGACGTTCGCCCTATTAGTTTGGTGATTTTTAAGAATGTCCGCCTCATTCTGTCAATTTTAAGACCTTTCGTGCCATTTAGGTGTCGATTTTATCCTGGCGAGCGATAACGAGCCTGTAATTTAAGACCAACCGGCCTCCGGCCTGGAAATTTTCTACCGAAAAATGTACAAATTTATCTTGAAAGGGGGTCTAGGGGGTGTAATTTTAAGCTTGATGAAAACGTAGGGAACAAACTAAATACCTGCCCTTAACACCTTCACCACCATTACGTAAACTAAATACCTGCCCTTAACCCCTTCACCACCATTATGTAAACTAAATACCTGCCCTTAACTCCTTCACCACCATTATGTAAACTAAATACCTGCCCTTAACTCCTTCACCACCATTATGTAAACTAAATACCTGCCCTTAACCCCTTCACCACCATTATGTAAACTAAATACCTGCCCTTAACTCCTTCACCACCATTATGTAAACTAAATACCTGCCCTTAACTCCTTCACCACCATTACGTAAACTAAATACCTGCCCTTAACTCCTTCACCACCATTATGTAAACTAAATACCTGCCCTTAACTCCTTCACCACCATTATGTAAACTAAATACCTGCCCTTAACCCCTTCAACACCATTACGTAAACTAAATACCTGCCTTTAACCCCTTCAACACCATTACGTAATTTTCATCATATTCTGGTTATTATTAGACGATTTGCTTTAGTTTATAATCTACCTCTGCGACTCAGATGGGTAAATACGATCTCCATAAACCAGCTTAAGGGGAGGTTTTTAGTTGATTCCCTAGACTTCCATCAAGCTTAAAATTACTCCCCCTTGACCCCCTTTCAAGATAAATTTGTATATTTGTCGGTAGAAAAACTTCCCGGCCGAAGGCCGGTTCCCCTTAAATTACAGGCTCGCTATCGCTCGCCAGGAAAAAAACGACATCTAAATGGCACGAATGGTCTTAACATTGACAGAAATGGGGCGAGGGTTCTTAAAATCGCCAAACTAATGGGGCAAGCGTCTTTAAATCTCACAAGCAACGGAGCTAAACGTGAGGAGAAAGAGGTTCAGAAAAAAATCCTCCAGGTGGAAATCTCCCCTTAATAACATAGGTCCCTCTTAAATTCCATAAAATCATCTACTGTTAGCCAGACTCATGGTGCTGAAGGGGTTAAGGGCAACTGCGCGTCATGTGGTCATGTGGACTAGTTTTTACCGCGCCCTGACGAAGCACCCCTCCACCCACTTCCGGCCCACTCCGCCCATTTTAATGATAGTAGGGGGGAGTGATGGGCCCGGGGGGAGGGTGGGGTACGCTGTCATTATATCCACCATCAATAGTTGCTATGGGGAGGTTATGTAATCGTTATCGTCTGTCTACAATGTCAAAATTAATTCAGGTGAAGGTATGGAGAGATAAGCTTTTACAACGGCACCTCGTAGCTACTTTCTAGTTTCCTTTTTGTTGTGAAGAGTGTAGAGAGGGGAAAAGGAGTGTTGCAAAGAGAGGAAGCTGTTGGAGTGGCTTTGTTGTATGTGTTATTAATCTGTATACGTCGTCAAGGTGTCCCCTGATTGGGTGCGAGCATGTGAAACGTGCTATAGGACGTACTACCACACCTACTATATGTCCGCCTTGGCTGGGATCGAACCCAGGTCAAGCGGATTCATACGTGAGCGTGCTCTCCACATACAATAGTTGTTGTTGTTGTTGTTGTTGTTCCCCAAGCTACCTGGCCGAACAGCCCCAAGGCCCCGAGTAAGGCCAAGGCCATAAACGAGCACCCCCACAGAACCCTCCCTGCCGACCACAAAAAGCCTGGGTGACCGAAGCCACTCCATGGCGGGGAGCTGAGAGGGTGCGTAAACGCCCGGGAAACCAAAGCCCCACCCAGGGCCCTGTGCCCCTCAGCAATTATGAAGAGAAAGTTGAGTGGCAAAGGAAAAATGTGACGCTTTAGCTTCCAATCTTGGTAGATTGGGAGGTCAATCCACGGAAGAGACGCCGTCACTTGAGATCTAGAAAATATATAAGTAAAAGGAACAGTCAGAGTAAGCTATGGGTATGACAGAGATCGCTCAGGTCTCACTCTGATAGACCAGCCCATCACCACAACATACAATAGTTGGGTATATAGGCTACTAGGGTGGCGCAGAATTGACCTCAGCCGAGATTCAGGCTGCAAGGGTTGGAGTTTCAGGCTGCAAGGGTTGGAGTTTCAGGCTGCAAGGGTTGGAGTTTTAACATATTATAATATACTGTATATACTATACTGTACTATATATATATATATATGGAGAGAGAGAGAGAGAGAGAGAGAGAGAGAGAGAGAGAGAGAGAGAGAGAGAGAGAGAGAGAGAACAACAAACTTGAACCTACCAAATATAGTGTTACCAACAGACAGACAAACAAACAATCCACAACACCTCACCTCACCCCTCCAAGGACACGCAACAGGTTAAAAAGGCAAGAATCAAACCACCTGAAGGCCGTGACTATGGTACATTAAAGGGACCTTGAGGTTGGCCAGGCAACATAAGATATATATAATTATTGATGTTTATTGCTTATTAATATTGTTTTCATTCATTTAATTATGTTTTGCTCCCAAGACCTCCATCAATAATATATATATTATATATACCGGTATATATACTGTATATATATATATATATATATATGTGTGTGTGTGTAAAGATAGATAGGTAGAGAGATTACCAAGAGTATGTAATAAAACCGTACGATTAATTCCGAGCGTCAGTAATTTGCATATAATATAATATAGGGTTTTGTGTTCTCGTTGGCTAATATCTAAACATAGGCGGTGACGTCATCAGGCAAGAACCTTTGTGGTGCTGCCATTAACCCTAACAGTGCCGGAAACGTCTTTTTCGTTTTATTTCACCGCATTCAGACAATTTTACGAAGCTTAAGGGGGGGATGGTTCATATTTTGGGCGATTTTTGCAGGTAATCATTATTTTTGCAGGTAATCATTATTTTTGCATGTAATCATTATTTTTGCATGTAATCATTATTTTTGCATGTAATCATTATTTTTGCATGTAATCATTATTTTTGCATGTAATCATTATTTTTGCATGTAATCATTATTTTTGCATCTAATAATTATTTTTGCATGTAATCATTATTTTTGCATGTAATCATTATTTGTGCATGTATTCATTATTTTTGCATGTAATCATTATTTTTGCATGTAATCATTATTTTTGCATGTATTCATTATTTTTGCATGTAATCATTATTTTTCTTAATTTCCTCCCTAGACCTCCATCAAATTAAAAAAAAACATGCATTAGATCCCCCTTCTAGATTAATTTTTCTAAATTTTTCGGTAGAAAAATATCCCGGCCGAAGGCCTGTTCTTCCAACATTACAGGCTCACTATCGTTCGCCAGGGAAAAAATCGACACCGAAATAGCACGAAAGGTCTAAACATTGAAGAAGAAATGGGGCGAAAGGTCTTAAAATCGACTAACTAATGGGACAAACATCTTAACATCTGAAAACTAATGGGGCTAAACATGAGGGAGAAAGTGGTCCAGAAAACCGGCCCATCCCTCCTTAAGTCGGTATCACACGAGCGCTTTTTCCCTCAACATTTATCCTCAACACTGGTCTGGCAGCTTACGAGGTCAACATTTAATATATTTTTGTCACCTAAATTCTTCTACCATCAGCCTAGTTTCCCATACCAGTGCAAAATATTCCAGAAAAGTTGCCAGAAAAATATTGACCATTGAATGTTGACTATAGAAGCTCTCTCGTGTGATACCGGCTTAAGGGGAGGTTTCTAGTTTATTACCTTAACCTCCATCAAAATTAAAATTAAACCCCCTTGACCCCCTTTCAAGATAAATGTGTACATTTTTCGGTAGAAAAATGTCCAGGCCGAAGGCCGGTTCCTCTTAAATTACAGGCTCGCTATCGCTCGCCAGGGAAAATTCGACACCTAAGTGGCACGAAAGGTCTTAAAATTGACAGAAATGGGGTGAAAGTTCTTAAAATCGCCAAACTAATGGGGCGAACGTCTTAAAATCTCAAAAGCAACGGGGCTAGACATGAGGGAGAAAGGGGTCAAGAAAAAAGTCCCTCAAGTGGATATCTCCCCTTAAGGAAGGAGATATTATATGGTACCTAGAAGGATTAATTGAGAAAGTCTGCAATATTAAGACGTCGTTCCTAAGATGAATAAAACTGTCTAAGAGTCACCGGTACTGAAGGGGTTAAGGGGAGATTTCCACTTGAGGGACTTTTTTCTTGACCCCCCTTCTCCCTCATGTCTAGCCCCATTGCTTTTGAGATTTTAAGACGTTTGCCCCATTAGTTTCGTGATTTTTAAGAATTTCCGCCCCATTCTGTCAATTTTAAGACCTTTCGTGCCATTTAGGTGTCGATTTTATCCAGGCGAGCGATAGCGAGCCTGTAATTTAAGAGTAATCGGCCTTCGGCCGGGACATTTTTCTACCGAAAAATGTACAAATTTATCTTGAAAGGGGGTCAAGGGGGTGAAATTTTAAGATTGCTGGAGGAGTAGGAAACAAACTAGAAACCTCCCCTTAAAGTATCCCTAATAGGCTCAAAATTGCGTCATATGTCGGAGAGGGTTAAGGGGGGATGGTTGTTTGTTTTTCTGAACCCACTTCTCCCTCATGTCATGCCCCATTATTTTATTTTAATTTATTTTAATTTAATTTTATTTTTTACCTTAACCCTTTCGCTGCGGGTGACGTTCTGGAATCTTTTGGCAAGTTACAGCAATTTCTAGGCTTTAAAAGCCTGTAAAAAACGTAAAAATCGAGTGTCAGTGGGCGGGAGCGTGAGGGGCCCACCTCCGACCCTCAGAGCACCGAGCGGCTCACTGAGCTAGGCTGTGTCTCGTGCGGGTCTCTCTGTCTTTCTTACCAGTGTAGCCAAGTGAGCGAGTGTTACATAATAGCGGGGTTCCCGCGTTTCACTGGGACTACTGCGGGTGAACCAGACCACGTACAGGGTCCGTTCTGGTGTTATTTTGAAGCTATTTTCGCCTAGTTTTCGGCAGAATACACTTCATTTAATGCAGATGCTTGATTTATCATTCAGGAGTGCCTGAATATGCCCTAAATAGCCCAAACATAGCCGCAGCCAAAGGGTTAATGTTGTGCCCTTTAGGTATCGATTTTTTCCCGGCGAGCGATAGCTAGCCTGCGCTGTATTTAGGAGGAACAGGCCTTAGCCCGGGACATTTTTCTATCGAAAAATGTACAAATTTATCTCAGAAGAGGGTCTTGGGAGTATTTTTTAACGGTTACGCTTCAAATTAAGCCCAGGCCAAGTTGGGGGTGTCACGCACACAACCAGAAACGAGAGACATGTCATCCTAACTTCATTACTACCGTGTCAATTTTGGAAGTTTCGTCATCCCTGAAAATTATGTCAAGCACGGGCTTGACAACTTCGAGATAGGTATTAAGGGCAGGTTTCTAGTTTGTTTCCTACTCCTCCAGCAATCTTAGAATTTCACCCCCTTGACCCCCTTTCAAGATAAAGTTGTAAATTTTTCGGTAGAAAAATGTCCCGGCCGAAGGCCGATTACTTTTAAATTACAGGCTCGCTATCGCTCGCCAGGATAAAATGGACACCTAAATGGCACGAAAGGTCTTAAAATTGACAGAATGGGGCGGATATTCTTAAAAATCACCAAACTACTGGAGCAAACGTCTTAAAATCTCAAAAGCAATGGGGCTAGACATGAGGGAGAAAGGGGTCAAGAAAAAAGTCCCTCAAGTGGAAATCTCCCCTTAATATCATGATCCTCTGGCTTGTAAAGAATAATCTCAAATGGTTTCCCTGCCATTGTATTTGTGTATTGATTATACCGAGTGAGATAGAGAAACGAAGGTCGTCCCCCCGAGTTGAGACACCGCTGCCACCAATGTTATGCCACGTTTTCAAGAAACGTGAGACAGTCTGATTGCGATTCCCAACTTAGGGATCAGCGTTTATCATCAACTTCCTCTCCACTGGGTGAGGACTGGCCTTAATTCTCTTAATCAACACACTAGTAATAAGCAATGGACACATAACACGTTGGTAAAGGATATACAAGTTTTATTCCTTAACTGCTAGGGTACAATCTTAATATGTCTCTGGAGAAATAAGAATGATGATCATATACATATAATAATCATGTTTCAAATGAACATATAAATAATAACACACAGAGATGATAAGTCTCAAATCACAAGCAATAAAGTCCTGAAGTAAATATGCAAAGGTCTCAAATATTGCTCAAACGTAAATAAATAATAGTTACTGCGATACTATAGACGTAGTACTGATAGTTATGGAAAATAGAACAATATTTAATCTCAAAACAAACCGTATGTTAGTGCAACTTGAATATGTATATAAACTGTAATAACTCGATGAGTAATAAGGATGAAATTAAATTCATCAAGGTATAATAATTATATTAGTCAACTATACGTGACTGAGGAAAAATTTAGCTCTGCGACGAAACTTTCACTATTAGATCTGTACCCAAATGATATGGAACGCATAAACTTAGGTCTGTACGAAGTGTTCGAGATTTACGTGTAAGTGTATGTCTTTATACCTGGAACAAATATATATATATATACATATATATTTATATATATTTATATATATATATATATATATATATATATATATATATATATATATATATATATATATATATATATATATATATATATATATATATATATATCCAATACGAGGAATCCAGGAGCCTGAATTCAAGGAAGTATGTAAATATTTTTCACAAGATAGGATGTGTATTGGTCTCCCGCAAGTAGAGCAACGGATAATAAATAAAGAAGGGAAGATAGGAAAATTCTTCTGTCCGACGTTAATAAATGAACCTTGACATACCTAAGTCTAAACCCTCACTGTAATCATTGTTACCATTACGAACTAGGAAAAGCACTTAAAGGATTTCGTAGAGAGTGTAAGCACTGGTAGAACGAGTTTGAGCGGAGACTGGAGTTGGGTCACGGGTTGTCTTGCTTTTGACTACAGGGGTGCTGAGGTGGTCACACTTCCCAGCTATGTTCAGGCTCAAACAATTCCAAGATACGTTCTGCTCGGCTCTTTCGCAAACTCGTCTTAGTGCAACTCACGATACCACTATCCAAGCTGAACCTGGGGGATGAAACAAAAGGATCCCCTGCACTCGGTAAACATAAAGTCTTCCCGGGCGTAGGTGGACAGTTAGAGTTATTACTGTCCTGAATCTTGATAGAGTACGTTGATACAAATCCAGGCTTAGGGGGCTTGGACAGACTTGCACTACTAGTACTAAGTTCTTGGTCTAGGTCGAACTTATCATCAAATGACAACGAGGTTAGTGACTCATCTCTGTCCCATTTTTGTTGATGCGGTCGCAGATTGATGTATATTCACAGGACCTATCTTGCCTTTGATTGCGTGACTTTGATCTTGGTCTCATTTATGTTGGAGTAGACCCCGATTGAGCTATTCTCTGTCCCATTTTTGTTGATGCAGTCACAGAATAAAGAATTTACTTCTTCACAACAATCAATGTTATTCTTTCTCCTTTCTAACCTAGGAGTATGAATTCAGAACCAAACATATGGTTAAAGCCAGCAGACTGATTGCTTGATTCTACTTTGTTCAGCGCACATAGTGACTCTGTTTTTGTCGACGTTCCGAGTGACCGATTTCGGGGCAAGAGGGGCATGGTAGACACTCTGGCTTTGTGTTCTTTCAGGGAGCCAGTCACACTAGAGGTTATTTACACTTTGGATTTATGTTTGGGTAGTGCATACATGGATATCACTTTGGTATTGGATTCGGTCAGGTTCTGAGGGATATTTGCATAGGACGTGTGAGGCTTTTCTGTTATTTCTGACCTGTTTAGTTCATCGTCGTCGTATTAGTTCTTATGGTACTTTAACACTGGTTTTAAGCATTTGATTCACATCTGTGTGTACACTTCACTATTTAGATAGTAGTCTATCGAGGCACACGGTTGATGTTGATGCCTAACTTGCATAGGATTGATGGTGTCGTGGTTGTAGAGAGAGGCCATGTGGTTGTCCGTACGGTTGGAATAGCTTCCCGTGTCGGCTGCGTTTTCCATGGGGTCTTCTCCATTCTGGTTTTCCTTGTCGTTTGTCCTGTTGCTGTTGCTTGTCTTTATGCTTGCAATCCTGGTTAGTTGGTCTTGCAGGCTGGTTGGTGGTGTCAATTCGTTGGTGCTTTCTTCTTATAATTCTTTATCCTCTGGCATCTTAAGTAGTATTATCGTTGTTGTTTTTGTTGTTGCTAATATATTTGTACTCCCCCTAACAGACAATCCTGGTCCAAGTATGGTACCCCATGACCGTCGCCACCATCTCCCGCATCCACAAACAGGTGGCCCATCACTACCTCAACCTTACTGCTGACGACAACACTTTGGAAGAGTCCATGGTCAGTGGCAACTAAATTCATGTGTGTTCATTTTTTGCTTATACTATTATTCAGTAGCGTGAGAGTGAAAGTGAGAGAGAGAGATGACCCGACCCGACCCGACCCAGATATAAGTTTTGTAGGCTAAATTTAGCTCCTTTTCATAATTAACCCTTTCAGAATACCATGGCGCGTCTGTTTACATTTGTGACTAGGATTGTATTAAGGCTTTGTGGTAGATGATATATTTTGATAAACAAATTTATAATATTGCACTTAAGGGGGGTGACCTGCTTTTTGTTATTTCTGTCCTTTTTTTTCTCTCTTTCTCTGGCTTGTATCCATTCGGCCCCATTCAGCCAACTATTTTAAGACGTTTATCCCCATCTAGGTGTCGATTTCTTCCTGGCGAGCGATAGCGAGCCAGCATTATATGAAGAAATCCGGCTTCGCCGGAGAAATTTTTCTATCAAAAAATGTACAAATTTAGCCTGCTGTCAAACAAAAATAAAAAATATGCTGGCTCACTACCGCTCATCAGTAAAAAATTGACACCTGGATGGGGATAAACGTGTTAAAACAGTAGGCTGAATGGGGCCAAATGGATACAAGCCAGAGAAAGATAGAAAAGGACAGAACCAAAACAGGTCACCCCCTTAAAGTGTGTAATTTTAAAATTAGTTTAGTCGATGTCAGTGGACCTTTAACCCTAACCTTTAACTATGGATCTTAATCTCAATTACACACAACTTAATCACAACTTGAAGGTTCAATTACACACAACTTAATCACAACTTGAAGGTTCAATTACACACAACTTAATCACAACTTGAAGGTTCAATTACACACAACTTAATCACAACTTGAAGGTTCAATTACACACAACTTAATCACAACTTGAAGGTTCAAGTTTGACCTCAATTACACACAACTTAATCACAACTTGAAGGTTCAAGTTTGACCTCAATTTCCAAAGCTTAAATGTGAACTCTGACTTCAATTATCAACAACCTAAACAATATAATTATAGTCGGTTATTTTTCCAGGCGAAGGTCAATTGCTATCTCACCATCTTGATTACTCTGTAATTACCAACATTGTGTTGCGAAATGTAGGATTAGTTATGAAACCCTTGAGAATGATATGATGCAGAGACGTAGCAGTACTATATTTTCCATTAAGGGGAGGTTTTTAGTTGATTCCCTAGACTTCCATCAAACTTAAAATTACTCCCCGTAGACCCCCTTTCAAGATAAATTTGTACATTTTTCGGTAGAAAAATGTCCCGGCCGAAGGCCGATTCCCCTTAAATTACAGGCTCGCTATCGCTCGCCAGGAAAAAATCGACACCTAAATGGCACGAATGGTCTTAAAATTGACAGAAATGGGGCGAGGGTTCTTAAAATCGCCAAACTAATGGGGCGTACGTCTTAAAATCTCTAAAGCAATGGGGCTAAACATGAGGGAGAAAGAGGTCCAGAAAAAAATCCTCCAGGTGGAAATCTCCCCTTAAGTATGGACATATCAGCTGGAAAGGGAATAATGAATTTACTGCCATGAGTTGGAAAAGAACCTATTGTGCTTCTCCTTGCCTTTCTAGCTGCATGAATGTGGTTACCGTGGGGTGTCCTCGGTGGAGTCAGCTGCCCTGGGTGGTGCCGCTCACATGATCAACTTCCAGGTGGGTACTACTTGGTCAAAAGTATAGTAGAGTCCTAGAGGTGGACCGGATATCCGTATCCGCATCCGCATCTGCATACGCGGATATCCGCATCCAATAATGCGGATATAGTGCGGATATTTTCGTAACTAATAAGTCATAAAAACTTATTATATTTACACTTTTACAGAATAACTAATTAACTATTAACCCCTTGAAGCTCTTACACGTTTTAGCATTTTATTTTTGCTATCATTAGACGATTTTATGCTGCTTAGGAAGGATATGTGGGTATTAGAGGTGGACCGGATATCCGTATCCGCATCCGCGGATATCCGCATAATTGTTTGTGCATCCGCATCCGCATCCGCAAACACTGAAAATAAATATCCGCATTTACATCCGCATCCGCAAATATCAAGAAATCAATATCCGGTCCACCTGTATAGTAGACCAAAGTATAATTCCTAACAACGATATTCGGAATTATATTAATCCCTTCAGACTCATATGATGCAGAGGTTGCCAGATTAGCAATAAGAAATAGAGTTCTCTCACTCTTATAATTACCTCTCCAAAATTAGTTTTCTGCCCACAGCTAACTCAAAGACAACTGCAGAGGTTGAAGTAACTAAACTAAAGGTTTCTAAATACCCCTGGTGGTAATAAAGGCTTTAAAGTATCCCTAATCGGCTCAAAATCGCGTCATATGTCGGAGAGGGTTAATGTCATTATTACTATGTAGACTAATGGAGACCATTTCTAACATGATGTAACGAAACCAGTGCCAGCAAAATACTCTTGCTATTTCTAACAATTCATCATTGTCTGAGTATCCCCATACTCAGGATGTGCTGCGAGAGACAGTTCTTAATAGTTAGGATGTATGGGAGTACCTAGACAGAGATGAGCATGCTAAAGTTAAGGGGAGGTTTTTAGTGTTTCCTAGACTTCCATCAAGCTTGAAATTAAACCCCCTTGATCCCCTTTCAAGATAAATTTGTAAATTTTTCGGTAGAAAAATGTACCGGCCGAAGGCCGGTTCCTCTTAAATTACAGGCTCGCTATCGCTCGCCAGGAAAAAAATGACACCTAAATGGGGCGACAGGTCTTAAAAGTGGCATAAATGCGGTGAAAGTTCTTAAAATCGCCAAACTAATGGGGCGAACGTCTTAAAATCTCAAAAGCAATGGGGCTAAACATGAGGGAGAAAGGGGTAAAGAAAAAAATCCCTCAAGTGGAAATCTCCCCTTAATTGTTATAAGCTGGTGAGAAATTGCCGACTTGCGAGTTTCGTTCTATAAGGAAGTTGGAGTTGTAGACATCGATGTTTAGCAGAATTACCAGCTAAACTACGGTGTTAGTATATTGATCAATACATCAAACCCAATTCAACATACCCTTTAGCCATCAGACCCCTACATTATTTTTGTATTTCTGTTTAATATCCATGTCTACGGCTCCAACTTCCTTATAGCCTGGAACTCGCAAGTGGTCAATTGGCTTGTTTGCATCTTAATTACTCAGCTATTACAACAGTTTAATAGCCAATTACGGTGTTGATTACTACGAGAACCTCACGATAATTTGATGCAGAGACTTATAGTAGTTTCATATTCCTCCATAGATGAGCTGCTAACGGTGTACTATTTCCACCGAGTTAAGGGGAGGTTTTTAGTTGATTCCCTAGACTTCCATCAAACTTAAAATTACTCCCCCCTAGACCCCCTTTCAAGATAAATTTGTACATTTTTCGGTAGAAAAATTTCCCGGCCGAAGGCCGTTTCCCCTTAAATTACAGGCTCGCTATCGCTCGTCAGGAAAAAATAGACACCTGAATGGCACGAATGGTCTTAAAATTGACAGAAATGGGGCGAGGGTTCTTAAAATCGCCTGACAGTTTATGACATTCACCTCATTAGTTTAGTGATTTGAAGACCTTTTGACCCATTTCTTTGTCAATTTTAAGATGTTTGTGTCATTTAAGTTTCGACGTTTTCTTGGTGAGAGATAGCAAGCCTGCAATTAACACCTTATTGGCGGGCTAGGCGGTCTATTTATATGTACCGCCCAGCGGGGTGTTTTTAGCCAAAATAGGGCTGTTTATGTGATCATTTTCATGCCTAAATAAGACCCAGAGCGTAAAACAAGCATCTATCCCTGAAAGGGCATAAACAGAGCTTTCCAATGACACCACAACGATCCTTGTATGACCGCTAGTTTTCTTGCAACAACCGCGTAACACGAGTGCAAAAACCATGTAATTCGGTACTTTCCCCATACATTTCAGTATGTAGCAAGTGTGAGAGGGTGGAGGAGGGTGGGATTCGTGTCAGTAGGCCCGCCGCGGTGGTCTGGAGCAGTCATACGCTCGCTACTCTCCTGCCACCACTTGTCTCTCTCTCTCAGCAACATTACGTGCTGAAATTGCCACACGACCTATGTCGCGCGCCGCCACATAGTCCAAATTTATTTAACTCGACTTATGTTGCGGGCCGCCAGTTAAGGGTTAAGGAGGAACCAGTACACATTTATTGCGAATATATTTAAGCTTGATAGAGGTCTAGGGCATCAATTAAAAACCTTCCCTTAGGGGAGCCCACCTCTCTTTTTTATCTCTCTCTCCCTGTTTCTCTAGTTTGTATCCATTCGGCCCCATTCAGCATACTGTTTTAAGATGTTTACCCCCATCCAGGTGTCGATTTTTTCCTGGCGAGCGGTAGCGAGCCAACATATTTAAAAATAAAATTTCTGACAGCAGGCTAAACTTGTACATTTTTCGATAGAAAAATTTCTCCGGCGAAGCCGGATTTCTCCATACAATGCTGGCTCGCTTTCGTTCGCCAGGAAAAAATTGACACCTGGATGGGGATAAACGTCTTAAAACAGTTGGCTGAATGGGGCCGAATGGATACAACCCAGAGAAAGAGGGAGACAGAAAAGGAGAGAAAAAAAGCGAGGTGACCCCCCATAACACGTTACTTTGTGTTGTGTTCAGTCTTCAGATACCGTGGCCGGGACAATGTTGTTGCGTAAGTACTACCACGTGGAGGGTGTGGGGGGCTACTCTGGCTGTTACTCGGAGCACTCCACCGTCATCGCCTGGGGCAGAGACCGGGAGATGGAAGCCCACAAACACCTCATACAGTCCTATCCTGGAGGTGGGTTTCTCAGCTTGCTCTATATATTACTCTTTTCGGAGCTTTTTTTTAAACAAGTTTGTTTGAGTATTTAATTCCTCAATGTCAACATACATACAAACAATCTTTAGAGAGACAAACAACAGTACGGTAACAGCTCATCAAATATATTCCACATGGGATATCATAACAGCCAGCTTACACTATAGGTGTCTATTTACTCATAAACTGCGGCAAACCTCACCTGAGGCAAACCATTCAAACCCACACAAAAACTGTGTCAGTGGTTGGAATTGTCCCAAAATTGGGTGACATATGGCACTATACAGCATCTCTCCATACCACCCCTTCCTCTCCTCCCCCTCCCCCTACCTCTACTCCCCCCCCCCTACCTCTTCTTCTTCCCCTTACGGTAGACTAGACTACTCATCCAACGTATTGAATTGAACCCAAGTTCTCTCTGTTATGAACCCAACTTGATACCCATCTCTCTCTATCTTTTACCGCTATTACAATAATCGGTGTTCTTCAGAGCTTTTTCAGTGTATACCTCCTCCCCTTTGGAGAGTAGGTGGCACCCACCTTTCAACACATTCCCACACCTATTCTGTCCAAATCCCTAACCCAAGAGTGAACCAAGTTTCCTGGCACCTGCCTTTCAACACATTCCGACCCCTATTCTGTCCAAATCCCTAACCCAAGAGTAAACCAAGTTTCCCAGTCTTTCTTCCACTCAACAAATAAACTCTAGAAATCTCTCCTTCAATCTATCTTTCCGTCATCCTACGACTTAAACTCCATACGTATAAACATTGTGACTCGAACATATCTTGAATTTAGCTCTGTAAATATAAATGTGGGGGTTACACTCGTTACAGGCCACTTTGTCTTTTGTTTCCTACTTGCACATAAATATATAGCCACAGTTCACCTAAGGGGGTTGACCTGTTTTTGTTCTGTCCTTTTCTATCTTTCTCTGGCTTGTATCCATTTGGCCCCATTCAGCCTACTGTTTTAAGACGTTTATCCCCATCCAGGTGTCAATTTTTTACTGGTGAGCGGTAGCGAGCCAGCATATTATTTCTTTGTGTTTGACAGCAGGCTAAATTTGTACATTTTTCGATAGAAAAATGTCTCCGGCGAAGCCGGATTTCTTCATATAATGCTGGCTCGCTATCGCTCGCCAGGAAGAAATCGACACCTAGATGGGGATAAACGTCTTAAAATAGTTGGCTGAATGGGGCCGAATGGATACAAGCCAGAGAAAGGACAGAAATAACAGCCAGCAAGTCACCCCCCTTAAGTTCCTCAACCTCTGCTCTCCTGCCTATAGGGTTTATATATGTATTGATTATATTACAAAAACTATATACATATATAGATAGAAGTCTTATAACACAAACACTATATACAGTATATAGATAGAAGTCTTATAACACAAACACTATATACAGTATATATATAGAAGTCTTATAACACAAACACTATATACAGTATATAGATAGAAGTCTTATAACACAAACACTATATACAGTATATATAGAAGTCTTATAACACAAACACTATATACAGTATATAGATAGAAGTCTTATAACACAAACACTATATACAGTATAGAAGTCTTATAACACAAACACTATATACAGTATATAGATAGAAGTCTTATAACACAAACACTATATACAGTATATAGAAGTCTTATAACACAAACACTATATACAGTATATAGATAGAAGTCTTATAACACAAACACTATATACAGTATATAGATAGAAGTCTTATAACACAAACACTATATACAGTATATAGATAGAAGTCTTATAACACAAACACTATATACAGTATATAGAAGTCTTATAACACAAACACTATATACAGTATATAGATAGAAGTCTTATAACACAAACACTATACAGTATTAGATAGAAGTCTTATAACACAACACTATATACAGTATATAGATAGAAGTCTTATAACCAAACACTATATACAGTATAGATAGAAGTCTTATAACACAAACACTATATACAGTATATAGATAGAAGTCTTATAACACAAACACTAATACAGTATATAGATAGAAGTCTTATAACACAAACATATATACAGTATATAGATAGAAGTCTTATAACACAAACACTATATACAGTATATAGATAGAAGTCTTATAACACAAACACTATATACAGTATATAGATAGAAGTCTTATACACAAACACTATATACAGTATATAGATAGAAGTCTTATAACACAAACACTATATACAGTATATAGATAGAAGTCTTATAACACAAACACTATATACAGTATATAGATAGAAGTCTTATAACACAAACACTATAACAGTATATAGATAGAAGTCTTATAACACAAACACTATATACAGTATATAGATAGAAGTCTTATAACACAAACACTATATACAGTATATAGATAGAAGTCTTATAACACAAACACTATATACAGTATATAGATAGAAGTCTTATAACACAAAAATACTATGATAACTTAATCATTACTTATCTGAATCAAGAGGTTTTAGATAATGTTGGGCCAGTTTACATAACAGATGAAATGGACAGAGACAGTGATTTAACCATTAAATATATATACAGTAGCCTATATATATATATATATATATATATATATATATATATATATATATATATATATATATATATATATATTTTTTTTTTTTTTTTTTTTTTTTTTTTTTTTCTTTAATACATACGAGGTTGAAAGAAATGGCAATTTCTGCGTTGGAAATTTTATTATTCAAAGTTTCCAGGTCTCTGATGAGTTTTCGCTGGGTGGCAGGAAGTAGATGAAGGAGATGAGCAAAATTCATGGTGGTACAGGGTTACATTAATGTACATGATGATACAGGATATACGACGCGTTTCACTGGACAACCAGCATTATCAAGTAAGGAAAGAATGATATAAACTGGAAACTGGAAACTGGATGTGAGGTAGAGTCCCCACAAGTGTAGAAAGTAGAGGTTGAAGTTGAAGGTAAAGTGGTGAGTATGAAGAGTTGGAGAGATGAAAGATGGTGGGCTGACCGCCTTGCTGTTGTTCATGTGGCTGTTTTAATGTAGTTGCTGATTCTGTCGGCGCTCTTAGTCGTGTTCAGGGGAGGTGTAGAGATTGATGTGCTTAGATTTTTTTAGTTTGGTCACCCGTTGATGTTTGGCTGCTGGTGGTTCTGGTTGCCAGCGGATGTTTTTCGTTGCGGAGGGGTTGAAATTCGTCTGGTCGAAGAATGGTTGATCTTGCTCGATCTCTGGTTGCTGTGTCTCCATTTGGTGGCAGGTCGACTCCGGTGTTGGTAATGATGGTGTTGACTTCTTAATTGAAGTTGAAGGAGATGGTGTTGAAGTTGCTGCCTCCTGGACTCTAGGTGTTCGAGTCTTCTGAAGGCAGAGTGGTCGAGGCAGAAGTTGAGTGTTGGAAGGCTTCTCGGTTGTTCTTCGGGCAAGGAGGTCTGGAGGGATGATGATGGTAGGCAGGCC
Organism: Paralithodes platypus; assembly: GCA_032716605.1. Taxonomy (NCBI): domain Eukaryota; kingdom Metazoa; phylum Arthropoda; class Malacostraca; order Decapoda; family Lithodidae; genus Paralithodes; species Paralithodes platypus. The sequence continues at coordinate 33,126,507 of CM064541.1, read as the reverse complement.
ATTGGCAGCCAGAAGAGCAGGCAGACCACACCTCCCTGGAACCTCCTGTATTCATCATCATGAATGCAGCTTGCCCTATCATCAACCACCACCAATATTACCGTGGACTGGTGAAGTGGTATAATGTACAGAGAGGTTATGGCTTTATCACCAGTAGAGGTGATGATTTCTTTATTTACAGAGAAAACATCGACAAGCCCAACCCAGAACACAAACTAGCGTCACTGGGAGAAGGAGAGGAGGTGATCTTCTACATCAAGATCGGGAAGAAGGGAACAGACGACGCAATGGGTGTACGAGCTCTTTATGACAAACCTGTAAAAGGCTCAAAACACGCACCCAGGAAGCAGCAAGGAACAACAATCCCCAAAACATCTAGCAACAAGATCGACATCATCACTATTGTAGTGCAAACTGCAATAGCACTTGCTGGGGAGGACAGAAGCCGAATATCTGTGCTTCTACCTGCTCTTCTGAAGGCCAACAAACTTCCAACTATCATCATCCCTCCAGATCTCCTTGCTCGAACAACAACCGAGAAGCCGTCCAAAAAGAAGCCGTCCATCAACCCGAAGACTCAACCAGCTGGGCCAACATCAGCAAAGACGAAAAGTGCTCCCAAGCAGCAGTCCAAGCTTCCACAACCACCGAACCTGCACAAGAGGAAAGCAGAGGAGCTTACAACAACTCCTCCAGCACCACCAACAACTCCAACAACTCCAACTACAACAACATCTCGGACCACCTCAAACCTCCAGCCTGACACCATCGCTAAGCCTCTACCATCTCTGCCTCTACCATCTATGCCAATGGTCTTCGACGAACCTGAGGGATTAACCAAGCAACAACAACAATATCAGCAAATGACACAAAGGCTCAAAAACCTCAGCCGACAATAGCAAGGTGGTTAGCCCACCATCTTTCATCTCTCCAACTCTTCATACTCACCACTTTACCTTCAACTTCAACCTCTACTTTCTACACTTGTGGGGACTCTACCTCACATCCAGTTTCCAGTTTCCATTTTATATCATTCTTTCCTTACTTGATAATGCTGGTTGTCCAGTGAAACGCGTCGTATATCCTGTATCATCATGTACACTAATGTAACCCTGTACCACCATGAATTTTGCTCATCTCCTTCATCTACTTCCTGCCACCCAGCGAAAACTCATCAGAGACCTGGAAACTTTGAATAATAAAATTTCCAACGCAGAAATTGCCATTTCTTTCAACCTCGTATGTATTAAAGAAAAAAAAAAAAAAAAAAAAAAAAATATATATATATATATATATATATATATATATATATATATATATATACACACACAGACAGAATGAGAGTGAGTGAGTGAGTGAGTAAATGAGTGAGAATTCCTGTTGAACATCTCAAGGTCAACAACACTTATTAAGGGGAGGTTTCTAGTTTGTTTCCTACTCCTCCAGCAATCTTAAAATGTCACCCCCTTGACCCCCTTTCAAGATAAATTTGTAAATTTTTCGGTAGAAAAATGTCCCGGCCAAAGGCCGATTACCCTTAAATTACAGGGTCGCTATCGCTCGCCTGCATAAAATCGACACCTAATTGGCACGAAAGGTCTTAAAATTGACAGAATTGGGCAGAAATTCTTTAAATCACCAAACTAATGGGGCAAACGTCTTAAAATCTCAAAAACAATGGGGCTAGACATGAGGGAGAAAGGGGCCAAGAAAAAAGTCCCTCAAGTGGAAATCTCCCCTTAAGTCTAAGATTATGTCAATGATTTTGGTGACCGGACAACTCAACCAGTAGACCATTTTAACCAGTAGCTCTCAACCAGTACCAAATCAACCAATACGGTTTGGTTAGGTTAGTATTATATTTTGGCACTGGTTTGGTTGGTCTGGGTTGATTTGGCACTGGTTGAGACCTACTGGTTGAAATGGTCTACTGGTTGAGATGTCCGGGAACCAATGATTTTATAGAGAAAGAATTAATAAAGGAATTAATACAAACATCTCTAATTCTCATAATTGTGCAGATCAAGTTGGTTGTGTTGCCGACTCTTACGACCTGTGGGGCTGCCTGTCGGGGACCTTCGGAGAGACTCTGAAGGATTTGATAGAGGAACAGGGGCGGCTGGGAGGGGCAGTGGGACTCAGGCCAGACAGTGGGGACCCCAAGGAAGTGGCTCTCAAGGTACAACTCTAACGCAACAGATACCTACCCAAAAATGTACAAATTTATCTTGGCGATGTTTTGTAAGTTTGATGGAGGCAAAAAATGTACAAATTTATCTTGGGAATGTTTTTTAAGCTTGATGGAGGTGAAAAATGTCCAAATTTATCTAGAAGGGTGATCTTGGGGATGTTATTTAAGGATGTGATTACAAATTTATCTTGGGAATGTTTTTTAAGCTTGATGGAGGTGAAAAATGTCCAAATTTATCTAGAAGGGTGATCTTGGGGATGTTATTTAAGTTTGATGGATGTGAAAAATGTACAAATTTATCTAGAAGGGTGATCTTGGGGATGTTTTTGTTTTCAGCTTATTGGAGATCTGAGGAAAAAAAAAAAAAAAAAAATTATCGACCAATAAATAAACTCTTCCTCCCTTAAATGCTGTCCTTGTATGTACAATGGACATGATGATTGCAACTTTAATGATCATTATTATCACCGCCTGCAACTTAACCCCCCCCCCCCTGTCCTACCTACGTCACCGCCTCCATCAAGTTTGTCCTATCTATCTATCTATCTATCTATTTGCTCACGCCCATTCCACATGTTTTTTACTCTCTCTCTCTCTCTATATATATATATACTGTATAATATATATTTTTTTTTTTTTTTTTTTTTTTTTTTACTGGGGGTGGCCGACTCGAGACAGAGCCCGAATAGGGACAACACAACACAACAAAAAACAAAAACAAACAATGAACACACAAAAACAAAAACACAAATTCACACACATCTAGGTTTGTACTAGTCTCATCTATCTATGAATTGGATGGAAGGGAGACACAGGAAAGAGTGGGAGATCTCCACTTGAGGGAGTTTTTTCTGGACTCCTTTCTCCCTCATGTTTAGCCCCATTGCTTTTCTAATTTTAAGACGTTCGCCCCATTATTTTGATGATTTTAAGAACTTTCAACCCATTTCTGTCAATTTTAAGACCTTTCGTGCAAGTTAGGTGTCGATTTTATCCTGGCGAGCGATAGCGAGCCTGTAATTTAAGAGGAACCGGCTTTCAGCCGGGACATTTTTCTACCGAAAAATGTACAAATTTATCTTGAAAGCGGCTCAAGGGGGTGTAATCTTAAGCTTGATGGATATCTAGGGACCAAACTAAAAACCTCCCCTTAATTGATTATTTACTCCTCTTACGTTTCGGGCAACGCTGAACCCATCTTCTGCGTAGCCCGAAATGTAAGAGGAATAACGAATTCAAGCTCTTTCCTGTATTTGTTTTCCTTCCACCTAATTCATCCACTTGTCATAATGGATCAGCCTCATCTATATTATGTTGTATTATTACGAGATATGATAGATAGGGAATAGGTCCGCTTGGGGGCATTCTGTGTGTGGCCACCCTCGTAAGGGGAGTAAGGCGTCCGGCAATAGATAGATAGATAGATAGATAGATAGATGTACTGTATATCTTGTGTTGGTTTCCGTATCTTTCAACTCCTATCTGGGTATTTAATGGACAATTTCTGAATATACCCTGTTTCCCCAAACATTCAGTGACAGCACGACGGGTGCGAAGTCTGCCATGTACGGTCGCGCTAATAAGTCATGGCCCAGCCGTCATAACGTTTGGCTTGCTCTGTGCTGTATTAATGTCTGTCAGATGTTGAATAGGGTGGGTAGGTGTAGGAACATGTTTGCATATTTCACTCGATATAAAGAAATGAAGCTTAGATATTGCTGATACCAATTATTGATCAAAACATACTTGGTGCCGAGACATGACTTATTAGCGCGACTGTACAATTGTTTTGTTATTATTATTATATATATTCTGTGTGTCTCCTCATCAGAGCCTGGAGATCTTGGGTGATAAGTTTGGCACCAGCACCAACACGAAGGGTTACAAGATCCTACCCCCCTACCTCAGATTGGCTATCGGGGACGGCATCAACTATGACTCTATGGGTAAGTCAAGATGGAACCGTTCCCTTCTTCAGCCTCAATAGTTTGGCAATAATGACGGTGGATTCATTTCGTTGGAGGTGTTTGGTGTTGTGGTGAAATTAACCCTCTCACATCCTTATGACGCAGAGGTTGCCAGATTAGCAATAAGAAATAGAGTTCTCTCACTCTTATAATTACCTCTCCAAAATTAGTTTTCTGCCCACAGCTAACTCAAAGACAACTGCAGAGGTTGCAGTAACTAAACTAAAGGTTTCTAAATACCCCTGATGGTAACAAAGGCTTTAAAGTATCCCTAATAGGCTCAACACAGCTAACTCAAAGACAACGGCAGAGGTTGAAGTAACTAAACTAAAGGTTTCTAAATACCCCTGATGATAACAAAGGCTTTAAAGTATCCCCAATAGGCTCAACACAGCTAACTCAAAGACAACTGCAGAGGTTGAAGTAACTAAACTAAAGGTTTCTAAATACCCCTGATGGTAACAAAGGCTTTAAAGTATCCCTAATAGGCTCAACACAGCTAACTCAAAGACAACTGCAGAGGTTGAAGTAACTAAACTAAAGGTTTCTAAATACCCCTGATGGTAACAAAGGCTTTAAAGTATCCCCAATAGGCTCAACACAGCTAACTCAAAGACAACTGCAGAGGTTGAAGTAACTAAACTAAAGGTTTCTAAATACCCCTGATGGTAACAAAGGCTTTTAGGGGAGGTATTTAGTTTGTTCCCTACGTTTTCATCAAGCTTAAAATTACCTCCCTTAGACCCCCTTTCAAGATAAATTTGTACATTTTTCGGCAGAAAAATGTCCCGGCCGGAGGCCGGTTGCTCTTAAATTACAGGCGCACTATCGCTCGCCAGGAAAAAAATCGACACCTAAATGGGACGAAAGGTCTTAAAAGTGACATAAATGGGGTGAAACTTCTTAAAATCGCCAAACTAATGGGGCGAATGTCTTAAAACTTCAAAAGCAATGGGGCTAAACATGAGGGAGAAAGGGGTCAAGTAAAAATTCCCTCAAGTGGAAATCTCCCCTTAATAAGGGCAATACAAAGATTTTGTTACCAAATTTTGCCAGCTTAGCTTGAATAGAGTGTAGTTGAGATAAATCACTGAAGTCCTTTTTGAGTTATGAGAGGTTGGAATCGGTATTTTTGGCTTACCTATGATGAACAGGGCATAAGTTTTAGCCTATCTCTAATGAACAGGGTGTAAATGATGTATAACTGTAGGGTTTATGATTGTATTATTATGGTGTGTGTGTGTACCCCTCCCCGTAGCTGCTACCCTGGGAGTCCTGGAGGAGAAGGGTTGGTCCACCACTAACGTTGGTTTTGGTGCCGGGGCTGCACTGCTACAGAAGGTCAGTATTAGGTTAGGTTTAAGGGCAGATTTTCACCTGGAGGATTTTTTTCTGAACCTCTTTCTCCCTCGTGTTTAGCCCCATTACTTGTGAGATTTAAAGACGCTTGCCCCATTACTTTGGCGATTTTAAGAACCCTCGCCCCATTTCTGTCAATTTTAAGACCATTCGTGCCATTTAGGTGTCGTTTTTTCCTGGCGAGCGATAGCGAGCCTGTAATTTAAGGGGAACCGGCCTTCGGCCGGGAAATTTTTCTACCGAAAAAATTTACAAATTAACCCTTCAGTACGACGACGTTTTTTAACTATATCTGGCAACATTAACCCCTTCTGTACCGACGACGTTATTTTAACTGTATTGTGGTACATTCTTAAGCTTGACGTTATTTTTGGAAACTATATTCTGGCTAAAAACCCCATTAACCCCTTCCACCGACGACGTTATTTTAACTATATTCTGGCTACCCCTAACCCCTTCAGTACCGACGACGTTATTTTTTTAACTATATTCTGGCTACCATTAACCCCTTCAGTACCGACGACGTTATTTTAACTATATTCTGGCTACCATTAACCCCTTCAGTACCGACGACGTTATTTTAACTATATTCTGGCTACCATTAACCCCTTCAGTACCGACGACGTTATTTTAACTATATTCTGGCAACCATTAACCCCTTCAGTACCGACGACGTTATTTTAACTATATTCTGGCTACCATTAACCCCTTCAGTACCGACGACGTTATTTTAACTATATTCTGGCTACCATTAACCCCTTCAGTACCGACGACGTTATTTTAACTATATTCTGGCTACCATTAACCCCTTCAGTACCGACGACGTTATTTTAACTATATTCTGGCTACCATTAGACGAGTTGATTCAGTTTATAAAGGGCCTCCCTTAAGGGGGGGTGACCTGTTTGGGTTCTGTCCTTTTCTATCTTTCTCTGGCTTGTATCCATTTGGCCCCATTCAGCCTACTGTTTTAAGACGTTTATCCCCATCCAGGTGTCAATTTTTTACTGGTGAGCGGTAGCGAGCCAGCATATTTTTTATTTTTGTTTGACAGCAGGCTAAATTTGTACATTTTTCGATAGAAAAATTTCTCCGGCAAAGTCGGATTTCTTCATATAATGCTGGCTCGCTTTCGCTCGCCAGGAAGAAATCGACATCTAGATGGGGATAAACGTCTTAAAATAGTTGGCTGAATGGGGCCGAATGGATACAAACCAGAGAAAGAGAGAAAAGGACAGAAATAACAACAAGCAGGTCACCCCCTTAACCCTTTTTACCACCACACATTCTTCTTAAGCTTCTCAAATTAGTGCAAATATAACAATAATAAAATGAAAAAGACATCGCCGGTACGGAAAGGGTTAATATTATCACTCACTATTATTATTATTATTATTATTATTATTATTATTATTATTATTATTATTATTATTATTATTATTATTATAATTATTATTATTATTATTATATGTGCATTATATAGCTAAATAAAACTTCCATTTCAATGTTCAGTATGGCCTATATGTACATTCAAAATAAATAGTTTACGAACTATTGATTTTGAGTGTGCAGTATGTATGTATATAAATATAAATGGATAGATAGATGAATAGATTGATAGATAGATAATATTAAGTTTGTTTATATATGTATATATTATGTAGTAATCTAACCTCCATGTCATCTCAACCAGTAGACCATTTCAACCAATAGCTCTCAACCAGTGCCAAATTAACCCAGACCAACCAAACCAGTGCCAAGATATAGTACTAACCTAAGCTAACCGTATTGGTTGATTTGGTACTGGTTGAAATGGTCTACTGGTTGAGTTGATCGGTCACCAAAACATATGCCCGGTTTGCAGTGCGACCGTGACACCCAGAAGTGTGCGTACAAGGTGAGCGTGGCAGTGGCGGACGGTAAGGAGGTAGAGGTGTACAAACAACCCATTACTGACCCGGGCAAGACTAGTAAGAAGGGTCGTCTATCCCTACACCAGGACCAACAGGGCAACTGGTCCACCGCTCAGCATGATAGTGGCGACAAGGGACAGGTGAGAAGATGTAACTCTTTTACCAGGGTTCGAATCCCTGGCGGTTTGTATGAGTTTTTTCTCAAGTGGCATTACTTGATTTAAAGATTGTATAACTCTTTTGTTGTATGCTACCTACAATTAGACAAGTTTCTGAGGATTAGGAAGGAACTGCTTGAGTTGAGACAGTCAATGTCTTTGATTCCTGAAGGCGGTGTCACACAAGTGCCTTTATCGTCAATTTTGATGATCAATTGTAGTCTGGCAGTTTTAATATCTCGTTTATATCAGAATTCAGCTACCTCATTGATGGATACCATTCCCATTTACCACCACACTACCATCATCAATAATGACCCGGTATATGGTCACTAATAAAATAGTTAGATAATGAGATTGTAAAGGTCTTAACACCTAACGAGCGGCCTAGGCGGTAAATAATATGTAGCCACCAGCGGCGTGTTTTTACCCAAAATAGGGCTGTTTACGTGATCATTTTCATGCCTAAATAAGACCCAGAGCGTAAAACAAGTATCTATCCCTGAAAGGGCATAAACAGAGCTTTCCAATGACACCACAACGATCCTTGTATGACCGCTAGTTTTCTTGCAACAACCGCGCAACACGAGTGCAAAAACCATGTAATTCGGTACTTTCCCCATACAATTCACTATGTAGCGAGTGTGAGAGGGTGGAGGAGGGTGGGATTCATGTCAGTTGGTCCACCGCGGTGGTCTGGAGCAGTCATACGCTCGCTACTCTCCTGCCACCACTTGTCTCTCTCTCTCAGCAACATTACGTGCTGAAATTGCCACACGACTTATGTTGTGAGCCGCCACATAGTCCAAATTTCTTTCACTCGACATATGATGCGCGCCGCCAGTTAAGGGTTAACACCTTAAGCCTGGGTGACGCTATATGGCGTCAGCATGTTTCACGCCAAGCAATAACATTTTCCATGGTGCAATCTTGGCCCTATCTGCCTTGTGATGAACTAAGCTCCATCCCCAGCCTCTCCTTCACTCCCCCAACCCTCTCCCTACTGTCTCCCCCCCCCCACAAGCACCCTCAAACCCCCTCCACCCCCCCACCCCACCCCAAGCTCCTCCTTCACTCCACAAGCATCCACAACCATCTCCCCCCTCCCCCCTACCTCTCAGTGATTACAGGAGCAAATCGGTGATATACTGACTGTGTGAAGGAGAGAGTGACTCACCACCCTCTCTGAGCCCATGTGATTGACACACACACATACGCACGCACGCACACTCACCAAGACATAGTACACACACAGTTGAGTATCTGTCCTCTACTAACTTCCTAATCCTGCCAAGGACATTAGTTCCAGGGAAGTAGTTCCCTTTCCAACGTTCCCTTACCCCCTCTAAACCACTGTTTGGACACTTGATCCTCAGTGTTTTGGAGGACAAGCAGCCTAGAAGGGTCACTAGACCTGTTGTTGCTTGATTTCCTTTGTACTCCACACGTATATACGAGCACACACTCGAGGAGTGAAATGTTGCCTGATAAACAAGGAACAAAACATTGTGGAACCATGGGGTGTTCACCATTCTCAAGCTGAATGAACGTACTGTATGTGAGTGTGATGATATTTGGTTGATTATTGTTTGTTAGGCATGTATGAAGCTACAAAATATAGAAACAATGTAATTGAGTCTAAAGATTTTTTAATTGAATTGAATTGAATTGAATTGCGTACCAAATATGTCCGGGTGGGTAGTGGCGGGAATATTTAAATTGCTGGGGCCTGGGATTTAATTAGAGCATTAAATCGAGGACATGCATGGTGAAAATATTAATGAGTTGACATCGACTTTGCCAGTGACCTCGGTGGTAAATGTGTTGATGAATCCGGCCATTATGTCAGTTGAATTGCCTAGAGATATTCTTCAAGACAGATATGCATTTGATAAATATCAAAGTGTTTGTATGCATAGTATGCAAAGGTGAGCTTGTGATCAATGATCGGCCTGAGAGTGTTAACTTTGGCAATGAGGGACTGGAGATGATGGACAAGTTTTGCTGCTTGGGAGATACCATCTTAGCTAGTAGTGGGGCCGAGGCCACCACTATCGCCAGAATTAGATGCGGCTGGTGAAAGTTCAGAGAACTGTTGCCACTACTTACTATGAGAAGACTCCTTCTCCTCTTGAAGGGAAAGGTGTATGTTTCATGTGTTAGAAGCACAATGAAATATGCTTTAAAAACGTGGCCTGTCAAAGCGGATGATATCAACAGTATGGAATGAAACGAGATGAGAATGGTGAGATGGATGTGTGGGGCCAAACTGCGAGATAGGATATCTATTGAAGAGCTGAGGAGACAGTTAGGTATCAAGAATATCAGTGAGGAGATGCATACTCGTAGGCTTGAATGGTTTGGACATGTGGAGGGGATGGATTAAATACGTTGAATGAAAAGATACAGGTCCCCGAACGTGCAGAGAACTGCACCAAGGGGCAGACCAAGAAAGATGTGGGATTAAACCTTACGGTCTGATCTTTAATAAAACAAGAAATTACAAATGAGGCAGCTCTGAATAGGGCTGCTTGGAGTGCCGCCATTACGATGTGAGACCAGAACCGCACTCCGTGTAGAGCAGTCGGTCTTTAGATGCATGTATGTATGTGTTAGTGACCCACAATGCAGTTAATGTTATTGGAACTTTATCAAATATAGGTGTGAAATTTGTAAACAGCCAAAAATAGTTAAACAGAGAAGTAAATTACGTTGAACCAGAGGAGTAAATTACGTTGTTTGACTAGTTCCAGTTACATACTGTTTATAGCAAGAATAACATAGATTTCCCCTCCCTTAGGACCTGCTGGTGCCGGTGTTTGAGAACGGGGAGTTACTGAAGGACTACACGTTCGACGAGATCCGCCAGAGGGCCAAGATCACCCCCCAGGACATTGATGTGCTAGCCTTTATCGCATCAGAAAGTAAATAACAACAACAACGACAAGAACTCCAGACATCACCTTTTGCTCCCCAGAACTCGCCCCCACAACATCCTGGAGGGTGGTCAGAACCTTATGCTCTGACCACCTCCCGATCATTATCACCTCCAAAACCAGACTCACCCCAGCTAGCCACAAACACACATACACCAATTATAAAAGAGCTAACTGGGAAGCATTCACAAATGAGACAGAACAGCACTTCACAACTCTAAACAGTACACCCATCACTAACATCAACAATGCTGTACACATACTCAATAAAACTATCCAAAACGCTAACATGAAACACATTCCAAGAGGTAACAGAAAAAGACACAACCACAACTTCACACCAGAAATTCAAAACCTCATCAGACAATGCGACATACTGAAACACTCCCCAGCACCCCACACACAAGACATCACACAAGACGGCCGACGTGTCATCCGACGTAAGAGACAATTCTCCACAGACAATACCAGACATTTGGAAGCATGGTATCATCATCACATTCCCCAAACCCAACAAAGACCCCACGCTACCCTCCTCGCACCGCCCCGTCACACTCCTTTGCTCCACCTCCAAAGTCATGGAATGCCTAGTATTACAACTAATTACACCTGACCTACCCCTAGCTCCAACACAACATGGCTTTAGGCCACTGCACTCTACAAACACTCTTCTCACAGACCTTACACAAAGAGCTTTTGACGGCATCAACTCAGCTAGACCACCACACAGATTACTATTAGCCACACTCGACATTAGTAAAGCCTTCGATGCCATCCCCCGCCACAACCTAACAAACAAAATCTACAACACAAACATGCACAACAACACAAATAGGTGGCTGGCCAATTTCCTAGCAGGCACATGTGCACACGTATCTTTTGCCGGTCAGTCATCTAAAATCAGAAACTTTCCAAACGGAGTCCCACAAGGATCCGTCCTATCACCCGCACTCTTCAATCTGTACATGCACGATATAACTACACCCAATACGCCCCAAATAAACTTAGCCTCCTATGCAGATGACATAACACTCACATGCACACACCATGACCCAAAAAGAGCAACAGATCTCCTTCAACCCTATCTCAACACACTACATGGCTGGTGCACTACAAACAGACTTAATCTAGCCCCAGCCAAATCCACCGCAACCCTGCTTACAAGCTGGACAGGAGAACACGAATACATCCCTCAACTCACCATAATAATAATAATAATAATAATTCTTTATTCCAGACACATAAGATAGATACAGTATAAATACAGTACGACCTAATGGTCCAATCATACACTTCTCGTCAGAGCACAGATAATAATTATACACAAAGATATAATAAAGACACAATAAAATAAAAATACAGTAGGCCTATTTACAGAATAGAGCACATATCACATTTGTCACATAACACAGATAGGCTAACTAAGGCTATTGCTCAATGTTGGTTAACACCTATTGCACAGATCATTGCTCATAGTTCAATTAGACCTATATATTACATTACAGTACATACTATGTGTGCAGCAGCTTCTGCCAGTGAGATATAATACGGGATTCATAGATATGATCACTAGACCAAAGACCAAAGACCAAAGACCATAAACAACACACCCCTAACACATACACACACACCCAAAATCCTAGGAGCAACATATGATACTCATATGACATTCAAACAGCACACCACAAACATTAAAAAGAAACTGACACCCAGACTTAACGCCCTCAGGTCACTTGCTCACACAAAATTTGGACACAACAAAGAAACTACCACCACAGTATACAAACAATACATAAGATCAGTGATGGAATACGCAAGCCCAGCCTGGGCTTCTAACCTAGCTGAAACACATCATAAGACCTTACAGACTATTCAAAACAAAGCCCTGAAGATCATTACAGGCTGCACAGCTACTGCACCCACAGATCACCTACATCAAGAAACCAAAATCCTCAAAGTCAAAGACCATCTGGACATGAGAGGCACTCAATTCCTGGCAGCAGCCTCCACAAACCAAGACCACCCACTAAACTACATGGCAACACACCCACAGACACCAAGAAATATCAAAACAACACCCAGCACACGGTATCACACACAATTATTGTCCTCTCTCCCTCCCTGCCCACCCCGAACCAACTTCCAGAAGCACATCCATACTCATATCTCTCACCGATCCATCCACTCACTCACAGACAACACGCAGCTGCATGCACGACCTCCCGAAATCCATCCTTCCGAATCCTCCTTTCCTCGCGAGGACAGAGTCCACCTGGCCAGGCTTAGATGCGGACACCATCCAGCTCTCCTGAGCTATCAGAAGAGACTGGATGACTCCGTTGTCGACGCCTGCCCGGGATGTAACACAGCACCTCATACCATTAAACACATCATAGAAGACTGCATTTCACACAACCACTTACGCCAACAACACAATCTACACTCAATGAGAGCTCTGTGGGAAAGCCCGATCGTGGCCATGGCCTTCCTCAGAGACTCGGGGCTGTTCGGCCAGGCAGCTTAGGGAACAACAACAACAACAACGACAAGAACTACAACTACAACAACAACGATAACTACAGCAATAACAACAACAACAACAACAACACAGAACAAAGAAAAACAAGAAGGAGAAATAAATGGAAAGAACAAGATGAAGACAGACATTGGACGAATAAGAAGTAGAAACAAATAGAAAGAACAAGATGAAGACAGACATTGGACGAATAAGAAGTAGAAACAAATGGAAAGAACAAAATATAGCAATATATGGGAAGAATAAGAAGGAAAGAGAAATTGGAAGAACAAGAAGTAGAAATGAATGGGAAGAAGAAGAAGTAAAAAGAAATGTGAAAACAAGAAATAGAGAGACGCGGGAAGAACCAACCAAACTAAGTCGATGGTTTGGCTCTGCCCAGATCAGCCACGGACCATAATGAGCGCGAACCAACACGGCCGCAAATAGGACGTATAACGGTATATATATATATATATATATATATATATATATATATATATATATATATATATATATATATATATATATATATGACACTTGTTCTGGTTAGCACAGCTGGTGGAGATATGGGCTCTACTGAACAAGTGTGTTTGTGTTTGTATTAATTTTCATTCGAGCTCTTGAGCAACATAGTTAAGGGGAGATTTCCACTTGAGGTACCTTTTTCTTGACCCCTTTCTCCCTCATGTTTAGCCCCATTGCTTTTGATATTATAAAACGTTTCCCCATTAGTTTAGCGATTTTAAGAACTTTCACCCCATATTAAGACCTTTCGTGCCATTCAGGTGTCGATTTTATCCTGGCGAGCGATAGCGAGCCTGTAATTTAAGAGGAACCGGCCATCGGCCGGGAAATTTTTCTACCGAAAAATGTACAAATTTATCTTGAAAGGGACTCAAGGGGGTGTAATTTTAAGCTTGATGGAGGTTTAGGGAACAAACTAAATACCTTGATGGAGGTCTAGGGAACAAACTAAATACCTCCCCTTAATAGAAGTCTGCTTAGAAAAGACTTTAGGTAATAGTGCTGTAGCCAAGGGATATCAGTATAAACTAGAGGGGCACTTGGGAGAGTACAAAGGAAATCAAGCAACAACAGATATAGTGACCCTTCTAGGCTGTTTGTCCTCCAAAACACTGAGGATCAAGTGTCCAAACAGTGGTTTAGAGTGGGTAAGGGAACATTGGAAAGGGAATTACTGCCCTGGAACTAAGAGCGCATACCTTCGCCTACGCTGGCGGAGGTATGCGCTCTACCGATCGCTTCATAAATCTAATCAATTTTTCCTTGGCGCATATCCTATCTGCCCACTAAATTTTATAATCATCGGTTCATAACTTTTCGTTATATCTTGCTTACAGACAAAAAACGGAGGCAAATATGTAGCCTCCGTCCAACTTCATTGGCGAAGGTAATAAAAAGGAAGATAACTTTGAGCTGTTTTGTTATGATCAATAAGTTCACTTATAATTATGTTTGCAGTCATCATCAGCTACATATTGAAATTCCCATGACTACCATGTTATGTTAGCACTAAAGCCGGTATCACACGAGAGCTTTTATAGTCAACATTCGATGATAAAAAAAAATCTGGCAACATTTCTGGACTATTTTGCACTGGTATCGGAAACTAGACTGACGGTAGATGAAATTAGGGAACCGAAGTATCTTATAATTATGTTGACCACGTAAGCTGCCAGACCAGTGTTGAGGATAAATGTTGAGTGAAAAAGCGCTCTTGTGATACCGGCTTAACTGTAGTCATCTGTACTGTGTATTACAGCCTTGTACTGTATAACCACAATAAATCTGGATATTTATTTATTTTTTTTTTTTTTCTGTGATTGAGGGAGGCAAAAGGCAGAATTGCCTATAGCGAGTGCCTCCCCCATAGTTGAAAGAGTGACAGGGCCAAAATCAAGGGACGATCGAGCCAAAATGCCTGGACACACAGAGTTTGAAGCAATTTAAGTCATAGGAAGAGGGAAAGACTGATTCTGGGATATGCTGTATTGTGCCTCTTCTAAGTGTTGAGTTTTGTTGATATCCACAATCGTAGCTCTGGCACTATCAAAGGGTTAACTGTTCCCAATAAATTGTCGTAGTGTTTTGTTTTTGTTTTGTTTTTTTTCTATGTGATTGAGGGAGGCAAAAGGCATAACTGCCTATAGCGAGTGCCTTCCCCATAGTTGAAAGAGTGACAGGGCCAAAATCAAGGGACGTTCGAGCCAAAATGCCTGGACACACGGAGTTTGAAGCAATTTAAGTCATAGGAAGAGGGAAAGACTGATTTTGGGAGAGAGTTCCAGAGCTCAGATGTTGAGTAGAAGAAAGTTTGAGAGTAACGTTTCACTCTTGGGTTGGAGAGTTGCACAGAGTAGGGGTGGGATTGAGTTGCAAGACGTGGGTACCACGTGCCCTACGTAAAGGAGTGGTATGCACTGGGATAGCTCTGAGGAACACTGATTATTATAGTAGCGATAGAATAGCGAGAGAGATGCAACATTGCGGCGGAGAGAGAGAGATTGCAGAGAGTTGGTGAGTGGACGGGAGTTAATGATACGAAAGGCCTTCCTTTCAACTTTGTCTAGGAGAGCGGTGTGAGAGGAACCTCCCCACACATGTGAACAATACTCAATACAAGGGCGCACTATGCCCCTGTACAGAGCAAGAAGCTGTGCAGGGGAAAAGAACCCCCTAAGGCGGTTGAGCACACCCAGCTTCTGGGAGGCTGCCTTACCAAGACTGGTAATATGGTCCTTCCAAATGAGAGCAGCTGTACCGTGCACAAATAATAAGCCGGTGTCACACATGAACTTTTTACCAGCAATAGTTTGGAGCAATTCTCGTCTGGATTAAGAATTAGGATTTTAATCTTTGGCTGCGGCTATGTTTGGGTTATTTAGGGCATATTCAGGCACTCCTGAATGATAAATCGAGCATCTGCATTAAATGAAGTGTATTCTGCCGAAAACAAGGCGATAATAGCTTCAAAATGACACCAGAACGGACCGTATACAAAGGAAATCAAGTACAAAGGAAATCAAGCAACAACAGGTCTAGTGACCCTTCTAGGTTGCTTGTCCTCCAAAACACTGAGGATCAAGTGTCCAAACAGTGGTTTAGAGTGGGTAAGGGAACATTGGAAAGGGAATTACTGCCCTGGAACTAATGTCCGTGGCAGGATTAGGAAGTTAGTAGAGGACAGATGGGTTAGTAACTGAGGGGGGGATAAAATAAAGTTATTCATTTACAAACGCAGTCAGTCGCGGGTTTGATGCGAGATATTTGTCTAGGCGGAGTTTAAATGAATCAACGGTGATGCAGTCTATAACGTTTCGGGGAAGCCCATTCCACAAGTTGACAACTCGATTGAAGAAGAAATTCTTAGATTCGTGCGAGTTAAAAGATTTACCAATAATTTTGCAACCGTTTCCCTGCGTGTAATTAGATTGGTCGATAGTGAAGTACTTACTACAGTTCATATTGTCGATGCCTTTGATGATTTTGAACACTTGAATTAAGTCACCTCTTAATCTGCGCTGGGTTAAAGGAAATAGATTTAATTCTCTAAGACGCTCTTCGTATGGTTTGTTCTTTAAGCTAGGTATCATTTTGGTAACTCTACGTTGAACTTGTTCTAGCTTGTTTATATCTTTTTGGTAATAAGGGCACCAGGATTGAACGCAGTATTCCAGAAGAGGGCGGACTAAGGAATTGTAAAGGGTTAGGATAACTTCTTTGGATTTATGCTCAAATGACCTGCCTATAAAGCCAATTATTTTGTTTGCCTTCTTAACAACTTCTGAACATTGTTGACTCGGATTTAGGTTACTCGATATTGTTACTCCCAGATCGGTTTCTCTGTTTACATTCTTAAGCTGAGTGCCATTCATCGAATAGTTTGCTTTCTCATTTAGGTATCCGACATGTAGTACTTTACATTTATCCGCATTGAAACTCATTTGCCAAATTTGGGCCCAACATGACAATTTATCTAGATTGTGTTGCATATCGTCAACTTGTTCTTTTGAGAGTACCCTATTTGCAATTTTTGTATCGTCAGCAAATTTTGAGATTGTACAGGTGAGACCCTCATCTATGTCGTTGATGTAAATTAGAAAGAGAATTGGTCCTAGTACCGATCCCTGGGGTACCCCGCTACTTACATTGGTCCATTTAGATGCCTTACCGTTTATGACTACCCTTTGCGTTCTGTTGCTGAGCCAATTTTCTATCCATTTCAACACACCGTCTTGTATTCCATGCGCTTTTAGTTTTAGAAGTAAACGTTTGTGGGGAACTTTGTCAAAGGCCTTTTGAAAATCAAGGTATATAATATCTACAGCTTTACTCTCATCGTAGAGGTTGAGGATATCGTGGAAGAAGTCTAAGAGGTTTGTTAAACAGGAACGTTTTTTACGAAAGCCGTGTTGAGTATCTTTAAGTATGTTATTTTCCTCTAAGTGATTTACGAGTCTGTCTCGTATGACTGTTTCTAGCATTTTACAAACAACTGAGGTTAAGCTAATTGGACGATAGTTACTGGGTAGGGATTTGCTGCCTTTTTTTAATATCGGTGTTACGTTGGCTAGCTTCCACTGATCAGGCATAGTTCCAGACTGCAAGGATTTATTGAATAGTAATGTCAGTGGTTTGGAGAGCTCATCCTTAGCTTCCTTTAGAACTCTAGGCGAGATTGTATCAGGTCCTGGCGTTTTATTTACCTTGAGTTTATCTAAACAATTCAATACTTCTCTCTCTGTAACGGTGATATTGCTTAGAAAATCTGAATTATCAATCTGAATCGGCGATGGTGTAGGGATATCACTGAGGTCTTCTGTTGTAAAAACTGATGCAAAGAAGGCATTGAGGGCATTACTCATTTGTACTTCGTCTTTGGTGTATTTTCATCGACTAACGGTCCAACAGTTGAAGTAACTACTTTTTTCTTTCTGATATAACTATAGAATTCTTTCGGGTTTGTTTTACTTTGATTCGCAATATGTAACTCTAAGGTCTTTTTACTCTGCTTAATTAACTTTTTGGCTTTGCGTCGTAGCTCTACAAATTTCACCCGTTCTTCGTCATTTTGTGAAGATTTTAATCTATCATTAGCAAATTTTTTAGCAAGCAGGCAGTTTGAAATATCTTTATTCCACCATTTGGGCTTATTATTATGGCCTGGACGCCGTATTTTCGATGGTATGCAGTCGTGCACTGCTTTTAGGTAAGTGGTTTCGAATAACTTCCAAGGTGTATTTATGTCGTTATTGTTAATTAAAAAGCTCCAGTCAGTTTCTTTAAACATAGCTCTAAGTTTATGGAAGTTTGCTTTCTTGAAATTAGGGACTTTTTCGATGCTACTATTTGGTTCGTTACTAGTAAACTTTAAAGTGAAAGTTATCGTACGATGGTCGCTGTTACTGAATTCATCACCAACATTCAAATTCTCTATCAATTCTTCTTTTGTTGCAAGTACAATGTCAAGAACGTTATTACCACGGGTCGGCGTTCGAACAAATTGATAAAGCGAACTCTCTTGCAAGTTCGTATACAAGTCATGTCCGGAGTGTGAAGTAAGAGTATCGCCCCACTTGGTCACAGGTAAATTAAAGTCGCCAAAAATTACAGTATCTTGTGAGTTACTTAAATCTGCAATTTGTTCGTAAATTTCTCGGTCAGTTTGCACTGATTGAGCTGGAGGTCTGTATATTAACGCAAGTATTATTTTTGTACCTTTATTATTCTTTATTAGCACAAAAGATGTGTCGACGTTCACAATTTGAGGTTTTGACACGAGGGTCGGGTTAAGACTTTTTTTGATATAAAATAAAACGCCACCTCCATTTTTATTTATTCGGCTGTTCTCAAACATTACATAACCGGGAAGTGAATACTCTGCTAGAAAGTCTCTATCTTCTGTATTGAGCCAAGATTCTGTTATGCCAATCACATCATAATTTTCTGTAAACACTAGTTCCTCTAAATCTGAAAATTTATTGCGTATGCTACGAGCGTTTGCATAGAAAACCTTTAAAGTTGCGGTTTTAGAACTCACAGAACGTTCTTTCATCGAATTTTTGGTTCTGGTCGGATCTACATTTACATTCATGGCTGTCCTCGGTCCTCGGTCGTTATCCCTGGCGGTTTTAAATTTGGGTCGTGTTGGTGGAGCTTTATCCAAATTCGCGGTTCTTGACGGATTAGTATTTAATTCCTTTGTAGGTTGCCGTCCTCGCTGTCTTCGGTCCTCCTTCCTGGTTGTCCTGTGCTGAGTCGATTTCTTCTCCGAAAATCCGTCACCGCATCGTTGAGAAGACGCCCAAAACGTGCTGCTCCCACCTGGTTCAGATGAACTCCATCGTCCGAAAACAAATAGTCATCGTAGTAGAAATTGTCCCAGGTGTCGACGAATCCCTCGTTCTCCTTCCTGCAGAGGTTTGCTAGACAACGATTTGTGCTGGTCGATACGTGGTCTGGTTCACCCGCAGTGATCCCAGTGAAACGCGGGAACCCCGCTATTATGTAACACTCGCTCGCTTGGCTACACTGATGAGAGAGACAGAGAGAGACTCGCCCGAGACACAGCCTAGCTCAGTGAGCCGCTCGGTGCTCTGAGGGTCGGAGGTGGGCCCCTCACGCTCCCACCCACTGACACTCGATTCTTACATTTTTTACAGGCTTTTGAAGCCTGGAAATTGCTGTAACTTGCCAAAACATTCCAGAACGTCACCCGCAGCGAAAGGGTTTATAGTCTTAAGCCACTAAATATATTCTAATTTCAATCTAGTTCCCGATAACAATTAAAAAAAAAAAAAAAAAATATTGCGAGAACAAAATTGCACGTCGAAAATTGTCAGATAAAGCGTTCGTCTGACATTGCCTTAAGGGGGGTGACCTGCTTTTTGTTATTTCTGTCCTTTTCTCTCTTTCTCTGGCTTGTATCCATTCGGCCCCATTCAGTCAACTATTTTAAGACGTTTATCCTCATCTAGGTGTCGATTTCTTCCTGGCGAGCGATAGCGAGCCAGCATTATATGAAGAAATCCGGCTTTGCCGGAGAAATTTTTCTATCGAAAAATGTACAAATTTGGCCTGCTGTCAAACAAAAATAAAAAATATGCTGGCTCGCTACCGCTCACCAGTAAAAAATTGACGCCTGGATGGGGATAAACATCTTAAAACAGTAGGCTGAATGGGGCCAAATGGATACAAGCCAGAGAAAGATAGAAAAGGACAGAACCAAAACAGGTCACCCGCCTTAAGGTCATTGTTTTCATCTTGGCACTGGCAGTTTAGAGCTTGGTATCTGTTGGTATATTATCGTCATTAAAAAGCTTAATTTGCTTTTGTTTGTTATTATTCCTTTATTTCTTCATCTTCACCATCATTATCTTCATCACTTCCAAGAATCAAAAGATTCTTGGGTTTAGCATTTTTATTTTTTTTTATTTATTTTTTTTCCAACTACTCCCTCTCGGGCATAGGCTGAGAGTCTGTACATTCCACCGCTCAACACGGTGAAGCCTGTGAGGTCTTGTTCCAGTCTGGGGAGTGAGACATGTGAAGCATCCATTCATGGCTCGAAGCAGCTCCATCTCTGAAGCGGCTGGTTGCTTCGTTCAAGTGCTTCACTGTCTCATCCTCCAGACTCAGACCCTCACTCTCAGAACGCCACCTATTGAGCAGTGAACTCACTAGGCATTGTCCCCCTGTAACATATTTTGAATATGGGAATATTCATACAGTGTTATTTAATCAGGGAACAATGAGGGAATTTTTTTGGCATTTTGGTGGGCTTTGTGGTAATGCACTGATACTAGGTACAGCACAAATTCAATCCCAATAATATCTTCCCATTGACATATCGGGATTTGAACCCGGGTCCATTGGATTACCAATCCAGTGGCATGACCACTCCACCACACCATCCATCAGCATGGATGAATGAACTTTGATTGTGTATGTTATATTAGAACAATTAATTCTAGTGTTCTCCTTAGACTAAATACCCCTTATTGCCTCATCAAATTCCTCTCTATTAAAAAAAAAAAAAAAAAATCACCCCTCCCTCTCCCCCTCAAAAATATAATTAAAAAAAATAAATAAAAAATAAAATATATATATCCTGTATATATATATATATATATATATATATATATATATACAGTATATATATATGCTAAATTTATAAATTTTTCGGTGGGCGCCCACTTCCTCATTTATACGATGTGAGTGTAGTGAGGGAATGTACTGTATAATAGCTAAAAAATGCGTCATCGTATCTTGAACGCATTAAGGACAGATCATAGTGGAAGGCATCATAACTATATCCTGTTTCTCTCCAACTGACGGTAAAATGCAAAGTTCCCATCAAGATTTTTCAGTTATTTTGTAGATTTTGTAGTGAGATATGGTGCTAATTGTATAAACTTGGTCTTAATATGATGCAGAGACATAGTAGTTTCATATTTGTCCATTAAGTATCGATCAAATTAGCTGCTAAGGGATTCAATTTACCATCAGATGAAATGAAACAGAGAATAGTTACCGTCATATAAGCTGGTGTAGTAATATAGGATTTGGTTTTTACACCATGCCCGTAAGGAGAGTTATGGAGCTCCGATCTTACTTTCAACCATCTTGACAATTTTACCAACACACCTAAACTTTGTTGGATGTTGAAATAGCCCCCCTAATATCTGAACCCAGGGTGGGAATCGAACCCGGGACCCTTGGATTACGAGGCAGACACATTACCACGAGACTAATAAAGGTGCCCCACTTAGCCTGGTAGTCGTGTATTTCCGCATCTTGTTCAGTTTAGGATAACCTATTTTCACTGACTTTACAATAGGCTGCCTAGTTAATGTGTACACAGTATAGTCAAAGGTACAGTTGTCCACACGTCCACCTGGGACAAACATACTTTTATTCATGTTATTTTAGCTATGTATGAGTATATAGTGGCCAGCAAAATATACACAGTCTTATACTATCAAAGCATAGTTAAAGTCTGTGTATTAGCTGTCCGTGTCTATACATATTTATAACTAAAATAACAAGAGTAAATCCTATATATAATTATCGCTGCTTTCGTGTGGGGAACTGAAATAAATTGGTGTGACATACTTCCAATTTGATGTAGCCTAGACAGAGCAAAGACAAGGGTATTTTATATGATTAATTGTCCCCAAGATAGTTATCAAGGGAAGCGATGACCTGCTGCAGAGATGGTCGAGCCTCAACATCTGTATTAATCATGCTATCAAATAAACATGAAATATTCTCATCAAGAATGAACAGTCCAGTTGATTCAATGTCCTCCAATGTTTCCTTCATAGAAAAGCCAAGCGAGTAAACGTCGGAGTGAGGCAGAGCAATGTTTCCACACCAAAGATGAAAGTCGTAGAAAGGAAACAGCTTGTGCCGGTCAGCATCCTTATTTTTAAAGGTTTCTGGTGCCTCGCCGATATGACAACTTCTGCCCAAGTCAATGAGATAGGCATGAGGTCCATTAACATCTATCAGAACATTATCGTCCTTAAAGTCATTATGACTTACACCAGCATGGTGCAGGTCATCCAGTGCTTTGGCTACAGCCCTATAGATCTGTACACAATGTTGCTGAGAGACCGGGTTCTCCATCACATCATACAGGTCAGGATAGGGACAGTAAGAGGTCACAAGCATTGGGGCGTCATTGGCTACCAATAACAATTTGGGAACCCCACCAGCACCATCAGCTTTTTCTAACATGCGAGCTTCCTCCATAAACGTACCCAATTGGCGAAGGCCTCTCTTACCCAATTTCAAACAGGCTAGATCATTCTTATAAATCACCAAATACACAACACCGTTGGTTCCTTCCCCGAGCTTCTTAATCTGCTCGGTGTTGGCCTCAATATGAGCGTTTGACACAATTTTAACCTCGTGGATCATTTTGAAGTTATAGTTTATCACGGAAACACTACAATGATATAACAAATAAGTTATAATACAGATTAAATCACTTGAACGCTATAGTGCAGGGAGAAAATCAATTGCGATGTTACTCTTCTTAAGGTTAGTGAGGTTTTGAACAAGACCTACTGCATCTAATTTATATTCCCTCCGTTCAAAATGTAGAGAAGCTTATGTTTTTGTCTGACGTTATATCACTGCTTTTTGGATGAAACATCAATATCCAATTAATTATACTAAGGCAATATCAATAAAAAAATTATCTATAAAGGGTATTATATATGATAAATAAATAAATAACAGAATATTTTTTCGGCATAAATAAGTAAAGTTACTCATAATTAATCGTTTTCTATGTAGCGCCTAACAAAGAAAACTAATATTAAATGGGTAACATTTGTATTTTATAACAACCACTAAATGTAGACACAATAAGCATATACCGTACTTGCACTCACATTAGCACACAAATAAACACACTCCTTGAGCTACCTCGTTCCCTAGAGTGTTGGAGCTTGTTACTAATAAGGTTTACAGTTAAACAAACTTGTCGTCAAATCGTTAACCTCTTGAGGATCATGACGCGTTTAGACTGTTAGTTCTGGCTATCATTAGACAATTCGATAAAGCTTATGAAGGCTCTACGGGAATTAAAATAGTAAAGACTGTGTTCTCTTCCATATACCCTTCCTAATTTTAATAAAATCGTCTACTTGCCTAGTCAGAATAAACTTTAAATAAAACGTGTCGTGATTCTGAAAGGGTTATATCTAGGTTCGAAAATGATCAATAGTTGGTGGTAGGCTACCGATTGTCATTCTAAAGCCGGTATCACACGAGCGCTTTTTCACTAAACATTTATCCTCAACGCTGGTCTGGCAGCTTATGGGGTCAACATTTAGATTATTTCGGTTACCTAAATTCATCTATCATCAGTCTAGTTTCCGATACCAGTGCAAAATACTCCAAAAATCTTGCCAAAAAAATGTTGATAATCAAAATAATGTTGACTATAAAAGCTCTCGTGTGATACTGGCTTAACCCATAGACTACCTCACCTCTGATTTGCACGCTCTCTTCAACAATCTCTCGTCTCAATAATAAGCTTCTATGTCCTATAGGCCATTTATTATAAGCTGGCCAGAAATTGTGACCCCTAACCAGCTCTATCATTCAAAAGGGGCTAGAGAAAATGGGCTGTAAATTTATACACCTATTCCCTAGTTGACTCTTCTTAATGCTCCCAAAACCCAATTTCTCCATCTTACTACCCGTCCGGAACTCCCAGAGGACTATCCCTTATCCTTCAACAATACAAAAATCAATCCTTCATCTTCTCTCAATATTCTTGGTGTCTCTTTTTCTTCTGCTCTCACTTGGAAGAACCATATTACCAGTCTTGCTAAGGCAGCTTCCCAGAAGCTGGGTGTGCTCAACCGCCTCAAGGGGTTCTTTTCCCCTGCACAGCTTCTTGCTCTGTAGCCTACAGGGGCACAGTGCGTCCTTGTATTGAGTATTGTTCACATGTGTGGGGAGGATCCTCTCACACCGCACTCCTAGACAAAGTAGAAAAGAAGGCCTTTCGTATCATTAATTCCCGTCCACTCACCAACTCTCTGCAATCTCTCTCTCTTCGCCGCAATGTTGCATCTCTCTCGCTATTCTATCGCTACTACAATAATCAGTGCTCCTCAGAGCTCTCCCAGTGTATACCACCTCCTCTACGTAGGGTACGTGGTACCCGTCTTGCAACACAATCCCACCCCTACTGTGTAACTCTTTAATCCAAGAGTCAAACGTTACTCTCAGTCTTTCTTCTATTCAACAGCTGACCTCTGGAACTCTCTCCCAGAATCAGTCTTTCCCTCATCCTATGACTTAAATTGCTTCAAACTCTGTCTTTGGCTCGAACGTCCCTTGATTTTGGCCCTGTCACTCTTTCAACTATGGGGGAGGCACTCGCTACAGGCAGTTCTGCCTTTTGTCTCCCTCACTCACATAGAAAAAAATAATATGTTCATATTAAAAGTAAAATAGGTACACATGGATAAATAATTATGATATACAGTATATGGTAAATATGATGATTTTCGTCAGAATTGAACCAAATACCTTCGCATGGCGGAACGTTTCAAATACCATAGCTTCGATTGCCTTTCAAAGGTTAACCTGCACAAAATCGTCTAAGCTAAGCTAGAATATAATCAAAAAGACGTCGCCGGTATAAAAGGGGTTAATACAGTGGTGGCTCTAATACAATGCTGACTTTAATATTGATAAATTTCCAGAAGTGGTAAGCCCGGGGGGACGGTGTTCTTCACCGACTACTGCAGCGGTACCTCCCACCAGCTCTCCAGCAACTTCCTCAACTACGTCCACCACCAGAGGCGTAAGTGGACAGTAACTACTGTTGGCCGCCGCATTATAGAAAGATTTCCGCTTGAGGGATTTGTTTCTTGACCCCTTTCTCTCTCATGTTTAGCCCCATTAGTTATGAGATTTTAAGATGTTCGTCCTATTAGTTTGGCGATTTTAAGAACTTTCGCCCCATTTCTGTCAATTTTAAGACCTTTGGTGGCACCTAGGTGTCGATTTTTTCATGCCGAGCGATAGCGAGCCTGTAATTTAAGAGGAAACGGCCTTTGGCCAGGACACACCAGTTCGCAAGCCCACCACGGGAACAGGACCTTTCCTCCCCCTCCTATCTGCACTGTCAGCATCCCTCGCTTTACCTCCAGGACATTCTAAGATAGATAACCTTTATAGATCAGCAAGTGAGCCAATACTAGGATTGACAAATGTTCTGACTCTGCCTGAGACCCGCCACCAACCTCACAGGAAGAAGCCGAAGAATGCATAGAACTTTAGGAGTTGAAGGATCTCCTAAGCTCCTCCAATAACTATTTCAACAACTCTCCCGGGAGTGGCAAGACGAGTTGCCCCGCACCATCTGGGAGTGGCAGCCGCAGAGGGACTCCCGGGAGTGAATCAAGCGAATTGGAGGAGCGCACCACACGCAAAAAGAGCTGCACGAGCACCCCCAGCACGACGTCCTAGAGGACACCCTACACTGGTCCCTTGAAGCCCGACAGAAGAACTCCCTTTTCCCTTTCACTAGCAGTAGCCGGAAGCCGTCATAACTGACCGAACTCTCCCCATCACCACCCCATAAAGTTACCAGAGGTCCACCCAGTTCCCCCATACAGCCACAACTACCACCCAACACCACCTTTACTCAGAGTTACAAGGAACTGCATAATAGCCCAACTCTGAGTGGCAGATGATTGTGTTTATTGTATGTTGTATTGTATTATATTGACCTCTGTATGTACTTATATATTTCTCCTATGTAATAAACTATATTTTGTGTCCTTTTGTTTGCTTTGCCCGCCCAGTTAAAGACCCTACATTGTGTTTTAACCTGAAGAATATATGCCCTTCATTTATAGTGTATTTGTTTTTATGTTCTTATCTGTCTCATCTCTTTCTCACTCTATAGGCTACGTAACTTTGGCCACTGTGAACTGGTATGGATGAGCTGGGTCGCGCTGGGTTTGAGGACGTGGTGGCCCAGGACCGCCATGAGGACTTCACCAGGATACTTCACAGGGAGCTCACAGCCTTCAACTCCATCAGACTGGCCTTCGTCAAGGAGTTCTCGGAGGAGGAGTTCCATACCATCTCTAACGGCTGGAAGGATAAGGTGAATGTCGCGCAGAGAGTCAAGAGATCGATTCAGTGCAGGGGAACAAAAAACATTAAGGGGGGGTTCTTGAACCCCTTCATGTTTAGCCTCATCAATTTGTAAATTTTAAGATTTTCGACCCATTAGTTTGGCGGTTTTAAGACCTTTCGTGTGATTTAGTTGTAGAATTTTTTCCTGGCGATCGATAGCAAGCCTGCAATTTAAGGGTAGACCGGGGTCATTTTTCTACCGAACAATGCACAAATTTATCTCAAAGAGCTGGGGTCTTGAGGGTATTTTTTTAAAGCTTGATGGAAGTTTAGGACTAATCTAGCTCTAACTCTCTCTCTCTCTCCATTACTTCCTAGATATATCCAATGGCAGCCATTAAGGGGGGTCACCTGCTTTTTATCTCTTTCTCTGGGTTGTATCCATTCGGCTCCATTCAGCCTACTGTTTTAAGACGTTTATCCCCATCCTAGACCAAACAAGCTTGGGAGGCTGTATGCTTCTATATGATAATGTTTGGTTACATATGGTAATCTTTGGTAATTTATGACATGAGGTGGACCACTCACGTTAGCAGCGTCAGAGCAAAGACTAATAAGGCCCTGGGCTTCCTGCGCAGGAATCTCACCAAGTGCATCGCAAACATTAAAATTCTAGCATTTAAAACACTTGTCCGGCCACACTTAGAATACTGCGACACCGTCTGGGATCCACACACTCACAACAATATAAATAAACTAGAGGCCATACAAAACAAAGCTGCAAGATGGATCAGACGTGATTACAGACACACTACATCTGTCACTTTGCTCAAACAAGACATTAAACTCGACCCACTTGCAACAAGAAGACAAATGCACAGACAACAGATGTTATATAAATTCACTAACAACTTAGTAGACATAGACAAAAATATATATTTACACCCTACAAGTATACGATTTATGAGACGCAGCCACAACCTAATATACCACACATATCAGGCAAGCACGGCTGCACAGACATATTTAGACAATAATTTTTTCCTCGCAGCATCCAAGAGTGGAATCGCCTCCCATTTCATGTAGTTAACTCCTTCAGACATATTATGTTCCAGTAAGTCTACGGAGGCGGGAGCCCGGTATCCTTGCCACCGCCTCGCGCTACACTCACAACAACACTGCGGCCGTTAGAATTATCGGAGGTGGCTGAGGTTGCCACCAACTGTTTTATCGTAAGCTAACTTATCGGACTTACTGAGCTCCATATGACGCTAGAGCGTCATATAACTTATTAGCGAGCCATGAAGATAAGTCCATATAACGCACTAGCGTCATATGAGTTTTTGTATGTCTGAAGGAGTTATAGCCCCACCCTTGATTCATTTAGAACTAGGATCACCAATCATTACATCCCTAATCCTGATCCTTTCCCCAACCATTAGTCCTAAAAGCACAACCCCCGTATATCATGCCACCCGAGAGCGGCCCTCTGCGGGTCCCTCAACGTAAACATAAACGTTATGCCTCACTGTGCCTTTGAAAACACGCGCTTTATGACAACTGAAAAGAAGAGTGTTGTAAATATATCCTGCATTTATTTCGAATATATTAGAGTAACTTGCATTCCTATATAGTTTTTTTTATATTCTTATTTTTCAAAACCACAGTAAAACGTTTGATTCGAAAGTTCGAAGGAATCGAAGCCTCTGGTTCGAACTTAGGAAAGAACCGAACCAACCTTTGCTCCATTCCTTAACTTCAACAAAGAAGGTGAAGACGCCATAGAGGCCTGGCGATAGAGGTGAAAATACGACATTCCCCTGACGTTCTGACATTGTGTACTTATTGGTGAACTGGCAGCATCAGCAACATGGATTCTGGATACGATAAAATGCAGGTGAGGATGGGTATTGGTAGCGTTAGGCCTAATTAAGGGAGCCCGGCCCCACCTCGCTCTTTTACTCTCTCCCTCTGTTTGGCTTGTATCCATTCGGCCCCATTCAGAATTTCAGCCTACTATTTTAAGACGTTTATCCCCATCCAGATGATCCAGGTGTCAATATTTTAGCCTATTTGTTTTATTTTGTTTTCATTTTTCATAATGGCCTAGGCTACCTTGGTTTTGTGTATTATTATTAGGCTAGGCTAGGCCTATTATTATTATTATTATTATTATTATTATTATTATTATTATTATTATTATTATTATTATTATGGTAGCATTCAAGGAGACTACTGCAGGACTCTTCTTCTTCTTCTTCTTCTTACCTCTGGCTGGGTATAGGCTATCCTGGTGTTTACTACCCTATACCCCTTTGAAAGGACATTAGCCTAACTTAACAACCTTACCTAACCTTCTTCTTCTTCTTTAGAACCCGCCCGCAGACCGTGCAGACCTAACCTAGTATTATAGGTGGGGGTTGCCGCCCCCACACCCCCGCTTTGACTTAGATTTTTGGTGTATTTGTCTGTGAAGTGGGTATTTTTCAATTTGTTGATAATGAAAATCCTCCATGCGGACTATATGGAGAAAATATGGCGAATCTATTGGTGCCTATTTTCCCTAATAAATTGTTTCTCATAACGTCGCACTAGTGTCTGAATATTATCATTATTATTATTATTATTATTAGGCTAGGCCTAGGCCTATTATTATTTTTATTTTTATTTTTTCTATAGCCTAGCCTAGGCAGCTAGGCCTGCTAGGCTACCAACACCATGGTTGGCATGGTTTCGTACTAGGCTAGTCTAGAAGTTAGAATCGTTAGACCTGTTGGTGCTGATGCCTGATAGTGATTTATCACCTCCATATTTTCGGTGTGAACGCAATTTGCAGTACTCCTACCCGTGAAACACCCTACATCCTTGGCACAATGGCACTAGTCCATTACCTACCAATAGGCTAGCCTATGTGTACAATACTTCGTTCGTGTTAGCCTAGAGGCGCCTGAATTTCCTGAAAGGGTAGCCTAAACTCCTAAAGTCCATGACATATCTCCAGAGTCCAGACTCCACATCATGTTTTCGTCTCCCAGGTTTGTTGACTAGGCCTACCTGGGCGTAACCTGGCACCTGGCGCGTGGGATTATCGCATCTCACTCTTGGTAATGCCACCTGCTGGCTACATAGGGCCTACATGATGATTACAACAAGTCATGGGTGGGTGAAGGGGGTCAGAGCACCCCCTCGACCCATCCGAATCCCTGAGGCTGGCCGCTGATTAGGCTAGGCCTATGCCCGATAAATCTACAGTTATACTACCCCTATTTTGTCGCCATTCTGTTGGTACTAATGGGTTAATATTATTAGTAGTAGACTTAGTTTGGTTTGATGATGCGCGGAAATGTATATTTGACTTGAAATAGATACATTGAAGTATTACAAACCTTTGCAAACCCATAAACAGGGAACGTGAGCAGGGTTTAGACTGTCGCGCACCCATAAACAGGGAACATGAGGGAGAGTTTAGACCGTCGCGGAGACGGGTTACTTTTCGGTTAGGTTAAGTTAGGCTAATTTTAAAAATACTAAAATGCGACGTTACTTGGTATTAAACAACACTGTATATCAAATAAAAAACCAACAAATTACCTGAAAAACTTATCTGGTTGGTGATAATTTTTTATCAGAATGTTTTTTTCCAGTTTCCGCGTCTACTGAACCATCCAAAAACACGCTAAAAGGCGTGTTTTGAAGGGGGGAGGTGGGGGAGGGGTAGTATAACTGTAGATTTACCCTATGCCCCCTTGAACCATACGAAAATCCGAGCCAAATGTTGCCTTGATTTCATGCGATTCTTGCTTACTTTTGGGTATGTTTGGGTAGTTTTAGGTATAGCCTAGGCTTACAGTATAGGCTACCCCCGATATTTCGGACTCTTTTAGTCGGTAACCCGTACTTCTCGGATTGGCATCGGCCTCTCGGAGATGTCCCTGTATATCTCGGCAATTTCTGCGTTGGACGGGATTTGTGTCCGGTTTACAGTGTTCGCTCACTCTGATCACTCAATTAGAAGTAGTTTTAGGACATTCAAGCCTGTGCCTTATAACTATGAGTTACTCGATAATATAAATTACTACAGTATGTACTTTACTGTCCCTGACAACATAATGTTCGTATTTGTCATGTACAGTATATTGATGAATTTCACATACAATGATGTAATTCGGACATCTCGGTAAATCGGACATTTCGGAAGTGGTCTCCCTCCAATTAGTCAGAGATAACGAGGGTTTACTGTATTTAGCGGTCCGCCTGGCGCCTGCAGTCGTGTGTTTACAGTGAGGAACGGGACAAGGATGTACAGTAATGTTCGGGCGTACCGCCCGCCTTGTAGGAAACTGGGTAATTCTGCAGAACAACAACTATTATACCACAGTATTTTTGTATTATTAGCCATTAGGCTAATTTTTTATATTGTAATGGTTTGCAAGTGTGTATTATATAGTTAGACAGTTTGGAAAGCACTTTTTATTAGCATTTGCATTGTTAATTGTAATTCCGATACCCCAACAATCTGGGGGAGAGTTTGGAAATGCGGGGTTTACTCGATTTAGTAAACTTTGAAAAGACATTAGCCTAACCTAATGACCTTACCTAACCTATCCTAGTATTATGGGTGGGGGCTGCCACCCCTGCTGGTTGGGTATTAAAACAATAAAAGATTGATGGGCGCCGAATAAAAAAGTCAATGAAGTCTATGGTGTTTACTCCGCAATCTTAAGCTTTGGCTTTCGATAACAGGAAAGGGGATGGATGTAGTTACCGGGTGTAGGCTACCACTACCAACATACAACATAAATCATCTATAAATACAGTACTTATAATAAAATAAATACTTATAATTTTATAAATTATAATACTAAGTTAGGTTAGGTTAGGTTAGGGTAATGTATTTTTCTATCCAAAGGCAGTCAAAATAGACGGGAACATGATGGTGAGCGTCCGCGTAGTGTAAACAAGACGGGCGGTACACCTGGTAACTACATTCGGCAAGAATGTTAAGTGCGGGCGTACCGCCAGCCTTGTTTACACTACGCGTAGTGGCGTCTGACCTTTCCCATCATGTTCCCATCAATGTTGACTGCCTTTGGATATAAAAATACATTAGCCTAACCAAACAACCTAACCTAACCTAACCTAGTATTCATGTAGTACTGTAATGACAGGGGGCAAATAGCAGAAAATATAGCGTCGAAATAGACGGGAACGTAACTGCGAGCGCACAACATGACGACCGTACGCCCAATCACTACATCAATCCCCTACATTCTTGCCCAGGAAAGTACCAATAAAAATGTACTGACGTCTTATAGGTGAAGCTCCACTCTGATTGGCTACTGAACATCGGGGAGGAGCCTCCAAGGAAGATAAATATGGAACCTATATGCTCTAAAGATCATATGAAAATTTGTTTTAACCCTCGGCAAAACCCAATTAAAAAGTATGGTAGGCCTACTAAAATTTCTTTTTCGTAACAAGGTTGTCAATACGGTACAGTACTTCCAGTTATCGACAGCTCTAAAGATCATATGAAAATGTGTTTTAACCCTTTGAAAATCCTAATATAAAAGTATGCTATCCCTTATTCTTCAACAATACAAAAATCAACCCTTCATCTTCTCAATATTCTTGGTGTCTCTTTTTCTTCTGCTCTCATTTGGAAGGACCATATTACCAGTCTTGCTAAGGCAGCCTCCCAGAAGCTGGGTGTGCTCAACCGCCTTAGGGGGTTCTTTTCCCCTGTACAGCTTCTTGCTCTGTACAGGGGCATAGTGCGCCCTTGTATTGAGTATTGTTCACATGTGTGGGGAGGTTCCTCTCACACCGCTCTCCTAGACAAAGTTGAAAGGAAGGCCTTTCGTATCATTAACTCCCGTCCACTCACCAACTCTCTGCAATCTCTCTCTCCGCCGCAATGTTGCATCTCTCTCGCTATTCTATCGCTACTATAATAATCAGTGTTCCTCAGAGCTATCCCAGTGCATACCACCTCCTTTACGTAGGGCACATGGTACCCGTCTTGCAACTCAATCCCACCCCTACTCTGTGCAACTCTCCAACCCAAGAGTGAAACGTTACTCTCAAACTTTCTTCTACTCAACAGCTGAGCTCTGGAACTCTCTCCCAGAATCAGTCTTTCCCTCTTCCTATGACTTAAATTGCTTCAAACTCAGTGTGTCCAGGCATTTTGGCTCGAACGTCCCTTGATTTTGGCCCTGTCACTCTTTCAACTATGGGGGAGGCACTCGCTATAGGCAGTTATGCCTTTTGCCTCCCTCAATCACATAGAAAAAAAAAAAAAAAAAAATGCTACTAAAATTTGATTTTCGTAACAAGGTTGTCTATACAGTTACGGTACTTTCCTGTTATCAACGTACAATCAAAGGTTGAAGATTGCAGAGTTAACACCGTAGACTTCATCGACTCTTATTTCAAATTCATATTATTGACAGCCAATTTGTTTTTTTACCCAACCAGTGGGGGTGTGGGGGCGGTAGCCAGGCGAAGTACGCGCTAGGAAGTATAGAAACGGGATGGGTAGAAAGCAAGAAGGGAGTAAGGCAGGGGTGCGTATTATCGCCGTTATTATTTGCGTTATATATGGAAGAAATGACAGAGGA
The DNA here is from genome assembly GCA_032716605.1 of Paralithodes platypus. Lineage (NCBI taxonomy): Eukaryota > Metazoa > Arthropoda > Malacostraca > Decapoda > Lithodidae > Paralithodes > Paralithodes platypus. The sequence goes on along the minus strand of CM064541.1, from coordinate 33,093,201 downwards.
TAAAAAGAGTGGGGGAGGGGATCCAGATAAACAAGGAAAGACGGGTTACTCCTGTTTGCTGACGACATAGTTCTGATGGCAGAAACTGGAGGAGAGTTGCAGAGACTACTAGAGGAAGCAACGAGATTCGGGGAGGAACTAGATGTAAGATTTAGTAAAGAAAAGAGCCAAGTGATGAAAATGGATGGACAGCTGCAAGAGGACGAGGAATGGACACTGGAAGGAAACCGAATGAAGAAGACAAGGGAGTATAAATATCGGGGGGTAACAATTACGGAGAAAGGGTTTGAGAAGGCGAAAAGTGAAAAGATTGGAAAACTGCAACAATGGAATGGGAGATTATGGAGCGCGACAAGGTTAAGAGCGAATAGCTACGAAATAGTGCACGGGCTGTGGAAAGGATTAGGAGTACCTGCAATAATGTACGGCTTAGAGGCGGTCGAAACAACAGAGGCAGAAACGGAGAAACTAGAAACGGTACAAAATAAAATCGGGAGGACCGGATTGGGGGCAAATAAATACGTAGCACAAGAAGCAATCCTAGGGGAGATGGGATGGAGTACGTTTGAAGAAAGGATAGGGAAAGCGAAAGGGAAGTACAAAGTGAGGCTAGAGGGGATGGAGGAAGATAGGTGGCCAAAGAAGGTATACAGATGGGCGAGCGAGGAAAGTAAATGGAACAGAGAGTGCAAAAGAAGGTTGGGGAGGATAAATATAAAACAGGACCGTGTGGGAGGGGAATTTAGAAAACTAAATGGGAGAGAGGAGTGGGTCATGCTGGAAAATGGGAGGGGATGTGTCGGAGATAGAGAGGGATAAAGGAGGAGGGGAGAAGAAAGTGGAGGGAGGGGGTAGAAAATAAAGCCACGCTGTCATATTACAGAGAGAAGGAAAAACCAGCTAGAGAGCTATTCTATGATGGAGGATGGGGATCGAAACTACTGTTTAAAGCAAGGACAGGATCGCTAGAGACGAATGAGAGAACAAGGAGATGGAATGGAATGGGACCGCACTGCAACCAATGTGAAATGGGAGGAGACCCAATAGTGGAAGACTTAGAGCACATAGTAACGGAATGTACAAGATATAATGAGAGAGACGAGTTGGAGGGATACATGAGGAATAGAGTTGGGGAGAGGGGGTGGGAGGAGATAAAGCAGAGAGACGATAGAGGGGTAGGGGCGCTGTTGGGGTTAACACAGGAGATGGAAACACATGACATGGAGATGGTGAAGAAGATGCTGGAGAAAATATGGAGGAAGAGAAATGGGTAAGGGGGGGGGGGGTTATAAAAAAAAAAAAAAAATCCCTTAAACTAACCTTCTACTCTAAACTTTCCCTCCTACTAACGTTTCTGAGCCAGTACCGATTTAAAGGTCAGCCCTGTGGATCTGCACAGTCTGCGGGCGGGTTCAAAAGAAGAAGCTCCCATCCATAATACTAGGATAGGTTAGGTAAGGTTGTTAGGTTGGGCTAATGTCTCATCAAATCATAGCCCTCCCCACTAGCGGGGGACGTGTCTCAACATCGATCGAAAATGGGGAAATAGGTTTTCCCGAGATTTCTAATTAATGACAAACCCTATATATTGATGCAAATTAACAAAATAAAAATATAAAAACACTGGGAAAAATAAATATTTTCCAACTGTCCTTCATGGGGAGAGTAAGAAAAAGCATTGTTCAAAAATGGAACAAATTACCTTTTATAGGGAGAGTTTTTAAAATACTGTAAAAATATATAACCGTCCTGTATGGAGAGAATTAAAAAAAGTATCGTTTGGTGTGGAAAATTAATTTCTATGGGGCGAATTTTTTTAAATTACTAAAAATTTAAAATCTAGTCTATAGGAAGAGTTTTGGAAAACCAGTACGGCTAATCAGAATTGCCGTGGTATCCACGATGGGTTGAGGCCCCCCCCCCCCCCCTGACTTACTGAATCAAGCTATATATCTATATACTCAGGCCCAATCCCTACTTTTCCTAAAAAAGAAATGGGGGGGGGGAGACTCAAGACAAGCAAGTACTCTTTATGAAAGAGCTAAAGAACATAATAACATCGATGTGTCCGGGTTGTCTTCAAGTCTTTCACGCACGAGGACGCGATTGTGTCCTTTTGGGGATACTTTAAAACCTTTGTGACCATCATGGGTGCTTAGAAACCTTTAGTTTAATTACTTCAGCCTCTGCAGTTGTCTTTGAGCGAGTTGTGGGCAGAAAACTGGAATTATAACCAAGACCATGAAAATGCTCATTTCTTAAAATCTGGATGAAAAAACATGAAAAATCAGTGTGCGAGCCTTTTCCCTATACAGTAATTACCCCCATTATTTAGGAATGTTAAGACATGCCCCCCAAAACAACATTTCGTCATTAACCTAACCTCTCGGCTGTTGTACGGTAGTCATGTTTACATAGGTCTTGCGCTTGCGGCAGGGTTGTTTGATTTAAATCAAGTTGATTTTAATCGCTGATTTAAATCATGATTTAAATCAGATGATTTTTTTTTAAATCACTGATTTAAATCATAACCTTATCATTAATTGAAAATGAGAGGGGAAAGAAGGAAAATTAAGCAAATGTGTTTTATGAAAACTAATATTTATTATTGTAGTATACTGTATTAGTATTACTATAACAAAAATTATATAAACAATTGTTTTATTTAAATCATAATAGTACAAACTCCTTTTTCATAATGATTATTATCCAGAGCTAAAAGAAAGTACCTTGTAAGTTGTAACTGAATATAATAAACATAAATTCCACTTTAATTTAATTGGTTAGACCAAAGAAAGAGTTTAAGCATCATCATGATCATGAGGAGGAGGGTGTTTATTCATGGACTTAACCCGGGAACTGCCGGGAGACTCTTAAGAGTTCCCCCGGCGGACTGCGGGGAGACTCTTAAGAGTCAGAAGAAAAAAAAATCAACTTTTGACATCGATTTTTTTTTTTTTTTTTTTTTTTTTTTTTTGGCCCCTGGGCCATGCAAAATCTCAGTCCTCTACCTCCCCTCCTTCCCCACTTTCCTCCTCTCCTTCAGTTATCACCTATTTTCCCTGTTATTCCCTTATTCTGAGGTATATTTTTGTGCTAACATTAGAAATCCGGTTACAGGGTGTGGTCATCACTGATAGCAAGCGAATGCAAGAGAGAGAGAGAGTATCGATCGACTGTGTCTCAGTGGCCTTGGGGGAAATTGGCGGGAAAGCAGCTTGCCTCACCCATACATTATACAACTCGCGGGCTATATCTCCGATTTTGACCATCCAAACGCTGTTTTCACTCGTTTTATTGTTGTTTCAGGTTAATACCTTTATAATCAACCCATAATAGGCGCATATGGATAAGTATTAATGCTATTAATGGTACAATGAATATTTTAGTGACGGAAACACCTCAAATACGTCAGCACAGGGGGACGTTTCCAATTACCCCCATGCGCACTTGTTAGGTTAAAAAGGAAAACAAGTTTTGCTGCCTTCTCTGTACCGAGGCGGTTCCTCAGTTTTGAGTGCACTAGTCCATAAGAGGAGAAAACTCGTTCTACCCCAGAGGATGAGGCTACGGCAGTCAGAAGTTGACGCACTGCTGAGAGGATGTCACTGCTCAAAACACTTGCATGAGACTCTCACCAATCAGTAGCTGACAGGGTTTTGGTCACAGGCTCTGTAAACTTGAATGACTGGAAAGGAGATGATTTTCCCTGAAACTTCATGATGGTGGGAACAAGTGTTGGATATTTCTCATTGGCGTATTCCATTGCAATATTCACCTCTTCTTCATTGAGCGTTTTCCCCTGAAGTGAAGGATGAAGCATGTTGGCAAGCAGGTGAGCCTTGGTAATGAATTGTTCGTACCTCTTTCTCACCAGTTTTTCCATTTGCCGAGTGTTTGTGAGGTGTCCACATAATTTCTTCCAAATATCAACTGCTTGAGCGATGGTGCATTTGTCACTCTGTATCTGATCTAGAGCCTTAGCTATTGGCTGCAATCGAGCCAATAGTTCCTCAGCGGAGCGTTTTAGGCCAAGGTTGGATACCTTATTCCTTACCCCAGAATCAATCATATCCCTGTTGACTTCACAGATCTTCATGAGAATTGGCCAGTTATTTATTATAGGTTTGACTCTTGCAAGGAGATAAAGAAAACCTAATATTTAGTAGTGGCCCCGTAATCATTGACGATTATGCCTATTACATAAGGCTACCTCTTCAAACGCTCATACGCATAGTTTGAATCTACCGCCGCAGAGCTCGGAGGAACCTTCATCATAAGCACACGCAAAATCACTCATGGTTCGTCTTTATGATTGGGTTCTCACTACGAAAAAACTTTGTAACAAATAAAAAATAAAAATAAAATAAGAATAACTATTCATAAGTTTCCATATTCCGTGGATGTACTTCTGTGGATTCTTGGACCAGACGCTGACAAGCGCATCTATCCGCCTTCACTGACATATCAAGTATACCAAAATCTTTAATACATCAACGAATGGGAAGGGGATGGTCGGGAGGGCCCCAGTCGTCAATGATTACGGGGCCACTACTAAATATTAGGTTTTCTTTATCTCCTTGCAGGAGTCAAACCTATAATTTATTAGTGGCCCCTCCATCACTGACGATTATGCCTGATATCTAAGACTGGAGGGGGACATTCGTAATCATATCATAACCATTGCAACTAGAATAGGCAGATAATCAAACAACCACATAGTATTCTTACTTTGTAAAAAATAATATATTTATGTATAAACTTTATACAACATATAAAAAGGGGTATGCTTAAAAAAGCCTGCTTGAGGACAAAAGGGTAACTATGAGAATCTGTTCCCAGATTTGAAAGTTAAAGGCACTCCACTTAAATTAAGTGGTGAAAAATAAAACTTATGTTTACATGTGCACATATAAACCCCATTATTCTAATGTGTATATTCCTTAAAATTAGACACAAAAATAGAATAAATTCTTGTACTATCGCAGATGTACTTACTAAAATGCTACTCGTAGTTGCAACTACCGAGAACTCTGAAAATTAAATTGCTTCAACAGTGTATCCCACTGAACGAAACCATTGTTGTACTACATCCATTGTACTTCAACAACATTTCCCGTAGGCATTACTACAGAGAAATTTTAATCCCAACTCTTATACTTTGTATCACAGCTCGTATACTCTGTACATATCCTCCGGCGGGGTCTAGGGTGTCGTATGTTACACTGACTGCACCTCCCCCTCTTTCTTAACCTAAGCAATTAGTGACTTAGAGACCCCTCTAGACCCTTTGCCGTAACGCTATACACGGCATTGATGGTTTGTCTAGTGCTACCGACAGGTATCGAGTCAAAAATGTATGATTTGAAGCCCATAGTTGAGTAGTAGCTATGTCTTCAACATAATTTTTTTTTAGAAAACTTAAAGATACTGCCCATTTGCGTAAATCGTGGGCCCTACCCACTACGCCGGGATTACTCTCTTTAATGACTTCGACTAGCAGAGAAGCCATTTTCCGTTTCATTAATCTTTTACCTGTACTCGATACCCATAAAGCACCTTGTCGGTTAAGAGGTGCCACTCTCATATATTTGGTTAAAGCTTGTACAGGACACAAATTATGGTGCACTTTACCCCGTTTCAACGCCGGCACCATGAACTCTGAAAAAACATGTTCACTATGTTCATTCTTGGCGATGAACCCTGGGGAAGCTGCAATATGAATGCAATCATTGAGTCTACCAAACCTTATGCAATTAGGGGTGTTGCTCATCGCCGCCAGCTCAGACACCCTGTTACCCGTTGCCAAAGCCATAAGGAACATGGCCTTTTTTAATAGTAATTCAAAATCCGCCGTATTCTGATAGACGGGAATGAAGCAAAGATAACGCCTTGTCAAGAGACCAGGTAGGCATGAGCTGACGGGGAGGTGGGCGGAGTTTGAAGCATGCTCTCTTGAAACCTGTTTCTTCCGCTTGTGGTATGGTTAGACCTGTAAGGTCAAAGAATGGTACCCTGATAGCTGTTCAAGTGATTTTTTAGAGTCACTACAGATAGACGTTTCTGTTCAAACAAATAGTTTAAATAATTAAAAACTAATGCCACCGAAGGTACTTTCTGTTCTGTTCGAACTATCCAAGAAGTAAAGGACTGCCAATGAGATTGATATTGCCTCTTGGTAGATTGTGTGTAGTGATTCATAAATTTATCTGTCACGGTTCTACCATACGGCGTTAACCACTTGTCCTCCTGAATGTCCACAATGCAAAAGTCAGCGAGGTCTTTAGGTTGCCAATCATGTCTAAGTGGAAATACCCGACCGGGAGTGACACCGGGTTCGGGCACCACGTTATCAATTGCTGGTACCACAACTGCGCCGGCCACAGGGGCGCGATTAACGAGACTACGCCTCGATAATCTTGTAGTTTGTTGACTACGTGGCACATTAGCGAAGCGTCTGGTAGAGGAAACAGATAAATGGAACTCCACATGTTCCAATCCGTTACCAATGCGTCGGGCCCCCCCGCCGGCATTAATGTCCGGTGTGTGAGGTACTGAGGGAGTTTGTGATTCTCCTCTGATGCAAACAGATCCACTTGTGGATGGTAAGGCTCTGCAATCATGTGATCGAAAATGTTCTGCTTGAGTGCCCACTCTACTGTTGTGCTCTGTCTCCGAGACAGAGCGTCTGCCCAGACGTTTGCTACGCCTGGGAGATATGATGCATGAAGATGAATGTTCAGCTTGTCGGCTAGAACAAAAATCTTTTCTGACACGTCTAGCAACTTCCGAGACCTCGTTGACCCTTGTTTCTGAATGCAGTGAACTGCATTGAGATTGTCCATTCTGAACGCCACCGATTTTTCCCGTAAAGTAGAGCCGTGAACCTGAAGGAAATACAAGGGGACTAGTAATTCTTTTACATTTATGTGGAAGGTTTCTGAATGGGACCAATGCCCTTGACCCTGATGCCCAACCTATCGTCCCTGACGCATCCGTGTCCACCCATACCGTCGGCGGAGGAGAGGTCCATGGCATGACTGAGTGCAACACTTCCCTCTTCGCCCAGACCGCTAGTAAGCTGTGTATTAATTTTGGGATAGGCCATAATGTTCCCGCCGGTAATAGTGGGAAATATTTGTTGCCCTCCAAGATTAAACGTTTGACTTTCAACCGGCCCAACTTCACAGTTAGTTGAACCCAGTTTAGAGAACCGACTAGAGATTCCCAGAGTCTTTGTGTCGTAGTCAGACTGTGGAGAAACATAAACAGTTTTTTGCGAAATCTGTTTCGATTGTCCACACTCTGACTCAGAGTGAGAGATGCTGTGTCCCAGACCAGCCCTATCCACTGAATTACTCGTGAGGGAACAAGGTTTGACTTTACCAAGTTGACCTTGAATCCTAGAGATTTGGCATGGTTTAACGTAATTTTTACATGAGTGTTGCATAACTTTTCTGTCTCTGCCACCACCAGCCAGTCGTCCAGATACCACAAGATCCTGATCCCTTGTTCTAAAATGGGCATCAGGGCTTGCCGGACTAATTTTGTGAAAATGCGTGGCGCTAGGTTCAATCCAAACGGCATCCGTTGAAAGACATAAGTCTGATGCATTATTCTTAAGGCCAGAAATTTTTTAAATCTTTTGTTTACCGGGACGTGCCAATACGCGTCTGTCAGGTCTACTGAACACATCCACCCTCCCGGCGGAAGTGTTAGCCTGATTTGATTCACTGTCAGCATCCTGAAGGACACGTTGTGAATGTGGAGATTCAAATAAGACCGGTCTCCGACCGGTCTCATCTGAATACTGTCCCTTTTTGGTACTAGAAATAGTTTGGATGTAAACACCGGGTAAGTCGGGGGGACTGGGATAATGACACTCTTGGTAAACATCTCCTGGACTAGTGTCTCCACCTCTAAAGAAACATGATTGGTCTTTGTCGGCTGACGTAAGCGAGTTATGCCTGATACGACCCACACATTGGAAGTAGTGAGAGCTGCTGTGCCTGGCACATTAGAAATTGAATCTGACACAAGAGGGGGGGTTAGGTATTTTAGCTAAAGCAATGGATGTAGCCAGAGGTCGCACGTTCGTCGACATCGCGGGAGCTCCCATACCAACTGTAGGAGTTTCCGGCGTAGGGCCAAAGAACTTATTAAGTGCATTTAATAGTAACCCATCAATCTCTTCTGTAGTTACATACCTAGCAGATGACGAACTCCATGGAGATTCGACAGTACCCTGAGAATCTTCTAGGTGGTGACCTGACTCTTCAACTTCCATCTCGGAGACCAGAGAACGTTATTCTTCATCCCTTAAGTCTGGCCTCTCGTGGGAAGATCCCGCCGAAGCCGGGACCTCCACATGCCGCCATGTTAGATCTGGGATAGAAGATGGTACATCGGCATCCCGGTGGACGTCGGCCACTACTTGCATCACAAAAGGATGTGTGCCGTCCTGCCAGGGCTGTGAGTACCGCCAAACACCCTGGCTGTGTCTGTTACTCGCTTGCGAGCCTGGTATACTCCCCAATTGGGAGCCCTCACCCGAGCATCCTAGCGGTTTATAGTTTCCGTAAGAGACTTCTAAATCTGAGGCTGACGCACGTGACCTGGTAGAGAAAGTATGAATATCAGGTGATGAAATGTCCGCCGGGGTATCCTCCACCACATTCTCTGACTCCACCCCCGACCTGTCAGATTGGACGTTAGACTTGGAGGGGGTCGATGCAGAGGCTCCGGCGACAGCCGTGTGTCTGTTCGCACCGGAGGATCCCTTTTGGATGATTTATGACTCCTACTAGACTTATGTTTAGTTCTACTAATGTCTTTAAGTCCCCTACTCTTTTCCTTTGTCCTCTTCTGTGGAGGTGAAGAAGAGTGGCCCGAAGCTTTCACCTGCTCCCTCAGGGGTGACCTCGACTTGGACCTCGTCGCCGATGCCGAAGGTGACCAAGAGCGAGGCCTCTTAGATTTGGCAGGGGAGGGTGTGGTAACCTGTCCCCGCCCAGTCTCGGAGGTCTTACGTGCACGGGGTACCCCAGGGATCGGTACTAGGACCAATTCTCTTTCTAATTTACATCAACGACATAGATGAGGGTCTCACCTGTACAATCTCAAAATTTGCTGACGATACAAAAATTGCAAATAGCGTACTCTCAAAAGAACAAGTTGACGATATACAACACAATCTAGATAAATTGTCATGTTGGGCCCAAATTTGGCAAATGAGTTTCAATGCGGATAAATGTAAAGTACTACATATCGGATACCTAAATGAGAAAGCAAACTATTCGATGAATGGCACTCAGCTTAAGAATGTAAACAGAGAAACTGATCTGGGAGTAACAATATCGAGTAACCTAAAACCGAGTCAACAATGTTCAGAAGTTGTTAAGAAGGCAAACAAAATAATTGGCTTTATAGGCAGGTCATTTGAGCATAAATCCAAAGAAGTTATCCTAACCCTTTACAATTCATTAGTCCGCCCTCTTCTGGAATACTGCGTTCAATCCTGGTGCCCTTATTACCAAAAAGATATAAACAAGCTAGAACGAGTTCAACGTAGAGTTACCAAAATGATACCTAGCCTAAAGAACAGACCATACGAAGAGCGTCTTAGAGAATTAAATCTATTTCCTTTAACCCAGCGCAGATTAAGAGGTGACTTAATTCAAGTGTTCAAAAATCATCAAAGGCATCGACAATATGAACTGTAGTAAGTACTTCACTATCGACCAATCTAATTACACGCGGGGAAACGGTTGCAAAATTATTGGTAAATCTTTTAACTCTCACGAATCTAAGAATTTCTTCTTCAATCGAGTTGTCAACTTGTGGAATGGGCTTCCCCGAAACGTTATAGACTGCATCACCGTTGATTCATATAAACTCCGCCTAGACAAATATCTCGCATCAAACCCGCGACTGACTGCGTTTGTAAATGAATAACTTTATTTTATCCCCCCCTCAGTTACTAACCCATCTGTCCCCTACTAACTTCCTAATCCTGCCACAGACATTAGTTCCAGGGCAGTAATTCCCTTTCCAATGTTCCCTTACCCACTCTAAACCACTGTTTGGACACTTGATCCTCAGTGTTTTGGAGGACAAGCAACCTAGAAGGGTCACTAGATCTGTTGTTGCTTGATTTCCTTTGTACTCCCTTTGTACTCTTAGGGGGGGCATGTTTAATAATTAACAGTTCCCAAAGCTCAGGTTATCACATTGCAATGCTTTATGAGCTACATTTGTTGAATAAGAAGCGAGAAGTTGTTTTACTTCCTGCAAAGCCACCGCCGCAGTATTATCTTTTTGAATTAAAGTTTAACACTTAATAGGGTACAAATGGTGCAATTTTTTGTCACCCATATCCCTTGTGACCGATCGAGGCATTTAACACATTTAATGCACAACTTGTGCGCAAAAATAGGGATACTGGAGCATAACGGCGTTGAACATAAAGCAATGAGAGGTTCTATGGCCGACATGACCGAAACTGGCGGAAATCTACCCACCCTCGGGCTCTACCTGGTCACCTGGCGCCACGCCGGTACTCCGCCCTGGAAAGAGAAATTCCCAGGAATTAATTCTCATGAATTAATTCTCATAAGGTTACCCCAAAATGTTGCAAAAACATGTCATAAAACTGCTGGTCAACGAACCGTAGCACTCAACCACTACTTTTCGCTGTCCTGTAGTTTCATATTAAAGATTTCAGCATTTCTTCACCTGTCTAAAAGATTTAAGCATATCTTCTGAGTCTTCATAAAGATGAAGCATATCTTTAATAAAGATGAAGTCCTTCAAGTATCCCTTTAAGTATCCCTTTACACTTGAAACACTAGTAAGATTCAGACATCTTTTTATCCCATAAAAAGTCTAAGCCTATCTTAATTTCTAATCCAACTTCTACCAGAAGCCCTCATAGATCGCCATCTTGAAGGTCGTGATACCTTAATGTATCAATCAATTGTTTGGCAAACCATAGCGAATTGCAAATCCGTTAATATAAGCACCCGACCGCCGGGTTTCATATTAAATGTCAAACCAATTGTACCTGCCCCAGACCTCTTTGCAAAAAGGGTCGCCGGGAGGAAAAGACCAAACAAACAAACGGCATTGTCTTGAAGGCCATGATGCCTTAGTGTATCAATCAATTGTGTGGCAAACCCTAGCGAATTGCAAATTCGTTAATATAACCACCCGAAGGTACCACCGCCGAGTTTCATATTCAAAGTTAAACCAATTGTACCTGCCCAGACCTCTTTGTAAAAAGGTCGCCGGAGGCCAAGAACACACAAAACAGACAGCATAGTTTCAATGGCTTTGAAAAGCCGAGAAAACCAAATCCACAGGTGTCGGCATGATCACCTAGACAGATGTGTGGGGCCCACCCCGCCGGGAGAACACAGGAAGCCTGATCACAGGCTCGACAACAGAGAATGCAGTTTCTCACGAGCCCACAAGCACCAAACTCGCCGGGGAAACAACCGATTTTAACCAAAATGACTAAAACTCGGTACACAAAACGGCTTTCTCGGAGCAATCGAGAAAAACCACCAGAAAGGCAATCCACAACAAACGGAACTCAATCTGATAAACATAATCAGATGCAGTCCGAAGCTCCTGGATCAGCCAATCACAACTAATCCAGGACACGCATGACACATGAATACATATTTATAATAATAAATAATGAAAACACTTGCATATGTGAAAAGCTACGAGGGGCTGGCTAGGCCTAGTGAAAACGGAAAACACTTAATGACGTCGAAACACAATCGAAAAGCACTCCATCCACCAAAACTGGAACAGCTGCCACATCAACATCGTAGAAAAAACCCGGATAGGGAAACACTAACTCGGGACCCAAAAAGAACTCCACTACGTGAAGAAAAAACACCAGGATCGTCAGTAAAAAACAAACAAGGCGATTCCATCTGAAAGATAGCTAGAAGCCCGACATCGCGTAGTTAAAGCCGCCTAACAAGCTAGGACTAAAGATGGCTAAACACAAAAAACGTTTCAGAGCGTCCTCAACTCGGCCACGAGGGTCCGTCCGAAATAGACGCCCCAACAAAACGACCCAAAATGCACTTGTTCTGCGAGAAAACCACCATGACACCCCTGCTACGCTAATCCTAACCTTACTCAAGACATCCCAGAGTAAACAAATGAGAACAAACTCGCTAGGGACGCAAGAATGCGGAAAAAGCGGAGCACTGAGGGGGACACGTCCGGGTGGGGTGAACGCAGAGCAAGGAAGGCGGATAGATGTGCTTGTCAGCGTCTGGTCCAAGAATCCACAGAAGTACATCCACGGAATATGGAAAGCTTATGAATAGTTATTCTTATTTTATTTTTATTTTTTATTTGTTACAAAGTTTTTTCGTAGTGAGAACCCAATCATAAAGACGAACCATGAGTGATTTTGCGTGTGCTTATGATGAAGGTTCCTCTGAGCTCTGCGGCGGTAGATTCAAACTACGCGTATGAGCGTTTGAAGAGGTAGCCTTATGTAATAGACATAATCGTCAATGATGGAGGGGCCACTAATAAATATAGATCTTGAGACAGTCTGACATAGTGTTCCATCTAGTATCCTGGGACATGACTAGATGCTCACCACCTTCCTGGCGATATCTTGCAGCAGCATAATGATTGTTTCTAAAATATTTTAACTACATAAACCACATGCTCCTTTACATTATCATTCTCTAGGTCATGAGCCAGTAGATTTAGGTGTGCTGCACATCCATAGGTGAGGAGATTTTCTTCAGTTGATTCTTCTAACAGTTTCCGCATCTTGGCGACATTTGCTGCATTGTCTGTAACGACACTTCCAACACGACAACCAAAATCATTTTCAGACTTCTTGATAGAAGCTTGTGTAAGTTGTATTAGATACTCAGCCGTGTGGGGCTGGCCGGATGTGTATTGTGTCAACTAAATAAATCTGACCAGTTGATGTTGTGAGAGTAACACATATAATGGGTTCATTATGAATGTTAGACCATCCATCTAATGCAAGACGTACTGTTTCATTTTCCAGGTCATTTGCACACTTTCCATATTCCTTTTCATAAATCATGGGCAGGTATTTATCAGCAATTTCTTGTCTAGTTGGAGGAGTGTAACCTGGCCTCAGCGTCTCGACCATCTTGCGAAACTGAGGATGCTGCACAAGACGAAATGGAGAATTTGTTGCAAATATAATTCTAGCAACTTCTTCATCAAGACTGGCCTTTTGGGAGGCTGAAGTCTTGATGATAAAATTGTCCAGAGATGTTGATGACTTTCGTTTGGCAGCTTGTGTAGCAGAAGCGGAGTCTGAGAGTCCTCTTTTTAATGGCGGGGAGATGTTTGCAGATAATTCAGGTGGAGTCGATGTAGACGTTGATGCTGTGGATGCAGTTCCTGAAAAAGAAACATAAAACTAAACTTCAGTTTGTACTGTATTGTACACTAAATGAGGATGTTTCTAACTTTCTGGTTAACTTTTTCTACATTCGTGTGAAATTGCAACAATATCCAAAAATCGACTGATTACTGATATAATTTCATATTAAGCACATTGTATAGGCACAATTTTCAAAGACAGCATGAAGCAATTATTATCAATATTTTATTCAAAATCATATGTTTTAAAAATGCAGTATGGCTTATGTGGTTAGTGTTTAAAAATCTGTATGTGGTAACCCGGATTCGAATCCCGGCGTAGCACATGCTTACTTTCATTAATTTCTTTGGGAGTGTTTGGTGTTGGAGTGAAATTAATAAAAATATATAGATCACATGAAATTAAAGCCTTTTATCAACAAACTGTTTATGATTACTGTATATATACTGGTAAAAGCTATGGATCAGAAATATCACCTATTTGGTAGGCTTTCTCAAGAATATAATTATTACTGTACAGCCAGTGTACAGTATATGAAAATTCATTAGTTTTCCTCTGTTATTACTGCTGGCATTGTAGGGCATGACATGAAGAACAGTTGCTCTCTGTAATCCTGCTTAGAATTTTAGGCTACCTAGTTATTATTGAACAAGAACTAGGTAGCTTCAAGTTTTTTCACTAAAACATCTGCCCTTATTGGGGATAGTAAATATGTTTCTTGAGTTTAAATATGTAATTAAGTGTAAATATGTATTTTTACAGGTGCAGATCATAAAGAATCTCTTAGGTTGGTAGGTTAAAATATAATTTGCCCTAATACAGTACACCATATTAAAGAACAATTACTAATACATTAAAGTATAAACTTTAAAAAATGCATACCTATAATACAAATCATGGACACTAAAAGTAATTTTGACCAATTTTGTTTACCTTCTGTCGGGAATAGGGTAATGATCCCGACAGTTTTAGGTCCAATAGGACATTTGAATTTGGCGGTATCGTATCGCATGTACGATTTCGGCTGGTTCTTTGTGTATTGTAGTTTATTCTTAAGTTAGGTTAAATATTAACTGTAATGTATAAATATCTACATCAGCTCTAGATGTATTATGAAACCAAGTTATGGGTTATAATTATTATGAGCCGGCAGCCATATGTAATTTCGCGAAGCGATCGGAGGCCGGCCCTTTAGTCTCTCAATCAACACCGTACAGCCAACATCTCCTCCCCCGGCTCTGACTCAACCCACAGTTCACCATGTGCTACAACTACTAACAATATTAACAACAGTCCTACATCACCAGTCCTCTAAGCTAAGTTCATTGTATCGATATTGTATTATGTGAACATTCCTACATGTCATGCAATTGAACTAGCCGTGTGTGGGGGACTGGATTACACCCATCAACGACTACGTCGTTGGTAATTATATTATAACTATTTGTTGGGATATTTCATGTACCAGTGATATGTAATTTAACCTCTTTATCTAAATTCCCGACACCTTCTTTAGTGTCTTTGAAAATTAAACTTAATTGTTTAGCAGATAAATTATTTACCTGGATCATCTAGTTCCTCTTCTGTGGCTTCCACTTCTCGCTGACTCTGCTGGCATTTCTCTCTGTGGGATATTAATCTTGCCACAAGACCCTGTAGCTCCAGCTGACATTCTTTGCATTTGGCCCTACACACTTTACCAGATTTTGTAGGTAATTTTTCAAAATATGTCTAAATTGGATTACTTTTTCTACCTGAAGGGTTCAGTCGCACAGTCAACATCTTTGCTGTGTGACTCCTCAGTAGTAACTGACTGAGAGGCCTGGGGCTATAGGCTAGAGCTCACTGGTACAGTCCAGAACAGGTTTCAACAGGATGAAACAGGCTTACAGAGGATCATGCAATACTCTTCTTAGAATGAGAATTTTGTATTACACTGCTCTTATTAGTTTTTGCCCCTACTATCTTCATTGGTACAGTACTGTTAGTTAGAGGAGACATAGACATAGGCCTATAGATGTGAAAACGTCCATCACAGAAATAGAAAATATGTAAATTCATCTGTTATATGCATTTTAATTCACTTATTATATCTCTGTTTAGTTATAAATATGCTAAACAATATCCTGTAGTAGTTAGATTTCATGTAGAACATCAAATGAATACAAATAAAAAAAAATCAATTTAAATCAAATAAATCTGATTTAAATCAAATAAATCTTATTTATTTTATTTTTAAATCAACAACCCTGGCTTGCGGTTAAGTTTCCGTTACAGTATTTTGACTGCTTTTTATTCTGTAATTTACCCCTTGCTGGCAATATACAGTACAGTATATGATTATAACAATAAGTCCTGAGCGGATGAGATAGGGTAAAGCCCCCCCCCCCCCCCTCAACCTATTATTGTATCCCACGGCAAATAAAAAGAGATGGGAACATGATCGCGAGCGTGTGAGTAGTGTAAACAAGGCTGACGATACACCTGAATACGGTACATCCTTACTCTAACCTCTGCTGGCCCACACTGGTCTTACCATTGATAGAGAGGATGAGAAATTACTAAAAATACAGTGGATTTTTTTTTTTTAATTTGCTCTGGCAGTGAATCAAGATGGCCACCTTTTTTTTAGTTCCACCTTTATTTCACCCACAAAGTCTAGTGAAAAATATGGTAAGGATGGTGTTAGCAGGCCTACGCGTAGCCTTGTTTTTATAAGTCATATGATGACGGTTACATTCGCGTCTGATTTGACTGCATTTTTTTTACAAAATTATTCCATGGCAAGCTGTTATTTGCACCCTGCTGGCAATTTATTTGATGATTAAAATAAGTCCCAAAAGCGGTCAAATTATATGCGAACCTAACCATCGTGAAGCGAGTGTGCGAGTAATTTCTGAATAATTACCTGGAAGTGAAGCTTGGATATTGCTAGAGAGACTATATATAGTCGGGAGTAAGAGCAGTCAAAATTAGTTATCTAAGAGGAGCTTGTGTAGTCACGGGGATGGACAGACTGACAAACTAGGAAGTAGGTGAGAGGTGGTGTGGTGTTGAGGTGGATGTTGTGAAGAATGTTGGGAGAAATGTATTAAGGGGAGATGGGCCTGTATTCTGGACCACTTTCTCCCTCGTGTTTAGCCTCTGCTTTTCAGATGTTAAGATGTTTGCTCCATTAATTAGTCTATTTTAAGACCTTTCGCCCCATTTCTTCGCCAATATTTAGACCTTTCGTGCTATATAGGTGTCGATTTTTTCCCTGGTGAACGATAGTGAGCCTGTTATGTTGGATACCGAAAAATTTACAAATTAATCTAGAAGGGGGATCTAATGGATGTTTTTGTTTTTTTGATGGAGGTCTTGGGTGGAAACTAGAAAAATAATTAATCCATGCAAAAATCACCCAAAACGTGAACCATCTCCCCATAAGGTGGTATGGTCACATGGAGCGAATGGAAGGCGTGCGGATGGCAAAGAAGGTGTATGAGAGTGAGCTGGAAGTCATTAGAGGGAGGAGTAGACCGAGAATGAGGTGGAGATTGGAGAGACGTATGGGCTGGAAGGCAGGACGAGTGTTGTCAGGGGGACAGAGCGGCCTGGAAGAGGTTCTCTCGTGGCCAAGACTTGAATGAATATGAGAAGGAAAACAAGACAAGTAACTTGAAATAACATTATTTTGGTCATTTTATCACTTTCAAGACATATGGGGCGAAAGGTGTTAAAATCGCCAAACTAATGGGCCGAACGTCTTATAATCTCGAAACTAGTGGGGCTAAGCATTAGGGAGAAGGGGGTCCAGAAAAACGGTCTGCCTTCCCTTAAGCACCCTAACTTAGCCTAACATAACTTATTATAATCTAGTGTATCTGAAGGTCAATGTCTTAAGGAGTAAGGTTAGGGTCTTTGAGAGGAATGCAGGCACAATGTGAAGTAAGGTTGAATGGCCAGGTAATGAAAACCATAATTTAATTAAGTATTATGTGTGTGAATTTTGTGTTTTGTCTGTTTTTTCGTTGTTTTGTCTTCTGTTTTGTGTTTTCCCTGTTCTTGCTCTGTCTTGAGGCAGCCACCCCCAAGAAAATTAAAAAAACAAAATAATAAAATAGAAAATAAAAACTAAAAAAAAAAGTAGGAAAAGTGGGGATTGGGCCTGAGCATATAGATAGATAGATAGATAGACTTGGGCAATGTGATGAGTAAAGATGGGAGTTTGGAGAATGAAGTGCAAGAGAGTGTGCTATTATTACTGTATTTTATTTATACAGGAATCTCTGAAGAAGCTATCGGCAGAGGCGTATCGGGTTGACCGGGAGCTTGCATTGGCCGAGGCTGCCATGAAGATGGGGAAAGAGGACTTGGAGGAGGAGAAGAGGCTCGGCAGAAAGGTCCGCCAACAGCTGGAAGAAACTGAGAATCGCACCCGCGTCGTCCGTCAAGCCTTGGGCCAGACTGATAAGGATCTGGAGGCCTCCAGGAAGAAGATCCGAGACACTGCAGCCTGTCTGGTCCAACTACAGGAGGAGGGTGGGTAATATTGATTGTCAAATGAGAGACTATTAACCTCTAAGGCTCCAATGCTCATATCGCATATTCGTGAAGGGTGTCCTTAAATGCACCAATACGCTATGATCGTATTGGTGGGTAACTTCAAAATTTCAGTAATGATAAACCCAATATGCGATATGAGTCAAATTCTGGCAGAGAAAAGGGTCGGATATGTGTCATAATGGATAACATTTGGCAACACTGCTCTCAGTAGTCAACATCTTACAGTATCTTACAGTAGATCCTCTGGAAAAAAAGCAAACTATACTGTACTCCATTCAGTCGACCTGTGCATCTGGCTCCTAACTGGTGTTTGCATCGAGGCTAATGATTGGCTATCGTATCATTACCCTTGCTCACTGGCCAAAATGAGTGACAGAGCTGATAACTTCTTACCTTTATTATTCCTTATTTATTCATTAAACTATATACGTTTAAGTCTTATCCGAATCTAAAGAGCTATTAAATATCACATGAAACCCAATAATAACCTATATATCATAAAGTAAACCCAAGCGAAACAATAAAATTATAAACGCAAGAAGTAATCGAGAGAGCAGAGTCAGCAGACTGACTGACGGGCTCACGCAGATTAGCCAATCACAGGCCCTGATTTACTTACCGGTATCACACATATAAAATAGGCATTGATGGAATCTCTTTCCTTGCTTGTGTTTACTGTATTATATCTACAATTTGATGTGTTCCATGTGGTATTGGTATCTTATCAAGTGAACTATAGTTCTCTTGGTACTGTGGTTAATATGGCAGGAACTTGTTATGTGGAGGGCTGTGGATCAAATCCCACTGGCATGATGATGATGCAGTATTTAACGCCATGCACTCCCTTGATTGACATGGCTAGGGCGTGCCCTTGTTACAGGGACTTAACTAGATTTTTGCCACAAATCCCTAGACCGTGCTGCCCAAACTCTTGCCATCTACTAATGGCACGGCGTGGGATCGAACTGCAGTCATATGCACATCAAATTTTAAGACCGAGTGCTCCACACATACGGCCCGCAGCATATGAAAAGATTATATATGAAGGTGTAGAATTCTGTGTGACTGGATCTGCACTTTTTCATCATCCTTTTGCTTGGTATGCCTTTATCATAAGCCTTCATAGATAGACTTAGAAAGACATTGGATTTTATTGATTCTATTGTCTGATATCAAAGGTTAAAACTTTACAAGTGAGGCAGCCCAGATGCCTGAAATGCCACCATTAGGACTTGAGACTAAAGCTGTACTGTACTCTGATTGCTCAGTCTTTATAGTGTAGTATGGGTATGTAATGAATAATGAGTGAAAACTAAGCAGGTTTTCCTGGCCCTACAGGTAAAAAGGCAGCGAAAGAAAACAAACTCAGTGAGGATGTGGCTGGTATAGGCCGGAGGAAACTCCAGGCGTACAAGATGATCGTAGACCGAGAGGAGATGAAGTCCCCGCAGAACCTGGAGTTGGAGGCGGCACGTAAAAGAGTGGCCGATCTCAAACAGAAGGTGAAAGGCGGCCAACACCTTCAGATGGATCTCAACCGCCTCTGGTCTAAAGTCAAGGTTCTCAGGAATGCCAATGTTCATCTGGAAAAACAGGTATCGTGTACTTAACATTTAACTATGTTGGTGGTGTAATGGATTAGATGCTTATGTTCTGGGTGTGGCGTCCCGAGTTCGAATCCCTGGAGGATCATATGCTTTCATTAGTTTATTCTAGTGCATTGGGGTTTGTAATGGAGGATTAATGTTAACCCCCTCAGACCGTTAACACGCGATCGTGTATGTAAGTGGCTTGGACCAAACACCGATTTGCATGCGGATCGCTTATATAAATTGGGTATCTTAGTATCTTATTAAGTAAGATAAGTATCTTATTAAGTATCTTAGTGTTAACTTAAGTTATTATATACCGGTACGCGATCGCATATATAATCGTGTGCAATTTTAACTGGTGCTCGGTGAAGGGCAACACTAAATGTGGAGCTAGTTGGCAACTTCCTAACGAGCCAGGCAGTACCACAAATATCAGTTCAGCCAAATAGTGTGGCTACTGTCCACAGATAAATAAGTTTCATTAAGATGTCGGAGGGGGTTAAGAACAAGGTGTTCCTTAAAATCATTCTGACCTGTTTGAGTATGTGTACAGTCGGGGTCAGGAATACTTGAACACCTTTTGATGATATTCTGTACCAAACCTTGAACGTTAACTAGTAATTCTATCAACAGTTTTCCGTAAGACTTTGTTCCTCCTAATATACAGAAATTCCTGTCCTTGACTGTGCAGTTAACTGGTACTGTATCGGTATGCTTTTGTGTTAGGATTAAAATCATTCCTTTTTTTAATCCTTTCAGTATGAATTATATCTTATTATTTTATTTACTGTTAGACCATTTTTTCGTATTTGAGTGTTTTATAGTCAAGAGATTTAAAACTACCTCAAGTAACTCTGTCACTTCCTTCCGAATCCTCCCTCCCTCGCGAGGACAGAGTCCACCTGGCCAGGCTGAGATGCGGACACCATCCAGCTCTCCTGAGCTATCAGAAGAGACTGGATGACTCCGTTGTCGACGCCTGCCCGGGATGTAACACAGCACCCCATACCATTAAACACATCATAGAAGACTGCATTTCACACAACCACTTATGCCAACAACACAACCTACACTCAATGAGAGCTCTGTGGGAAAGCCCGATCGTGGCCATGGCCTTCCTCAGGGACTCGGGGCTGTTCGGCCAGGCAGCTTAGGGAACAACAACAACAACAACAACTCTTGTCACTACAAATATGTCTTGATTTCTTGTACAGTATTCTGGTAAATTCTTAATTATTTTATTACACCTGGGTGAGGCCTCTTGTCGTCAGAAGGTATAAATTATAGTTCTGTTCCTAGTAAAATAGAAGGGAGAAAGGTACAGTAATTGGAGAACTTTATTACATACATACATACACAAATTTAAAGACCGAGTGCTCCACACGAAGCGCGGATCCGGTCTCGCATTCTAATGGCGGCGCTCCAGGCAGCCCTGTAAAGAGCTGCCTCACTTGTTAGGTTCTTTGATTTAAAATCAGACTGCAAAGTCCGATCCCACATCTTTCTTGGTCCTCCCCTTGGTGCAGCTCCCTCCACGTTCATGGACTTGCATCTTTTCACCCAGCTTTGTTCAGCCATCCTCTCTACATGTCCAAACCATCTAAGCCTGCTAGTACGCATCTCATCACTGATACTCTTGATACCTAACCTTCTCTTTAGTTCTTCACTTGATATCCTATCTTGCAGTTTGGCACCACACATCCATCTCACCATCCTCATCTCATTGCGTTCCATTCTGTTGGTATCATCCGTTTTGACTGGCCACGTATCTGAATCATATGTCATTGCGCTTCTAACGCTTGAAGCGTACACCTTTCCCTTCAAGGGGAGAGGGAGTCTTCTCATGGTGAATAGTGGCAAAAGTTGTCTAAACTTTCCCCAGCCGAATCTTGTTCTGGCGATAGTGGCGACCTCAGCCCCACCACCGGCAGAGATGGTATCTCCCAAATAGCAAAACTTGTCCACCATCTCCAGTATCTCACCGTTCCCTTCCTCAACCTATCAACTTCGGCGTTCCTCAGGGTTCGGCCCTATCTCCAATTCTCTCCCTATTATTCATTAACGACGTTCTCAACTGCACCTCCAGCCCTATTCACTCATATGCTGACGACTACATTACACTATTCAACTAGCCTTCCACAACATCATTTACAACAGGAACTCCAAAACTCACGTAAGGAGGCCATAAATCGCCTATCTTCTGATTTCTCTACTATCTCTAGTTGGGGCAGAGAAGACCTTGTTACTTTTAATGCTTCCAAAACTTAATTTCACTGTCTATTCGTCACCTCCTTACAGAAAACTATGACATACTCTTCAACAACATATAAATTAACCCTTCATCTTCTCTTAATATTCTTGGTGTCTTTTTCTTCTGATCACATTACCACTCTTGCTAAAACAACCTCCCAGAAGCTGGGTGTGCTCAACCGCCTCCGGGGGTTCTTTACCTCTGTGCAGCTTCTTGCTCTGTAAAGGGGCACAGTGCGTCCATGTATTGAGTATTGTTAACACGTGGGGAGGATATCCTCTCGCACAGCACTTCTAAACAAAATAGAAAAAGAAAGTCTTCAGTCTCTTTAACTCACGTCCGCTCTTCGGTCTCTCTCTCTTCGCCACAATGTTGCATCTCTTACTATTCTACTGCTATTACAATAATCAGTGTTCCTCAGATCTCTCAGTGTATACCACCCCCTCTTCGTAGAGCACGTAGCACCCGTCTTGCAACACAATCTCACCCCTACTCTGTGCAACTCTCCAACCCAAGAGTGCAACGTTATTCTCGATCTTTCTTCTATTCAACAGCTGAGCTCTGCAACTCTCTCCCAGAATCAGTCTTTCCCTCTTCCTATGACTTAAATTGCTTCAAACTCTGTGTGTCCAGGCATTTTGGCTCGAACGTCCCTTGATCTTGGCCTGGTCACTCTTTCAACTCTGGGGGAGGCACTCATCACAGCCAGTTCTGCCTTTTGTCTCCCTCACTCACATAGAAAATAAAAAAAAAATAATGTAGACTAAAAATAATGGACTCGCTTTAAACACAATTTGAACTATATACCAGAATTTAACCTTTACATATGCAATAATTTTATTCTATATACTCAGGACCAATCCCCACTTTTCCTATTTTTTCCCCTATTTTCCTTTTTTGTTTTTTGTTTTTTTTTTGGGGGGGGGGGACTCAAGACAGAGCAACATAACCGACAACAATGAACACCCAAAAACCAACTACAAATTCACAATAAAGACTGAACATAATAATGGAAGAGTGCCTTTTGGTTTGACACCCGTGTTTCCAACCCCCCAGACTGTGGCCCAAACCGCTGACCTGGCGGAGCTGCAGACGGAGGTGAAGAAGGTCAACCAGGACGTGCGGCTGTACCAGCAGCGGGAGGCCTCGCACCAATATAGGCTCAGGATGGATATTGAGCAGGTCAGTTTTTTGTTAGTAGTGGTAGGGTTTTAAATTTGTCCACCACGATTTTTATTACCATTATCTCTTTGTAACTCAATGTTTTGTTCTCTCTCTCTCTTGCTTTCTTTCTCTTTTTCTCTTTCTCTTTCTTTCTCTTTTTTTTTTCTTTTCTTTTTTTTTTTCTTTTTTCTTTTTTTTTTTTTTTTTTTTCTCTTTTTTCTTTATCTCGCTCTTTCTCTTTCTTTTTATCTCGTCTTTTCTTTTTTTCTTTATCTCTCGCTCTTTCTCTTTCTTTATCTCTCGCTCTTTCTCTTTCTTTATCTCTCGCTCTTTCTCTTTCTTTATCTCTCGCTCTTTCTCTTTCTTTATCTCTCGCTCTTTCTCTTTATCTCTCTCTCTCTCGCTCTTTATCTTTCTTTATCTCTCGCTCTTTATCTTTCTTTATCTCTCACTCTTTCTCTCTTCCTCTGTTTTGTGTTTTGTATTTCAAAATTATATTTTGCTATATCGTTATTTCCACAGTAATTTATGATTACAGTAGTTATTTTGTCTTTATTTTGTGTCGTTCCCGTTTTGGTTTGTTTATTTTACATATTCTCTCTCTCTCTCTCTCTCTCTCTCTCTCTCTCTCTCTCTCTCTCTCTCTCTCTCTCTCTCTCTCTCTCCTATGTTTCATGATCAGTTATCTATTCAAATTGGGAAAAAACATAAATGCAAATTAAAATGTAAAACTTGCAAACTAAACAAACCAAAATTGGGACAAGGACAATATAAAGTCAAATTAAATTATTAAAATCGCTATGTGGAAACAACGCTTACTAAAATGAAAATTATTAAATAAAAGAACACAATCCACCACATAGGGTGTACATTACTACATGAGCAAGTTAATCTGTTTCCCAAGCAAACTAATCGCACACATAACAATGCACTATCGTCACATTAAAGGAAGTAGTCAAGTTTGGGAAGTCCGGGACGTTCTGGCAAATTTTACTAAACTCTGCATGAATAAAGAAACTACATGTTAAATGTCAAAATATTATTTAAAATCAAATTTGCAACATGACAAGACATTAACAATAGTACAAAATACAAATATTGATAAGATATCTATACTATTACAAAATATCAGGGAAGTATCCATTCAGATTTTCAGTTATAAAGACACCTAGTTTAACCCTTTCAGTACCGGTGATATCCTTTTAACTTTATTCTGGCTACTATTAGAAGATTTTATTCAGTTTAAAACGGGCCTTCAGCAATTAACAGGCTTCGAACCATCTTACTTAACCCTTTTTTTTTCGGGGCTGTTCGGCCTGGCAGCCTAGGGAACTACTACTACAGTACCAACAAATTTTCCACCGAGTACCTTGATTATTGAGC
Organism: Paralithodes platypus; assembly: GCA_032716605.1. Classification (NCBI taxonomy): domain Eukaryota; kingdom Metazoa; phylum Arthropoda; class Malacostraca; order Decapoda; family Lithodidae; genus Paralithodes; species Paralithodes platypus. The sequence goes on along the minus strand of CM064541.1, from coordinate 33,068,858 downwards.
CTGTGGGGGGGGGGGGGGGTGTAGATCATTCATTAGAAGTAGGCCAAAACTCGTAACTTCTATCCTCTGTAACTCAAAAAGGGCTAGAGCAAATGGACTGTAAGTTTCCATACCTATTCCTTGCTTGATTCTTCCCAAATGATAGAAGTATTAGCTCGATTACTCTAAGTCTTCTTTAAATTACAGTACAGAGGTTAGTGGAGAAGATTTTTAGTCAACTTATGGAAAATGTACTGTAGGATAGTGATTGAGAGTGAAGCAAATCTGGAATTTATCTTCCGCGAAATCTGGAAATGCCGGATTTGCTAAATTATTTTGCCTCTATTTGCTTTACAACAGTCATCAGTTTCTGATCCGCTAATCCCCCAGGGGGTAAGGGGGCCTTCTTCATATGGTGGAGAAAAAAGAAAGAAATATGCCTCGCTCATCCTAATGCGTGTCTTACAAGGCAACTAATAAAGGGGGGGGGGGGGGGGGGTTAGACCTTAGATCTTAGACCTTGTGGACCAACAGCCATTACTATACAATAAAGCATTTCTGTTGGCACTGCCGAGGCTGGTGGGGTGCGGATAGGTGTAACAAGGGACTTGACTAGTCTAACCTGGGGCCTGTTTGGTGCCACACCAGAGTCGGCCACAGTGTTTACATGGTGGGGCAGTGTTATGGCAGGGTCTTGTTGTTCTAAAGTCTGAGTTGCCTATTGTACAGTAGTCTTAGTCTTGTAGCACTGTTGAGGTTGGTGTGGTTTGCAGATACTGCAGGTACAGGTGCTGCAGTTGGAATTAGTAAAGTCTTGCTGCGGCACAGTTAGCACTATGCCAACATCAGCCAAAGTAATGACATGATGGAGCGATGTTATGACGGGACTTTACTGTATTATATTCCAACTGGAAAGGCAACCATGTCTGAGCCATTACAATGTATGTAATGGAAAACTAAATAATTATTGGAAAAGGCTCGCCGCCGCCTTATAAGTAATTTATTAGGGACAATGCAGGTCTATGGAATCTTTATATTGTACTCGTGTATAATCCACTGTGGGAGATTAATTTTGATCACATTTATAAAACCCAATATTGCTGGAAAAAAAGTCCCATAACTCTCAGAGCTCCATTGGATGTTCTCGCTGTTTACAAAATTAATTATGGAGTATAATCGATATTTACCCCCTGCTGGCAGCATAGATAGTGATATAAAAAAAGTCAAGGGGGTGGGGGGGGGGGTCTCTCCCTTCTTGTATCCCACGTTGGAATTATAACTAAAACTATGAAAACCCTAATTTCTCAAAATCTGGAGGAATAAACATGGAAAATAAGTATGCGAGCCTTTTCCCTATAATGACCAAAAACTATGTTAAACCATTGTATGTATGTATGTATGTATGTATGTAATCAGCGAGGACCCACCATCTGTTGCTGAGCTAAAGGAGGTGGAGACTGTGGCAAGGCTGAAGGGTGGTTATAGTCTATTCGCTGTAAGTAGGCGAGGCGAGAAATCATTACCTTTAACCTCTGTAACTCAAAAACGACTAGAGTAATCAAGCTAATAGTTCTACCATTTGGGAAGAGTTAGTCGAGGAATAGATGTGGGAATTTACAGCCAATTTGCTCTCGCCCTTTTTGAGTTACAGAGGATAGAGGTCATGATTTCTCACCTACTTACAATGAATAGACTATAGGACCAGATGATTTGGTATCTGACATTTGTAGAGAACTTTTGAGAGCTGGGGTAGAGTCCATGATCCTTGGGTGATCTCATCTATCTCATCTCATGGTGATGGGCTGGTCTATCAGAATGAGAGTTGAGCGTTCTCTGCCATACCCATAGCTTACTCTGACTGTTCCTTTTACTTATATATTTTCTAGATCTCAAGTGACGGTGTCTCTTCCGTGGATTGACCTCCCTACTGCCAACCCTGGCAGATTGGGAGCCAAAGAGTCACATTTTTCCTTTGCCCCTCAACTTTCCCTTTATAATTGCGGAGGGGCACAGGGCCTTGGGTGGGGCTTTTGTTTCCCTGGGCGTTTCCGCACCCTCCTCAGCTCCCCGCCTTTGAGTGGCTTCGGTCACCTGGGCATTATTAGTGGTAAGCTGGGAGGGTTCTGTGGAGGCGCTCGGTTATGGCCTTGGCCTTGCTCGGGACCATGGGGCTGCTCGGCCAGACAGCCTGAGGAACAGCAACAACAACAACAACCTATGACGGTATAGAGAGTGGTTGGGTAGTAGAGGGAATGAAGATTTGGAGAGACCGGAAAGAGTGAGGTACTTGGAGAAAAAGAGAGTGGTGAAGAGAGTAGTGAAGGAAAGTAAGGTATATCCCACCCTCCCACTACCCCATCTACTTTAGTCAAATTTACCAGAACGTCCCGGACTTCCCAAACTGACTAATTCCTTGAACGTGACGATAGTGCGTTGTTATGTGTGCGATTAGTTTGCTTGGGAAACAGATTACCTTGTCCATGTAGTGATGTACACCCTATGTGGTGGATTGTGTTCTTTTATTTTATAAATTTTATTTTAGTAAGCGTTGTTTCCACATTGCGATTTTGATAAGTTAATTTGACTTTATATTGTCTTTGTCCCAGTTTTGGTTTGTTTAGTTTGCAAGTTTTACATTTTAAATTAGTATCACCCACCTTCCCTTTTACCCCCCCTACTACTACGCCCCTTGACAAGGTTGGGGGGGGCTTCGGGGCCGGTAACTGGGGCTTGATGTGGGATGGATTGGTTTTTTTTCCTTTCCCTCTCCCCTCGAGCTTTTGTTGTTGGCTTGACTAATTTTGCGTAGTTTTTCATTCCTCTTTCTATGTTTTTCCCCTTCTGTTCTTATTCTGTCTCATTTGGTTGTCCTCGGGCAGCCTATTCTAATGTAAAACTTGCAAAATAAACAAACCAAAACTTAGACGAACACAGTAAAATGACAAAACAACTAATGAAAATCGCTATGTGGAAACAACGCTTAAGCAAAATAATAATTTATAAATAAAAGAACAATCCACCACATAGGGTGTACACTACTACATGAGCAAGTTAATCTGTTTCCCAAGCAAACTAATCAATATCAATAGTCAATATGATATGCCTCCCTGGCTTGGCTAGGTAGTAGGCTCCTGACCTGATTTGTCTCTTCGGTTGCTGATGCGGCCGAGCTGACCCCTCAGTAGTGCATTTTTGTTCGCATCTTGCTGTGATTTTTCTCTATCTTTGTCACGATCTTTCATTCTTCGCCCTGATCACTTCTTGGTTGGTGCTGCAGTGTAGCAGTTCTTGCCTCATCCTTCGGCCATGCCCTATAAGAGCTCTGCTGTGGAGCGCTTGTGGTCCGGCTGAACTGATAAAATGGCGGGAAATGTCTGCGTGTCTTCTTTTTCCTAGATTTGTTCACCTCCTGCCCTTCCCTATCTATCTTGACTTGATAAGTTGTCCATCTTGATCAAATCTTTCGGCCCAGCCCTATGATAGTTCTTTTGTGGATCTCAGTGGTCTGGTTAAACTAATTTTATATACAGTATACTGTATATTAAAAAAAAAAAAAAAAAAAAAAAAAAAATCCCATTCATATTCTCAATTAGAAATATTCTTTCAGTCTTACCAAATCAGATCAGATAGGATCAGATGTTTGCAGTAAGACAGTTATGCGAGAAGTATTTAGAGAAGCATAAGGAGATATTTTGGGCTTTTATGGACTTGGAAAAAGCGTATGATCGTGTGGACCGTGAAGCAATGTGGAAGGTGTTAAGGATTTATGAAATAGAAGGAAATTTGTTAGAAGCAGTTAAGAATTTTTATGAAGGGAGCAGAGCATGTGTGAGAGTAGGAAATGGTGAGTTGAGTGAATGGTTTGAGGTAAAGGTAGGTTTGCGACAGGGTTGTGTAATGTCACCATGGCTTTTTAATATGTTTATGGATGGTGTGGTGAGGGAGGTGAAAAGGAGAACTATGGGAAGAGGATTGGGTTTAGTAGGAAAGAATGGTAGAGATTGGGAGTTGAATCAGTTGCTGTTCGCTGATGACACAGCATTGGTGGCGGATTCTGATGAGAAACTGCAGCGGGTAGTCAAAGAGTTTGGTGTGGTTTGTGGAAGGAGGAAACTGAAGGTGAACGTCAATAAAAGTAAAGTAATGGTGTGTAATAGGGGAGAGCATAGGGTGAATCTAGATGTGAGGCTGGATGGGGAAATATTGGAACAAGTAGAGTGTTTTAAATATCTAGGAGGAACGATAAGCAGGAGTGGAGGTATGGAAGTGGAGGTAAAACAGAGAGTGTGTGAAGGAAGGAAGGTTTTCGGAGCAATGGAAAGTATGTGGAAGACGAGAAATCTCGGAGTGAAAGTAAAAAGTGCACTGTATCAAGGAATTGTTGTGCCAACAGTGATGTATGGGGCTGAGACATGGGCTCTGAAGAAAAAGGAGAAAAGAGGGATGGATGTGATGGAGATGAGCTGGTTGAGGAGTATGTATTTACCTAATTGTAGTTTACAGGAGTTGAGCTAAGCTCGTGTTGTCCCGTCTCTCAGTCTACTTTTTATCCAATTTTTTCTTGAAAATATGGATGTTCCTTGCCCCTACCACCTCCTCCTCCAGCCCATTCCATTTGTCAATACATCTATAGGGGAAGATAAACTTCCTGATATCGTTCTTGCAGGTAGGTCTTTTTACTTTGTAGCTGTGGCCTCTAGTTATTCCTGTATCCATAATTAATATATCCTCCCTATCCAGCCTCTCCAGCCCCCGGGTGCATTTGTACATCATTATCATGTCTCCCCTCTCTCTCCTCTCTTTTAAACTCGGTAGATTTAATTTGTCTAGCCTCCCTTCATATGGCAGTTCTCTGAGACTTGGAACCAATCTAGTAACTGCTCTCTGGATTCTTTCTAACTTGTGAATATGCTTCTTTAGATGCGGGGATACTCCAACTGGTCAACTACCACTGCTGCATACTCCAATCTTGGTCTAATCATACTCTTCATAATTTTCGCTACCATGGTCTCATCCAAGTAGTTCAGAGCAACTTTAATATTCCCGGCCATTGCATACATTCCGCTAAAGAGCTTGTTAATATGTTTCTCTGGCGACAAATTATCTTGTATAATCAACCCTAAATCCTTTTCTTTTTCGGCCTTGCTAATTATATTATCTCCCATCCTGTACTCCCAATTTGGTCTATTCACACTTCTTCCCATATTTAACACATGGCATTTACTTCTATTAAATTTCATTTTCCACTTGGTGCTCCATTCGTATATTTTATCTAAATCCCCTTGCAGCTCCTCACAACTACTTTTATTTGTTATTTGTCTAATAATTTTTACGTCATCTGCAAATATTGACATGTAGGAATTTATGCCTATCGGCAGGTCATTCACGTACATAAGGAACATGAGAGGTGCCAACACAGATCCCTGCGGAACACCACTCTCAACTTTCCGCCACGATGAGTAAGTTCCTCTAATGTTGGTCCTCATTTCCCTATCTGTTAAATAGCTCTCCATCCATTTCAGCAAACTCCCCCTGACACATCCTAGCGTCTCAAGCTTAGATAACAATCTCTTATGTGGTACCTTATCGAATGCTTTGGAAAGGTCTAAGTAGACGCAGTCCACCCATCCGCCTCTTTCTTGGAGTACATCTATCACCCTACTGTAATAACATAGCAAACTGGTAACACAAGATGTCCCTTCTCTGAATCCAAATTGCTTTGGGGTTATTATCTTCTTTCTCTCCAACATTTTCATCCATCTCTTCCTAATTAGCTTTTCACAAATCTTGCATACAATACTAGTAAGTGAAACTGGTCTATAGTTTAGAGGGTCCTCAGGGTTTCCATTCTTGTATATCGGAATGATATTAGCTCTTTTCCATTCAACAGGAACCTGTCCTTTATCTAAGGAAGCTTGAATTATGTCCCTCACTGACTCCACTAATTGCTCTGCAAACTCCTTTAAAACCCAGGCAGACACTTCATCCGGTCCCATAGCTTTCCTTACTTCAAGTCCTCTCATCGCAGATAACAGCTCATCTCTAGTTATTTCAATCTTACTAAGACCACTCTCCAGTACTCCCGCCTGTGGTTCGTCAAAACCTTCCTCTCTAGTAAAAACTGACTCCAATTTGTTATTCATTACCTCACACATGTCCGATACATTTTCATACGTCCTAGCATCAACTCTTAATTTAGTCATTTTTTTCTTTACCTTCAACTTACTGTTTATATATTTATAAATATATTTATAAAATAATCTAGGGTCACTTTCACATTTATTTACTATGTTCTTCTCATAGTTCATTTTAACTTGCCTAATTATGTTAACATATCTATTCCTCTCCTGTTTATATTTATTCCGATTACTCTCCGTGTTCCTTCTTCTTAATCTAGCCCAAGCTGCATGTGTGGAGTTACTCGTAGAGACAGATTGAGGAATGAAGAGATACGTAGGAGAGTGGGGCAGCAGGAAGATTTGTCAGCCAGAGTGGACAGAAGGGTGCTGAGCTGGTATGGTCATGTTGAACGAATGGGAGATGAAAGGCTTACAAAGAGAATATGTGAGTAAGGTACAGGGGGAGATAGAAGGGCAGGAAGACCCCCATTGAGATGGAGAGACTGTAAGAAAAGCTTTGGATGATAGAGGAATGACTATAGATCAGGCAGGGTAAGTGGTGGTGGACAGGAGTGAGTGGAGAATGCTTGTGAATAGTTGAGTGAACACGTGGTCATTTGGAGTAAGGGGTCGGGCTTAAGTTGGACTAGATAATAGTCCATCAGGCGCCTTGCCCGGGGAGACGATTAACCCTCTCACGACCATAGGACGCAGAGGTTGCCAGATTAGCAATAAGAAATAGATTACTCTCACTGTTATAATTACCTCTCCAAAATTAGTTTTCTGCCCACAGCTAACTCAAAGACAACTGCAGAGGTTGAAGTAAACAAACTAAAGGTTTATAGATACCCCTGACGGTAACAAAGGCTTTAAAGTATCCCTAATAGGCTCAAAAATCGCGTCCGGATGTGAGAGGGTTAATATGAAGGGTGTGCCTGGAAGTGTGGTGGGAGGGCTTGTGGCTTTGGCTCCGCTGCATGTCTGCCTGCCGAGATCGGAACCTCTCCGGGTGGTCGGGGGCCGGGGGAGTGCTGGAGCGACCTTGGTGACCCTGGTCTCTGGGTCTTCTCCTGGGTGACCTGGATGTGTGAGTTTGTGCTTTTTATCTGTGTTTATTCGTTGTTTTATGTTGTTTTTGTGTTTTCCCTGTTCTTGCTCTGTCTTGAGTCGGCTACCCCTAAAATGGGGATTGGGCCTGAGCATATAGATAGATAGATAGATAGATTGATAGATAGTCTTACCAAATTTATCCAGGCACGCCTTAACATTCACCCAGAACTCCTCTTTCAGGTTTATTCTCTGTCAGAGCATACACACACACAACCACCCACGTTTGTATTCCTACTCCATTCTTACCCACAGAATCATAGTCCCTTACACACTCCATCCACTTTTTACTTACAAACAAACACGCACCTTCTTTCGCTCACTCATTCACTCCAGCACACACACCTATTCCACATTCCCATTCTTTCACACATGTCCCCTTCCATTTGGTCTGTCATTCTGCATACTTCCAGCCTGGCATTCACTAACACTTCCAGAACCTCTCTCTTTTGTGTCATCATTCTCACCTCTTACATTCCGTCCTGCAATTTGAAGCCTGTGGAGACGAGTGCGAGTGAGCAGGAGTGCGACAGGTCCCGTCCGCTCTCCACCACGTCTGCCGTGGCACTGAGACTCTCACCCCATGTCTCGCAAGATATATTCAGTGTTGCCAAAGGCAAATGTAGTGCGACATTGCTAATTATTTGCGAATATTGCCGATGTCTGTAGTAACGCTGCGGGTGAACCCCACACGCTACAAAGCTCTTTCTGGTGTCATTTTGAAGCTCTTTTCTTCTATTTTTTTGCTGCAAACATTTAAGTTAATTCAGGCACTTGCTTGAGCAATCGGGGGTTCCTTAATTAGCCCTATTATAGTGGAAATATGCCCACACTGATAGGGTTAATGAACAGCATAATATAGACCACTTGAAATGAGGCGACCTTGAGTGAGTAGTACGGTAGGTATAGATATGAGCACTAACCCCAGAACCCCCCACAGGAATCCGCCCACAATGCTCGACTGACGGCAGAGCTCACCCAACTGGAGTCGCAAGTTACCCAAATGAAGGACGTACTGGAGGATCGAGGTCATGCTCAGTAATGTAACTCAGTCTTCAGTATCGTAACCCATTTTATTTATTTATTTTCTGGCAACCATTGATCGTTTAAGTTTAGTTTAGGCCGAACCTGTTGGAGTCCGAAGTATATTTGAGATCATAACCCATTTTATATACTGGTATTTATTATCAGGCAACCATTGTAGTTTTAATTTTTTTTTTTAGGCAGGACTTGTGTGGAGTCCGAGGTTTATTTGAGATTGTTTTTACCCCTTTTGATACTGGAACTACTGCACAGGTCTCCCTCACTATCCGATGTCCCGATGTTATTATAGGTTATTAGGCGTTTGGGTTTGGGTATTGGCTGGTCCGAGAACGCATCCCCATTTACCCCATTAATTTTTAGGGTGCGCTATATGATTTTTCTATTTAAGATCGGGTTTTCAGGAACTTAAGGGGAGATTCCCACCTGGAGGATTTTTTTCTGGACCCCTGTCTCCCTCATGTTTAGCCCCATTGTTTTTGAGATTTTAAGACGTTCGCCCCATTAGTTTGGCGATTTTAAGAACCCTCGCCCCATTTCTGTCAATTTTAAGACCATTCGTGACATTTAGGCGTCTATTTTTTCCTGGGAAATTTTTCTACCGAAGAATGTACAAATTTATCTTGAAATATTGGCGATTATTTTTACCCCGTTGATACTTGCTACTACAGTACCTTAAACCGGTATCACACGAGCACTTTTTCCCTCAACATTTATCCTCAACACTGGTCTGACAGCTTATGAGGTAAACATTCATAATATTTCAGTCGCCTAAATTCATCTACTATCAGTCTAGTTTCCGATACCAGTACAAAATACTCCAGAAATGTTGCCAGAAAAATGTTGATCATCGAATGTTGACTATAAAAGCTCTCGTGTGATACCGGCTTAAAACTAAGAAGACCTCTTTGATACTTTGAATTGACCACTTGCGAGTTTCTTTCTATAAGGAAGTTGGAGCCGTAGACATCGATATTAAACTGAAACGCAATAATAATGTAAGTTTCTGATGGATCAATGGTATGTTGAATTGGGTTTTATGTATTTATAAATGTATATACTGTACTACGACCGTATCATTCTGTAAATTCTTTTAAATGATTATATTCTTTTATTTCATAAATTTGATTTTAGTCAGCGTTGTTTCCACATAGCAATTTTGATAAGTTAATTTGACTTTTTGTCCCAGTTTTGGTTTGTTTAGTTTGCAAGTTTTACATTTTAAAATATCGTTGTCTACAGCTCCAACTGCCTTATAGAACGAAACTCACAAGTCGGCAATTACCTAAGATTGTCCATTGATAGCCATGTTGTACAGGTCTCCCTCACTAGCCGATGCCCAGATTTACCATATTATTATTATAGGTTTTTAGGAGTTTAAGTTTGGGTTTTGGCTGATCCGAGAATGCATCCCCATTTACTCCATTAATTTTAGGGTTTGCTATACGATTTTCCTATTTAAGGGGAGATGGGCCGGTTTTCTGGACCACTTTCTCCCTCATGTTTAGCCCCATTAGTTTTCAGATGTTAAGAAGTTTGCCCCATTAGCTAGTTGATTTTAAGACCTTTCGCTCCATTTCTTTGTCAATATTTAGACCTTTTGTGCCATGATTAAGATGTCTGTATTTTCCCAGTCCGCGATAGCAAGCCTGTTATTTAGGAGGAAGTTTTGTTTTGTCTGAGGGATGGTCCTGTCCAGAGTGAGGTTTGGCATCCTCTACCCAACCTTAGCCATTTCTGCCCGTCTCTTTCCTGTACTAATTTTCCTACTTAGGGGGCGGTAGGCTAGGAATCCTCCTCCCCTTGTAAAATTCACCTACTATACGAGACGGAGAGGGGCGAAGGAATGCGAAAGTGGTCCCGGACCCTAAGAATTGGAACTTTAAATGTTTCAGTTCGAGCTCTGTCTCGAGTCAGCCACCCCCAGCTATGGGGTATGTGCCTGGGTATATACTAAAGTTGGTATCACACGAGTGCTTTTTCCCTCAACACTGGTCTGGCAGCTGATGAGGTACATATTTAAGATATTTCGGTCACCCACATTCATCTATCATCATTCATCAATCTAGTTTCCTTCTCCACCCCACTGTTCTTCTCCACCCCACTGTTCTTCTCCACCCCACTGTTCTTCTCCACCCCACTGTTCTTCTCTACCCCACTGTTCTTCTCCACCCCACTGTTCTCCACCCCACTGTTCTCCACCTCACTGTTCTTCTCCACCTCACTGTTCTTCTCCACCCCACTGTTCTTCTCCACCCCACTGTTCTTCTCCACCCCACTGTTCTTCTCCACCCCACTGTTCTTCTCCACCTTACTGTTCTTCACCTCACTGTTCTTCTCCACCCCACTGTTCTTCTCCACCTTACTGTTCTTCTCCACCTTAATGTTCTTCTCCACCTCACTGTTCTTCTCCACCTCACTGTTCTTCTCCACCCCACTGTTCTTCTCCACCCCACTGTTCTTCTCCACCTTACTATTCTTCTCCACCTTAATGTTCTTCTCCACCTTACTGTTCTTCTCCACCCCACTGTTCTTCTCCACCCCACTGTTCTTCTCCACCTCACTGTTCTTCTCCACCTCACTGTTCTTCTCCACCCCACTGTTCTTCTCCACCTCACTGTTCTTCTCCACCTCCCTGTTCTCCACCCCACTGTTCTCCACCTCACTGTTCTTCTCCACCTCACTGTTCTCCATCTCACTGTTCTTCTCCACCTCACTGTTCTTCTCCACCTCACTGTTCTTCTCCACCCCACTGTTCTTCTCCACCCCACTGTTCTTCTCCACCCCACTGTTCTTCTCCACCTCACTGTTCTTCTCCACCTCACTGTTCTTCTCCACCCCACTGTTCTTCTCCACCTCACTGTTCTTCTCCACCTCACTGTTCTTCTCCACCTCACTGTTCTTCTCCACCTCACTGTTCTTCTCCACCTCACTGTTCTTCTCCACCTCACTGTTCTTCTCCACCTCACTGTTCATCTCCACCTCACTGTTCATCTCCACCTTACTGTTCTTCTCCATCTCACTGTTCTTCTCCATCTCACTGTTCTAAAGACCATGTCCCTTACCGTTCATGGGACCCTTACCCTCACACATCACCATCACATCGTCAATGTCAGTATCTAGATTCTAGGTCCATCATACTGGTATGATGTGGTATCCATATCTGACCGTGGGAGCATGTCAGCTGTACTGAGAGAGGTCGATGCAACTGAGATTGAACTAGCACCAGAGGATGTTCGAGGTCTGGTTGGTAGTGGTGTTGGAGTGAAGAAGGAACTGATCTTTTGTTGCTTCTTGCTGTCCAGGAAGGCCTTCTGTACACTAAAGCAGCCATTTCGAAGAGGCTCGTAGAGAAAAGTCAGCTTCTCATCCATTTCCTGTGACAGATACTTCAAAATGTCTGGTTGGTAGTGGTGTTGGAGTGAAGAAGGAACTGATCTTTTGTGCTTCTTGCTGTCCAGGAAGGCCTTCTGTACACTAAAGCGGCCACTTCGAAGAGGCTCGTAGAGAAAAGTCGCTTATCATCCATTTCCTGTGACCGATATTTCAAAATGGTAGGCTATCAAAGGACTCCAGGACATTGGCTAGGCTGACCTTTACCTCACCAGTTTCTGCTGCTTCTTCGTCTTCGTCTGGCTCTTCTACAGAGCCACCGAGCACCTCTGCAACAATTTCTTTATCAGTCTTGTGTTGATGACCTGGTAGGTCTAGATCTTGTTGTATCCAGTCCTCCACCTCGGTCTCAGGAAGGTCACCCTGGTTGGCTTTCTGGAGTAACGTGCGGAAGTCCCCAGCCTCGAACCCAAGGAACCCATTATCGTTGACTTTGGGAATATCAAGCTGCTTAGACCAGCCGTTCTTGAGTGTGTTAAATGTGACTTCTTTCCATGCTTCAGCCCAGTTGTAGATGCAATCATGGAGGGTGTACTTCTTTAAATTTTCCAGACTTTTCTTGCCTCGTTCATCACATAGCCCTCCTCGTCCATCCCATCCTCAACTATTTCCTCTTGTATCGCCTCTTACAACTTTCGATGATACCCTGGTCTATGGGCTGGATGACACTGGTTGTGTTAGGGGACAAATATTTTACCATTTGAGCTCTCCAACTTAGAGGTACACGGGTGTGCAGGTGCGTTATCAAGCAGGAGAATTGCAACCGCTTGGTCAAGAGGAATACCATAGATCCTATGCTAGAAAGATCGAACAGCCGGAACAAAACGCCCATGGAAGACTTCCTCGGTGATGTGCTGGTTAAACCAAGCACTCTTGGCCCCATAGTAGTCCGCATGCAGCTGGTTTTTCATCATCAAATCCTTCAGGATTCTTGGCTTCTGTGATTTTCCCACAACAATTGGTGTGAGGCGGTGACTCACATCAGCGTTAGCGCAACATAACGCAGAAATGAGCTCCTTGACAGTCTTATGTCCGGGAGTCTAAGTCAACTCGTGGTACGCCTACTGTAGGTCTTAACCCATCAAGCGCAAAATTACCCTAGGGGCAAGGGTACTTATTTGTGAATTTCTAGCCTTGGATTCTGATAGAATTCATTATATTTATGATATAAAGCATTATTTTTTTTCAATGTGCTTTTATTTTACATATATGATGAATATTTGAACCTTGAAGAGCGATGAAATAAGTGGGAAAAGTATTTGGGTGGTGAAAATTGTAAATATTCGCCACCCGGTCGTATTCTCAGGTGGGAGGGAGGAGCGAGGCATACACCCTACTCTCTCGCTCTCTTTGACTCAACTGAAGCAAGCGGGAGGTGTCTCGGTGTTATATAACTATCTTTTATGCAACCCACTTGTGCTACATTACCACGGGAGAGACTCTTTAGGAAGAGTCAACCAAAAAATAGGTGTGGGAAAAATACAGCCCATTTGTTCTAGCCCTTTATGAGTTACAGAGCTTAGTGGTCTGGCCTACTTAAAATAAATGGACTAGACTGATGATGGATTAACTCAAGTGGCAGAATAATATTAAAAGTTGATCTTACAAGCTGCCAGACCAGTGTTGAGGATATAATATGCAAGATTAGATTATACCATATGTATATAAGAAGGTTGTAACAAATGTCTTTTATATCTTATTACAACATAAGATACCAGTACAGTATATAATATGTCCGTTATTGTGAGGAAACTGGTGTAATTCCTACACAGGTCTCCCTCACTATCCAATGCCCCAATTAACGCTATTATTATAGGTTTTTAGGTGTTTGGGTTTTGGCCGATACAAGAACGCATCCCAATTTACCCCATTAATTTAAGGTTTGCTATACAATTTTTCTATTTAAGATCGGGTTTTCAGGAACGTAACCCAATTGTATATCGAGGGATACTGTAGATATACAGTATGAAGGTTACAATGTAAGATACATAACATGACAACCATTGTAAATACACTCGACCCTCGGTTTAACGGACCTCGATACAACGGATTTCGGATTTAACGGACTCGGTCTGTAGGCGGACAATCCATCTGGACCGGACCAAATGTCCGGTGCTGGATAATTTGTCCACTAAGTGGCAGGGCGAGTGACTCTTAGGCCTAGGCTATAGATACTCACAAAACCTCAACTGAGCTGCTTGGATAAGGAGAATATCCCAGGTATATTTAATAAACTTATATTAACCACGTAATCTTGACCAAACCGATTCATATCTCGTGTAATGCTTTGTTTACACTTTACTGGTCTGACGAACGATCCGCGACACACACACACACACACACACAGTGAGTACGGGTCCAAAACTACTTTTATTATTAGCTAGCCAGACCAAAAAATGGTCTAACCTAGCTTAGATAATATATCAGGAGGCAAAAATAACTTTTACCTTGTGAACTACCGGTACAATACTTTTATTTAATTTGATCAATCAAAAAACACTTGATATACAGGTAGAACATTCTAGTCTTCACCATTCACAAGGTAAAAGTGATTTTTGCCTCCTGATATATTATCTAAGCTAGGTTAGACCATTTCTTGGTCTGGCTAGCTAATATTAAAAGTACTGTAGTTTTGGACCCGTAGTCACTGTGTGTGTACTTACACTAGTTGTACTTACACTAGTTGTATTTGCGGGAGTGAGCATGCTCGTTAATTCCCGCCTCCTAAGATATGTTTGTCATACCGTGCTTTGAAACTATGCACTGATGGTGCAGACACTACTTCGGCTGGCAATTTGTTCCACCCACTAATCGAGTTGGTAGGAAATCTTTTACTTTTCAGATCAGATTTACTATTTAGCACTTTTAGTTTGTAGCTGTGACCTCTTGTCCTCTCACCTCCATCCCTCTCTATGAAGTTTTCTTGGTCGATTTTGTCAATACCTCTAACACATTTATATATCTGAATTTGCTGTCCTCGTTTCCTTCTCTGTTCCAGTGTAGGTAGATTCAATCTCTCGAGCCTCTCTTGGTACTCCAAATTTTCCAAACCTGGGATCATCCTCGTAGCTGCTCTCTGTACCCTCTCAATTTTGTGGATATGTTTCTTCATGTGAGGGGACCACACTACAGATGCATATTCCATCCTGGGTCTTATTATTGCTGTTATTATTTGTTTCATGGTGTTTTCATTAAGATAATTGAAAGACATCCTAATATTTGCCAATAATGCCAGTGATTCTCTCACTATCTTATTTACGTGGCTTTCTGGAGACATGTTATCCCTAAATTCTATCCCCAAGTCTTTTTCTTTTTCTGCTTTGGGAATCACTTCGTTTCCTAGTTTATAATCTTTTCTAGGTCTGTACTTGCTTTTACCCATTTCTAGAGTCTTACATTTCCCTGCATTGAACTCCATATTCCATTTGATGCTCCATTCATGGATCTTTTGCAAATCTGCTTGGAGCTCAAGGCAATCCTCCTGGGTTCTGATCGTTTTAAGCAGCTTAGCATCGTCCGCAAACATACTCATGTAGCTTGTTAGTCCCTCAGGCAAGTCATTTACAAATATTAGAAACATGATTGGGGCTAGAACAGATCCTTGTGGTACCCCACTCGTAATTTGAGTCCAGTTTGACGATTTCCCCCTTACTGTTGTTCTCATCTGTCTTCCGCTAAGGTAGCTCTCCATCCATTTCAGCAGTTTGTCTCCTACTTTTCCCTCATGTTTTAATTTCCATAGCAATCTCTTGTGTGGAACTTTGTCAAATGCCTTTTTAAAGTCTAGGTAGGCACAGTCTACCCATCCTTCCCTCTTGTCCACTGTGTCTATTACTCTAGAGTAAAAACTCAACAAGTTGCTTATACATGATCTGCCACCTCTGAATCCAAATTGTCGGTCAGTAATTAATCTTTTGGATTCCAGGTAGTTCACCATTTGTCCCTTATTAATCCTTCCAGAATCTTCATGAGGATGCTCAATAGTGATACAGGTCTATAGTTCAGTGGTTTATCTCTGCTTCCTCCCTTAAATATAGGAATAATGTTTGCTCTTTTCCATTCTGTAGGTACTATCCCTGTGTCCAATGATTTGGTCATTATGTCATATAACGGTATACTCAGTTCCATAGCATTTTCTTTAATAATCCAGCCTGATACTCCGTCCGGTCCAGCGGCTTTGTTTGGATCCACCTTACTCATTTTGTCTATGAGCTCTGGTCTGTTAAATGTTACTTCCGGCATTTCCTCTGTACCTATCTCATTGGTTTCTGGTGCAATGAATTCTCCTTCTTTTGTAAATACTGATGCAAAATTTCTATTTAGTTCTTCCGCAATCTCCGTATCCTCTTCTATGATTCTGTTTCCACTTTTAATCTTAACGATCGTGGCTTTTATCTTCCTTTTGCCGTTTACAAACTTGAAAAACATTTTTGGATTCTTTTCATAGTTCTCCACTATCCCTTTCTCATGGTTTGCCTCTGACCTTCTCCTCATTTCTGTGTATTTGTTTTTCTCCTCTTTATACTTTTGCCTGTTATCTTCCGAATCCCAGTTTCTCATCTTTTTCCAGGCTTTGTTTTTTGTTTCCTGTGCTTGCCTACATTCGCGGTTAAACCATACTTTGCGATTACTTTTTTTCCTTTTATTAATGTACTTAGGGACAAAAGTTTTTATACCAGTATCATAGATCTCCATGAATGCCTCGAGTTTTTTGCCTACCTCACTTTCAGATAACACCTGATCCCAATTTTGTGATTTGAAAAAATCCCGTAGTCCTACGAAATCGGTTCTGGAATACATCCAGTGATTTTCCTTGTGTTTTTCCCTTCCCTTGGGTAGATTATACTTCAATAGTAAGTCTATGTCTAGAACTGCATGGTCGCTTTTTCCTAGTGGGCATAGGTACTGAATACTTTGAACCTCCTCCTCCCTTCTTGTGAATAGAAGGTCCAATCTAGCTGGTTGATCACTTCCCCTTACTCTTGTTGACTGTTTTACATGTTGGTATATAGAATTTTCCATGTGTCGCGGATCGTTTGTCAGACCAGTAAAGTGTAAACAAAGCATTACACAAGAGATATGAATCGGTTTGGTCAAGATTACTTGGTTAATATAAGTTTATTATATATACCTGGGATATTCTCGCTATCCAAGCAGCTCAGTTGAGGTTTTGTGAGTATCTATAGCCTAGGCCTAGGCCTATTAATAGATTTCTGGCCCCCTTATATGAATACAATACCCAGCAATGGACTAGTAACGGTCCCATTTAGTCCGTTAAATCGAGGTTCGAGTGTATGTTAATGACAATAACTCCACTTATATATCGGTAGATCTTTACAAACTGGCATATACTGTAGGTACGAAGTTGTAAACAGTTGTTTTTGTTCTGAATCGATAGTTTATTTATCTTAACCAGGCAAATTTGTACTTGGTCACTTTGGGCTTGAGAACTCTACTTTGAGGTGATTGTTTGATGATACTGTGTTTGAATAACATCTTTCAGTTGCAGAAACAAACTATTAATAGCATAGTTCCTAAGTTCCATCAACCAATCAACTTGAAATAAAGTTCTAACATATGAATGTTGAATAACCTTATGAATTAATTTCATCTTGGGGAAATCCCCAACTGTAATGAATTCTACAGCACCAAATGAAGAAGGCTATATATACAGTATATATATATATATATATACCGGGTACATATATATAGCACTGGAAACTGTCGTAGCAAAGCCGAGATTCAAACTCGCGTGGCTACCCGTCGCCAACATAGCGCGAAGAGCCTTAGCCCGCTAGACCATGACAGCTCCTCTCTTACATGTGAACAAGTGCAAAACTTGCCAGATAAAAAAAAGGGATTAATAAGGAATAAGTAAAATATGAAGGTGTATTGGACAGTTATAATAATTTCAATTGAGCATAAAGTTGGACATGGCTGGCTTGAGCACAGATGGTTATTATAGATTTGTCTGTACAATCTGTATGACACTAAAGGTTGCTTTACAAGAACCACACAATTTGAGAGTAAAGCCGGCATTACATGAGCAGTTGTATCTGATAATATAAATCCCTGTCTGGCACAGTATACACAATAACTTGGTCTATTATTTTACCATTTTCATAATTTACACATGTGTCAAGGTTTCTTTTCATGATATTAGCAAACAAACTTTCAAATAATGTTAAAATGAAAGAAGTAGCGTTGGTGGAATAACAGACTTTTCGTCATTACGAGGGGTGATTGATAAGTTAGTGGCCTGAGCTAGAAGGACAGGAGTTACAAAATTCCAGTTTTATTCACTTACAGTTCAACCTTTTTTAAGCTTGCATGAAGTCTCTAACAATATTTGTCTTTCCGTTAGAGATAAATGAATGTCATAAATTTTGTCAATGTTTTCTTTGTGGTGGCTGTGGGAGGCCTTCCTTCACGGGGGACATCTTCCAAGCTTTCCGTACCCCGTTTGAATTCAGCTGCCCAATTTTTAACCATGCTGTAGAAAGGAGCATTGTCCCCTAGTGTAGCTACCATATCCTAGTGGACTTCATTAGGGGGTTAATCCTTTGATATAGACGTAGCGAAAGCGGCGAGCCGTGGCATAGTCGGTAGAGCGTCGACTACTTATCAACGGGTCGGCGGATCGAATCCTCACTGTCAAAATGTTATTGGTAGATGTCGAGAATTCCTTCTACCTCAGGCCACGAATTTCTCAATCACCCCTTGTATATATTTGAGTGGAATGAAGTGACTGAGCCCAGCATTGGATACATGCCCTCGTGTAACGCCCGCTTTAATATATATATATACTGTACTGTTACATACACATATTTGAGGTACTATTGTAGGTTAAGGGGAGATTTCCACTTGAGGGACTTTTTTCTTTACCCCTTTCTCTCATGTTTAGCCCCATTGCTTTTGAGATTTTAAGATGTTTGCCCCATTAGTTTGGCGATTTTAAGAAGTTTCACCCCATTTATGTCACTTTTAAGACCTTTCATCCCATTTAGGTGTCGATTTTTTCCTGGCGAGCGATAGCGAGCCTGTAATTTAAGAGGAACCGGCCTTTGGCCGGGAAATTTTTCTACCGAAAAATGTACAAATATATCTTGAAAAGGGGTCAAGGGGGTGTAATTTCAAGCTTGATGGAAGTCTAGGAAACACACTAAAAACCTCCCCTTAAGGTAGAATGCTTGGTGGGGGGATCTTTTTATTGATGATAATTTACAAATGGAAATTTCTGGACAATTTTTGTATAGTCCGAGTGTATATAATTTGCGAAGCTATTATCATAATACGGTGGCAATTTGAACATTTTTGGATAGTCGTTGATTTAATTCGTGGAGCTTATAATGCGGTGGAATCTGATTAATCCCGTCCCGACCTGCTTTGCTCCTCCCTGCTTATATTAATGTAGTTTGACCCATTCTCTTTATTGTCGAATCCTTGCTAAGGCCAGCCCTTATGAGAGGTGCGTGTTGTAACTCAGTGGTCTGGTTAAACTACTCATAAACAGAAACAAAAATTAAATAAAACGGTGGAAATATTATTGTAACCATTAGATAGTGTTGCATAAGAACATAAGAAAATGGGAGTCTGCAAAAAGCCGATCGACCCACACAAGGCAGATCCCTGAATCTTGGAGTAAACCAGAAAACATGAGAATGACAAATGGCCCATGATGAATACCAGGTACAGTAGGGTCTCGCATAAAACGAGAAATTGGTCGATAAACGAGGCCGTTCTGTGCGATTTCGTTCTATGTGAACGCGGCATTTTGGTGGCCCAATATCGTCAATGTTCACTGTAAGCTTAAATTTCCGTCGGGAGCGTACGATATTTCGGCGCTCTATATGAAAACTCCTCGGATTTGCCCCACTTTGGCGGCGGACTCGTTTTATGTGATCACATTCGTTCTGATCGAAAATTAAATATTAATATTTTAGGTCGCTCGTTTTAATCGAGACTCGTTTTATGCGGGACCCTGCGGTACTTGTTAATATTTCAGGATTATTATAGTGTATTTATTATTAGTAGGCCAGACATTGTAGGGAGTCCAGAGAAAACTAAAACCTCCCTGGCCTGCATTTTGTTATTTCTGTCTTTTTCTCTCTCTGTGGCTTGTATCCATTCAGCCCCATTCAGCCAACTGTTTTAAGACGTTTATCCTCATCTAGGTGTCGATTTCTTCCTGGCGAGCGATAGCGAGCCAGCATTATATGAAGAAATCCGGCTTCGCCGGAGACATTTTTCTATCGAAAAATGTACAAATTTAGCCTGCTGTCAAACAAAAATATGCTGGCTCGCTACCGCTCACCAGTAAGAAATTGACACCTGGATGGGGATAAAAGTCTTAAAACAGTAGGCTGAATGGGGCCAAATGGATACAAGCCAGAGAAAGATAGAAAAGGACAGAACCAAAACAGGTCACCCCCCTTAACTGTCTTGATTTTGGCCAAATTGCAGTGAATAGAATATAGGATCATTTTAACATGGCCAACCGTTAGCAATTGTTGAATCCTTTAGCAGCTTATTTCTCCATTCTTAACCCATGGACTGCTAATAAATGGACACAATAAAATAAATGTTGAGTTGAGGGAGGAATGGAGGATGTGTAAGGAGATGCTGTACAGTACAACTATTTTCTATGTGTCATACAATTTTGAGACATTTCCTGGCACTGGCACGGATTTGAAAGGTTGTTTTTACAAGTTTAAATACCGTGCCTTCCGTGTGAGGCCTATCGCACTTCCTGGGTTAATAGAAATATATGAAACTACGTGTACTATGTTTCACCATCATATTAACTCCTCCAGACATATATGACGCGATCGCGTCATATGGCAGAGTGAACCAAAAACTCATATGACGCGATCGTGTCATATGGACTTATCTCCATGGCTCTCCAATAAGTTTATGACGCGATTTTGCGTCATATGAGCTCAGTATGTCCGATAAGTTAGCTTACGATAAAACCGTTGGTGGCAACCTCAGCCACCTCCGATAATTCTAACGGCCGCAGTGTTGTTGTGAGTGTAGTGCGAGGCAGTGGCAATGATACCGGGGCTCCCGCCTCCTTGGACTTACTGGAACATAATATGTCTGAAGGAGTTAAAGACAAGTTTTCACAATTAAACACATTTTGTTACTAAATCTTCGTAATAGCAAAGCAATTGAGGTGGGAAAATGACAATTTATTGTCAGTTGGAAAAAATATATAGTCCTTATTACTGTACTGGGAAATATATAAAGTACACTATACTGTACATATTATCATATACCTGTACAATGGAGTAAAACTATGATATATACACTACAGTACAATGTGGTTGAGGTGGTTTTCTGGTACAAGTAAACCAGAGTTATGGACCTCTACACAACATGACCCTACATAACATCCCTTGAGTTAGACAGAGGAGCAATGCAAAAATCACCAACAATATCTTAAACAATAACTTACGTGTATATTATTGTAGTATCAATTCTACTAACTTGGTTATTTTCATTTACCACTTTCAAAACGACTGGATGAGGAAGTAAGAAGGTGTGGTGTGGAGGTAGATGTGCTGGAAAGTGTGAAAAGGAACAACTTGAGATGGTTCGGCCATATGGAACGTATGGAAAGCGAGAGATTGACTAAGAGGGTGTACGAGAGTGAGGTGGAGGGACAGAGAGGGAGAGGTAGACCGAATGAGAGGTGGAAGGATGGAGTGAGGAAGTACATGAACGAAGGCGGTGCTGGTTGGGGGGAGGGGCGTCGACTGACTGGGGACAGAGGTGCATGGGGGCGGTTCGTTCGTGGCCACCCCTTCGGGGATCGCGGCGTCAGGCAATAGATATAGATAGATAGAAAACGACTGGACATTTTTTGATAGACAATAGTCATAGTCAGTAGGGCGGTGGCTGTTGATCAAAGGGTCGGTGGATCAAGCCCGCACTGTCAAAATGTTATTGGTAAAAGTAAAGCCCGGGCAACTTGACCTAGCGATTCGTGACACACGCCTCGTGCTCATGGCCACACCTTCTCGGAAATTACGGCGTCTGGCAAATAATATATTATTCGGCTTAGCAATGATCTTGATAAATTAAGTGAATTTGACTCTTACAGGTCCTTCCGAAGCTGAACTGCATAAAATAGTGTAATGATCAGCAGAATAAGATATAAAGTGATACATTGATAATCATAAGTAGGTTAATGTCCGCTTATAAATCATAGCTTTGCCAAACTTCTCTGTCCAACTATACTGTACAATACTTCATGAATGTTGCACACTTGAGACAAAGTATAAATATACAGTAATGTTAATGTGTTGTATGGCAACACTGAGGACAGGGCACTCTCAACGATATACACTGCTGCTTCTGCTCTTGTTTATAGTTATTTGTCATGTACTGTATTGCGATACTGAAAGTCCTGAACTTCCCAAATTGACTAATTCCTTGAACATGACGAGAGTGCGTTGTTATGTGATTAATTTGCTTGGGAAACAGATTAACTTGCTCATGTAGTGATGTACACCCTATGTGGTGGTTTTGTGTTCCACTATTTCAAAATTTTATTTTGCTAAAGCGTTATTTCCAAATAGCGATGATGATGCAGTTTTTACCACCATACACTCCCTGCTGAATAGCAAAGCTAGGGTGGGTGCCCTGATGAATCAGCGACTTAGTGAATAGTTGTTGTTGTTCCCCAGGCTGTCTGGTCGAACAGCCCCAAGGTCTCGAGCAAGGCCAAGGCCATAAATGAGCGCCCCCACAAAACCCTCCCTGCTTACCACTAACAAAGCCCGGGTGACCGAAGCCACTCCAAGGCAGGGAGCTGAGGAGGGTG
Source organism: Paralithodes platypus (assembly GCA_032716605.1). Taxonomy (NCBI): domain Eukaryota; kingdom Metazoa; phylum Arthropoda; class Malacostraca; order Decapoda; family Lithodidae; genus Paralithodes; species Paralithodes platypus. The sequence goes on along the minus strand of CM064541.1, from coordinate 33,046,391 downwards.
CAGGAAACCAAAGCCCCACCCAAGGCCCTGTGCCCCTCAGCAATTGTGAAGGGAATGTTGAGGGGCAAGGGAAAAGACTTAGTGAATAGTTGCCACAGATTGCTAGACCGCACCGTTCACCAACAGCACTGACGTCTGCCAATAACTCACTGGCTGGCCCGAGGCTCGAACTGTCAACCTCACGGTTAGCAGGCGAACGCTCTACCAATCCAGCTACGGCCTGTGGCGATCTTGACAAGTTCTTTAGTCTTTAAATTTGTGTCTTCCCTGTTTTGGTTTGTTTTGTTTGCAAGTTTTACATTAAAATTGTTTTGCTTGATGTGTTCCGCATGCATTTCAGTTAAGTTGTATAGTTTCATATACTTTATTTTATACGATTAATATAATGGTATAAACTTTAAAATGACAGTACTCAGGCTTACAGTAATCCATATACCGGTACTGTATGGTGGTTTGAATTGAATGTAATCAGGTTGCCATCCACATTTTCTGAGTAAGTAAATATGCAAGTATAGGGAATGCTATAATAGAATGATTAACAACACAAGTACTTGACTTTGGCTGTCATAGGAAAAGTTTGATTAGGTTAAGTTAGAGTGTACATCTATTCTAGAATACAGTACCAAACATTTTCTATTTTTACTTTGGCTGTCATAGGAAGAGTTTGGTAAAAGTGACCGTGTTGATCATAATGTAAAGTAATCCTCCTCCACATGTAAAATTCACCTACTAGACGAGACAGAGAAAGGGGCGAGGGAACGTGAAAGTGGTCCCGGACCCTTAGAATTAGAACTTTAAATGTCGTTTCTGTTCGGTCTCTGTCTCGAGTTGGCCACTCTCAGCTATGGGGTATGTGCCTGAGTATATAAATGCATATCTATATAATATATATATATACTGTACATATCTTACTAATACAAGTTTATAACTCTAAGGTGACAAAACAATCATTAACGTATGCAGTTATAATTAATACCACAGATAAAGGTTAAGGGGAGGTTTTTAGATTACTCTCTAGACCTCCCTCAAGCTTAAAAAACAACACCCCCAAGACCTCAGTCTTGGGTGAAAGTTCTTAAGATGACATAACAATATAGAAATACTGAAAATTATTCCTGTTCAAATACTTACTTTCCATAACCCCAACTTATGGGTCACTGTACAATGCTACATTTTAATATATTACGAAAACAGTATTGTCATTATCTCTGATGCATGGTTTCCTCCTGGGAAACCCCCACTAAAGGATGGCCATGACTGACACACTTCCTTCCAGGCTACTTTGTCCAGATATGCTCCTTTTGTCCGTGCCACACTACATTTCTTACAGTTTCTTACAGTAGATCTTCTGGAAAAAGGCAAACTAGGCCTGTGTATCCAGCTCAGTACCAGTACTTGCACTGCTGCGGTCGTTCACGGTACTACATGGAAATTTGCCTTCAGTATATTATTCCACTTTTGTTTCCCATACCCTTCATTGGTGGCTTACTACTACTACCAAGTTCTCCACTCATTTAACTTGCATGAATCTTTCTTGGCATTCTTTGTTTTTTCCACTTGGCCAAACCATCTCAAGTACAGTACTTCTTTATATCCACTCAACCTCTCCACATTCAGTGCTGAAAGCTTGTTCCTTTATTCCAAAAGATTCATTCACGTTTCTATTATTTGGTCAATCCAGCCTACTCACATCAGATGCAATTTTGAAATAACTCGACTCCACGTCTATTTGTTCACTTGCTGTCCACAACATACAAGTGTTGGAAGGAGCACATTGTTCCTCAGGAATTATTTTGTTTTGTTTTACTTCTTGACTGACAACTCTTCATTTCAGTATACAATCAAGTTCTCCAATCACCTTCTCCCTCGTAAATTTAGCACTCCCATTACAGGTCTCCCTCACTATCCGATGCCCCGATTTACCATCTTATTACTGTATTTACCTATTTGTAGTTTACAGGAATTGAGCAGCGCTCATGTTGTCCTGTCTTAGTTACTTTATAATCAATCCATTTTACTTCGACAAGTATCGTAATGGATATTCCCAGTTCCCAGTATTTTGGACTAACATATCATAACTTATGTTGCCCCATTTCTATATTTACTTTTATCCAACCTAGATTTGAACATGTTAATGTATAGGGGTTTTAGTTGTTTTGGATTGGATTTTGGCTGGTTCAAGAACGCATCCTCATTTACCCCACTAATTTTAGGGTTCGCTACAGTATATACTTTTTCTATTTAAGATCAGGTTTTCAGGAACGTAACCCAATCGTAAATCAAGGGAGACCTGTATACCATATATGCACAAAACGGCTCCGAAATATTGTACACAGAGCAAGAGCAAGGCAAGTGAAATTCAGGTAAATGTATCAATCACTCCTCTAAAACTCCTAGTAACTCGTGCAATAACTTTTGCCTAATTATAATAATAACAAAATATTCTGAGTAAGGGCAGAATTTGACATTGTAATCACTAACCCGTTCATTTAAGCAGGACACATTAATTCATTATATTGCAGCTACAATTAGACAATTTTGTTAAGTTTAGAAAAGATCTGTGGGAGTTAGAGAGAGAAGTGAGATAGATTTGACAACTGTTATTGTATTAGGTCCTTTTTAAGCTGTTTACAATTGTCTAATGATAGTATGAACAGTCTTAATACTGAGAGGGTAAATAAGCTGTTGGATCATGTTAAGTCTCTCACCAGGTCGAAACTAAGGCTCGTATTTTGACTGTCTTATCATTGGACTATTTTAGACAGTTTAGGAAGGATCTGCGGGAATTATTCAGGTAAAGATTATCTTCTCAATTAACCCTCTGAATTCCATATAGCCTTTCCTAATGTGAATAAAATTGTCTAGCAATAGCCAGAAAATAAATGCATAATCATATCTTGAAAGGGTTGTACGGTCGCGCTAATGAGTCATGTCTCGGCTGTCATTACGTTTGGCTTGCTCTGTGCTGTATTAATGTCTGTCATATGTTGAATAGGGTGGCTAAGTGTAGGAACATGTTTGTATATTTCACTCGATATGAAGAAATTAAGTTTAGATATATGTATATTGCTGATACCAATTATTGATCGAAACTTACCTGGTGCCGAGACATGACTTATTAGCGCGATTGTACTCTGACCCCTATATTCTGGGGATTGTTTTTACATTTCTCTCGTCACCTGTAATATACAGTACACTTTATTTTTGTATTCATGCACTAGTCATGCATTTTCATGTAATAGATTGATAAGTAGTGTGATTTACATGCATTTTCCTTATAGAACTTATTTTAACCCTATCACGTTTTTATGACGCAGAGGTTGCCAGATTAGCAATAATAAATAGAGTTCTCTCACTCTTATAATTACCTCTCCAAAATTAGTTTTCTGTCCACAGCTAACTCAGACAACTGCAGAGGTTGAAGTAACTAAACTAAAGGTTTCTAAATAACCCTGATGGTAACAATGGCTTTAAAGTATCCCTAATAGGCTCAAAATTGCGTCAAGAATGTGAGAGGGTTAATATGTACAATAATATTTTTGTCGAATAGATTTGATGTACAGTAGTGTAATTTACATGCACTTTCCTTATGTAACTTATTTTAATATTTACAGTACCATATTTGTCTATTAGATTTGCAAGTACCTGTAGTGTAATTTACCTGGGCTATGTCTCTAGGCTATCATATTGCCAAGTTTTTATAATTAGCAACATATTTTGAGAAAAAAAAAAGGTTTAATAGGGGCCTCTAGCAATTAACAGTCTTCGAACTATCTCGCTTAACCCTTTGAATAACACAAATCCTTCTTTGAATAACACACATCCTTCTTAAACTATACAAAATTGTCTAAAAATAGCTAGAATAAAATTGAAAAGACCTCGCCGGTACAGAAGGGGTTAACAGCTGCTTTCTCAATACAGGTACTGTACTTGATGGTAAAACAAGGCGAACATATCTCTATGGTGGTTCCAGGTCATCTCGACCAGTAGACCATTTCAACCAGTGCCAAATTAACCCAGACCAACCAAACCAGTGCCAAAATATAGTACTAACCTAACCGTATTGGTTGATTTGGTACTGGTTGAAATGGTGTACTGGTTGAGTTGACTGGTCACCCTCGATGTTACATTCTAATGCCATGCTTTTGTAATCATCATAATAAATAAAGATAACAAAACTAACAAGACTCTTTCTCTTTCAAGTTCACAATGCTATATTTTCCCTATTTTTGTCAATGGGAAAAGAGGAAAGTGAACGTTTACCGTGTGTTCCCTTTTACCTAATTCCTCCAGTCATACGGGGTGCCAAACGGGAGCAATTTTGTTCATGAATTGAATGAATATGAGAATACAAGAAAATTAACATGAAATAACATTGTTTTGGCCGTTTTACCACTTCCCAAGACATTATTATTATTTTGCTAAAGCGTTGTTACCACATAGCGATTTTGATGTTCTTTTGTCTTTTTACGGTGTTCGTCCAGGTTTTGGTTTGTTAATTTTGCAAGTTTTACATAATAATTATAACATAAACCGTAATTTTGCAAGTTTTACATAATAATTATAACATAAACCGTAATTTTGCAAGTTTTACATAATAATTATAACATAAACCGTAAGTTTTACATAATAATTATAACATAAACCGTAAGTTTTACATAATAATTAAACATAAACCGTAATTTTACCTTTACATAAACTATAACACTCAAAATAGTGGACCCGGCTTTCGTTTGACACCCTGTTTACATATAGTGTAACTAAGTAGAGGTTTGTTACGAGAAACTAACTCGGCATAAAGATATCCGACTAGATTGCAGCCTTATAAGTGTAAAACTTAGGAATAAAGTAAAGTACAGTACAGTATATATAAATGTACAATCTACCTGCGGTGGAAATGAGTTACTTGAGAAGTGCGTGCGGAGTTACATGGAGGGATAGACAGACGAATGAGGAAGTAAGGTGTGGTGTGGAGGTAGATGTGCTGGAAAGTGTGAAAAGGAACAACTTGAGATGGTTCGGCAATATGGAACGTATGGAAAGCGAAAGAATGACTAAGAGGGTGTACGAGAGCGAGGTGGAAGGATGAAGTGAGGAAGTATATGAATGAAGGCGGTGCTGGTTGGGAGGAGGGCCGTCGACTGACTGGGGACAGAGGTGCATTGGGGCGGTTCGTTCGTGGCCACCCCTTCGGGGATCACGGTGTCAGGCAATAGATAGATAGACCTGTACTATAGTGTATGGATTGCATGTACAGCATAGGTAAAATTCAATTAGGTTTTATAATGTAAAACTTGTAAAATAAACAAACCAAAACTTAAAGGTAAAGCTGAAATCAGAGCAGTGAATGTCAACTGACTTTTGACTCCAGTTATACAATCAAAGTAGTATTTTAAGTCTATTTATCTATTCTCTTTACTCAGGCCCAATCCCCACTTTTTTTAAGTAGTCTCATTAACCCTTTCACGTTTTTATGACGCAGAGGTTGCCAGATTAGCAATAAGAAATAGATTACTCTCCCTCTTATAATTACCTCTCCAAAATTAGTTTTCTGCCCACAGCTAACTCAAAGACAACTGCAGAGGTTGAAGTAACTAAACTAAAGGTTTCTAAATACCCCGGACGGTAACAAAGGCTTTAAAGTATCCCCAATAGGCTCAACACAGCTAACTCAAAGACAACTGCAGAGGTTGAAGTAACTACTCAACACAGCTAACTCAAAGACAACTGCAGAGGTTGAAGTAACTAAACTAAAGGTTTCTAAATACCCCTGATGGTAACAAAGGCTTTAAAGTATCCCCAATAGGCTCAACACAGCTAACTCAAAGACAACTGCAGAGGTTGAAGTAACTAACTAAAGGTTTCTAAATACCCCTGATGGTAACAAAGGCTTTAAAGTATCCCCAATAGGCTCAACACAGCTAACTCAAAGACAACTGCAGAGGTTGAAGTAAGTAAACTAAAGGTTTCTAAATACCCCTGATGGTAACAAAGGCTTTAAAGTATCCCCAATAGGCTCAACACAGCTAACTCAAAGACAACTGCAGAGGTTGAAGTAACTAAACTAAAGGTTTCTAAATACCCCTGATGGTAACAAAGGCTTTAAAGTATCCCTAATAGGCTCAAAATTGCGTCATATGTCGGAGAGGGTTAATATGGAGTTGTAAATGAGAATAGATACCGGTAATGCATAATTGACCGCTGGAGCCGTAGACATCGATATTTAACAGAAATGCAATACTATGTAGGTTTGTAATGGATAGGAAGTATGTTTAATATTATTTTACTGTATATATACACTCTAACCATATTTTGGCTAAATATCAATGTTTACAGCTCCACCTTCCTTATAGCCTGAAACTCGCAAGGGGTTAATTACAAGAAATATTTACAGAGAATATTGCTTCACTTCAAGTCATTTTTTTCTTCAAAATTGTAACCACAACTTTAAGTGAGGAATTACCGTACTGTACAATAGCTATGTTTTTGAAGCTTCATACAAATCCGCCATGACAAACAACACACCACACGGGCGCGTGCTGAAATAGGGGAGCTCCCCCCCCACCCCCCCATCAAAGGCGGCTTTCTAGGGCCTTTCCTAGCTGATGCCGAGAGGGTTGGGTTCTAGTCATGTGGTTATGGGTTGGTCTATCAGAGTGAGAGTTGAGCGTTCTCTGCCATACCCATATCTGAAAGGGTTGATACAATCACAGTTCCATTGCATCACCGGTTTGCTTCGTTGCACACAACGTCCCTATAATCACACATTTATCCAGTCTATCCCCGTAGCATTCACTATAAATACAATTATCAAATTAATTTATATCTATGGAATAATTTTGTTTTGTTATCATTTAAGTCAATAATATTACAATGTTTTCTTTAACATCTATAGGATATATTTGTCTTTCTCATATAATTCCATGCTATATAAATAAAATTATCAAGTTCATTATATCTATGGAATAAATTTTTCTTTCTCATTTAAGTCCATGCTTATAAATACAATTATCAAGTTTATTATATCTATGGAATAATATAAATACAATTATCAAGTTTATTATATCTATGGAATACATTTGTCTTTCTCATTTAATTAAGGGGGGGGGGGTGACCTGTTTACGTTCTGTCCTTTTCTATCTTCTCTGGCTTGTATCCATTTGGCCCCATTCAGCCTACTGTTTTAAGACGTTTATCCCCATCCAGGTGTCAATTTTTTACTGGTGAGCGGTAGCGAGCCAGCATATTTTAAATTTTTGTTTGACAGCAGGCTAAATTTGTACATTTTTCGATAGAAAAATGTCTCCGGCGAAGCCGGATTTCTTCATATAATGCTGGCTCGCTATCGCTCGCCAGTAAGAAATCGACACCTAGATGGGGATAAACGTCTTAAAATAGTTGGCTGAATGGGGCCGAATGGATACAAGCCAGAGAAAGCGAGAAAAGGACAGAAATAACAAAAAGCAGGTCAGCCCCCTTAAGTCCAGACAATATAAATACAATTATCAAGTTCATTTATTATATTTCTGGAATATATTTGTTGTTGTTATTAAGTTGATAATACTACAATTTTGTCTTTTCCATCTACAGTCTAGGCTATATTTGACTTTCTCAATTAAGTGCATTCAATATAAATACCGTTCTCAAGTTCGTTTATATCAGTGGCATACATTGATCATTCAAGTTTTTTATTTCCATAATGCTACAATTGTTTCTTTTACACATCGATAGGATATATGTCTCTCTAACTCATCTTAACCCCTTCTGTACCGACTACGTATTATTTATTTGATATCAGCTGCCGTTAGACGATAATATTCAATTTAAAAAAGGGGCCGGCAGCAATCAACAGGCTTCTAACTATCCCCCTTAACCCTTTTAGTACCACAGATCCTTCTTAAACTGCTCAAAGTTGTCTTCAGGGGGGTGACCTGTTTTTTGTTATTTTTGTCCTTTTCTCTCTTTCTCTGGCTTGTATCCATTCGGCCCCATTCAGCCTACTATTTTAAGACGTTTATCCCCATCTAGGTGTCGATTTCTTCCTGGCGAGCGATAGCGAGCCAGCATTATATGAAGAAATCCGGCTTCGCCGGAGACATTTTTCTATCGAAAAATGTACAAATTTAGCCTGCTGTCTAACAAAAATTTAAAATAGGCTGGCTCGCTACCGCTCACCAGTAAACAATTGACACCTGGATGGGGATAAACGTCTTAAAACAGTAGGCTGAATGGGGCCAAATGGATACAAGCCAGAGAAAGATAGAAAAGGACAGAACCCAAACAGGTCACCCCGCTTAATATAGCTAGAATAAACTTCCAAAGACGTCGCCGGTACAGAAGGGGTTAACTCATTCAGTACCAGGGACGTCCCTTGTATCCTATTCTGGCAACTATTGGATGATTTTATTCAGCTTAGGAAGGACCTCTATCGATAATAAGATTTCAATATATCTCGACCAATCCTTTGAACTACCACAGATCCTTCCTAAGCTGCATAATATTGTCTAAAGCTAGCTACAATGCAATATAACACACATGGAGTTAATACCGGTTTGTATACAGCACTCCTGTTCGGCTGGCTATAGAATTCCCGTTATTGAGAATATCCGGGTCAAGTTACTCAAATTCCATCACTATAGTCTGTTTAAATTAACTTGGCAACTCATAGCTTATTTCTCCTCAGTCTGCGTGTGCATAAATCTTTAACCGTCTTGGTGGTGTAATGGTTAGAGTGCTTTAAAATCTGTGTGTGATAATCCAGGTTCGAATCCCGGTGGATCACATAATAATGCTGTCATTAATTTCCTTAGAGGTATTTGGTGGTATGGTGAAATATAGAATATTCAAGTTGCTTATCTTTTGGGCATTTTTCATTAGTGCGTTGTTATGTGTGCGATTAGTTTGCTTGGGAAACCGATTAACTTGCTCATGTAGTAATGTACACCCTATGTGGTCGATTGTGGTCTTTTATTTTAGTAAGCGTTGTTTCCACATAACGATTTTGATTAGTTATTTTGTCTTTATATTGTCTTTGTCCCAGTTTTGGTTTGTTTAGTTTGCAAGTTTTAAATTTTCATTTTCATTCTCCACGCCCCACCGCCAACAGTCATTTCCTCTACAATCCTATTTACGGACAACGGATTTGCTGCCAGGTTAATTTGAACAGAATATAGCACCAATTTCTACCCATGAATTGAATGTTCTACCGATCATTCCGCCCATTTCTCCACCTCATATATACAAAAATAAACATCTGTGTTTCCATATGGTTATAGGTAACGCCAACGAACGTGACAATATTCTTGACTCCTTAAGGGGAGATTTCCACTTGAGTGATTGTTTTCTGGATCCCGTTCTCCCTCATGTTTAGCCCCATTGTTTTTCTAATTTTAAGATGTTTGCCCCATTATTTTGACGATTTTAAGAACTTTCAACCCATTTCTGTCAATTTTAAGACCTTTCGTGCCATTTACAGTAGGTGTCGATTTTATCTTGGCGAGCAACAACGAGCCTGTAAAAGAGGAACCGGCTTTCAGCCTACCTACCTATGTTCACCTATGTGGAGTTCGCCACTCTTGCTAGTGGCACCGAAGAGCGCACCGCCCTTCGTTGTTGTTTCAGAATTGGTGCAGCAGACTATTCGAAGAGGTGGAGCGCACCCTTGTGAAGATGGGCTCGTCTGGCACTTTTTGTAGTTCGACATTGAGAGCTCTCTTGAAGCTGTCTAACGAGACACCTCTCATGTCTCTCACTCGCCGCGGGAGTTTGTTGAAGAGACGTGCTCCTCTATGTGATAACCAGCCCTCTCGCAGAGAGCCCAAAGCCCCCCGATTTATCATCTTGGGGATCTCGCATTCCCAGCCTCTCCTATCATTGAATTTCATTGTTATTGGTGTATGTAGATTTGGTACAAAACCCTCTGCGATTTTCCACGTATATATTATTAAGTATCGTTCCCTTCTACGTTCCAACGAATATAGTTTGAGTGATTTTAAGCGATCCCAATAGTGTAACTGTTTTACTGAGTATATGTGAGGTGAAGTTCCTTTGTACACTTTCTAAGTCATTAATTTCACCTAATTTGTATGGGATGTTAATACGTTACAGTATTCTAGCCGCGGTAGCACCAGGGATTTGAAGAGTGTTATCATAGGCAATTCACCGCGAGTTCTAAATGTTCGTAGAATCCAACCTGTTAGCCGTTTCGCAGCTGCAACTTTGACCTGGTTATGTTCTTTGAATCCCATATTTTCAGACATTATCACCCCAAGGTCTTTCATATTGTCTTTACGTTCTATTATGTGATTGGATTCTGTTGTGTAACTTGTGCTCTTTTTAACGAAATCCTTATCTCCGTATCGTATTAATTGAAATTTGTCTTCATTAAATTGCATGTTATTTTCCCTGGTCCACTGGAACACCTTATTTATGTCCTCTTGTAGCCGGCCCGTGTCTTCCTGTGTCTTTGCTATCATACTCAGTTTCGTGTCATCCGCAAAGGAGGATACTGTACTGTGTCTTGTGTTGGCATCTATTTCTTACAGTTTCTTACACTTATTAGAATGAGGAAAAGAAGGGGCGCTAGTACTGTTCCTTGGGGAACTGAGCTTTTGACGTCTGAAGGCTCAGATGTTACTTGGCTTACTGCTACTGATTGTTTTCGGTTCACGAGGAAGTTGTATATCCACCTTCCGGGACATTTTTTAACTGAAAAATGTACAAATTTATCTTGGAAGGGGCTCAAGGGGGTGTAATCTTAAGCTTGAAGGATATCTAGGGACCAAACTAAAAACCTCCCCTTAACAATATTCTTGACCCCTTAACTTCTTATAACTCGAAATAAACGAAAGCAATCGGGCTGACGTTTCAATCATTTGAGAAGAGTCCACCAGGAAATAGGTGTGGATATTTACAGCCAGTTTGCTCTAGGCCCTTGTAAGTAACAGAGAGGTCAGAGATCAAGATTACTGTCAAGTTTGTTGGCGTTACCTATAGTGTACCGGTAGTAACTATTTTAACTATCATCACATTATAGTCATTAACTTACTATCACACTTTCACTTGGCTATAACTATCTATCTATCTATTTCTAGGTAGATAGATAGCCACTTTCACTTGGCTATAAATATTTCAATTTTATAACTGTCGGATAACTTAAACCCTTTCAGTACCATGACGTAATTTTCATCATATTCTGGTTACCATTAGACGATATTCTTTAGCTTGTAATCTACCTCTAGGACTCAAAGGGGTAAACACGATCTCAATAAACCCTCTCAATAATATAGGTCCTCCTTAACCCCTCAGACCCGGTTGGGCTCTGAGGCACCCATAACAAACACCCACCGCAGAACCCGGTAGGGCACTGAGGCACCGACAGCTTGAAAGCCTGTAAGCTTGTTTTGAAAGGCGTCCGTCCGACGCATGTAAACAACAGCTGGTTGGACCGACGCCGCGCATCTCCGACCACAAGAAGGAGAGGCGTCGCTTGTTCGTGTGTTGCTGTGTGTTATTGTTAAGTAGTGAAAAGTAGTGAAAAGTGGCTGACATCGCCACAAAGTTCTCTCCACGGAAATCATCATCACAACTGAACCGGTTGACTTAGAGAGCTCTACTCAACGCCATTCTACAGGTACGAAACATATCTACGCTTGGGGATGCACGAGAATGCGGAAGCAGTCAAAATAACAAAGATACAGTAGCCTAGGCGTAGATGTTTTTCGGCCAAAACACCCGGGTTTCGGGGAAATTATATAATACAATAGCCGGGGCTGGAGGGTTAAGCTGCATAACATCGTCTAATTTTAGCCAGAATCCCAGGTAAAGCATAGTAATGGTGCTGAAGGGATTAACAGTCCATATTCTAAGACATCAAGTCAGTTAATATATTCTATACCCTGTTCCAAATAAGTCGGCCAAAACTCATATTTCATAATTTTATTTTGCTAGAGCGTTATTTCCACAGCGATTTTGATTAGTTCTTTTGCCTTTATATTGTCTTTATCCAAGTTTTGGTTTGTTTATTTTGCAAGTTTTGCAAGTTTTGCAACTTAATATAACTATAGCCTAACTCACAAACGACTAGCGTAATCCAGCTAATATTTCTACCATTTCCCGGGCGTTTCCTCACCCTCCTCAGCTCCCAGCCATGGAGTGGCTTCGGTCACCCAGGCTTTATTGTGGTCGGCAGGGAGGGTTCTGTGGAGGCGCTCTGTTATAGCCTTGGCCTTGCTCGGGGCCTTGGGGAACAGCAACAACAACAACCATTTAGGAAAGGTCAGCTAAGAAATAGGTGTGGCATTTTACAGACCATTTGAGTTCCATAGGTTAGAGGTGTGGAAATTTATAACCCATTAATTTACTCTAACCTTATTTGAGTTATGGAGGTTAAGGTTGACGATTTCTGGCCTAGCAATTTGGAACAGGGTTATAGTAGAGTAGTTATTGCAACGAGAGTACTGGTCTTGTAATAATGTTCCACAACTTTTCATTGCAATTACAACAACGATACAGTACACTACTTGGTTTCATTACAGCCGACGGTCAAAAAAAAAACAACCCGTCCCTCCTTAAATTCATCTTTATCTTAATCTAACATTTCAACAATATACTCATAAGCACTCAAGGTTTTCCAACTAAGAGCCTTACCATTTTGCCTCTCCATGGCCAGTTTGGTAGGAATCTATTATTACCCTTACATTTACTACTGTCCCGGTACAACATTGTCCTCTCAGACGCCATGTTTCGTTCTGGGTAACCCCCCGCTCAAGGATGGCCATGGAAGAAAATATCCCAGGTTACAGTACTTACCCATCAGTACTTAATGTTAAACCGGTATCACACCAGAGCTTTTATAGTCAACATTCGATAATCAACATTTCCGGAATATTTGGCACTGGTATCGGAAACTCGACTGATGATATATGAATTTAGGTAACCTGAAAAGTTTAAATGGTGACCTCATAAGCAGCCAGACCAGTGTCGAGGATAAATGTTGAATGAAAAAGCGCTCGTGTGATACCGGCTTTACATGTTCGTGGTGACACAAGGTATTCCACAATCACTGGTTCTGTCTTGGTGTCAGTATTAACCCTTTAAATCAGATGATACCAATATTTGTTTTATTCTAGCATACACCAGACCATATTATTTATCTTGGGGCCCGTCTCTAGTAATCAGAGGGTTAATCTCAAGCTACCCTTTTAACCCAAGAGATCATTCCCAAGTTAAATATACATGATCTAGGGGTAACTAAATTACAGTTGAAAAGGAGTCATTTGATTGAAGGGGTTAATTTTATCCTCCTCATTACCTCTAGAATCATTTGTTAATTCATAATCTGACCGGTTTGCGTGGTGCGGTTGTTGGCCCCTAGGACCACGCGTGTCATACTCGTGGCAGGTTGGGAGGTACACGGTCCACAAAGTTGGTTGGGAACTGTCCCGTGCGGCCTTCACACTCGCCCAACAGCCATTGGTCGTTCAGCTGCCCTATCACACGCACAGAACTTCCCTCCTGCAAGTAAATATATGACTTTAGAGCTGCGTGTATGGGTAGACCTATAATGACGTCGGATCAGGTACTCCAGTCCGATCTCAAAATAAAGAACTTGACAACAGAGGCAGCCCTCGTTATTTTGTGAGCATTTTACAATCATCTAAGCATAGTGGATGCTTGGTTAGGGTGAATGTCATGATAGAGTGTCACAGAATACCTCTCTCGTACTTTGAACAGACTTACATTAAGCTGTTTGACCGAGTCCCTTCCCCTCCAAGTGCCAAGTAGACATAAAAACGTCCTAGGACGTTCCCCAGAGTGCAAGGGTTAATATTCAGTTGATGGATGTTATGATAAGTGAGTTGAAACACCCTCTCCACTCAACCAAACTCATACGTGCTTTAGTACCGTATAAGGAAAAAACAGTAAGTATTATCAGCATCAATTGATTTGTTACAGCAATCTCTTGAATAAACAAAACTACTCTCTTCAAGTGAGATAATAGTCAGCAGATATTATACATAAAATTACATGTAGCTCTCCAGCTCAAGAGCCTCTAGCAAGTATACCTGTATATCGAGGTCCTCAGGTGCCTCAGCTTGGAATGTGTAGAGTGCCTTGACAACGAAGGACGCTGGACTTGGCTGGGGGGAGGGGGTCATGTGGCGGGGGGGCTGGGGGGAGGGGGTCATGTGGCGGGGGGGCTGGGGGGAGGGGGTCATGTGGCGGGGAGGCTGAGGGGAGATAGAGAGGGCGGGGGAGGAGGAAGGGTTGGAGAGACCAGAGGGGGTGGACACACTGGAAGAAACACCCGGTAGACGTTCGCCCGCCAACGCAACCACAATCTGTTATAATAAATGACCTGCATCAGTTAGTTCAATAAAAGAAAAACCGGTTTATAATTCTTCTCACACGCTACATTGTTATTGTAAAATAGCTTAACCAGACCACTGAATTTGAGATGAAAACTGTCATAGACCAACCCCTCCCAAGCTAAAGCCTTCTACAGTGTATATACCCAAGGGCGTCTATCAGAGTACCTCGAGCTCCCTGCCTTGGAGTGGCTTACTCTGACTGTTCCTTTATTAGTGGGAAGCAAGGAGGGTTTTGTGGGGCCGCTCGTTTATGGCCTTGGCCTTGCTCAGGACCTTGGGGCTGTTCGGCCAGACAGCTTGGGGAACAGCAACAACAACAACAACAACAGTGTATATACTGCATATATTTGTTTGTAACCACAAGAAGTACGTTCAATCAGTTCTCTAGGGATTATAAGGAAAACAAAGAAGAGAAAATCGTTAGTGAGTGCTGTACAGACTGTATTTTATATATTATTTTGTAATAGTATAGATATCTTATAAATATTTGTATTTTGTACTATTGTTAATGTCTTGTCATGTTGCAAATTTTATTTTAAATAATATTTTGACATTTAACATGTAGTTTCTTTATTCATGCAGAGTTTAGTAAAAATTGCCAGAACGTCCCGGACTTCCCAAACTTGACTATTTCCTTTAACGTGACGATAGTGCGTTGTTGTATGTGCGATTAGTTTGCTTGGGAAACAGATTAACTTGCTCATGTAGTAATGTACACCCTATGTGGTGGATTGTGTTCTTTTATTTAATAATTTTCATTTTAGTAAGCGTTGTTTCCACATAGCGATTTTGATAATTTAATTTGACTTTATATTGTCCTTGTCCCAATTTTGGTTTGTTTAGTTTGCAAGTTTTACATTTTAATTGTAAATAGTTTGCTTGGGAACTAGATTAACTTGCTCATGAAGTGATGTACACCCTATGTGGTGGATTGTGTTCTTTTATTTCAAATTTTATTTTATGAAGCGTTATTTCCACATAGCGATTTTGATTAGTTCCTTTGTGTTTATCTTGTGTCGTCCCAGTTTTGGTTTGGTTTGTTTAGCGCAATGGATAAATGCACTGAATTTTGGTGTGAGCATCCTAGGTTCGAATCCCTGGACTGCCACATGTATTTGTTGATTTCATTAATTGAGTTTAGGAGTAAAGTCGGTTGGTGGAGGAAACATAATAATTACATTATAATTGGTCTATGCACCATACAAAATTATGGCCATAACAAAAATGCCTTCAGACTATTTGATACATACATGCATAGTAATTGCATACTTTATCCAGCCATATTTCTTTTGACTGCCACAATGCTCCTTCAACTATAGTAATTACATACATTGACCTCCCAATCTACCAAGATTGGAAGCCAAAGCGTCACATTTTTCCCTTGCCCCTCAACTTTCTCTTCATAATTGCTGAGGGACACAGGGCCCTGGGTGGGGCTATGGTTTCCCGGGCATTTCCGCACCCTCCTCAGCTTCCCGCCATGGAGTGGCTTCGGTCACCCAGGCTTTATTGTGGTCGGCGGGGAGGGTTCTGTGGGGGCGCTCGGTTATGGCCTTGGCCTTGCTCGGGGCCTTGGGGCTGTTCGGCCAGGCAGCTTGGGGAACAACAACAACAACAACTTTTCCTCTAGTACTTTTATACTTTCGTCTGCTAAATCATTGTTAACCCCTTCAGACTCATATGACGCAGAGGTTGCCAGATTAGCAATAATAAATAGAGTTCTCTCACTCTTATAATTACCTCTCCAAAATTAGTTTTCTGCCCACAGCTAACTCAAAGACAACTGCAGAGGTTGAAGTAACTAAACTAAAGGTTTCTAAATACCCTTGATGGTAACAAAGTTTAAAGTATCCCTAATAGGCTCAAAATCGCGTCATATGTCGGAGAGGGTTAAGTCTATCACTGTCATCTGTCCCTATCACTTTATTTACATATATAATTTTCATTCCATTTTCATCTATTATTAGCACATTATCATACCACTTCAAAGTACAGTACCTGTTTCCCGGGCGTTTCCGCGCCCTCCTCGGCTCCCTGCCTTAGAGTGGCTTCGGTCACCCAGGCTTTATTAGTGGTAAGCAGGGAGGGTTTTGTGGGGGCGCTCGTTTATGGCCTTGGCCTTGCTCAGGACCTTGGGGCTGTTCGGCCAGGCAGCCTGGGGAACAACAACAACAGTACCTGTATAGTACTTCTTTCTCCAAACTACCAGTCTGCATTCAACTTAACAGGCCTTCATCACTTGCTGTCCATGCCTAATATCTTTTACTTCTATGTTTTATCTCATGCTTCTCTAGTCATCCTAATTATCTAAATACAGTATATATTAAATGATTGAACTAATGAGCTTACCTTGATGAAGCTCCGAGGAAATATGCCCTCCCTCAGTCCACATCGACCACACAGCCAGTCATCGTTCACTCGGTACAGTAACTGGATTACATCACCAATCTGTTCAAACATAAAACAACATTGATCAATCAGTCAATAGTTAATTCTAAGATTTAAAAAAAAGGGGGCAAGGAAAAATCTGGCGCCTCTGGTGGCACCCCCAATGTGGTCCCATCCCCTGTGCCCGACCCAACATCTGAAGAGAACGACTCCACAGGATTCTAGCCATTGCTAGGCATCTCATTCAACCGTGGGGGTTGCCTTGGACCCCCATAAACTGCCATGGACTTCCCTCAGAACTCCAGAACTTACCATACTGAGTTAAATTAATCAATAAAATGCATGAACATAAATATATGTTTAATTATCATGATGCATGTTTTCTATAATGTTAATATTGTACTTCTTGATTTTATATTACATGAACGAATTTAGGCCGAAAAAAGTGACTTAGTGGAGGAGCTGGGGACCTATCCCTATTTTTCCCATAAGACCTTCAGTTAAAAGTGCGTGAAATACAAGCACGCGGCGCATCCATGGTACAAACCCCCGCACAGTTTGAGGGTGTACTATACTGTATACTGAACAACCATAGGGACATCAAAAACCTTTGTTTTGACCCAACATTCAGATCAAAGAACTCGCTCTTTTCATCCTCTGTCACCCTTGTACAGTCGTGCTAATAAGTCATGTCTCAGCTGTCATTACGTTTGGCTTGCTCTGGGCTGTATTAATGTCTTTCAGATGTTGAATAGGGTCGGTATGTGTAGAAACATGTAGGTATATCTCACTCAAAAAGAAGAAATCATGTGTAAATATTGCTGATACCAATTATTGATCAAAACATAATGGGTGCCGAGACATCACTTATTAGCGCGATCGTACATGCTCTTCAATTTACCAACTACAGTACAGTACTTCATATTTTCTCAGTACTTTCCACAAATCTTCTCTATCAACTTGAATTGACACTTGGAGAAAATGAGTGACAGGAGACTTGTAAAAACTATAAGCGGTCTAGTGTACATTCAAGGTGATGGGTCATAAGCTTACGACCCATGACCTTATATTATTATTCTGATATATATGAAAAGTAAAAATAAAATAACGTAACAGAATAACTGACCTTAAACTTGAGGTCTTCTGGCTGTGGGCTTTCAAAGTCAAACTCGGCTACACCGTAAGGTCGATCCGTCTCCTCCTGGTAAAAAAATAAAGTAATTATAATGTTGACTCACCACTAACATATTTTGCCATAAGAGGATTTTTCAATTAGTGCTCCTACAAGAAATCTCAGAATGAAAACTAAATGTGCAATGTATCAAGTGATAGTTGTAGTTGTACCAATAGTGATGTATGGGGCTAAGATATGGGGTCTGAAGGCACAAGAGAAAAGACAGTTGAATATGATGGAGATGAGCTGCTTGAGAAGTATGTGTAGAGTGATGCGTAGACAGATTGGGGAATGAAGAGGTAAGTATGAGAGTAGGACAACAGGAACCCTTATCGGCCAGAATGGAAAGAAGGGTGCTGAGCTGGTATGGTCATGTTGAACGAATGGAAGATGAAAGGCTTACAAAGAGAATAAATGAGTCGGAAATAAAGGGAATTAAGAGGAAGAACTCGGATACGATGGAGAGATGCTGTAATAAAAGTGTTGGAAGATGGAGAGATGACTCAAGAACAGGAAAGAGAAATGATAATGAATAGGAATGAATGGAGATACTGATGAATAGATGAGTGATAACGTGGTCGTAGGGAGAAGGGGTCTGGCACCAGTTGAACTAGATGATAGTCTATCAGGCTCCTGGAGCCAGTATATGTCGTGAAGGGTCATGCCTGGAAGTAAGGTGGGCGGGCATTGTGGTGGTTGGCTTCGCTGCATGTCTGCCTGCTGAGACCAGAACCTCTCTGGGAGGTCTGGGACCTGGTTGTCTTTGCTGGGGACCATAAATGGGCCTTGGCCTCTAGGTCTTCTCCTGGGCGACATGGAAATGTGTGTGTTTTGTGTGTGTGTGTTTTTTTTTTTTTTTTTTTTTTTGCCTGAGTATATATACATACATATTTTGAATAGTTTGGGTTTTTACTTCACTCAGACAAAAAGGTGGGAATGAGCTTTCTACTTTGAGTGTACAGTACAGTACAGTACAATGAAAAAACTTAATACAAATAAAGTGACTAACCTCTGAGTCTGGTCTTGGTGGCAGTGGTGGGGGTTCCTCAGGGATGGTCTGGTCTATTATGGTGTCCCAGGCTACACTCTCGGGTTGTTGTTGTTGTTGTTGTTTAGTGTTGTTGTTGTTGTTGGTTCTGTTTGTAGCAGACCAGTCAATAACAGCCAGGTCTGACATTTTTCCTGTGAGGCCGCTATCTCCCGCACCTCCCACCTGGCTGCTGCTAACGGATGTTTTGGGTCGGATAATGGTGGCTCGGACGCTGCTCTTGGGTGCCTCTTTACTGGTAGTGGATGGTGGTGGTTGTACAGCTGGGGGAGGAAGGTTTACGGGTGGCTGTGGAGTATTGGTGATGGTGGCCGCGCGGCGAGCTAGCAACTCAAATGGGTCCTGAGCATCCTGGGAAGAGGCCTCGAGAGTACCAGTGGCGAAGAAATTAGAGCTGCCCACTTTCCTAGGAGCTAAATCTTGAAGCGAGGCAAAGGGGTCTAGGAATTCATCCAGGCCGCAGCTGTGGTTACCCGAGGACTCACTACCCAGACTGTTGACACTGAGGCCGTCACTGCCGGACCGAGTGGCGGGAGAGGCTGGCGGGGAAGACAGGTCTATCAACGACGCCTCAGTGGTTTTGGTAGTACTGCTGGAGTTTGTGATGGTCGAGCTTCGTTGTTGGTGAGTTTGTTGGTTGTTACTGCGTGACCAGCTCCACACATCATGTTGTTGTTGTTGTTGCTGCTGCTGTTGTTTCTTCTGTAATATAACCAACTCTCAGTTCCTTGTAAATTCAACTCCAGTTCCCTAATGTCATAAACAAGTCTAACCTAGCCTAACCCAGCTAATCTAACTAAGCCTATCTGAACTTAAACATAATGAAATTTAATATACCCTCATTTAACTCTCTGTAATCAATTATAACTAATCATACCTACCATATTTCAACATATTTGAACTTACTCCAATTTAACTCACCCTAGCTAGAAAGTAGCTTGACTGAAATATATTAAAGCAACATTTTCACGTAGTGGAAGGGACATTGTGACATGAACAAAGAAAGATAAAAACTTATCTGGACAAAGTAGCCTGGAGGCATTACTGTCATGGCTATCCTTTATTAAAATGTAAAACTTGCAAACCAAACAAACCAAAACTGGGACAAGGACAATATAAAGTCAAAAGAACTTATCAATATCGCTATGCGGAAACAACGCTTTAGCAAGACAATGGAGATAATACAGTAATGATAGTCCAATTACACATACCCTAACTAGAAACTATCTTATCTATCTTTAAACTATACACCATAATTTTAGCCATGCATACACAATAACACAGACTAATCTGGTGATGGGATGGTCTATCAGAGTGAGAACTGAGCGATCTCTGCCATACCCATAGCTTACTCTGACTGTTCCTTTTACTTATATATTTTCTAGATCTCAAGTGACGGCGTCTCTTCCGTGGATTGACCTCCCAATCTACCAAGATTGGAAGCCAAAGCGTCACATCTTTCCTTTGCCCCTCAACTTTCTCTTCATAATTGCTGAGGGACACAGGGCCCTGGGTGGGGCTTTGGTTTCCCGGGCATTTCCGCACCCTCCTCAGCTCCCCGCCATGGAGTGGCTTCGGTCACCCAGGCTTTATTGTGGTCGACAGGGAGGGTTCTGTGGGGGCGCTCGGTTGTGGCCTTGGCCTTGCTCGGGGCTTTGGGGCTGTTCGGCCAGGCAGCTTGGGGGGGAACAACAACAACAACAACAACTTTGGACAGTGAGCCAACTTTAGATACTTCTGGAGGAAATGTAATGTGACCAATAGTTATGGCAAAATGACGGGATACTATTATGTGTAAGTATGGGGCTGGGTTAAGGGGAGGTATTTAATTTGTTCCCTAGACCTCCATCAAGGTATTTAGTTTGTTCCCTAGACCTCCATCAAGGTATTTAGTTTGTTCCCTAGACCTCCATCAAGGTATTTAGTTTGTTCCCTAGACCTCCATCAAGGTATTTAGTTTGTTCCCTAGACCTCCATCAAGGTATTTAGTTTGTTCCCTAGACCTCCATCAAGCTTAAAATTACACCCCCTTGAGTCCCTTTCAAGATGAATTTGTACATTTTTCGGTAGAAAAATATCCCGGCCAAAGGCCGGTTCCTCTTAAATTACAGGCTCGCTATCGCTCGCCAGGATAAAATCGACACCTGAATGGCATGAAAGGTCTTAATATGGGGTGAAAGTTCTTAAAATTGCTAAACTAATGGGGCAAACATTTTATAATATCAAAAGCAATGGGGCTAAACATGAGGGAGAAAGGGGTCAAGAAAAAAATCCCTCAAGTGGAGATCTCCCCTTAACCCAGTGAGACCCAGCGTCGCACGTGATGCGTCGGCAGTGTTTGATCACCAACTCCCAGCGACGCATCACGTGCTTCCGACATATTAAAATCAGTTACGTGGCTCGTAAGGTAGGAAATGGCGGGAGAATAGGAGGGGGAGGTACCGTAGTGTGTGTGGGAGCCGGGCCGGTAGGTGTGAGCGGGCCGAGACAGCCGCGCGGCTGGTGGTGGTGGGCTTAGTGGGGATACTTTACACCCTTAGTTCACCGCCACTTTGAACCTTCATTACTCCGGTCGTATGGGAGCTAGAGGCTTGAGATTTATGTGAGACACTCCTTAGGATGTATGCCGTACAATGCCATACTCAGTTTTCACCCTAGTGCTCCCGGGCGGGTGGTCATGCGGGGGAGACAAACTTTCGACCCCCCCCCCCCTCCCCCCAAATGACCATTTTTTTTTCTTCATTTCTCACCATTCTCTTCCATTTTGGCTCAACAAATTTGTTTGAGGCTCCCCCCCCCACCCCAAAAAAAAATATCCGAGGTGATTTTTTTTTTTTTTTTTTTTATTTCTCATCCTTGTCTTCCATTTTAGCAAACAAAAATAAGAAGTGAAAATGGCTTGGGACTGGGGTGAACAAAATATTATAACTAGCCGGGGCTCAACGGGTTAAGGCAAGTCTTTGTTGTACTGTTGTATTTATGTGTGTGTATGTATCGGGTAGAGGGAGAGATGTGGATGGTTCCATGGATATAGATAGATAGATTTTTTTTTTTCTCCATAATATTGAGCCATTTTCCTTTAAGGGGAGATTTCCACCTGGAGGATTTTTTTCTGGACCTCTTTCTCCCTCATGTTTAGCCCCATTGCTTTTGAGATTTTAAGAAGTTCGTCCCATTAGTTTGGCGATTTTAAGAACCCTCGCCCCATTTCTGTCAATTTTAAGACCATTCGTGCCATTTAGGTGTCGATTTTTTCCTGGCGAGCGATAGCGAGCCTGTAATTTAAGGGGACGTGGCCTTGGGCCGGGACATTTTTCTACCGAAAAATGTACAATTTTATCTTGAAAGGGGGTCTAGGGGGAGTAATTTTAAGCTTGATGGAAGTCTAGGGAATCAACTAAAAACCTCCCCTATAAGTGTGCCTCATTAGGTTGGCTTTCTCACAGGGGATAGGTCCGCTTGGGGGCATTTTGTGTAAGGCCACGCTAATAAAGGGGAGTATAGCGTCCGGCAATAGATAGAAGACACTTCACCCTATTCTGGTGTTGAATTTGGGGGGATGAGTGATAATGAGCCTAGAATTGTGGAGAAGCCGACCTACAGAAATTTACGAAAGCATGATAACTCCCGAGACGTTGACGGCGTTCAAATACTGCACCTGGACATTACTATAACACAGCACGGTACCATGGAAGACTGAAACAGCAAAGCCTACCTGTATATACAGTATGGTAATTCTGTATAACTTGAAGCGTGCAAGCAAAGTAATGGAAGCAGTTGAACCCTCCCAACTCGGGGTGTCCTCTTATATACTCCCGCGCGTAAAATGTTCACAACCGCATAACGCAACAACCCGACCAAAGCGTCACATTTTTCCTTTGCCCCTCAACTTTCTCTTCATAATTGCTGAGGGGCACAGGGCCCTGGGTGTGGCTTTGGTTTCCCGGGCGCTTCCGCACCCTCCTCAGCTCCCCGCCATGGAGTGGCTTCGGTCACCCAGGCTTTATTGTGGTCAGCAGGGGGGGGGTTCTGCTGGGGCGCTCGGTTATGGCCTTGGCCTTGCTCGGGGCCTTGGGGCTGTTCGGCCAGGCAGCTTGGGGAACAACAACAACAACAACCAGACGACATAGCGATGTTCGGTCAACGCCAGGATCAAGACAACAGGAAGTACTGTACTTCATTTTCCCATAAGCACATTTTTCTACCAATTACCAATGCTAAGCTATTTAGGTTATAAGGCCATTAGGTCGGATATGGGCTGATTCTAGGGGTATGGAGCGTAAGAGGGCAGCCGAGTTGGAGGGGTTAAAGGATCAACACCTCTCTTGCATCTAAGCCGCTGTCACACGAGCGCTTTTTCCGTCAATTTTCCATGAGCAAAATTTTTTTTCGCATTATTTCGGGACATTTTCACATTTGTATTGTTAACTAGGCTGAAGGTAGATTATGTTGGGAGGCTGAATTCTGATAGTGTAATTTGGGAGGCTGAATTCTGATAGTGTAATTTTTCAAGCTTCCAGACCATAATTGCCCGTAAAAATTGCTCGAACAAGGGCTCGTGTGACTCCGGCTTTACTCTTATAATTTAACTACCATATAACTCTTAGCTAGTACACCAGGGTCATAGACAATGCATCACCAAAAAGAAAGCTATTTCAACTATAAATATCCATAACAAAATGATTATATAAAGAAAATGCATACCACAGTTGATAAAATAGGGATACTATAACCATATTGCAGTGTGTTAAAAATATCCCTGCCCATACACAGCTGAATACCATACCCGGTACCAGCGAACTTAACATACAGTACTTGGACCAGGAAATAGGTGTGGAAATGTACGGCCAGTTTGCTCAAGCCTCTTTTGAGTTACACAGAATATAGAGAACAATATTACTGTAAAGTTGAATCCACACCGGCTGCGACAGATGTGGGGAACTAAGACACATGTGAAGAGCAGGGACCCAGTTTATTGGACGTTTCGCCATAAAGGCTTCTTCGAGAAACCTTTATTGCAAAACGTTGAATAAACTGGGTCCCTGCTTTGCATATGTGTCTTAGTTCCCCACAAGTTCACTGCTGCCAGGTATAGCTATTATTAAGTCACCCATAATATCTCTCACACTGAATCAAGTTGTAATTTTAGCTAAATAAAGTGAGTGGATGACACGGCATCTTTCCTACTTCATCTAACAAAATACAACTGTGTTCGATGGGAGAAATGTGGAAAGTGATAAAGTTGACTCTCCAGAGCTACACGCGCAGGGAATATTCCAACACTTAGCATAATAATATAAACAGAGCATGAACCACATCGCTAGACAACATACATTAACTGGCATAGCACATAGTCAGGCTCGGATCATAAACACTTAGGCTAAAGCGGCTGAGTTTCACTAAGCACCGGCCTATAAACCAAAATAACAACAACAACTTGGTCCTTTCGGTCGGTTGACAATATTCCATAGCTTACTCCAGCTACCGCCAGATACTTTTATTCAAATAAAGATGGTGGAGATCAGGATGTTAAACTGTGACGATGTTCGTTTAGGACTAGATTGAGGGTTGGCCTGGAGGCCCGGGGATAAATGGTCTCTTCTTTGACGGCATGCGGTGGACTGATTATGTCACAATAGTGGTTGGGTAGTTCACCATCCATCTTTTGTAACTTGATCTCTCACTTTCTCTTACTAAATCTCCTTTTCAGTTTTTTTCTGGGGTTGGGAAGCCCACTATCAGAATGGAAGGTTGAGCACCATAAGTTTCCCATCGCTTAATTCTCTATCTTACCAGGGTTTTTTCCCCTCCATTCAGTCTCTCTTGTCAAGTTATTGTTCCTTTATGTCTGAGTCATGCCGCGGGCCGTGACATGGTAGCGCATCGGACTGCTGATCAAAGGGTCGGTAGTTCGATCCCGCTCCGTAGCATTGGTAGATATCAAGATCTAGCGATTCATGGCAAATGTTCAGTAAAGTACAGTACCTGTAACAAGGGCACGCCCTAGCTCTGTCAGTCAAGGGAGTGTACAGCATTAAAAACTGCATCTCTTACCGAGTATTTGTTTCCATCTTCATGGTGGTTGGACTTAGGAAGCCAACAATCAAGTGTATATTGCCAAACATAATCAGAATTACTTTTTGAAGATGCTAGCTTCCTACCCCTTTGGTATTGTATGTACTGTATGTATATACTGTACTAAGGCACATAACCCCATTGCTGATTAAAGTTCCTATTCTCAGGGTCCGGGACCACTTTCGCGTTCCCGTTCAAGGTATACACGGGGAGGAGGATTCCTAGACTCCTGCCCCCAAAAGGAAAAGTAGGACAGTAAAAGAGAGACAGAAAGAAACAGCTAAGGTTGGGTAGAGGATGCCAAACCTCACTTTGGATAGGACCAGCCCTCACCCCTTTGGTAGTGAAGGATATACTGTATATTATGGATGGATGAAGAACCTCTCCTTGGCAAGTTCAAGAGCTGTGTGCCAAAACTTTTGACTCGACAGACATTCTAAATAATGTTAAAAGAGTGTTCTCTCTTGCACAACAAATGAAGACTAAAAACTCAATTTTTACTAGTGATAGAAACTCATACAGAACTTACACGCTCTAACCATTACTCCGTCAAGACAGTTTTAAAATATCCATTTATATCAATAAATGGCTTACTGTAAGGCTTGAGTTTTTCTAACCAGAATAAAAGTATCTATGGGTAGCTAAAATAAAATATCAAAATATGTCAACCAACGTCGAGGGATGATAGAAGCCACGAAGGTAACGGAGGAAGCCGAGACCATTCCATAGAGTTGAGGATCACTGACCTTTCTACCCGAGAACCTAGGCAACTTGTGAAAAAGGGGAAGTGGCTTTCCTGGGTTGGGCTGTGGAAGTAAGTCAACACGTTATTTACTGTCTGAAGGGGGGGGGGGGGGGGGACCTGCTTATTGTTCTCTCCTTTTCTCTGGGTTGTATCCATTCAGCCTACTGTTTTAAGACATTTATCCCCATCCAGGTGTCGATTTCTTCATGACGAGCGATAGCGAGACAGCATTGTATGGAGAAATCCGGCTTCGCCGGAGAAATTTTTCTATCAAAAAATTTAAAAATTTATCTATCTATCTATCTATCTATTGCCTGACGCCGTGATCCCCGAAGGGGTGGCCACGAACGAACCGCCCCCATGCACCTCTGTCCCCAGTCAGTCGACGCCCCTCCCCCCAACCAGCACCACCTTCGTTCATGTACTTCCTCACTCAAATTTATCCTGCTGTCAAATTTTTTTAAAAAGATATGCTGGCTAGCTACGACTCGCCAGGAAAAAATCGACAGCTGGATGGGGATAAACGTCTTAAAACAGTAGGCTGAATGGATACAACCCTGAAAGAGAGGGAGAGAGAAAAAAACAAATGAGGTGGGCCCCCTTAAACTTTCCACCCCACATTCTGCCGCTAGTTATCTATAGGGAGTTTAACCCCCTTCAGTGCTATCACAGTCTTTACCTTATATTCTGATTGTCATTAAGGATCTGTGTGATTTAGAAGGTTAATGAGACAGTTTTAATCCCCTTGAGTCATAGGTCCCTCTTAACCTTCTTCACCACGATGACGTGCTATTAATTTTATTCTGGTTACCATTAGATGATATTCTTTAGTTTATAATTTAAGTTCAGGACTCAAAGGGGCACCAGTAAATATAATCTCGATAAAACCTTTGAATACCAACTCTTAAATTGTATAAAATCGTCTAAATTTAGCCAGAAGAAAACATAAAAAGGCGTCATCGTGCTGAAGGGGTTAAGCTGAGTAAAATAGTCAAATGTTAGCCAGCATAATAGTAACCCAAGAACTGTTTGTTTTGGTTTTCTCACTTCCTCTACTAGATGTATTTTCTGGTGAGATTCGACATGGCATATTCAGAAGAGCGTCGGCTGCCGATCAGGGTGGATCCAGCCCTCGCTGTCAAAATGTTGTTGGTAAATGTCAAGCCCGGGCAACTTGATTCGTGACAAATGCCTAATATTCATGGCCACCACTTCTCGAGAATTACGGCATAAAAAAAAAAACATATTGACAATTGTATATGGTGGCAGCCTTTGTGTACAGTCGCGCTAATAAGTCATGTCCTAGCTGTCATTACGTTTGGCTTGCTCTGTGCTGTATTAATGTCTGTCAGATGTTGAACAGGGTGGGTAAGTGTAGGAACAGGTTTGTATATTTCACTCGATATGAAAAAAATTAAACTTAGATATTGCTGATACCAATTATTGATCAAAACATACTTGGTGCCGAGACATGACTTATTAGCGCGACTGTACCTGTACCTTACAACAACAATTATCATGTCCTTCAACCAGTGGGTACCAGATACCTTATAACCTGTTATATTGTACTGTAATATATGAATTACAGTACATTAACAGTAACTTACTTTATCCCAGGTAAACATCAGTGGAACACAGTCTCCAAGTTTCTGGCTCTTGCCAATGGGTAATCTATTTTGTATTAATTCCACCCCAACACCAAACTCCTCCAATGAAATTAATGTGATCCACCGGGATTCGAACCTGGGTTATCACACGTATATTTTTAAACACTAACCATTACACCACCAAGACGGTTAAAGGTTTATGCACAAGCCTACAGTAGAGTCACGCATCTCACGATTTATTGGTACCGAAATATTACCGTGGGACCGGAATTCGTGGGATGCGGAGTATTAAAGTAATGGGGGAAATTACAAAAGTACTGGAGGCTATCGTCGGGAGACTATATTGACCTTCACTTTACATGCCAATAATCCATAGTAAGTTGCTTTAATGAAAAGATAGGTAAGTAAAACACAAAACTTAGAAAAGTTGATGAGGTGCTTAGTGTGATGGATGTGGTGATAGACGGGAGGCGGATGTTAGTTACCACCCTCCGTGGCCCCACTCTCGTTCTCCGTCACCCCACCGTCGCCGTCAAAGCCCGTGAAATCATCATCCATGGCATCAAGTTCGGCGTCCTGTAGAGCTTCCATTAGCTCTGCATCCGTGGGAATCGTGTGGTTTTTCGTGGGATGAGAATTCAGGTAGCCATTGGATAGTACCGTGGGATGCGTAATCGTGGGATCGAAATGCGTGAGATGCGTGAGTCTACTGTACGATTTATTATCCATTCTCGAATACTGGATATTAATCTAATCCAGAGATATTATAATAATGCACCTAGCTCCTTGGTGAATATGTTGAAAACCCTCCCAAGCCTATACCCAGTTTCTTTTCAACTGACAGTAAATTGCAAAGTTCCCATCAAGATGTCTCAGTTATTTTGAAGATTTTATAGTGAGCTATGGTGCAAATTATATAAACTTGGTCTTGATATGATGCAGACATTGTGATTAAATATTTTTCCATTCAGTTTAGACAAATTAGCTTCCTAAAACTGTCTTTAATATAAAGACAGGCATTATATTCACTAAATATTCTTCAGGAGTCGACTAGTTTGGGCTTTGGCTATCCCCTCTAACCTCACCTTCATACTGACTTACTCCTCAAGGAACACAACATTAGTACTGCATATATAGGGAAAGTAGGACAGACATAGTTTAGGTAAAGAATGATTAACTGTCGGGTTTTTGTACGTTACCTGATGAGGACGTGTTTTGGGTGGAGGTGGGCGGGGGGGAGGAGGTTTCTTCTTGCCGGTGCCGTTGGTGAGGGGCAGGGAGGCGGAGCGAGACAGGGGGGAAGGGCGGGAGGAGGACTGGGGAGGTGGGGCAGGGCGGGACAGGCCATTCTCTGCACCAGTTTTGAGGCCGGAGAAAAATGGGTCTTCGTCTCCCTCGATCACTAGAAGGTCTTCATTCCTGAAATATTTGACAAGTATTAGATAGTGCACCATATTAAACCACCCATATCCTAAATGCATCAACTCATAAGTAATTATTATGTTCCTTCCAACAACCAACCATACTCCTAAAATCGATTAATGAAATTTACAAACACATGTGGCAGTCCGTGGATTCGAACCCAGGATGCTCACACCGAAAATCAACACCTTATGCATCGCACCACGAAGACAGTTAATCTTAGTAATGAACCAGGTAAAATTGCCAAGCATTATCGTCCTAATCTTGTCCTTGACCTCTATATGCTTAGTCAATCAGAGCCTAGCTTACCAAACCTAACCTAAATTAACATTATCTTTAACATCGTTCTTAACACCAATAACCCCCTAAATATAATTAATGAAAGCATGTGATCCTTCTATGATTTGAACCCAAAATACCTCCAACAGAACTTACACACTCTAACCATTGCTCCATTACTTGGGCCGGTGCCCAACCCTGTGAGGGGTTGAAATACGGGAGCTATCCCCCGCCAAAGGCGGCTTTCTGGGGCCTTTCCTAGCTGATGCTGAGAGGATCGGATTCTAGTCATGTGGTGATGGGCTGGTCTATCAGAGTGAGAGTTGAGCATTCTCTACCATACCCATAGCTTACTCTGACTGTTCCTTTAGCTTATATATTTTCTAGATCTCAAGTGGCGGCGTCTCTTCCGTGGATTGACCTCTCTACTGCCAACTTAGAGGCTTGCAGACTGGGAGCCAAAGCGTCACATTTTTCCTTTGCCCCTCAACTTTCCCTTCATAATTTCTAAGGGGCACAAGGCCCTGGATGGGCCTTTGGTGTCCCGGGCGTTTCCGCACCCTCCTCAGCCCCTCGCCTGGGAGCGGCTTCGGTCACCTGGGCTTTCTTAGTGGGGGCGCTTGGTTATGGCCTTAGCCTTGATTGAGACCTTGGAGCTGCTCGGCCAGACAGCTTGGGGAACAACAACAACAACAACTGTGCTGCCCATTTTTATGAATCCTAACCAATTTCTTACAAAGTTTGATTTAAATTGTTTGAATAGATCTCAGCAATTAGTATACAGTACAGTCCAGTACATATATAATACCGTAGTTTATGTAGGCAATCGTATATACGGTAGCAAGAGTTGTACAATCGCGCTAATAAATCATGTCCCACCTGTCATTACGTTTGGCTTGCTTTGTGCTGTATTAATGTCTGTCAGATGTTGAATAGGGTGGGTAAGTGAAGGAACATGTTTTGTATATTTCACTCGATATGAAGAAATGAAGAGCTTAGATATTGCTGATTCCAATTATTGATCAAAACATACTTGGTGCCGAGACATGACTTATTAGCGCGACCGTACTGTACCGGTACTATAATTCTGTAAAATGTTGAGAATGTTGAAAATTTTGAGAATGTTGAGAATGTTGAAAATTTTGAGAATGTAACAAAGCAAATTTACAGCATAATATATTTACAAAAAAATTATAAATTGTTCCAACTTTCTACTTTACTTACCTTAATTGGTTGCAATGTAAACAAGGAATAAAAATAACAGGTGAATTTATAGAATATATACAATAAAATATAAAGTAGAAATTACATTACAGCACACAAGATCTCAAATGGTTAAGGGGAGGTTTTTAGTTTGGTCTCTGGATATCCACTTGGAGAATTGTTGCTCGAACAAATAAAATACCAGCATATTATTAGATTTGTAGAGGGCCGTCCAAAACTTAATAAATTTTTTTTTTTTTTTTTTACTGTGTTCGTATACGTTTTGGTTTGTTTATTTTGCAAGTTTTACATTATAATTAACCAGAATAAACTGAAAATGCATCATCAAATACTGTACTGAGAGGGTTAAATCTTCCACAAGTAACTGTTGACGTCTCGGAAGACAAATTCGTCTACCAACAAAACTAGAAGAAGCCAAACTTACCACAAATAAATTCTGAGGTGTTGAAGACCAGCATGCAAAGACAAGTGAACACGGTACAGTCGATCATAAAACAAACTTCTAATGTCTCAAAAATACTGCACAATTAACCCCTTTAGTACCGAGGTGTCCTTGTCATTATAATCTGGACATTCTTACACGATTTTATCCAGCTTAGGGAGGACGTGTGTAGCATTTAAAAGGCTTCACACAATCTTGGTTAACCATTTTAAATACCCCTGTTTACACCCAAGCTGAATAAGATTGTTTAAATACAGTATAACTGGAATTCCACAAACTACATCCTCGATAAGGAAGAGGTTAATGTAGTAAGCTAAGCACACGGATGTCATGAGCTATCGTGACGTAAATAAAGTGTGAAGTGCATGCAAACTATAAGGGCGGTGGCACACGAGAGATTTTTCCGTCAATTTTTACGAGCAATTGTTGTCTGACAGCTATAAAATTTAAGTCTCGAATAAATTAAACCACCTTATATAATCTACCTTCGATCTAGTTTCCGATTCCAATGCGAAAAAGCCTCAAAATAGTACGAGAACAAAATTGCTCATGGAAAATTGACGGAAAAAGCGCTCGTGTGACACCGCCTTAATACTGCATATACAACAGTGATCTACACAAGTGCAAAGAAATGTGAAAATAGCATAGTCTGTGCAGTATTATTCTAAGCACGGTTTCATAAAAAACAACCCAGATAAATTATTAGCAACTTTACAGAGAAATAACCTATTAATTAATAGGATAAAAACATGTGTTCTCACTAGTTAATTCACATAGCAGAAATTATATGAATTGGCAAAGTATTAATAGATTAATAATATGTTATGGTGAAAGTAAGGATGGCCTGATGCTAAACCAGTTAACCATTTTTATCATGTTTTTTTTTGTCATTTTACCATGGAAGCATGGTATCATCACCACATTCCCCAAACCCAACAAAGACCCCACGCTACCCTCCTCGCACCGCCCCATCACTCCATTGCACCCCCTCCAAAGTCATGTAACGCCTAGTATTACAACTAATTACACCTGACCTACCCCTAGCTCCAACAGAACATGGCTTTAGGCCACTGCACTCCACAAACACTCTTCTCACAGACCTTACACAAAGAGCTTTTGACGGCATCAACTCAGCTAGACCACCACACAGATCACTATTAGCCACACTCGACATTAGTAAAGCCTTCGATGCCATCCCCCGCCACAACCTAACAAACAAAATCTACAACACAAACATGCACAACAACACAAAAAGGTGGCTGGCCAACTTCCTAGCAGGCAGATGTGCACACGTATCTTTTGCCGGTCAGTCATCTAAAATCAGAAACTTTCCAAACGGAGTCCCACAAGGATCCGTCCTATCGCCCGCACTCTTCAATCTGTACATGCACGATATAACTACACCCAATATGCCCCAAATAAACTTAGCCTCCTATGCAGATGACATAACACTCACATGCACACACCATGACCCAAAAGAGCAACAGATCTCCTTCAACCCTATCTCAACACACTACATGGCTGGTGCACTACAAACAGACTTAATCTAGCCCCAGCCAAATCCACCGCAACCCTGCTCACAAGCTGGACAGAAAACATGAATACATCCCTCAACTCACCATAAACAACACACCCCTAACACATACACACACACCCAAAATCCTAGGAGTAACATATGATACTCATATGACATTCAAACAGCACACACCACAAACATTAAAAAGAAACTGACACCCAGACTTAACGCCCTCAGGTCACTTGCTCACACAAAATTTGGACACAACAAAGAAACTACCACCACAGTATATAAACAATACATAAGATCAGTGATGGAATATGCAAGCCCAGCCTGGGCTTCTAACCTAGCTGAAACACATCATAAGACCTTACAGACTATTCAAAACAAAGCCCTGAAGATCATTACAGGCTGCACAGCTACTGCACCCACAGATCACCTACATCAAGAAACCAAAATCCTCAAAGTCAAAGACCATCTGGACATGAGAGGCACTCAATTCCTGGCAGCAGCCTCCACGAACCAGGACCACCCACTAAACTACATGGCAACACACCCACAGACACCAAGAAATATCAAACCAACACCCAGCACACGGTATCACACACAATTACTGTCCTCTCTCCCTCCCTGCCCACCCCGAACCAACTTCCAGAAGCACATCCATACTCATATCTCTCGCCGATCCATCCACTCACTCACAGACAACACGCAGCTGCAAGCACGACCTCCCAAAATCCATCCTTCCGAATCCTCCCTTCCTCGCGAGGACAGAGTCCACCTGGCCAGGCTGAGATGCGGACACCATCCAGCTCTCCTGAGCTATCAGAAGAGACTGGATGACTCCGTTGTCGACACCTGCCCGGGATGTAACACAGCACCCCATACCATTAAACACATCATAGAAGACTGCATTTCACACAACCACTTACGCCAACAACACAATCTACACTCAATGAGAGCTCTGTGGGAAAGCCCGATCGTGGCCATGGCCTTCCTCAGGGACTCGGGGCTGTTCGGCCAGGCAGCTTAGGGAACAACAACAACAACAACAACAACAACAACAACAACAACAACAACAACAACCATTTTTATCAGTAGGTCAACCAATACTGTTAGGTTAGGTTAAGGGGGGTGACCTGCTATTTTTTCTATCCTTTTCCCTCTCTCTCTGGCTTGTATCCATTCGGCCCCATTCACCCTACTGTTTTAAGACGTTTATCCCCATCATGGTGTCGATTTCTTCCTGGCAAGCGATAGCAAGCCATTATTGTATGGAAAATTCTGGCTTCGCGGAGGGAAATTTTTCTATCAAAAAATGTAAAAATTTAGCCTGCTATAAAAACAAAAAATTTTAAATATTCTGGCTCACTATTGCTTGCCAGGAAAAAATCGACACCTGGATGGGGATAAACGTTTTAAAACAGTAGGCTGAATGTGACCGAATGGATACAACCCAGAGAGGGGGAAAGAGAGAGACAGAATAAAAATGGGGTGGGCCCCCTTAAGCTAGGTAAACTAGCTAGAGAATCAAACAAATTGCCTTGGAATATGGATGTGATTCATTTGTGGCCAACCCCTGAGGGATCATTTAATAATAATAATAAAAACTATCATTGTTTGTCAATAGATAGATAGACAGACAGTACTTTAACCAATCACTTGTTTAACCCCTTCAGACACATATGACACAGAGGTTGCCAGATTAGCAATAAGAAATAGAGTTCTCTCACTCTTATAATTACCTCTCCAAAATTAGTTTTCTGCCCACAGCTAACTCAAAGACAACTGCAGAGGTTAAAGTAACTAAACTAAAGGTTTCTAAATACCCCTGATGGTAATAAAGGCTTTAAAGTATCCCTAATAGGCTCAAAATCGCGTCATACTGTATGTCGGAGAGGGTTAATTGTACCTATACTCTTATTTCATTTCATCTGACGGTAAATTGAATCCCTTAGCAGTTTAATTTCTCGATACTACTGGAAAAATATGAAACCACTATGTCTCTGCATCATATTAAGACCAGGTTTGTATAATTAGTACCATATTTCACTACAAAATCTTCAAAATAACTGAGAAATCTTGATGAGCACTTTGTAATTTACCGTCAGTTGAAAAGAAACCGAGTTAGTTGGTTTGGCACAGGTTGAACTGGTCTGCTGGTTGTTTTGCCCAGGAACTGAAACCACTATAGGTAGCGCCAGCCAACTTGACAATAATCTGGACCCCTTAACTTCTTATAACTCGAAATGAATGAAAGCAATCAGGCTGACGTTTCTATCATTTGGGAAGAGTCCACCAGGAAATAGGTGTGGATATTTACAGCCAGTTTGCTCAAGCCCCTTTTGAGTTACAGAGAGGTCAAGGATCAAGATTATTGTCAAGTTCGTTGGCGCTACCTATAGTCATAAACAGTACGATGGGACTCATTCTCCCCTTCCCTAGGTTATCTTGGGGTACAATTGACCACTTGCGAGTTTCAGGCTATAAGGAAGTTGGAGCCGTAAATGTCGATGTAAAATAGAAATGCAATAATGATGTAGGTTTCTGGTGGATAAGAAGTGTGTTGAATTTTGTTTAATGTATTTATGTAGGCAATACAGCAATATTTAGAGAGTACGGTAATTTGGCTAAATATCGATGTAAACAAACTCCAACTTCCTTATAGCCTGAAACTTGCAAGTGATCAATAGCCAATTAAAAAAAAAAAAAAAAAAAAAAAAAAAATAGAAGGTCCCACCCCTTTCCCATTCTTAAGTAAGCCATTTTAGATTTACAGAAGAGTGACCATTACTTGCATTACTGCATGTCCACAAACATTTCAGTAATGCAAGCATGTTTCCTGGTCTCTGGGTCTTCTCCTGGATGACCTGGATGTGTGAGAGTTATCTCACCTTGAGTTGTGTTTTGATTTTTTTTTTGGAAGGCTTTTTTTATGGTTTGCTTGTGTATCGCGTTCTGTCTTGAGTCGGCTACCCCAAGCCATGGCAGAAGATTGACCCTGAGCATTAGATACAAACATAGATAGAAGCATGTTTCATTCTATTTTTTTTGTTTTTTTTCTGCCCAATTTAATATCCAAATCGATAAAAATCCTACCCACAAGAAATTAGTACCATAGAGCTTGATTAATTAGTACCATAGAGCTTGATTAATTAGTACCATAGAGCTTGATTAATTAGTACCATAGAGCTTGAATAATAACAGTTAGTGTCAAGATGTACAATAGTTAGGGTGCATTTCTACACTAGTTATACGGTATCTAGGGCAGATTTCCACTTGAGGGATTTTTTTCTTGACTCCTTTCTCCCTCATGTTTAGCCCCATTGATTTTCTAATTTTAAGACCTTCGCCCCATTATTTTGACGATTTTATGAACTTTCGACCCATTTCGGTCAATTTTAAGACCTTTCGTGCCATTTAGGTGTCGATTTTATCCTGGCGAGCGATAGCGAGCCTGTAATATAAGAGGAACCGGCTTTCAGCCGGGAAATTTTTCTACCGAAAAATGTACAAATTTATCTTGAAAGAGGGTCAAGGGGGTGAAATTTTAAGATTGCTGGAAGAGTAGAAAACAAACTAAATACCTCCCCTTAATCTAACTGCTAATTTTTTTTTATGATATCACACAGACCCTCTTGGTGGTGTAATGGTTAAGGTGTCAAAAATCTGTGTGTGATAACCCGGGTTCGAATCCTGGTGGATCGCACATGTGCTTTCATTAATTTCATTGGAGGTGTTTGGTGTTGTGGTGAAGTTAATATAAAGTAGATACTATAGGTAGCGCCAACTATCTATCTATCTATCTATCTATCTATCTATCTATCTATATGCTCACTTTCACTCCGAGATTTCTCGTGTTCCACATACTTCCCATTGCTCCGAAAACCTTCCTTCCTTCACACACTCCAACTAACTTGACAATAATCTTTATCCCTGACCTCTCTGTAACTCAAAAAGGGCCTAGAGCAAACTGGCTGTAAATATTCACACCTATATCCTGGTGGACTCTTCCCAAATGATAGAAATGTCAGCCCGATTGCTTTCATTCATTTTGAGCTATAAGAAGTTAAGGGGTCAAAATGATTGTCAAGTTCGCTGGCGCTACCAATTGAAACACTGCATACATATTGGCTAGTGTACCCTATTATGTGGAAAGTGACCACCTTCCCCAGTCTAAAACTAAGGCCCCGACGTTGTCTAAAACACTCGCCTAACAAGATAAAATAACAATCAGAAGAAGACAAATTAGATCAAATTCAAGACTACAGTATGTACATGAGCCCCTAACCAACTCTCAAAGATAACATAAGTTTCCTTTCCTCTCAAATTACCATTCCTATACTTTATAACAGGGGTGTGGAGTCAGATTGAACAAATTCCGACTCCGACTCCAGGAAATTTTAAGGATGCGACTCCGACTCCGACTCCACCCCCACTCCCCCAAATTGCTTGCTTGAAATGTCCTCCCACATATGCTAATTTATCCCACAACTTTGTGGGAATTTCCCGCGAAGTGACAACACTGGCCTAGCAGCGCACCTAAGTACTTTACACAAGAATTGATCACGTAAAGGAGTCGGAGTCGAAGATATTTTTACCGACTCCGACTCCAGCCAATAGTAGCCGACTCCTCGACTCCACACCCCTGCTTTATAATATTTTCAAGTCTCTTTAACCCTTCCTCCCCGGGCTGTCTTACCAAATGACGGTCGCCCCTACCCGGGCGATATGGCTGAAAAACGTCTAGGCCTAGGCTACCGTATTTATGTTTATTTTCACTGCTAGAACTTTCCCACTCATCTATAATCGTAGTGCGGTTTTCAATCTGTATTTTGGCGTTGAGTAGAGCTCTGTAAGTCAACTGGTTCAGTTGTGATGACGATTTCAGTGGAGCCAATATTGCAGAGATGTTGCCAATATGGGGGCTTTTTAGACACTAATTTCGTCATGATGTCAGAACAATAACATTGAGGAGTCTTCTCCTTCTTGTTTTGGGAGGTGCGGTGACGAACGCTTGGGTTTGTTGACATACGTCGTACGCACGGCGTTCGGACCAAGCTTAATTAGGCTATTAAGCTCATGCCTTAGATAAGGCATACCGGGTAGCGGCCCTTCTTTCGTGCTGTCCTTACCTAAGGCAGACCGGGTAGGAAGGGTTAAGCAGCCCCAAAGCATCTACACTCTGAATGAACCGGTACCCACCCGAAACTAAGTTTTCTCCAAAATCACTGGTATAAAAAAAATCACACCATAAGACAAATTACATTTTAAACTCCTATGGCCTGGTCATTTTAAACTCCTATGGCCTGGTCATTTTAAACTTCTATGGCCTGGTCATTTTAAACTCCTATGGCCTGGTCATTTTAAACTCCTATGGCCTGGTCATTTTAAACTTCTATGGCCTGGTCATTTTAAACTCCTATGGCCTGGTCATTTTAAACTCCTATGGCCTGGTCATTTTAAACTCCTATGGCCTGGTCATTTTTAACCCTTTTTGCCCTTCTAATGCAAATAGATCCTGTACAAACTAAGTACGGTAGCTTATAATGAAGCAAGGTGTCAGCCGTCCGGCTGGCTCAGTTGATAGCGTGCCTGAATCCCATCTTGAAGGTCTAGCGTTCAATCCCCGCTCAGATTGAAAAGTTTTTCTGGGATAATAGCCGGCGGTTACCATCTCCCCATGAGCAAGGGGGATGGGTAATGGTCTCTGGTAGACTAAAGAAAGCCAAGCGCTTGTGAATCCTCGAAGGAGGAGATACGGGCGCTATATAAGTAACCAGAAGATTATTATTTATTATTATTATTATTATTATACTTCAAATAACCCCCATAAATCCCTATTTAGCTTTCTTCTCCTTCCTGTGCTGAATAGGCTTTATGTTATTTTGTGAGGGGAAATTATAATTGAAGCATAGGGGTGCCTGGTGAGGGTGAAAGTCATAAGTGAGTGTGTGAGGGACAACTTCCCTGGACTGTAAACAGACCCACACAACAGCAGTTTGGTGAGTCTCTTCACTCCAGATGCCACTCAAGGCATAAATAAAAGTCCTTTGTGTGCTCTGCTGTCACTCATTTGAAGGGGATTTACTTCTAAACTAAACCAATTAAAGTGGTTATTCTGTTGGAAAATAAAGTTGATCAATGAATGTAGCTTAAATACCTGGCACAACGAGATACTTCAATTTTACTAGAAAATCAGTCAGATCATGTAGAATTACCTCAGCGGTTACCTAGTTTAAACTTGCTCAACCTGGCTCAGCTGGTCTTGGGATAATTTCAGAGAGAAAAAAGCAGTCAAATTAGACGGGCACATAACAGCGAGCGTACGAATAATGTAAACAAAGCGACGATATACCAGCTAACACAACTCTTACCTAATTATTATTTTTTTTAATTCTGGCTACTAATATCTAGAGACAATTTAAGGAATCAATTTGGGTAAAAACTAACTTGATTATGTGCCCAATCCCGAAAGGGGTTGAAATAGGGGAGCTATCCCCCCGCCAAAGGCGGCTTTCTAGGGCCTTTCCTAGCTGATGCCGAGAGGATTGGGTTCTAGTCATGTGGTGATGGGCTGGTCTATCAGAGTGAGAGCTGAGCGATCTCTGCCATACCCATAGCTTACTCTGTCTGTTCCTTTTACTTATATATTTTCTAGATCTCAAGTGACGGCGTCTCTTCCGTGGATTGACCTCCCAATCTACCAAGATTGGAAGCTAAAGCGTCACATTTTTCCTTTGCCCCTCAACTTTCTCTTCATAATTGCTGAGGGGCACAGGGCCCTGGGTTGGGCTTTGGTTTCCTGGGCGTTTCCGCACCCTCCTCAGCTCCCCGCCATGGAGTGGCTTCGGTCACCCAGGCTTTATTGTGGTCGGCAGGGAGGGTTCTGTTGGGGCGCTTGGTTATGGCCTTGGCCTTGCTCAGGGCCTTGGGGCTGTTCGGCCAGGCAGCTTGGGGAACAACAACAACAACAACAACACTCAGCTTCTTTCTAACCTGCTAACAAAACATCTAGTCATAGCCTTCAAAATGAAAATAGCATCATACAGTATTGAAAGAGTTAATCCTATCTCAAGCTATCCTTGGAGGTGTCAAAACTTAATAATTAAGCAACCTGAACTTAAGAAGCAAGAAGAAGTAGGAGGAAGAAGATGCCTGTCTCACCGAGGATTGTTAACAATAGGCCGGGATCCTGGGCCGGGAGGTGGAGGAGCTCGTCTCACCGGCCTCAGATCTGAAATTAAACATGACCACATTAGTTTCCTTTATTGATCTAATCCTTTGCATTAATTACTTTTAGAACTTTAATTAATCCTATCAATCAAACTACTGTACGGTACATAGGCCAAATTTATTAAAAATCTATGGAAATTATAGGGAAGAGCGATACAGTATTAGTCTAGGACCAACCAGATCATACGGGAGTCACGGGACCCATCGATTTTAATGATAAATATAGGTTTGTCATAACACACACTTCATTGCTATACTGTATATGTCATTACCGTCTCAAATGCATTACCGGTATATGGATACTATATAAAAGCATTGTAAAAAAAAAAAAAAAAAAAATATCTCCCTGTTAACCCTTCCTACCCGGGCTGTCTTACCCAATGACGGTCACCCCTACCCGGGCGAAATGGCTGAAAAACGTCTAGGCCTAGGCTACCGTATTTATGTTTATTTTCACTGCTAGAACTTTCCCACTCATCTATAATCGTAGTGCGGTTTTCAATCTGTATTTTGGCGTTGAGTAGAGCTCTGTAAGTCAACTGGTTCAGTTGTGATGACGATTTCAGTGGAGCCAATATTGCAGAGATGTTGCCAATATGGGGGCTTTTCAGAAACTAATTTCGTCTGACGTCAGAACAATAACATTGAAGAGTCTTCTCCTTCTTGTTTTCGGAGGTGCGGTGACGCAACGCTTGGGTTTGTTGACATACATCGTACGCACGGCATTCAGACCAAGCTTAATTAGGCTATTAAGCTGCTGCCTTAGGTAAGGCATACCGGGTAGCGGCCCTTCTTTCGAGCTGTCCTTACCTAAGGCAGACCGGGTAGGAAGGGTTAACGGCGGTACTGCCAATATTGTGGGGTAAAAGTATCTTCTTCTATTTTTTTCTGTCTCAACCTCGGGACTGTAGGCTGTTCAGTAGGCTAGCCTGTAACTCTTGTGAGGCCCCTGAGATTATCAATTGAAGCTTCGAGATGTTGGGTGCTTCATATGTGTCACACTTGATGTTCACAGTGGAACTTCAAGGTGTTGGTACAGTTGGTTGCTTCCTTTCTGCCACACTAGATGACGACACCTTCTTTATACACATTACTTGATCTTGCAGAGAGCAGCTAGGCTATACGGTCGTTCACAGCATCTTCGAATATGGTCGGGCATCTTCTATGCTATGAATTGGTGACGATATAGGGTTTTTTCTTGACGTGCCAGTGTAGCCAGGAATTGAGAAATTTGTAGAACAGCAGGAACAATCAGATCACCTTAGAAAAAACCCTGAGTAATATATAAGTTAGTAGTTTGACATACATGCGGGCCCTGACGTTTGTCATGGCTTTGATCTCAGGTCCTTTGGTCTGCAGTCCACGACGCTATCAGATCTGGAGGGTGGATAAATATTAACTTTGTCCCTAATTTGATCGCTTTTGAGTTGAGGGCATCCTCTTAGGACTTATTGACATCATCATAGGCTATATATTGTCAGCTGCCAGCAGGGGATATATAGGCCTATACCATACCGAATAGGCTATGTTGTTGTTGTTCCCCAAGCTGCCTGGCCGAACAGCCCCAAGGCCCCGAGCAAGGCCAAGGCCATAACCGAATAGGCTATAATAGCTGGTAGTGGGATAATTTAGGAAAAAAACACGCTCGACTAAACAAGGGCTTTTAGAAATACTTGTAGCCTACACATAATTAACAGAAAATATAACTGAAACTATGTACCACTAATTATATAACTGAAACTATGTACCACTAATTATATAACTGAAACTATGTACCACTAATTATATAACTGAAACTATGTACCACTAATTATATAACTGAAACTATGTACCACTAATTACATAACTGAAACTATGTACCACTAATTATATAACTGAAACTATGTATCACTAATTATATAACTGAAACTATGTACCACTAATTATATAACTGAAACTATGTACCACTAATTATATAACTGAAACTATGTACCACTAATTATAACTGAAACTATGTACCACTAATTATATAACTGAAACTATGTACCACTAATTATATAACTGAAACTATGTACCACTAATTATATAACTGAAACTATGTACCACTAATTATATAACTGAAACTATGTACCACTAATTATATAACTGAAACTATGTACCACTAATTATATAACTGAAACTATGTACCACTAATTATATAACTGAAACTATGTACCACTAATTATATAACTGAAACTATGTACCACTAATTATATAACTGAAACTATGTACCACTAATTATATAACTGAAACTATGTACCACTAATTTTCCCATGGGTTTTCTTTTTGGTTTTAGGTAATTTGCATCATTATACAGTAGTTGAATTTAGTTATAATCCCCGGAAAACTTTATTTCTCCCATTATCCAACGATCTTAAAACTCTCAGATGTATGTCATTTTCAGAGTAAATATACATTTGTTTTTGCCTTTGGATACAGGATGGGTTGAGGGGGGCTTTGTCCTCCCCCCCCCATGAATTATTGAAATCAGCATCTATTTTAACAGAATGGGGCTTAATAAAAGTTTCACTGCCGTCAATAGGGAGAGTTTTCTGTTTTTACAGTACTTTATATAGTGCACATAAAATGTAACTCAGGAGGTTGAAACACATTTTAATATGATCTTTGTAACATCCTTTATTCTATAAGTATAATAGCCTTCAAATATTGAGAAATAATTAGTGGTAGTTTTGGTAAAAAGTACCCAAATTATAAAATGGTAAATAGTAACTGACTACTGTCACTAAGTTATAGGCCTAGCCTAAATAATTGTAAAAACTGTTGATTTAGGCTAGATCACACACAGGAATTAGCATGATCTGATGATAGGAACTCTGGTCTCTGGAAAGGTTGCATTTTATTGGTGATTAGGCCTATGGTTGAAACTCCACTGGGCCTAGGCTATATACAGTAGGCTACTGGAATGACCACTACCAGATGACCTTCCTCAAGAAGTGATAAGTGTGAACAGTGTGTTAAAATTTGAAAAAGCATTAGATACAGTTTGGGGTGACCAAGAGCTAAAGTTCAATAATTTTAAAGCCGAAATTAAGACACGTCCACCCAAGCCACACACCAAGTAGGCCTAATGAAATAAATGATGAGCCGGGTCTCATAGGCT
Organism: Paralithodes platypus; assembly: GCA_032716605.1. NCBI lineage: Eukaryota > Metazoa > Arthropoda > Malacostraca > Decapoda > Lithodidae > Paralithodes > Paralithodes platypus. The sequence goes on along the minus strand of CM064541.1, from coordinate 33,003,724 downwards.
GAACAGCCTCCTACCCGGGTATCTTCTGTGAGTATCTGTGAGTATATAGCCTAGCCTATCTAGCAGAAAATTGGATTGAAGAATAGGCCTAGCCTACTAATCACTAACTTAACATTATCATTATATCATAGCCTAGTCTAGCCTAGAATGCCCTAGATCAATGATAAAATTTTAAAATAAATAGGCCTATTTAAATAGCATAACACTACTACTTTCAAGCTAGGCCTACTCTAGATTCTTCTTCTTTCTTGGGTCAAAGGGCCGGAGAGTCCGTTAGCTGGACCCCTTCTCACCCTGCCGCTTCGTCGCCTACTCTAGATTTTAGAAACATCACTAGCCTAGGATAATTTAACAAATAATTGCGTAATAGGCTAGGCCTAGTGGCGCGCAAGACTGCTTTAGGCTACCACCACCCACACTTGTTCTGGCTTGACAGATCACCAAATAAATCTTACTGTACAACTTCTGACACACCAACTAAGTTAACCTCTAAATAACACCATAGTCCACGTAGAATACCAATGAAATAACTGACGACTGACATATCCACAGGTAAAAATATGTAAACAAACCAAAGCAGTCTCAGTGAAGCTTGACACTTTCTCGAATATCTCAAAAGCTAGGATGAATGTATTAATTGTATATATTCCAGCCATGACTCCGGTTAACTGGCCGTCTCCCCACCGGTTTAGAAGTCATAAATCACCCGACATAAGGTAAATATGGCCAAATTACCTCCCGTGAGAAGATCGTCCATGACTGCAGCCCACTTCCTGCTCTGACGTCACTGCTCACAATCTTTTGGCGGACAATTTAAATACCTTTTCGGCATTTAATTTTTGTTTTATGTAGCTATTTCTTAAAGTGCCCTGGTCCAGGACCTAATTTTGACTTACGTTGACATTTTCGTGTATTTTAGAACCAAGTAATAACTTTAAATTTACATGTACAATATAGAAAATTTATTGAGCTGGAAGAATCATCTCAACATATTTACAACAACGGCCATATTGTATACCCTGGGGTGTATTTTTTCTTGTTTTAATGTTATTTTTAACGTGTCTTTATAGTTATTCCATTTAAGGACTATGACCCACATGTAGAAAGCCTCTTCATATGTCTATATAATGGTATACATTTGTATTAACACCATTTATTATGCAATATGGTGGAGTTATAAACAAGTTATTCACTCTAGAGGTATCTGTCAAATGTCTTCAGCTATCATATTTCATGATATGTAGTCGAATATGTAGTATAATAGTAAAGTAGGACATATTTAATAACACGTTTTGCTATGCACAAAGCAAACAAATTGTCGTGGGAAAATATAAGGCAGCAAAACTCCCACGTATTGTTTACAACCGATCAGCAGCATCGCCAATTTAGTTGTTATACTGCTAGATCAAGAAATGTTTACTGAAATATATTCATTAGCGACACACATTCTAGTTATATTCTCGAGATTTGAGTAATGTTAGGCGATATTCGAGAATTATGCATATATGCTTTAAGCATCTATTTATTATCTAGCAATTTTTGAGTTCACATGATTCACATCAAGCAGTTTTTGTGCTACCGGTATTTATTTGTGAAGTCGGTAACCCTGACGATCAGCTGATTGGGTGATCCCGCTTCATTCACAAATTTTCGTCTCTGGTGGACAGAAATTGCGGTATTCAACTAATTTAATTTGTTTACTTTCCTGTAAATGGTAATACAAGAGGTTTTAATCGTGTGTGGTAATAGCCTAGAAGAGAGCAAGCTCTTTGGTAGGCTAATTGTTTACTATGTGGTACCAACTCTGTAAATTTCTAACTGAATAAATATTATTACCGTGTGACAGCCAAGAATTTAGGCAAGGCTAGGCCTATTTTTATATTTTCTTTTTTCTTTGATATAGCCTAGGCATACTGTTCAACAATCTATAGGCGGTAATTATAGGTAATAGGCTCGCACCCTTATTCATGTTTTTTCCTCCAGATTTGTCAGAAATGAGTGTTTTCATGGTGTGGGATGGGCTACACGATTGGTTGAGGGGGGGCTTTGCCCTCCTCACCCCCCCATGAATTATTGAAATCGTCATCTATGTTGCCAGCAGGGGGTAAATATCGATTATACTGCATAAAGAAGGCATTTGTAAACAGTGAGGATGTCCGAAAGAGCTCTGAGATTGATTAAAATGGACGTTTTTTTTCTATTAATAGGCCTAGGGCCTATTGGGTTTTATAAACGTGATCAAAATTATTCTCCCACAGTGGATTATACATGAGTACAGTATAAGGATTCCATAGACCTACATTGTCCCTAATACATTATGTATAGCCTAATAAGGCTGCGCCGCTGCGAGCCTATTCCCTATAATTATCCTATAGCCTAGGCTAAACATGGCTACATATATAGGTTACCAATGTAGCCTATTATATGATATGACAATTCCGTAGGCCACACAAAAATTGATGGGTCTCGCCGCAGTAGCGGCCGCACTCTCGCGGCTGTCACACCGTAAAATCTTATCAGCTTTTTTTCTAGGCTAGCCTAGGCCTAGCCTAATTTACTGAGTTAATTTTCAATAATACGCTGGCAATGTTATCAATGAATATATTCTGCTCAAGCTTTCATAGGTGATAGGCCTAGCCTAAGGTATTTTTACAAATTTACATATCAATATAATTTACTGAAATGCTGTTGAAGACCATTTTTCACATTTTAATTATCAAAATTAAACTGCACCTAAATAGCCTAGAGTCTATTTTTAATTTTAGCAGAGTAATTAGAAAACATAATCTATCCTTTCCTAAATATAGCCTATTCAGAGATTAAAAGAATATTTATGAAAGTTTGCATTATGTTATCAGGGCTAGGCTATTTTAAAGCCAAAGTTAGGCTATATAAAAACTGTGCAAATCTCACTTTTAGGTGCCAGGCTGGCAAACAAGAGACTATTCAAAACTAGGCCTAAAACTGTCCTTTCTTTATAGTTGATATTATTAACCCACAGAACCCCAGCGACGACACGTTTGCATCGGCAATGTTTGTAACGCTAAACCCCAGAGCCGCATAGGGTGCGTCACGGTTAATTACTCCGGTCCTATGGCACCTAGAGGGCTCAGATTTGTATGGGAACTGTGTAAGTATCCACGCAACAATGCCGATGGTTGAAAACTCTCAAAGTCCAACCGCGTGAGCGAGCAAAAACCTGTTTTTGCCTACCAATTTCCCCATGTTAATTCCGACTTTCGGGCGCACCGTAGGACCCCTTAATGACGTAGGGGATCGTTTTTTTGTGGGTTTTCCTTCATTTCTAACCCATTCCTGATGTTTTCTGGAAAAAACACTTTTTTCACAACCTGCTGGTCCTGGGTGGTACATTTATTATTAACTAGTGGGTTAAGAATCCAAAGTTAAATTTAGCTAAATTAGGCCTATGCTTCACAATTCTTATAAGGCTTTAGAAGTGATGACATAGCCCAAACTATCTACTGTATCTCTCTATCTATTGCCGGACGCCGTAATCCTTGAAGGGGTGGCCATGTTTTAATGTTATTTTTAACGTTTCTTTATAGTTATTCCATTTAATGACTATGACCCAGTAGTGTGACTGGTCAACTGACCTGATACACTTTTTGATAAAGCTGCATTCTTTGACCAAAACATTGGACACATAATGTGGAGGTGGGTGCCTCTAATGAAACGGGTATAATGACAATTTTCATGTTAGTCTGGTTATTTTTAACAAATTATATTCAGTTTAAGAAGTTAGTAAGAGTGAAATTAAAACGATGACAACTTGCTGAAGGTTTTAATGAAGCTCATGGTCAATAATGTTATTACTATATTGTTATCTCCTGCTCCTAACTCTAACAGTGTATATTTCTGATGGTGATGGGCTGGTCTACCGTCTATCAGAGTGAGAGCTGAGCGATCTCTGCCATACCTATAGCTTACTCTGACTGTTTCTTTTACTTATATATTTTCTAGATCTCAAGTGACGGCGTCTCTATCGTGGGTTGACCTCCCTACTGCCAACCTAGAGGTTGGTAGGTTGGGAGCCAAAGCGTCACATATTTCCTTTGCCCCTCAACTTTCCCTTCATAATTGCTGAGGGGCACAGGGCCTTGGGTGGTGCTTTGGTTTCCCGGGCGTTTCCGCACCCTCCTCAGCTCCCTGCCTTGGAGTGGCTTCGGTCACCTGGGCTTTATTAGTGGTAAGCAGGGAGGGTATTGTGGGGGCGCACGGTTATGGCCTTGGCCTTGCTCTGGACCTTGGAGCTGCTCGGCCAGACAGCATGGGGAACAGCAACAACAACAACAACAACAGTGTATATGTCTAGGGTTAGGCTTATATGTGAAGTGTTGGTATCTTATCTGTTGTTTAGTGATAATGAGCTCATCAGACTTCTTCTCTAGACCAGGGGATCAAGGGATGGTAAGATTGACGTATGATAGGATCCAATGTTCAATTGTATTTATTATTTATTATGTATGGTGTTATAGCTCTGGGTATTGATTTTATACATTTTAGACATTCTACTTGAATTTACTGTGCTGCACATATGTATAGTAAGTTTAAGTAGAATTTCTCTTTAAAGCCTTTGTTACCATCAGGGGTATTTAGAATCCTTTAGTTTAGTTATTTCAACCTCTGCAGTTGTCTTTGAGTTAGCTGTGTTGAGCCTATTGGGGATAATTTAAAGCCTTCGTTACCATCAGGGGTATTTAGAATCCTTTAGTTTAGTTACTTCAACCTCTGCAGTTGTCTTTGAGTTAGCTGTGTTGAGCCTATTGGGGATACTTTAAAGCCTTTGTTACCATCAGGGGTATTTAGAATCCTTTAGTTTAGTTACTTCAACCTCTGCAGTTGTCTTTGAGTTAGCTGTGTTGAGCCTATTGGGGATACTTTAAAGCCTTTGTTACCATCAGGGGTATTTAGAATCCTTTAGTTTAGTTACTTCAACCTCTGCAGTTGTCTTTGAGTTAGCTGTGTTGAGCCTATTGGGGATACTTTAAAGCATTCGTTACCATCAGGGGTATTTAGAATCCTTTAGTTTAGTTACTTCAACCTCTGCAGTTGTCTTTGAGTTAGCTGTGTTGAGCCTATTGGGGATACTTTAAAGCCTTTGTTACCATCAGGGGTATTTAGAATCCTTTAGTTTAGTTACTTCAACCTCTGCAGTTGTCTTTGAGTTAGCTGTGTTGAGCCTATTGGGGATACTTTAAAGCCTTTGTTACCATCAGGGGTATTTAGAAACCTTTAGTTTAGTTACTTCAACCTCTGCAGTTGTCTTTGAGTTAGCTGTGGGCAGAAAACTAATTTTGGAGAGGTACAGTAATTATAAGAGTGAGAGAAGTCTATTTCTTATTGCTAATCTGGCAACCTCTGCGTCATAAATGCGTGAAAGGGTTAACCTAACCTAGTATTCTCATTACTACATGAATACTAGGTTAGGTTAGGTTAATGTTTTAGAGAGGAGTTATGGTGTATGTCGGTAGTGGTACGCCCGATAACACAACTCTTACCCTCTCACCTTTACTTGTTATGGTGTATGTCGGTAGTGGTACGCCCGATAACACAACTCTTACCCTCTCACCTTTACTTGTTATGGTGTATGTCGGTAGTGGTACGCCCGATAACACAACTCTTACCCATGTCGGTAGTGGTACGCCCGATAACACAACTCTTACCCTCTCACCTTTACTTGTCACGCTGCCCAAATACTTACATGAGCCGACATTCTCCGTTACCTGATTATTCAATCTTACCCTCAATAATAATTAAGGGACCGACCCGCTTATATTTATTTCTGGGTAGTAGCCATTCGACCCCATTCAGCTTACTGTTTTAAGGGGAGGTTTTTAGTTTGGTCCCTAGATATCCATCAAGCTTAACATTACACCCCCTTGAGCCCCTTTCAAGATAAATTTGTACATTTTTCGGTAGAAAAATGTCCCGGCTGAAAGCCGGCTCCTCTTAAATTACAGGCTCGCTATCGCTCGCCAGGATAAAATCGACACCTAAATTGCACGAAAGGTCTTAAAATTGACAGAAATGGGTTGAAAGTTCTTAAAATCGTCAAAATAATGGGGCAAACGTCTTAAAATTAGAAAAACAATGGGGCTAAACATGAGGGAGAAAGGAGTCAAGAAAAAAATCCCTCAAGTGGAAATCTCCCCTTAAGACATTTATCCTCACCCAGGTGTGGATTTACACCTGGCAAGCGATAGTGAACCCGTATATTTTAATTATGTTTTAGACAGCTGACTTAATTTGTAAATTTTTCGGTAGAAAAAAAATTCCCGCGATGCCGGATTTCTCAATACAATGATGGCTCGCTTTCGGTCGCCAGGAAAAAATTGATACCTGAATGGACGGAGAGAAACATCTTAAAACAGTAGGCTGAAAGAGGTCGAATGGCTAAAACCCAGAGAGAAAAAGCAGGTCGATCCCCTTAATCATAAATGCCACAATAACCCAGCTAAAGTGGGATGAGCTAGTATTGTATTATTGACTAATGTGTTTTATTTACAGTTTCCTGAAGACTAACTAGTGTATGATTTGAGAGCTCATCGGCCACCAGTTCAGGAAACGACTCGGTTAACCAGCACCCAGTTTAACCCAATCAAGCCACTTTACAATCCAAAATAAGTAATGCTTGCCTACCTCCCAATCAGCCTGTAGGATTCCTGATGTTCCCAGTCTCTATTAATCCACAAAGGTGAGGGTGAGTTGTGACACATTCTCAACTACTGGTAGGCTTAGTGTTAAAAGTAGATGTGGAGATTATATTTGATGTAATAATTATAATAATAATAAAAATAATAATAATAATAATAATAATAATAATAATAAAAAAATAATAATAATAATAATAATAATAATAATAATAATAATAATAATAATAATAATAATAATAATAATAAAAATAATAATAATAATAATAATAATAATAATAATAATAATAGTTCTTAAAGCTAGCGCATGCTAAGCTAGCTAAGGATAGCTTAATAAGGCCGATTAGGCGTATTTCCATTGGGGTCCTGTACTACTATCCCATCCCTTTGCTCATGAGGGATGGTAACGACTCGGTGCTTGTGAAAAATCTTTAATGCGCCGAGCGTGGGCGCGAACCCGGGCCTTCTGGGTGGAAGTCCGAGACGCTAGTCACTACACCAAGCGAGCCGCTTGTATATGAATATGAAATTGTCTTGATAGCGTAATGTATAGCCTAAGTGTATACGTAGGGCACGTGGTACCCGTCTTGCTACTCAATCCCACCCCTACTCTGTGCAACTCTCCAACCCAGGAGTGAAACGTTACTCTCAAACTTTCTTCTACTCAACAGCTGAGCTCTGGAACTCTCTCCCAGAATCAGACTTTCCCTCGTCCTACCGGTGTGACTTAAATTGCTTCAAACTCCGTGTGTCCAGGCATTTTGGCTAGAACGTCCCTTGATTTTGGCCCTGTCATTCTTTCAACTATGGGGGAGGCACTCACTATAGGCAGTTCTGCCTTTTGCCTCCCTCAATCACATAGAAAAAAAAAAAAAAAACAAAAAAAAAAATGCGCCAAATTTTGGTGTGAGTATCCTAGGTTCGAGTCCTTGGAGTGCCACATGTATTTGTTGATTTCATTAATTGAGTTTAGAAGTGAAGTTGGTCGATGAAAAAATATAATTAGTTACTTGAGACGTGCAGAGTTACATGGAGGGATAGACAGACGAATGAGGAAGTATGAGAGAGGTGTGGTGTGCATCTAGATGTGCTGGAAAGTGTGAAAAGGAACACTGAGATGGTTCGACCATATGGAACATATGGGAAGTGAGAGAATGACCAAGAGAGTGTACGAGAATGAGGTGGAAGAGCAGAGAGGGAGAGGTGGAAGCATGGCGTTAACAAGTATATGCGTGATAGTGGTGCTGGATGGGAGGAGGGGCGTCGACTGACTGGGGACAGTGGTGCATGGGGGCGTTTCGTTCGTGGCCACCCCTTCGGAGATCACGGCGTCCGTCAATAGATAGATTGATATGAATGTGAGGAGGTTTTATTGATTGATTAACCCTCTCCGACATATGATGCAATTTTGAGCCTATTAGGGATACTTTAAAGCCTTTGTTACCATCAGGGGTATTTAGAAACCTTTAGTTTAGTTACTTCAACCTCTGCAGTTGTCTTTGAGTTAGCTGTGGGCAGAAAACTAATTTTGGAGAGGTAATTATAAGAGTGAGAGAACTCTATTTCTTATTGCTAATCTGGCAACCTCTGCGTCATATGAGTCTGAAGGGGTTAACATTTCATCCAGCTTCTAACATCATTGATGTAAATTTGGTGAGGGTAAGTCTACATAATCTATTTTGTATTAATTTCACCACAACACCAAACACCTCCAATGAAATTAATCTATCTATCTATCTATTGCCGGACGCCTTACTCCCCTTACGAGGGTGGCCATACACAGAATGCTCCCAAGCGGACCTATTCCCTGTGAGAGGGACAACCCGAACCAGTTTAGTGAAGGACTTACAGGATTGACCACTCAATTTAGGATCCGTCCAACTCCGAGGCCCTCTGTGTATCTTGTTAGCACTATTTTTCTACAGTGGTGTTCGGCTAATCCATCCACTAACCTGCCTTACCCTTAGGTAAGCAGTACGGATTTGTATCAGGTTTACTCCCCTAGACAGGTTGCCAACCAAGGCTGACGAGTCCCATCCACCCGGATTTGTATAAGGTTGTCTCCCCTAGATGAGTTGCCGACCAAGGCTAACGAGTCCCATCCACCCGAAATTAATGAAAGCATAAATGTGATCCACCAAGATTCCAACCCGGGTTGTCACACACAGATTTTTAGTCATCTTAAGGGGAGATATCCACTTGAGGGAGTTTTTTCTGGACTCCTTTCTCCCTCATGTTTAGCCCCATTGCTTTTCTAATTTTAAGACGTTCGCCCCATTATTTTGATGATTTTAAGAACTTTCAACCCATTTCTGTCAATTTTAAGACCTTTCGTGCAATTTAGGTGTCGATTTTATCCTGGCGAGCGATAGCGAGCCTGTAATTTAAGAGGAACCGGCTTTCAGCCGGACATTTTTCTACCGAAAAATGTACAAATTTATCTTGAAAGGGGGTCAAGGGGGTGTAATCTTAAGCTTGATGGATATCTAGAGACCAAACTAAAAACCTCCCCTTAACCATTACACCACCAAGACGGTTATTGGTAGGCTATGAGGATGGCTGGTAATAATGGTTTTGTAAGGGTGTGGTCACTGTGTTGGTAACAAACCAAGCAGCCCAGAACAGGGCTAGGCTACAGGTCCTGGAATTCCGCCATAAAGATGCGAGACTGAAACCGTACCGTCCTAGTTATGAATCACGCCTTTAAGGGGGGTGACCTGCTTTCTGTTATTTCTGTCCTTTTCTCTCTTTCTCTGGCTTGTATCCATTCGGCCCCATTCAGCCAACTATTTTAAGACGTTTATCCCCATCTAGGTGTCAATTTCTTCCTGGCGAGCGATAGCGAGCCAGCATTATATGAAGAAATCCGGCTTCGCCGGAGACATTTTTCTATCGAAAAATGTACAAATTTAGCCTGCTGTCAAACAAAAATCAAAAATATGCTGGCTCGCTACCGCTCACCAGTAAACAATTGACACCTGGATGGGGATAAACATCTTAAAACAGTAGGCTGAATGGGGCCAAATGGATACAAGCCAGAGAAAGATAGAAAAGGACAGAACCAACACAGGTCACCCGCCCTTAAAGTACTATATATATATGTTCAATGCTCTATGTATTTATGACCCAGGGCTATTGTTTAACCCTCTCACATCCGGACGCGATTTTTGAGCCTATTAGGGATACTTTAAATCCTTTGTTACCGTCAGGGGTATCTATAAACCTTTGGTTTGTTTACTTCAACCTCTGCAGTTGTCTTTGAGTTAGTTGTGTTGAGCCTATTGGGGATACTTTAAAGCCTTTGTTACCATCAGGGGTATTTAGAAACCTTTAGTTTAGTTACTTCAACCTCTGCAGTTGTCTTGAGTTAGCTGTGTTGAGCCTATTGGGGATACTTTAAAGCCTTTGTTACCATCAGGGGTATTTAGAAACCTTTAGTTTAGTTACTTCAACCTCTGCAGTTGTCTTTGAGTTAGCTGTATTGAGCCTATTGGGGATACCTTAAAGCCTTTGTTACCATCAGGGGTATTTAGAAACCTTTAGTTTAGTTACTTCAACCTCTGCAGTTGTCTTTGAGTTAGCTGTGTTGAGCCTATTGGGGATACTTTAAAGCCTTTGTTACCATCAGGGGTGTTTAGTTACTTCAACCTCTGCAGTTGTCTTTGAGTTAGCTGTGGGCAGAAAACTAATTTTGGAGAGGTAATTATAACAGTGAGAGAACTCTATTTCTTATTGCTAATCTGGCAACCTCTGCGTCCTATGGTCGTGAGAGGGTTAAGAAGATATTTAACCCCTTCTGGACTGGCGATTTCTTTATAATTTTATTCTGGCGGTATTTAGACGATTTTGTGCAGTTTAAGAAGGATTTGTGGTTGTAAAAAGGGTTAAGTGAGATAGTTTGAAGCCTGTTAACCCTCTCACAACCATAGGACGCAGAGGTTGCCAGATTAGCAATAAGAAATAGATTACTCTCACTGTTATAATTACCTCTCCAAAATTAGTTTTCTGCCCACAGCTAACTCAAAGACAACTGCAGAGGTTGAAGTAACTAAACTAAAGGTTTCTAAATACCCTGATGGTAACAAAGGCTTTAAAGTATCCCCAATAGGCTCAACACAGCTAACTCAAAGACAACTGCAGAGGTTGAAGTAACTAAACTAAAGGTTTCTAAATACCCCTGATGGTAACAAAGGCTTTAAAGTATCCCCAATAGGCTCAACACAGCTAACTCAAAGACAACTGCAGAGGTTGAAGTAACTAAACTAAAGGTTTCTAAATACCCCTGATGGTAACAAAGGCTTTAAAGTATCCCCAATAGGCTCAACACAGCTAACTCAAAGACAACTGCAGAGGTTGAAGTAACTAAACTAAAGGTTTCTAAATACCCCTGATGGTAACAAAGGCTTTAAAGTATCCCTAATTGGCTCAAAATCGCGTCATATGTCGGAGAGGGTTAAGAAGGATTTGTGGTAGTAAAAAGGGTTAAGTGAGATAGTTTGAAGCCTGTTAATTGCTGGAGGCCCCTTTTAAGCTGAATAAAGTTGTTTAATAGTTGCCAGAATATAATGAAAAAGATGTCACATGAGCCGTTTTTCGAGCAATTTTTACGGGCAATTATAGTCTGGCAGCTTAAAAAAATGCACTTTATCAGAATTCAGCCGCCTAACATACTCTACCTTCAGTCTAGTTACCGATACCAGTGCAAAAAAGTCCCGAAATATAACGAGAAAAAACTTTCTCATGGAAAATTGACGGAAAAAGTGCTCGTGTGACAGCGGCAAATGTGTTATAATTATACAATATCTAAATAAGTATGCCTGTTGTTTCCAGGGTGGGTGGTGATGGTGCGGTGGGTAGGCTGGGCCCGGGTCCTGGCAGTACCAGTGGTGTTTGCTACAGCAACCTTCGCGCTATGGTTACTCTTCGTCAGTCGCCCGCCCCTCAGGAGTGGAATCATACCGGTACTTGCACATTACTTTGTACTTATTCCATTTCAGTATGTATGTATGTATATGGTTCCATGTCATCTCAACCAGTAGACCATTTCAACCAGTAGCTCTCAACCAGTGCCAAATTAACCCAGACCAACCAAACCAGTGCCAAAATATAGTACTAACCTAACCTAACCGTATTGGTTGATTTGGTACTGGTTGAGAGCTACTGGTTGAAATGGTCTACTGGTTGAGTTGACCGGTCACCCTGTATATATTCAGGCACATACCACATTGCCAGGGGTGGTCGACTCGAGACAGAGCCCAAACAAAAACATTTAAAGTTCCAATTCTTAAAATCCGGGACCACTTTTGCGTTCCCTCACCCCTTTCTATGTCTCGTCAAGTAGGAGAATTTTACCTATTGTAATTTACCGAGTGTAACATCAGCTTAACCCCTCAAACCCGGTTGGGCTCTGAGGCACCCATAACAAACGCGGCCCACGGATCCCGGAAGGGCTCTGAGGCTCCGGCAGCTTGAAAGCCTGTAAGCTTGTTTTCAAAGGCGTCCGTCCGACGCATACAAACACAGCCGGTTGGCCCGACGCCGCGCACCTCCGAACACAAGAAGGAGAGGCGTAGTTTGTTCTTGTGTGGCTGTATGTTGTCGTTTCAGTAGTGAAAAATGGCTAATATGGCTGACATCGCCACAAAGTTCTCTCCATTGTCATCACAACTGAACCAGTTGACTTAGAGAGCTCTACTCAATGCCATTCTACAGGTACGAAACACATCTACGCTTGGGGATGCGGGGGAATGCGGAAGCTGTCAAAATAAAGATACGGTAGCCTAGGCGAGACGTTTTTTCGGCCAAATCCCCGGGTTTTGGGGAATATTTAAAGAATACATAGCCGAGGCTGGAGGGTTAATAGGGGGAAGGTATGAGGATTTTTTTTTTTTTTAATTGACTCGTCCGAATATAATTTGAAGTTGCTCTTATAGTGAATTGCATTACCTATGCATTGCCCTAGTGGTTTATTATGAACATTGGTGTAAAGTGAAAGAAGAAATTGAGAAGTCCCCCATCTAGATATTTACCCCTGCCAGTGAGAGGTTCATTGGAGTATTGCATAATGAGTTAACGGCAGGTTTTTAGTTTGGTCCCTAGATATCCTTCAAGCTTAAGATTACACCTCCTTGAGCCCCTTTCAAGATAAATTTGTAAATTTTTCGGTAGAAAAATTTCCCGGCTGAAAGCCGGTTCCTCTTAAATTACAGGCTCGCTATCGCTCGCCAGGATAAAATCAACACCTAAATGGCACGAAAGGTCTTAAAATTGACAGAAATGGGTTGAAAGTTCTTAAAATCGGCAAAATAATGGAGCAAACGTCTTAAAATTAGAAAAACAATGGGCTAAACATGAGGGAGAAAGGAGTCAAGAAAAAAATCCCCCAAGTGGAAATCTCCCCTTAAGTAAAGAACACATTTTTATGTAACTACTCTTCGATGTTTTTATTTTGCATTAATGTTGTAAACTTGACTTACTAGATTTCTTACAGTTTCTTACAGTAGATCCTCTGGAAAAAGGCAAACTATGCCTGTGTATCCAGCTCAGTACCAGTGCTTGCACTGCTGCGGTCGTTCACGGTGTTGGCGGCGGCGGTAGCAGACGCAACATTTTTACTATTCTGTATTTTTGGTTTATAATCAAACTTCAAATCTTGTCTTCCCCATGCTTTATCAAGATTACTTTCAAACTCCCTTATTGATTCGGAATCGACTACATACTGGGGCAGTGCGTTCCACTCATTTACCACTCTATCACAAAATGAGTTCTTCGCCTTCTCAAGCCTATTTCTTTCTTTGTAAATTTTCTTAGAGTGTCCTCTCGTTCTTGTTCCCTCCCGCATCAAGAAGATACCTTCACACACATCCTCATCGTACTTTCCTGACACTATCTTAAAAGTCTCTATCATATCCCCTCTCTTTCTCCTATATGCCAGTGTCGGAAGTCCCAGTGTCCTCAACCTCTGCTCATAGCCCGCGTTCTTCAACGTTGGTACCATCTTGCTAGCTCTTCTCTGCACTTTCTCCACTGCTTCTATATCCTTTACCATATATGGAGCCCACACCTGGTTTGGATATTCCATGGGTGGCCTAACCAGCGCTGTATATAGATTCCTGAAGATTTCTTCGTCAAGTGACACAAATGTCCTCCTTATCAGCCCTACAATTCTATTGGCTTTGTTTATCTTTTCCGCTAAATGTTCTGAGAAATTTAACTTATTATCTATCACTACTCCTATATCCTTTTCTGCACTCACTTCCTCCATCGCTTCATACATACTGTATCCTACCTTGTCTATCTTGCTGGTCCCAATCCGCATGTACTTGCATTTTTTTGGATGAAAAGGCATTAACCAATGCTCAGACCATCCCTTCATGCCCTCCACATCTCCTTGAAGCAAACCCATATCTTCCTTACTCCTCACTCTTCTATACAGTTTAGTGTCATCCGCATACAGGTATACCTCACTTCCATTAGTTATAACTTCAGGCAAGTCGTTGATAAATATAACGAACAGCAATGGTCCCAACACAGATCCCTGAGGTACCCCACTTGTAATTTCCCTCCACCCCGAGCCTATTCCATTCACCAATACCCTCTGTCTCCGATCTTTCAGGAAGGCTTCTATCCATTTCACACATTTCTCCCCTATATTATAGCTTCTAACTTTCTCTATTAACCTTTTATGTGGGACCTTATCGAAGGCCTTCATAAAATCGCATATACCACGTCTATTACATCACCATCTTCTAGAATTTGCATCCAATCATCTACCACCTTAATTAGCTGTAGTACCGTCGACCTCCCCGGCAAGAATCCGAACTGTCTCCCACTGAAAAGTTGGTTTGACTTCATATGATCCATTATTCCTTCTCTAATTACCGTTTCCATTAGTTTACACACAACACTTGTCAAACTGACTGGTCTATAATTCCCTGGGTCATTTCTCTTTCCCTTCTTAAATATAGCTGTTATGTTCGCCTCTCTCCAGTCCATCGGGATTTGTCCTGTATTAAACGATACCTCAAATAACATTTTCAATGGCTCTACTAACATCTCCCCTCCTTCCTTTATGATTCTTGGGTGTATCCCATCCGGTCCCGGTGACTTACTTCTATTCATTTTTTCTATAGCCCTTCTTATTCTAGCATGGGAAAACTCTACTAGTTCTAGTGCCGGTGCCTGTTTGATGGGAATAGTAGGCAGATGAGACAGAGAAAGGGTCGAGGGAACGCAAAAGTGGTCCCGGACCCTAAGAACTGGAACTTTAAATGTTGTTTCTGTTCGGGCTCTGTCTCGAGTCGGCCACCCCCATCTACGGGGTATGTGCCTGAGTTTATACATACATTAATATTACTAATCCCTTCTCTCTCTCACTCACTCTCACACTCTCTTATCTCTCTAACTAACAGACGACAGAGAGTAGTTATGAATGGAACACAATCCGACTGGACACCAGTGACCAGCGGTGTACCACAGGGATCGGTGCTGGGTCCCGTCCTATTCATAATTTATATAAATGTTGTAGACGTCGGGATCAATAATTACATCTCCAAATATGCTGATGGCATCAAAATAGGAAACACCATATTAAACAAAAAAGACCACATAAACTTGCAAGCAGATCTCAAAAAAATTGAAGAATGGTCCGTTAAGTGGCAAATGCCTTTCAATATTGATAAGTGCCAATTCTCCCTACCAATAAATGCAGTCGTAGCTCTGGCGCTAGTTCGGAAGCGTCCACCAGAGGTCTCGGTGAATTCTTGGTAGGGTCAATTAATTCAATGTGGATGTGTGGGGTTAATCTCGGGGAAAGGGTATAGAGCGAGGAATTGAGAAGGCGTCTGGGCATTAGGAGTGTCAGTGAAGTGATGCGCACGAGCCGACTTGGTTGGTTTGGACACGTGGAGAGAATGGGTGATCAGAACTGGGTGAAGAAATGCCGGACTGTGAACGTGGGGGAGCTGCGCGTAGGGGTAGACCTAGAATGACGTGGGCTCGGGCACTCCCGTCCGATCCGAAGATAAAGAACTTGACAACAGAGGCTGCCTGGAAAGCTGCCATTTAGGACGTGAGACTGTAACGACACTCTCTGTGGACAAAATGGTCTTTAAACTTGTATGTATGGCAACTCCCTTGCATTATTCTACAGATATTTTCACAGCAATTGTTCCGAGGAACTTGCTTCAATTGTGCCGCCTCTCCACATCTTTCCCCGTAGAACTAGGGCAGCTGAGAGCGCCCATGAATTTACACTTTCTCCTCCACAATGCAGAACTTCTGCTTATCAGAATTCATTTATCCCCAGAGCTACTACTCTTTGGAATTCACTTCCCTCGAATTGCTTTCCACAAACTTACAATCTACAAATGTTTAAATCCAGTTGTTACAAAAATTTTATGAATGGAGGATGCCTTTAGGCACATGGACCTTTTTGTTTTATCTGTGTTTTTCCTTCCTCCGTTCATTGTCTCTTTAAAAAAAAAAAAAAAAAAAATCAAATAAGAACTATGAATACAGCCTCTTTGACTAAAATATGAATAAAGTTCCAAAGGCCAAAGATCTCGGTATAATCATTACAGACAACCTGAAATATCCTCAGAACAATGCGCAGCAGCAACGAACAAGGCCAATAGAATGCTAGGTTACATCAAGAGGACCTTCAAATATATGAGTGATAGAGTGGTAAATGAGTGGAACGCACTGCCCCAGTATGTAGTCGATTCCGAATCAATAAGGAAGTTTGAAAGTAATCTTGATAAAGCATGGGGAAGACAAGATTTGAAGTTTAATTATAAAGCAAAAATACAGAATAGTAAAAATGTTGCGTCTGCTACCGCCGCCGCCAACACCGTGAACGACCGCAGCAGTGCAAGTACTGGTACTGAGCTGGATACACAGGCCTAGTTTGCCTTTTTCCAGAGGATCTACTGTAAGATACTGTAAGAGTGAAGAAATAATTATACCTCTCTACAAGAGCCTAGTAAGACCGCACCTTGAATATGGTGTGCAGTTCTGGTCGCCATACCTAGTAAACGACATTGAAATGATGGAGAGAGTACAGAGAAGAGTGACCAAACTAATCCCAACTCTGAAAAACAAAACATTTGATGAAAGACTGAAAATAACTTAACTTATTCTCACTCAAGAAGAGAAGATTAAGGGGCCAACTTATTGAATGTTTCAAAATCTTAAAAGGCTTTGACAGAGTAGACATAAATGCGTTGTTTTCCTTGGATTATCTTCCCACTCGAAATAATAGCATGAAGCTGCTAACCAGAAGAGCTAACCTGGATGTCACTAAGAACTTCTTTGGCTATAGTTAACGAGATTCCTGAGAGTCGACGTGGAAGCTTCAGCCAGGGCCTGCCGGCCCATACAGTCCGGAGGCCTATGGTATCTCTCTCTCTCTCATTCCTGTTTTGGTTTATTTACTTACTGGTTTTGATTAGTACTTTGTCGTTATAATGTGCCGTTCCCGTTTTAGTTTGTTTATTTCGTGATTTTTATTGGTTCGTTTGTTGTTATATTGTACCTTTTTAGATTGTTTATTTTGCAAGTTTTACATTATAATTGTCTCTCCTCAGGACCTGCATTTCCCCCGGTCCATCGATGACCTGCGGATGTTGGCGGAGATCTCGTCAGCCTACCAGCGGGACCACTACGGCTACGTCCTGCTGCTCTTCTCCGCGGCCTACATCTACAAGCAGACCTTTGCTATCCCCGGATCGGCCCTCCTGGTTAGTGGGTGTGCGTTGATCACATTAAGGGGAGATGGGCTGGTTTTCTGGACCACTTTCTCCTTCGTGTTTAGCCCCATTAGTTTTGAGATTTTAAGACGCTCGGCCCATTAGTTTGACGACTTTGATACACCTTTCGCCCCATTTCTTTGTCAATATTAAGACCTTTTGTGCCCTTTAGGTGAAAAAAATTTCCCTGGCGTGTGATAGCGAGCCTGTATTTGTAAAGGAACCGGCCTTCGACCGTAACATTTTTCTACCGAAAAATATACAAATTAATCTCTTAGGGGGATCTAATGGATGTTTTTTTAAAGTTTGATGGAGGTCTAGGGAGGAAACTAAAAAATATGATGAATACATAAATAAATGGACCAAAACACTAACCACTGTCCCCTGAAGAGGCCCCAAGGGGCGGGTTTCTTTTTTGGTCTATTTATTTCTTTGTTTGTTTATTTTTTAGTTTCCTCGCTAGACCTCCATCAATCTAAAAACAAAGGAAAATAGGAAAATACACACCCCCAAGACCCCCTTCAAGGTAAATTTGTAAATTTTTTGGTAGAAAAATTTACCGGCTGAAGGCCAGTTCCTCCTAAATTATAGGCTCGATATCGCCCACCAGGAAAAAATCGACACCAAATGGCACGAAAGGTCTTAAAATCGCCAAACAAATGGATCGAACATCTTAAAATCTCAAAACTAATGGGGCTAAATATGAGGGACAATGAGGTCCAGACAGGGTTCTCCCCCAATTAATCTGGATGGGTCAGGTTTTACTTATACATACTGTATACCGGTATATACATATACAGTATATATATATATATATATATTATATGTAAGTGTGTGTGTGTACAGTTTCACACAATTTTACATCAATACAGTACAGTATTCTGAAATTTAACCTACGTGATTTATGACTCGATTAACAGTGAAATTTCGCCTGCACAGTTGGACAAAATATTGTTTGTCAATAAATAAGTTCACCCGCATTGAACCCGTGCAGAACCTGTTGGGAGGAGCTCTGCTGGGGTGCTGGCCACTGGGTCTGCCACTCTGCTGTCTGCTCACTGCTGTGGGGGCCTCTAACTGCTTCCTGCTGTCTCGGCTGGCGGGGAGGGATATTGTTATGCGCCGCTTCTCCACACAAATACAACAGCTCCGTGAAAAGGTTGGTCAAATACTGTTTACTATTTTCTGGCTCTG
This sequence comes from Paralithodes platypus, assembly GCA_032716605.1. Lineage (NCBI taxonomy): Eukaryota > Metazoa > Arthropoda > Malacostraca > Decapoda > Lithodidae > Paralithodes > Paralithodes platypus. The sequence continues at coordinate 32,985,111 of CM064541.1, read as the reverse complement.
TCTCGAGTCGGCCACCCCCAGCTTAAACCTTCCTACCCGGTCTGCCTTAGGTAAGGACAGCACGAAAGAAGGGCCGCTACCCGGTATGCCTTATCTAAGGCATGAGCTTAATAGCCTAATTAAGCTTGGTCCGAACGCCGTGCGTACGACGTACTGTATGTCAACAAACCCAAGCGTTCGTCACCGCACCTCCGAAAACAAGAAGGAGAAGACTCCTCACTGTTATTGTTCTGACCTCATGACGAAATTAGTGTCTAAAAAGCCCCCATATTGGCAACATCTCTGCAATATTGCCTCCACTGAAATCGTCATCACAACTGAACCAGTTGACTTACAGAGCTCTACTCAATGCCAAAATACAGATTGAAAACCGCACTACGATTATAGATGAGTGGGAAAGTTCTAGCAGTGAAAATAAACATAAATACGGTAGCCTAGGCCTAGACGTTTTTCAGCCATATCGCCCGGGTAGGGGCGACCGTCATTTGGTAAGACAGCCGGGGAGGAAGGGTTAAAAAAAAAAAAAAATGGGGAATGTGCCTGAGTAGATAGATAGATAGTTTTCTGTTGAGTGTCAGTTACAATGACTAGCTAATGGAATTTCATTAAGCTTTATTTATTTTTATTTTTTTATTTGTCAAATTTTGTGGCTCCAACGAAATTATGACTAATTGCTATAAAGAGTAAACAAATGTGAGTTGAGAATAATAATTAAACCTTCAACCATGTTCTTTTGTCTAGGCTAGCGGGGAGGGATATTGTCATGTGTTGCTTCTCTATTCATATAAAGCAGCTATTGTGACAAGGTACAGGTAGTTCAATGTTGATATTGTTTGGAAATAATGCAGTTTGTATACATACATAGTGTACATACATACATACTGTACATACATACATACGGGTTTAAAGACCACAACCGTCCACAGTGAATGTGGCTTCCATGGTACAATCACAGTACTGCACACAGTGCACAGCAATCATAGCACGGTGGTTACAGTCTTTACTGCAGCACAGTACAACAAAGTCTTACCACAACAATGCCCCATCATGTTATCACAGTGGCTGATGTTGGTATAGAGCTAACAGTGTCTCAGCAAAACTCAACACAGTCCCCCTGAAGCACCTGCACCTGGCGAAAATCGCACCACACCAGCCTTAACCGTGCTACAATAAGGCAGTAACAAGAAATCACCATAACTGCTACAGAGGCTAACTGCACCACCGAAGTGGCGGGCGGTGGGGTCGCTGCATCCCTACGCCAGAGAGAAAGGCCGTCTTGTGCCAGTGGGCTGTGAGAGTAAGACACTAGGGAACCTTGGGGCACACCATTATGGCCCCACTGCTGCCGCCACTCTCAGGAAGAAAGATATAAATAAGAATGATGAAAAAGGTAAAGTCAGAACTAGCTATGGGAAGTAGAGGACACCAACCCTCACTCTGATAGATCCAGCCCAGTATGTATGTATGGTGTACTGTACTGTACTGTACTATGGTGATAGGCTGGTCTATCAGAGTGAGAGCTGAGCATTCTCTCATAATTGTTAACCATTTCACGCACATATGACGCAGTGGTTGCCAGATTAGCAATAAGAAATAGAGTTCTTTCACTCTTATAATTACCTCTCTAAAATTAGTTTTCTGCCCACAGCTAACTCAAAGACAACTGCAGAGGTTGAAGTAACTAAACTAAAGGTTTCTAAATACCCCTGATGGTAACAAGGCTTTAAAGTATCCCCAATAGGCTCAACACAGCTAACTCAAAGACAACTGCAGAGGTTGAAGTAACTAAACTAAAGGTTTCTAAATACCCCTGATGGTAACAAAGGCTTTAAAGTATCCCCAATAGGCTCAACACAGCTAACTCAAAGACACTGCAGAGGTTGAAGTAACTAAACAGGTTTATAAATACCCCTGATGGTAACAAAGGCTTTAAAGTATCCCCAATAGGCTCAACACAGCTAACTCAAAGACAACTGCAGAGGTTGAAGTAACTAAACTAAAGGTTTCTAAATACCCCTGATGGTAACAAAGGCTTTAAAGTATCCCCAATAGGCTCAACACAGCTAACTCAAAGACAACTGCAGAGGTTGAAGTAACTAAACTAAAGGTTTCTACCCTGATGGTAACAAAGGCTTTAAAGTATCCCTAATAGGCTCAAAATCGCGTCATATGTCGGAGAGGGTTAAGGAGCATAGGGCCTTGGGTGGGGCTTTGGTTTCCCGGGCGTTTCCCCACCCTCCTCAGCTCCCCGCCTTGGAGTGGCTTCGGTCACCTGGGCTTTATTAGTGGTAAGCAGGGAGGGTATTGTGGGGGCGCTCGGTTATGGCCTTGCTCGGGACCTTGGGGCTGCTCGGTCTGACAGCCTGGGGAACAGCAACAACAACAACAATGCCCGCCCACATTAATATAGGTAAAGATAATACACTATATGTATGTATGTATGTATGTATGTATGTATGTATGTATGTATGTACAGTAGGGTCTCACATAAAACGAGTTTATGGTAGATAAATGAGGGCGTTTTATGCGATTTCGTTTTATGTGAACACAGCATTTTGGTGGCACAATATCGTCAATGTTCACTGTAAGCGAAAATGTTCGTACAAAGCGAACGATATTTCGTACAAAGCGACGATATTTCGTACATTTTGTACGATATTTCGGCGGTCTATATGAAAACTCCTCGGATTTGCCCCACTTTGGCGGCGGACTCGTTTTATGTGATCACATTCGTTCTGATCGAAAATTAAATATTAATATTTTAGGTCGGTCGTTTTAATCGAGACTCGTTTTATGCGAACACGTTTTATGCGGGACCCTACTGTATGTATGTATGTATATGTTAATGATAAGTACCAGTTCTGTACATTCTACAAAAGTAAGCATCTGTCATTTTCTGTGCCTTAACCCTTGGAATCCGGGAGGCCTCATATGAGGCAAAATGCGCGGCTAAAAAGTCGCCGATATAATCATCAGAACTCGGCAACCACGCAACGTAGCGATGTCATCTCAACGGCAGTCTACAGACAAGAAAACGTTCTACAATTTAAAAACATATTGACTACTCTAGGTGGTCTCAATTAGTAGCTACTGAATTATGAAGTTTGAAAATACCAAACTTCATATGAGTCCCCCCGGATCCCAAAGGTTAAGGGGGCTGACCTGTTTTTGTTCTGTCCTTTTCTATCTTTCTCTGGCTTGTATCCATTTGGCCCTATTCGGCCTACTGTTTTAAGACGTTTATCCCCATCCAGGTGTCAATTTTTTACTCGTGAGCGGTAGCGAGCCAGCATATTTTGTATTTTTGTTGGACAGCAGGCTAAATTTGTACATTATCCGATAGAAAAATTTCTCCGGCAAAGCCGGATTTCTTCATATAATGCTGGCTCGCTATCGCTCGCCAGGAAGAAATCGACACCTAGATGGGGATAAAAGTCTTAAAATAGTTGGCTGAATGGGGCCGAATAGATACAAGCCAGAGAAAGAGAGAAAAGGACAGAAATAACAAAAAGCAGGTCACCCCCTTAAGCAGTTGTATTTCTCTTATTTTCGACATGGTAATCAGCTTGGAGATGGAGAGCAGCAGATGTTTATGTTCCTGGTCAGTCTACGAGTGTTTCCCATGACCCCCAACTGGCTCCTCAACCTGGCCGCACCTCTCCTACACGTACCGCTGCCCATTTTCTTCTTCTCAGTTCTTATAGGTCAGTTAAACAATATACAATACAATGGTTTAGCGTCATTTTTCCATTACATGCATTGTAGCGGCTCAGACGGGCTCCAAGGAAAGGTAGAGTGGCCATCTTGAATTTGTACCCATTCTGGAATTTTGTTGAATGGAAGTAAAAATAGTAGCCGACAATTCACTAGCAAGATTAATTTATGTAGACAGATGCGCTAATAAGTGATGTCTCGGCACCAAGAATGTTTTGATCAATAATTGGTAACAGCAATATCTAAGCTTCATTTATTCATATCGAGTGAAATATACAAACTTGTTCCTACACTTGCCCACCCTATTCAACATCTGACAGACATTAATACAGCACAGAGCAAACCAAACGTAATTCTTTGTGTCGTTCCCATTTTGGTTTGTTTAATTTTGCAAGTTTTACATTATTATTTCAGGCTTGATCCCGTACAACCTTGTGTGTGTCCAGGCAGGGGAGGTGTTGGGTCAAGTACAGTCGCTGGATGATGTTCTAACACCGAGCCGCCTCCTAGCCCTCCTTACCCTGGCCCTGGTCATGTTCACAATCTCTCACTTCACACGCAAGGCCAAGAATCAACGCAAAGAGTGATCCGTTGTTGCAAAAATTATCCCTTTCGCGCACATAAGGATGCGATTGCGCCCTTACAGAGATACTTTAAAACCGTTGTGACCATCAGGGGTGTTTAGAACCTTTAGTTTAATTAAGCTAGGGGAGGTGTGGTGGAGTGGTCTTGCCACTGGCCTGGTAATCCAAAGGTCCCGGGTTCAAATCCCGATGTATCAATGGGAAGATATTATTGGGATGGAATTTGTGCAGTACCTAGTATCAGTGCATTACCACAAGCCCACCGAAACGTCAATGAAATACCCTCATTGTTCCCTGATTAAATAGCACTGTATGAATATTCCCATATTCAAAATATGCTATAGGGGTGCAATGTCTGGTGAGTTATCTGCTCAACAGGTGGCGTTGTGTGTGTGTAAGTGTGAGAGTCCGAGTGTAGGGGGTGAGACAGTGAAGCACGGGAACGAGGTGGCTTCAGAGATGGGGTCGTTTCGGGCCGTGAGTGAGCACGTGCCTATGTGAAGGCAAGATGGCAGGTGCTCGTTGTACTCTACGTGCTTCACATGTCTCACTCCCTAGACTGGAACAAGACCTCACGGGCTTCACTGTTCATTGTAAAGCGGTGAATGTTAAGGCTCTCAGCCTATGCCGAGAGGAAGTAAGTTGGAATACAGTATAGAAAAAAAAAAAAAAACAAAAAAAAAAAATTGTCTTGGAGCGAGTTGTGGGCAGAACACTAATTTTGGAGAGGTAATTATGTGAGAAATCTATTTCTGAATGCTAAACGGCAACACCCGGACCTGAGAGGGTTAAGCGGTCTGGTTAAACCAAGTGAAAAAAGAAACAAATTTCAGGCCAAAGTGCTCGGGTGGCAAACCAGGGCAATCATGTTTCGTCACCGAGTTGAGTGTGAGAGAAGCAACATTTGAATGGAGTTGCATTATAGTATTTTGGCCATTTAAGGGGAGGTATTTAGTTTGTTCCCTACGTTTCCATCAAGCTTAAAATTACACCCCCTTGACCCCCTTTCAAGATAAATTTGTACATTTTTCGGTAGAAAAATGTCCAGGCCGGAGGCCGGTTGCTCTTAAATTACAGGCTCGCTATCGCTCGCCAGGCAAAAATCGACTCCTTTAATGGCACGAAAGGTCTTAAAATTGACAGAAATTGGGCAAAGTGTCTTAAAATGTCCAAACTACTAGGGCGAACGTCTTAAAATCTCTAAAGCAATGGGGCTAAACATGAGGGAGAAAGGGGTCCAGAAAAAAATCCCTCAAGTGGAGACCTCCCCTTTAAGGGGGTTGTGCTTGATTTTTGGTCTTTGTATTTATTTATTAACTGATTTTTTTAGTTTTCTCGCTAGCCTTACACCACTCAGACTTAAGCCGGTATCACACGAGCGCTTTTTCACTCGTCATGTATCCTCAACACTGGTCTGGCAGCTTCGAAGGTTGACATTTGATATATTTCAGTTAGCTAAATTCATCTATCGTCAGCCTAGTTTCCGATACCAGTGCAAATTATTCCAGAAATATTCCTAGAAAAATTTTGATCATCGAATGTTGACTATAAAAGCTCTCGTGTGATACCGGCTTTACACCACTCAGACTTATCAAGGGACCTATTCAAGATTGATCAGAACCCAGCACTCAAACTGATCAGAACTCATTGCTGGGATTGATTAGGATGTGCGACGCTCAGACTTTACACAGTGGCTTCAGGGGACATGGGCCGGTTTTCTGGACCACTTTATCCCTCATGTTTAGCCCCATTAGTATTCAGATGTTAAGATATTTGCCCCATTAGTTAATCGATTTTAAGACCTTTCGCCCCATTCCTACGTCAATATTTAGACCTTTCGTGCTATTTAGGTGTCGATTTTTTCCCTGGCTGACGATAGTGAGCCTGTAATGTTGGAAGATTTTTCTACCGAAAAATGTACAAATTAATCTAAAAGGGGGATCTAATGGATGTTTTTTTTTTTAAAGTTTGATGGAGGTCTAGGGAGGAGACTAGAAAAATAATAAAAAGATACATAAAAAAGCAATTAAATAAGCCCATCTCCCCTTCCCCTCAGACACGGTAGGGCTCTGAGGCACCGGCAGCTGGAAAGCCTGTAAGCTTGTTTTGAAAGCCGTCCGTCCGACGCATGTAAACAACAGCCGGTTGGACCGACGCCGCGCATCTCCGACCACAAGAAGGAGAGGCGTCGCTTGTTTGTGTGTGGCTGTGTGTTATTGTTTATTATTGAAAAGTGGCTGATATGGCTGACATCGCCACAAAGTTCTCTCCACGGAAATCGTCATCACAACTGAACCAGTTGACTTAGAGAGCTCTACTCAACGCCATTCTACAGGTACGAAACACATCTATGCTTGGGGATGCGCGGGAATGCGGAAGCAGTCAAAATAACAAAGATACGGTAGCCTAGGCGTAGACGTTTTTCGGCCAAAACCCCCGGGTTTCGGGGAATATTTATAGAATGCGTAGCCGGTCCCAGAGGGTTAAACTGCCCTCTAATATACCAATTTTGTTTTTATTTATTTTGCAAGTTTTACATTATAATTTATTTGCATCAATACATACATACAAGTTAAAAGACCGTTTCATCCAGAGAGAGTATGGTTAACCCTCGTGGCCCGGGCAGGTCCTCCTAAGGACGGAGGTCGTATCCGGGCGATGTGGCCGAAAAACGTCCAGGCCTAGGCTACCGTATTTTTTTTTATTTTAACTGCTAGAAATTTCCCACGCATCTATAAACGTAGTGCGGTTTCCAATCTGTAGACGCGTTGAGTAGAGCTCTCTAAGTCAACTGGTTCAGTTGTGATGACGATTTCCGTGGAGCGAACTTTTCCGCGATGTTGACAATATCGGAGCTTTTCAGACACTAATTTCGTCTGACGTCACAATAATAACATTGATCCGACGTCTCTTTATTGATTTCGGAGGTGCGGTGACGCAACGATCGGCTTTGTTTACATGCGTTGGACGCACAGCGTTCAGACCAAGCTGAATAGGCTTTCAAGCTTACTGCTTTTATAAGAACACCCGGGGTCCTGCCCATCTGCCGCGGTTGTTGTTGATGATGCTTTTATTTTATACTAGCCCACTGGGCCTAGGCCCTCTCAAGGCTAGTGGTGGAGGAGGTGGTACAGAGTTTAAAGTCACATATATGTCAGCAGTTATATGTCATTGTATAAATTTATCGCTCTCAGGAAGTGACGAATAGGGGTGAAATTGAAAGAGTCTGAGTCAGAGAGGATGCCATGTAATGAGGTGTTCAGCAAGAATCTCCGTCTTTCAGATGCATAGACGGGACAAATACAAAGAAAGTGAAAAACAGTCAATGATGTATGGCAATGTTGGCATTCAGGTGGTGGACCACGAGGGGTGGACATCAGGTAACCATGTGTGAGGTGCGTGTGGCCTAAACGTAATCTAGTTAATAGGGTTTGGTCTGCACGTGAACCATTAATTGAAGAGGGCCACAAGTGTATGTCATCCTTAATGGAGCGAAGGTGGCCAGTTAATGGTTGCGCTCTCCACTCAACTCGCCAAGCGTCATAAACATGGCGACGGAGGACAGGGAGCATATCCTCCGAACGCAGCAAAGTAGTAGAGGGTGTACCATGACACGCTTGCTTAGCGAGGAAGTCTGCACGCTCATTCCCGGGAATTCCTACATGCGCGGGGATCCAGCACAGTGTGATGGAACGATTAGCGCACTGTAATTTGTGTATTGTGTGGATGATAGTCTTGACCAATGGGTCCTTGGGGGCAAATACACATAAGGCTTGCAGTGCACTCTTTGAGTCACTACAGATAACGACCCGTGGAGAGTTCCTCGACAATGAAGAGATGGTGCTTAAAGCACCTTGAATAGCCCATAATTCAGCAGTGAAAACCGTGGAGTGATGGTGTAAGGTACTTTGAGACAAGCCATGGTCTGAGACTGCAGCGCAACCCACGGCATCCGCAGTTTTCGAGCCATCGGTGTAAATGAAAACAGCCGGGATGTGATCATCAAGATGTTGTAAAGCGAGATGTCGACGTTGAGATGGGGCTTGGGCATCAAGTTGATCTGCTAAGTGAAAGCAAACTGTAGGGTGTTTTAGGGTCCACGGAGTGATGTGACTAGGAGGGGGAGTTATGGGAGGAACGGTGATACTGTAAGTGGAGAGCAATTGGCGAGACAATAGTGGGAATGGCACTGGAATGGTTGAACGATAGTTATCTGTGGAATGGAATAGTTCTAGTAGAGTTGGGTCATGACGGAGGCGAACAGCCGTACGCATGAGGACTAATCGACGGTGGTAGGCTAGAGGTAAGGTCCCAGCCTCACATAGGATATTGGAGACACGAGAGGAACGGAATGCCCCCGAGCTAATGCGGATGCCCAAATGGTGTACGCTGTCGAGGGTTCCTAATGTGGAAGCAGAGGCCGTGCCATAGACAGGGCTACCATAATCTAGGGCTGAGAGGATGGTAGCTCTGTAGAACAGTAAAAGCGTAGCGCGATCTGCGCCCCAATGGACTCGTGCGACTGTTTTCAGAACATTCATTCTCTGGAGGCAACGTGCCTTTAAGCAGGCAATGTGACTCTTCCAATTGAGGTGAGTATCAAAGATTAAACCAAGGAACCTGGTATGTGGAAGGATCTGAATATTAGAATGTCCCATGGTGAGAGTAATGTGAGAGTAATGGACTGGTTACGTAAATGTCGAACATTTCTATAGAATACAACGGCGTTAGTCTTTTCAGCAGAAAATTGAAAACCAGCAGTGGATGCCCAAGAGTGGATGGATTTTAGAGCAATGTTGAGACGCCGTTGTATGTGAGTCAGACTGGGAGAAGTATAATATATTGCGAAGTCGTCCACATACAAGCTATACGATATTTCAGGTGGGAGGCTGCGTATGACACTATTGATCGCCATAATAAAGAGTAAGCTGCTAAGGGCACATCCTTGTGGTATTCCATTAATTTGTGACATAATGTCCGATAGGAGACCATTATTTTTGACCTGGAATGTACGGTTAGAGAGAAAATTTTGTAAAAAGCAGGGAAGAGGACCCCGCATGCCAGAATCGTGTAAATTTTTTAAAATCCTGTGTCTCCATGTTGTGTCATAAGCCTTAGCAATGTCAAAAAATATTGCCACTGTGGGTTGGTTCTTGGAGAACCCATCACGTATTTGGTGTTCAAGGCGAATAAGTGAGTGCAGTGTAGAACGGCCAGGGCGGGAACCATTCTGATATGGGGATAGGAGGGCATGTGACTCAGCGTAATGTAAAAGTCGAGGATTGATAATTTTTTCCATTAATTTGCAGAGGCATGAGGTAAGCACAATCGGTCTGTAATTTGTGGGAAGACTATGATCTTTTCCAGGCTTCGGTACGGGTATAGTGTAAGCATGCCGCCAAGACGGTGGGAAGTAGTTACTTATCCAAAACTGATTGTACAGTTGTAAAATATGTTGTAGCGCACGTGGATGGAGGTGACGGATGAGAGCGTACGAGAATCCATCCGGGCCAGGAGTAGTGTCTGTACACAGGTCGAGTGCGTGTCGCAATTCCGGAATTGAAAAAGGGGTGTTATATTCATGTGTTTTCCCGCTATGAAAAGATAGCGGGCGAGATTCCTCCATACATTTATAACGAAGAAATTGACGAGGCAATGACTGGTCTGAGCTGACGTGACAGAAATGTTTGGCATGTATGGCAGCGATGTCAAGGGGGTCATGTGTAAGCGAGTCCGAGGCAGGGTCTTTGAGTGGAAAGAGTGGAGGCCGTACAGTGCGTCCGTTGATACTGCGAAACTTTTTCCATAAAGTAGAGAGAGGGGTGCGGGAATTGAAGGACGAGATATATGATCGCCATGAAAGTATCTTGTTGTCAAGGATACTGCGTTTGACAACTGCACAGATCTTGTTATAGAACGTTTTAAGGGCAATTTTTTCAATAGTGATGGTTATAAGGTCAAAGTAACGATTAGTGGAAAAAAGCCGGGGGGAAACAGTCTTTAAACGCCGCTGCCTAACACTCAGACGCTTAAGAAGGCGTTCCACACGATGCTTGAATTTTATCATTTGGGCTAGAGTGGGCGTCCACCAAGGGACCTGGCGAGGGTGCGTCAGCGAGGAGGTAAGCGGGATATGAGTGCGTGCAATGGAGTTCAGGAAGGACGAAAAATAATCAAAATTGTGGGCAGGGGAAGAGGTAGGGGAGAAGTCCGAAACGTCTGCAGAGGAGTGCGTATAAGACGTCCAATCGGCTTTAGAGAGATTATAACTCGATATTTGAGGGGAGGATGCAGGGCACAAATACTTAAGGAGTATAGGGTAGTGGTCGCTGGAGAAGCGATCCTGTAAAACTGACCAGTCAAATAGGGGAGCTGCGTCATCCGAGGCAAAGGAAAGATCAACAGCGGAAAATGTACAGTGGGTAGCAGATCTGTAGGTGGGGGTGTCAAAGTTGAGACAACAAAGAGTAGAATGAAGGAGATATTTTTCAATTTTATCGCCTGGGATGTCTGTGTTTGGGTTGCCCCAAAGGGGAGAGTGTGCGTTAAAGTCGCCCAGAATAAGGTACGGTGGGGTCAGTTGTTGTACTAGTTGATGAAGGTCTGAAGTATTGTAATGACAGGAGGGTTGATTGTAGGAGGAGCAAACAGTCAAGGAAGGAAGGTTTGGTAATGAAATGGAGACGGCAGTTGTTTGAAAAGGGTTGGGGTCAAGGGTGACAGGAACAAATACGCACTTATAGTGCACAAGGATGGCCGTTCGGAGATGTGAAGGGGTTATAGGGGAGCTAGCAGCAACAGTATAATGCCTGGGGGGGACAACAAAATTGCCTACATGTTGGAGGCAAATGCATAATGGTGAATATAATTTAAGTAATCGTTGTAATTCTCCCATACGGAGGCGAGTTTGGTATCCGTTTATATTCCATTGCAAAATGTTATATGCCATCAAGAATAGGATTGTCAGAGTCATCGACAATAGAGGTCTCTTGAAGAGAGTCCGGTAAAGGTTGTGAGTGTGGAGAGGGTTGTGTGGATGAAGGTGAAGGGGTAGATGTAAGGTCTGTAAATTTTTCAGAAATAGCTGTGAATTGTGTGACTAGTTTAGGAACAAGGGTGGGGCAGTGAAGGAGTTTTTGGCGCAGAGTGTCCATAAATAGATAAGCGGAGGTAACATCTTCATCAGGGTTAGGGGGAAGTGTACGTCTATCTATCTATCTATATGCTCAGGCCCAATCCCCATTTTGGGGGTAGCCGACTCAAGACAGAGCAGGAACAGGAAAAACACAAAAACAACATAAAACAAAAAATAAACACAGATAAAAAACACAAACTCACACACATCCAGGTCACCCAGGAGAAGACCCAGATACCAGGGTTACCAAGGTCGCTTCAGCACTCCCCCGGCCCCTGACCACCCGGAGAGGTTCCGATCTCGGCAGGCAGACATGCAGCGGAGCCAAAGCCACAAGCCCTCCCACCACACTTCCAGGCACACCCTTCATATTAATCGTCCCCCCGGGCCAGGCGCCTGATGGACTATTATCTAGTCGAACTTGCGCCCGACCCCTTACTCCAAATGACTATGTGTTCACTCAACTATTCACAAGCATTCTCCATTCACTCCTGTCCACCACCACTTCCCCTGCCTGATCTATAGTCATTCCTCTATCATCCAAAGCCTTTCTTACACAGTCTCTCCATCTCAATGGGGGTCTTCCTGCCCTTCTATCTCCCCTTGTACCTGACTCACATATTGTGAATATGTGAATACATATTGTGAATAGATAGATAGATAGGACGAATATTTCTAAATTCATCTGAGTCAGATTCCAAACCCACCATGGAGCCACAATTAGAGGACGGGACGACCGCCCTAGGAATTCTTGCAGATATACACCCCGACTAATGCACCTTAAGGGCCGTCGATCCGTCGATCGCCGACCCAGCACAAGGGTTAGGGTTTGGCATAAAAGTTTCCCCTCGCTCGAACACGTCGGGTACCACAGTTCGACGGGTGTAGGGATTGCCGACCCACAACACCCTCCAACGAAACCAAAGAGTGAGTACGGTCGTTTACCTCATGACAGTCACGGTGCTCCCAAAGGAGGGGGCAGCGGGAAGAAGGGAAAAACGGAAAACAGAAAGGATGAGAAATGATAGGGCCCACTACAATTAGTTGGGGGCGGCAGGAAGGGTGGGCATGCGGGCATGCACTCCCCTCCTGCCGCCTCAGTCAGCCCCCGCACGTGTTCGAAAGTGAAACCAACGAAGCAGGCAGAGCGGGGGCATCTGCCGCGGTGTCCTTATAAAATGCTACTCGGGCAGGAAGGGTTAAGGCGGTGTCACACGAGCCCTTTTTCGAGCAATTTTTACGGGCAATTATGGTCTGGAAGCTTCAAATATTACAGTTTATCAGAATTCAGCTGCCTAACATAATCTACCTCCAGTCTAATTGCCGATACCAGTGCGAAAAGTCCCGAAATAATACGAGAAAAAACTTGCTCATAGAAAATTGACGGAAAAAGCGCACGTGTGACAGCGGCTTTACAGTCTCGCATCCTAAATAGCGACCCTGTCTTGCCTCTATTGTCAAGTTCTTTGTTTTGAGGTCGGAATGGAGTACAGGTCTCTCTCGATATACGATTGGGTTACGTTCCTGAAAACCCGATCTTAACCCTCGGAATCCGGGAGGCCTCATATGAGGCAAACAAAAATATTGGCAGGAATCCGGGAGGCCTCATATGAGGCAAAATGCGCAGCTAAAAATCGCCGCTAAAATCATCATAACTCGGCAACCACGCAACGTAGTGATGTCATCTCAAAGGCAGTCTACAGACAAGAAAATGTTCTACAATTTGCAAAAAAATGTACTGCTCTAGGTGGTCTCAATCAGTAGCTACTGAATTATGAAGCTTGACTGTACGAAAATGGCCCCAGACACAGCAATCGGGATCATACGAGGCCCCCCGGTTCCGATGGGTTAAATAGAATAATCGTATAGCAAACCCTAAAATTAAAGGGGTAAATGGGGATGCGTTCTGGGACCAGCCAAGACCCAAACCCAAACCCCTAAAAAGCTATAATAACATCGTAAATCTACCTACCTACTCGATAGCACTATCGTTAGCGAGAGCTGTAATTTTTGTGTAATATTATAGATATCTTATCAATATTTGTATTTTGTACTATTGTTAATGTCTTGTCATGTTGCAAATTTGATTTTAAATTAACATTTTGACATTTGACATGCAGTTTCATTATTCATGTAGAGTTTAGTCAAATTTACCAGAACGTCCCGGACTTCTCAAATTGACTAATTCCTTGAACGTGACGGTAGTGCGTTGTTACGTGTGCGATTAGTTTGCTTGGGACCCAGATTAACTTGCTCATGTAGTAATGTACAACCTATGTGGTGGTTGTGTTCTCTTATTTAAAAACAATTATTTTAGTAAGCGTTGTTTCCACATAGCGATATTGATAAGTTAATTTGAGTTATATTGTCTTTGTCCCAGTTTTGGTTTGCTTTGTTTGCAAGTTTTACATTTTAATCAGGCCATTGGATAGTGAGGGAGACCTGTACTTGATCCCTCGTCTTTCCAGATCTACACCTACGCGCAGCTCCCCCCACACTCATAGTCCGGTATTTCTTCACCTAGTTCTGATCGTCCATTCTCTCCATGTGTCCAAACCAACCAAGTCAGCTCGTGCGGATCACTTCTTAATTCTTCACTAGATACCCCGTCCGTGAGCTTAACCCCACATATTCATCTCACTATTCTCTTCTCATTCCATTCCATTTTATTAATATCGTCCACTTTAACATACATTCTTATGATCTTAATTTAACCCTCTGACTTCCCTTACTGTCTTCCCGGGCTGTAGGTCAACCCCCCTTGATGTGATGCTGAGTAGTGGGACTGGTTAACTGACCTGACACACTTTCCTACGAACATGTATTCTTTCAACAAAACATGTATACTGTAGTCTTGTTTATTCTAACCTGTCAAATTTACACTTGGTCGCTTTGGGCTTAAGAACTCTACTTTGAGCTGATTGGCTGATGATACTGTGTCCAAATAACATGTTTCAGTTGCAAAAAACAAACCCAGATATATATTGTAAAATACAACCAATCAATCATCTTTAAGTAGAGTTTTTAGCTTAACCCTCCTGGCCCGGGCAGCATGTTAAAATGACACCATGGCAGATGGGCAGGAACCCGGGTGTCCTGTTAAAATCCGTAAGCTTGAAAGCCTATTCAGCTTGGTCTGAATGCCGTGCGTCCGACGCATGTAAACAAAGCCGATCGTTGCGTCACCGCACCTCCGAAAACAAGAAGGAGACGTCGGATCAATGTTATTGTTGTGACGTCAGACGAAATTAGTGTCTGAAAAGCTCCGATATTGTCAACATCGCGGCAACATTTGCTCCACGGAAATCGTCATCACAACTGAACTAGTAGACTTACTGAGCTCTACTCAATGCCAATCTAACGGCCGCAGTGTTGTGAGTGTAGTGCGAGGCAGTGGCAATGATCCTGGGGCTCCCGCCTCCTTGGACTTACTGGGGGAGTTAATATGGGGTGAAAGTTCTTAAAATCGCTAAACTAATGGGGCGAACATTTTATAATATCAAAAGCAATGGGGCTAAACATGAGGGAGAAAGGGGTCAAGAAAAAAATCCCTCAAGTGGAGATCTCCCCTTAACCCCTATTTTTTTTGCAGTGGTGATTTTTGTGTTCATGACTTTAGGTATACTGGTACTTTTTTTTTTTTTTTTTTTTTTTTTTTTTTTTTTTTTTTTTTTTTAAACCAGACCATTGAGCTCTATAAAAAAAACTCTCATAGGGCTGGCCCGAAGGATTCGATCAAGATATATAACTAAACGAGTCAAGATAGATCGGGAAGGGCAGTAGGGGAACAAATCGAGGAAGGTGAAGACACGCAGACATGTCTCGCCATTTCACCAGTTCAGCCGGACCACATGAGCTCCACATCAGAGCTCTTATAGGGCAGGGCCGAAGGATGAGGCAAGAACTGCTACACCGCAACACCAACTGGTACAAATGTGTTTATTTATTTCATAATTTTTGTGCTGCATCTTCATATATTCTTCATGTCTTCATATATTCTTCATGTCTTCATATCCTAATATGAAGGGTGCGCCTGGAAGTGTGGTGGGTGGGCTTGTAGTGGTAGGGCTTCGCTGCATGTCTGCCTGCCGAGATTGGAACCTCTCCGGGTGGTCGGGGGCCGGGGGGGAGTGCTGGAGGGACCTTGGTGACCCTGGGTCTTCTCCTGCATGACCTAGATGTGTGTGAATTTGTATTTTGTTTTTGTGTGTTCGTTGTTGTGTTTTGTGTTGTCCCTGTTCTTGCTCTGTCTTGCATCAGGGCCCCCCCCCCCCCAAATAAATAGGAACGATGGGGATTGGGCCGGAGCAAATAGATAGATAGACAGATTTTGTGTATATTGTGCGATTCCCGTTTTGGTTTGTTTGGCCAGTTTTACATTTTTATTTCATAGCTTGAGAGAGGTTTTAGTGACATTGATAAGTTTACTATTTCATTATTTTATATTATTAAATGCCAAACAAATTACATACCGGTAAAACCGTTAGATTTTTTCAAGTTGTATATCAGTATGTACAGTTGCCCAAATAAGTGATTTCGCGGCACCAAGTATAATTTGATCAATAATTGGCATCGGCACTATCTAAGCATTAATTCATCGTTTCTAGTGAGATTTACAAACATGTTCCTATCTTTACACACCCTATTCAACATCTGACAGACATGAATATAGCACACAGCGAGCAAAACGTAATAACAGCGGAGACACGACTTATTTGGCCAACTGTACTATACCCTGTTCCATATAAGTAGGCCAAAATACTTGAACATTAACCTCTATAACTCACAAACGACTGGAGTAATCAAGCTAATATTTCGACCACGTGGGAAGGGTCAACCAGGGAATAGGTGTTGAAACTTACATCTCATTTGCTAGCCCTTTTTCAGTTACAGAGGTTAGAGTTCACAATTTCTGTCCTACTTACTTGGAACAGGGTATATTTTCAACAATTTGTACCAAGTATATGAACCTAAATGTGTGTGAATTTTGTATTTTGTTTTTGTGTGTTCATTGTTTTCTGTTGTGTGATCCCTATTCGGGCTCTGTCTTGAGTCGGCCACCCCCAGAAAAAAAGGGAAAGTGGGGAATGGCCCTGAGTAAATACATATATACATGCTGTACATACATATTTTTGTATTTACTTTTTTTTTTCTATGTGAATGAGGGAGACAAAAGGCATAACTGCCTGCAGTGAGTGCCTCCCCCAGAGTTGAAAGAGTGACAGGGCCAAAATCAAGGGACGTTCGAGCTAAAATGCCTGGACACACAGAGTTTGAAGCAATTTAACCCTTATTTAGCGGGCTAGGTGGTCTATTTGACCATAGCGCCCAGCGTTTTTTTTTTTTACCCTAAATAGGGTTGTTTCCGTGCTCATTTTCATGCCTAAATAAGACCCAGAGCATAAAACAAGTATCTATCCCTGAAAGGGCGTAAACAGAGCTTTCCAATGACACCCGAACCATCCTTGTACGACCACTGGTTTTCTCGCAACGATCGTGCAACCCTTAGTGCAAAAACCCTGAAATAAGGCAATTTCCTTACATAATTCCCTGTGTAGCGAGTGAGAAGAGGGGGAGGAAGTTAGAATACAGTTCAGTACACCCGCGGTGGTCGTGGGGACCGGTCATAAGGTTACTACGCTCGTCCCACCGCTCAGCTCTCTCTCTCAGCAACATTACGTGCTGAAAATGGTGCTCGACAGATGTCGTGCACCGCCACATAGTCCAAATTTATTTCACTCGACATATGTTTGCGCGCCGCCAGTTAAGGGTTAAGTCATAGGAAGAGGGAAAGACTGATTCTTTGAGAGAGTTCCAGAGCTCAGCAATTGAATAGAAGAAAGCCTGAGAATAGCATTTCACTCTTGGGTTGGAGAGTTGCACAGAGTAGGGGTGGGATTGTGTTGCAAGGCGGGTACTACATATCCTACGTAGAGGAGGTGGTATACACTGGGAAAGCTCCGAGGAACACTGATTATTATAGTACCGATAGAATAGCGAGAGAGATGCAACATTGCGGCGAAGAGAGAGAGATTGCAGAGAGTTGGTGAGTGGACGAGTGGACGGGAGTTAATGATGCGAAAGGCTTTCCTTTCTACGTTGTCTAGGAGTGCGGTGTGAGAGGATCCTCCCCAAACATGTGAACAATACTCAATACAAGGATGCACTGTGCCCTTGTACAGAACCAGAAGCTGCGCAGGGGTAAAGAACCCCTTGAGGCGGTTGAGCACACCCAGCTTCTGGGAGGCTGCCTTAGCGAGACTGGTAATATGGTCCGTCCAAGTGAGAGCAGAAGAAAAAGAGACTGAGAACATTGAAAGAAGATGAAGGGTTGATTTTTGTATTGTTGAAGAATAAGGGATAGATATGAATGTATATACACATGAATTATGCCAGTACAGCTCACAATATTATCCCCAATGTGTAAGAAGTGTACAGTATGTAGCCTACAGTATATATATTTGAATGTGATTGATATATTTTGTTACTATACATTTGTGAAAGTACTAATGGTTGTATTGTTATCCCTTGATCAGCCAGGTGTGTAGGAATAGGTTTTTACACCATACCCTAAAGAGGATTTATGGAGCTCCGACCTTATAATAATAATAATAATAATTCTTTATTCCAGACACATAAGATAGATACAGTATAAATACAGTACGACCTAATGGTCCATATCACATACACTTCTCGTCAGAGCACAGATAATAATTATACACAAAGATATATTAATAAAGACACAATAAAATAAAAAATACAGTAGGCCTATTTACAGAATAGAGCACATATCACATTTTGTCACAATATAACACAGATAGGCTAACTAAGGCTATTGCTCAATGTTGGTTAACACCTATTGCACAGATCATTGCTCATAGTTCAATTAGACCTATATATTACATTACAGTACATACTATGTGTGCAGCAGCTTCTGCCAGTGAGATATAATACGGGATTCATAGATATGATCACTAGACCAAAGAGCTACAATCAGCGTGTTACTGGAGGATTGCAGTCGCTGCGAAAAGCTGTACACCAGTCTCCTGATGACAGCCCGACAGCACTGCACATCCAACAGTGTGCACACCATACTAGTGCTTTCATATTTAGAGAGACCAATGAACATCTTGAGTATATTATGATAGGATGTACACAGACCATTTATGGTGGCTCTCTTATACTTCCACCACAAATGGGCCGTGTACATAGAGGAACAATATGTCCGGAACAAAGTGACTTTAGTTTCCCAATTACACATGTGGAATTTTCTCAAGATGGTGTTACCACGTAAATATAGCTGTCTGCGCTGACGGCCGATATCTGCATCATCTGAGCAATCGTTTGAGATAATGTGTCCCAGGTATTTTATTTTGTTTACTTCTTGAATAATTTGATTATTGAGTGAGAAATTTGGCAGTTGTACTTTTATACAGTAATTTTGATCTAAATATAAGAACAGCACTTTTCAGTGGGTTGAATTTAACACAATGTTTACTACCAAAAGATTCACATATATCAAGAAGTTTGCTCAGACCCGCAGAAGACGGTGCAATAATGACCAGATCATCAGCATACATGAGATGGTTGATGATTTTATTCCCACCATAACATCCAATCTGCTCTTTATTCAATTTATCACTTAATTCATCCATATATACATTGAATAAGTAAGGTGAGAGAATACTACCCTGTCTCACTCCATTGGTTACTGTAAAGGAATCCGAAATAATGTTTACCCAGCTTACATTAAATGTTTGATTGGCGTACCAGTACTTCAAGATTCTCAGTATATAGGATGGCACTCCCCTTGTTGCTAATTTATCAAACAGGATATTGTGGCAGACTCTGTCAAATGCCTTACTAGCATCAAGAAAGCATGCAAAAATAGAGCTGTTCATTTTGATGTACCCATCCACTAGCTCCTTCAGAGTGTAGATGCACTGGTCCGTACCATGATTCTTTTTAAAACCAAATTGATTACTATTAGTTGAGATATACACTGAGATTCTGTCTAAAATGATTAACTCCAGTATCTTACTTACAATACTGGCAAGGGCAATAGGTCTATAGTTGTCTTTTGATGTAATTTTGCCAGCCTTGTCTTTAATTACTGGTATCAAGGTAACGGACATCATAGATTCTGGTAGGAAACCATGGATTAGAAAGCTGGTAAAGCAACTGCTGAGTTTCTCCAAGAGGAGAGTGGAGGAGTACTTCAAATGTTCAGCATATATACCATCAAAACCACAGGATTTGTTAGCATCTAGCCTACTTATTGCAGCCTTGATTTTTTCCCCTTGTAACTTTAATTGTGTCATATTTTCTTCTTTGTTACACTCTGTTTGTAGCAGCAATGGTATTTCCTTGGTGCCCAACAGAGTTAAACAAAGTTTGGTAATGTGTTTTCCAAAGATTGGCTATGTTATTAGTACCAGAGATCCCATCTACACTAACGGGTAGAGGTGTGCAGCTATTATGCATTTTTTTAATATCCTTCCAGAAGGCCAATGTGTCTTTGCTAGCAAAGTTTTTTGGCCAATGCTTCTCTTCTTAATACATTTTCATTGTTTTTTATATATCTGATTGCATACTTGCATCTAGCCTTTAGTCTGGTGAACATGTCAAAAATGGGTCCCTGTCTCGGTTTGTTATGATCCAGCCATACACTACGAGCATCTCGGGATGCCTGGTATAGTTCTGAAACATGGTCATTCCACCCAGGTTTGTTAAAAGAGTAATTTTTGTTATGCTTGTGAAATACTATGTCACTAGCCTTAGTAAGACAAGATATAATATTATTGTACAGCTTGCTGACTTCTCGATGACTAGCATTAACCCAATTGGGGTCTTCACAGGTAATGGCATCCTCACTGCCAGGATCAAGCTCAGAAAGGAGAGTGTGTGTTAAAGTGCAAAATTGCTCACACTCCTCCTCGTCAAGCCCCGCCCCATGGCAGTTTTGGATTTACACTATTGTTTGACTGGGTTAATTCTGGCGCTCTTTCCAAACTAGCTGTTAAGGTCAATGGGATATGATCTTCATCTGTATATGTATACTGAATTTCCATATTTGTTATCATATGGAAATCAGCACTAGCTACGGTATGATCTAGCCAAGACGTTGAGCCCCATGCTCTGCACTGACACATGTGTAACTACTATGAGGGAGCATGAGCTGAGAAGAGATAATTAGATCATGCTCACCACAGAAGTTAGTCATATGACTAGCAAACAGAGAGTTACTCATGTCCTTCAGATTAGCATTCCAGTCCCCTATTACTCTCAACCATCTTAACAATTTTACTAACACACCTAAACTTCGTTAGATGCTGAAATAGCCTCCCCGAAAATATGCCCTGGCCGGGAATTGAACTCGGGACCCTTGGGTTATGAGGCAGTCACTCTACCAGTTAGACCAATAGAGATATATCTATTAGACATAAATGCTCCAATAATTGCTCGTCCTTTCCCAAATGACCCCTCAAATTGCTCTGCACCACGGCCTGTTATTCCTACTATCTTGCTATCAACTTTTGTAATTTAGAGGAAAGGCTGCAAGCCTTTCCTCTAATTTACCCTCTGTTGAACACCACCTCTCCTACAAATCTGATCTTCTTTTCCTCACCGTAACTCACGTGCCTTCTGCGTGTCGTACGAGGCGACTAAAGAGGTTGGGTCGGTGGGCCTTGCGACCCCCACCCGGAAAAAATATCTAAGCAAAGAAAAACGAACGAACAGCCTCGGATGCGGACGGAACCAACGTTGACGAACCACGACCGACTAAGGACATGCCTTCGGACATTCTGAGAATGGCTACGTGGAATGTTAGTGGCATGAATGATGGCACAAAAGAGAGAGAGGTTCTGGAAGTGTTAGTGAATGCCAGGCTGGATGTATGTGGAATGACAGAGACCAAATGGAAAGGTTCAGATGTGAGAGAGTGGGAGTGTGGAATGGGTGTGTGTGCTGGAGTGAGTGAAGGAACAGCGAGAGAAGGTGCATGTTTGTTTGTAAGTAGCAAATGGAAGGAATGTGTAAGAGAGTATGGGTCTGTGGGTTCAAGGATTGTGTGGGTGAGAATGAAAGTAGGAATACAAACGTGGGTGATTGTATGCTTGTATGCCCCGACAGAGGATATACTTGAAAGAAAGGAAAATGAAATCAGCGAAAAATAATTATTTTCACAATAAGGCAGAGGAATATCAGAATAACTCAAAGAAACTATGGAGGCACCTAAAAACAACAGGCTACAGCAACAAGACAAGGGATTCGTCTAACACTAATATTGCTCTCACCATTAATGATCAGGTTTGCCACGATAAACGACAAATTTCAACCTACTTCAACTCCTTCACTTCCATAGCAAACACACTTGCACAGAACCTACCTCAACCTCTCAATAAATACACGACAACAACGGCCACCTTTCGTAATTTCTACAGAGATAAAGACATACACCCGAACACATTTAGATTGCAAAATGTTACACCAAAATACACTTGACGAGCTGTCTAACCTAAATGTACATACTGTAAGAGCACAGGACCAGACAAAATTCCTACCAAATTTCTACGATATGGAGCCATTGGTATAGCAGGCCCCCTAACCCACATCATCAACTTGTCAATTAACACCAACACAGTACCTGCTGAACTGAAGGAAGCTATTGTAACCCCTCTATTCAAGAAAGGAAATAAACTAGAAGTTGGCAACTACAGACCAGTTAGCATATTATGTATTGTATCTAAAATCCTTGAAAGAGCGGTATACACCCAAATTGAACACTACCTCAAACAAAATTATCTATTCTATAAGTTTCAATCAGGTTTCAGATGCATGTACTCGACAGACTCCTGTCTCATCCACTTAAACGGATCACATTCGTAAAGAAATGTCTAAAGGTAACTACACCGGTATGGTTCTTCTTGATCTACAAAAAGCGTTTGACACAGTAGACCATGATATCCTATGTAATAAACTACAAGCAATGGGCATAGGGTCTGTGAACTGGTTTAAATCTTATCTTAGTGGTAGAACCCAAAGAGTCAAAATTGATGATAATATATCTGATCCTATGCCAATTAACTGTGGGGTCCCGCAGGGAAGCATCCTTGGTCCCTTACTCTTTCTCTGTTATGTAAACGACATGGAACTGAGCGTCTCATGTAAATTATTACTGTATGCAGACGACAGCGTGCTTCTGGTTTCAGGAAAAGACCCAATAAGTATTACCGCTTCACTTTCCAAAGAACTAGCATCATGTAGTGAATGGCTAGTGGACAATAGACTATCTCTTCACCTGGGCAAGACGGAAGCCATCTTATGTGGAACAAAACACAAACTGAAAGACATTGTGGGCTTCTCGGTCAACTGTAATGATATTCCTATAACAACAGTGTCACAAGTTAAATATCTCTGACTGAAACTGGACGCGAGTTTGTCAGGTGAAACAATTTTGGAATCTATCCTGAGTAAGTGTAGAGCACGTATAAAATACCTGTATAGACAGGTGGGATGCTTGCCCGCGGCGACCAAAAAGACCCTCTGCCAAGCGCTTGTTCAATGTCATTTTGACTATTCTGTGTCATCCTGGTACTCTGCATCATCTAAATCAGCACAGCACAAACTTCAGGTCACTCAAAATAAAATGGTTAGGTTCATGCTGAACCTAGGACCCAGATCACATGTTGGCCAGGAACAACTTCAGTCACTAGGTATGCTCAATGTCTCTGACAGGGCCAAACAAATCAGGCTAACTAATGCCTTCAAAATTTTCTATGACAGAGCTCCAGAGTATCTAAAGAATGATTTTGTTAAAGCAAATGAGAGGAGTGGACATAATACAAGAAACAGGATGTTTAATTTTAAGGTCCCGAGAATCCAAGGACAGGGTAAGCAAACATTCTTCTTCACTGCCATCAAAGACTGGAACGACCTACCCCAGTCAGTCCGTGAAAAGAGAACACTGTATTCCTTCAGACGTAGCCTGAAGGAACACCTGAACCGGACAGCTGCGAGAAGGGAGCACCAAGCTTATGTCTACTACTAAATACGACATAAGAGATAGACAAACCAAACTGAAATTATTACTGATTACGGATTACTGATATTTACTATAGGATGTAAGGTATCTTAAAATAACCCCCTAGAAATACTTTCTCTAAAGTATCTATTTCTTTATCCTCCCAATTTCCCCAGCTAACCTAATCCCACAAGGACCCCAATGGAAATACGCCTAACGGCCTTATTGGGCTATCCTTAGTTGGAATTATGCAAGGCTGGTACATGTCATATTTATAACATACTATGTGGTACCAACTCTGTAAATTGCTAACTGAATAAATATTATTATTATTATTATTATTATTATTATTATTAAAGAAAGAGGAGTTTTGGATGAATGTGGAGGCGTGCCTGGAGAAGTTTGACAAGAACGAAAGAATATTTCTGATTGGGGATATGAATGGTAAGGTGAGTGATAGGAAAGTCAGAGGTGAATGGGAATGGTAATGCACTTGTGGATGTATGTGTGGGGAGGAGGCTGTGGATAGCCAACACCTTCCGACACAGAATGATCCACAGGTACACGTGGAAACGGATGTTGACGATGAAGGATAAGACAGTGGTGGAACGAAAGTCATTGATTGATTATGTATGTGTGGATGAACGAATGAAGAAATCTGTGATGGATGCTAGGGTGTATAGGGGTATTGGAGGGGGTCTGTCTGATCATTATGTAGTGGTAGCTAAGGTTAGGATACAAAAGAAGTGGGTGAGGAGAGCTGGAGGGTGGAATGGTGAGGAGGGTGGAGAGGTTGCAGGAGGAGGAAGTCTGGGAGGAGTACAGGAGAGCAGTGGAAAGACGACTAGGTGGGTTTGACCTGGAAGTTATGGAGGAAGTGGAGGAGAAGAGCAAGGTGTTTAAGGATGAGATCTGTGCAGCATGTGAGGAGGTGTGTGAAGTGAGGAGAAGAGGGAGGGGAGTGAAAGGTACAGCATGGTGGACATAAGAGGTAAGAATAGCTGTGGAAGAAAAGAAGAAAGCATATAGAGAGTGGTTGGGTAGTAGAGGGAATGAAGATTCCGAGAGACAGAAACGAGCGAGGTACGTGGAGAGTAAGAGGGTGGTGAAGAGAGTAGTGAAGGAAAGTAAGAGAAGAGTAGATGAGGAATTTGGAAGGAATCTGAGTGTAAAATGGAGGGAGAGTAAGAAACTGTTCTGGAAAGAAGTCAAGAAAGTTAGGGAAGGTAGTAAGGGTGTGAAAGATAAGAATGGGAGAATGCTAGCCGAGAAGCAAGAGAGAGTCGAAAGATGGAGGGAGTACTTCAGTGAGTTGCTAAATGTAAGGAATGAAGAGCCAGCAAACATAGCTGGATATGGTATGGGAGGGAGAAGAAGAGAAGTAGTGGAGGTGGGGATCAGGAGGTCAGAAGTGTGGGAAGCCATGAAAAGAGTGAAGTTGGGGAAAGCACCAGGAACAGATGGAGTGTGTGGGGAAATGTTGAGGTATGGTGGTGAGATAGTGATAGAATGGGTATGGAAAATGTGCAAACTAGCATGGGAGAAGGGGAGTGCACCCGATGACTGGAAGACTGGCATAATAGTCCCCCTATATAAGGGCAAAGGGGAACGAGGAGTGTGTGGTAACCACCGAGGAATATGTCTTCTAAGCGTAGTAGGGAAGGTATACAGTAGGGTAGTGATTGAGAGAGTGAGAGTGAGAACAGAGAAATGGATAGGCGACGAGCAGGGAGGTTTTAGGAAGGGAAGAGGATGTGTAGATCAGATTTTTACCCTGAATTGTGTTGTGGAGAAGAAACAAAAGGTGTATGTTGCCTTTATGGACTTGGAGAAGGCCTATGACAGAGTGGATAGAGAAGGTTTGTGGAAAGTACTTAGAATATACGGAGTAGAGGGCAAGTTGCTGAAAGCAGTGAATAGCATGTATGAGGGTGCAAAGGCGGCAGTACGTGTGGAGAGTGAGCAGAGCGAGTTCTTTGACCTGAATGTTGGTTTGAAACAGGGGTGTGTGATGTCCCCGTGGTTGTTTACTGTATATATGGATGGAGTCATGAAAGAAATCCTATCAAGAGCAGTGGATGTTGTTGTATCGCTGAAAAGGGAGGGAATTGAGTGGAAGCTACCTATACTGCTGTTTGTGGATGATACAGTTCTGATGAGTGATAATGAATGGGAGTTGCAGGGTCTGGTAAATGACTTTGGAACAGTGTGCGAAAAACGGAATTTGAAGGTAAATGCGGGGAAGAGCAAGGTTATGGTCTTCGAAAGGGGTGAAGTCACAGAGTGTGAGGTGAAGCTGAACGGTCAGGCTATGGAGATCGTCAACTCTTTTAAGTATCTGGGCAGTGTGTTGAGTAAAGATGGGACTATGGATGAAGAGGTGTGGGAGAGGGTACAACAGGGGAAGAGGGTTGTAGGAACGCTAAAAGCAGTAACAAGAAATAGGGTGGTCAGTATGGAAGTGAAGAAGTCCTTGCATGACAGTGTGGTAATTCCGACACTGACTTACGGAAGCGAAGCATGGACGTTGGTTGAGAGACTCAGACCAAGAGTGAGAGCAGTGGAAATGAATTACTTAAGGAGTGCGTGCGGAGTTACATGGAGGGATAGACAGACTAATGAGGAAGTAAGAAGGAGGTGTGGTGTGGAGGTAGATGTGCTGGAAAGTGTGAAAAGGAACAACTTGAGATGGTTCGGCCATATGGAACGTATGGAAAGCGAGAGAATGACTAAGAGGGTGTACGAGAGCGAGGTGGAGGGACAGAGAGGGAGAGGTAGACCGAATATGAGGTGGAAGGATGGAGTGAGGAACTACATGAACGAAGGCGGTGCTGGTTGGGGGGAGGGGCGTCGACTGACTGGGGACAGAGGTGCATGGGGCGGTTCGTTTGTGGCCACCCCTTCGGGGATCACGGCGTCAGGCAATAGATAGATAGATAGAACTCAGGTATCTGAAGCAACCGCCAGTAGCCCCTTCTCTGTCTCCTACTACTTTCTCTAACCTAGTTTCCAAGCCAAAAGTGGATGTTTTGTATATATGCACAACAAACTTACTTGCTCTTGTGTTTCCAACTTAGACTCCTCTGAATGTTCAACTCTCTGGCTCAAACTTTCCTGTCACTCAAACTAAATAATACTGTGTTGTCTATCTATCCCCTAACTCTACTGACTTTCTTTAATCCTTTGACTATTTAAACTCTAAAGTGGAACACATCCTATCAAGCTCTCTTTTCTCTGAAATATCAATCTTAAAAGATTTAAGTGTTTATCACTACCAATGGCTCTTCTCATATCACTGACCAACTTAGCAAGTTTACATATTTTCAATCCTTGATGACCAAGAGTAGCTAGTCCAGCACCCTGCTTGTATTCCCCCCCCCCCCCCCCGCCCCCCCCCCCCCCCCCCCCCCCCCCCCCCCCCCCCCCCGGTACTACTCTTCTTGGCGCGGTTGGGGGTCTTCGAGGCCGGCAACTGGGGCTTGATGGGGGAGGGCTAGGGTTATTTTCCTCCCTCTCCCCTCGAGCTTTCATCATCAGCTTGACTAATTTTGAGTATTTTTTCTTTCCTCATTCTATGTTTTTCCCCTTCTATTATTATTCTGTCCCATTCGGCTGTCCTCGGGCAGCCTATATCTCATGTCTCCCTGGCCTGGCTAGGTGGTTGACTCGATCATGACCCGTTTTGTCTCTACGGTTGCTGATGTGGCCGAACTGACTTGATTTCCGTCGGTAATGCATTTTTTGCGTCTCGATGTGATTTTTCTCTACCTTCGACCTGATCTCTCATTCTTTGCCCTGATCTCTTCTTGGTTGGTGTTGCGGTGTAGCAGTTCTTGCCTCATCCTTCAGCCCTGCCCTATAAGAGCTCTGATGTGGAGCTCATGTGGTCCGGCTGAACTGGTGAAATGGCGAGAAATGTCTGCGTGTCTTCACCTTCCTCGATTTGTTCCCCTCCTGCCCTTCCCAATCTATCTTGACTTGTTTATTTATATATCTTGATCGAATCCTTCGGGCCAGCCCTATGAGAGCTCTTTTGTGGAGCTCAGTGGTCTGGTTAAACTAATATTTAAAAACAAAATAATAAATAAATACTTGTATCCCTGACCGCCTTGGAGATCGACCCAACATCCTGGACTTATTTCTAACCTCTAAGCCTTGTGCTTATGCTGTAAACCTTCTCTCCCCTTTGGGCTCCTTCAATCATAACCTTATATCTGTTACCTGAATGGCAGTGAATGCTTATTATAGGTATGGGCATATTTGAGTGGAAAGAAAGGCTAATGACTCCAGTGGCACCGATAGGGTCGCTAGTGCTACCTACAGTAGAGTGTCATTATATAGAGATAGACAACATATGGGGTTCCCGGAGTCAGAAATAATGTGGCAGCCGTGGACTTCAAGTGCCCTATTAGATGTAGATTGATGGATAGCAAAATAAAAAAAATTATAAATATAATAATATAGGTCTGCTTGGGGGCATTCTGTGTATGGCCACCCTCGTAAGGGGACTAAGGCGTCCGGCAATAGATAGATATATAACGAATAGTGAAGTGTAAAAAATAATGGTGTGTTACGGAGTAAAACGTGGGGTAGAAACAATATGGCGTCCAATAGTCACGTTCATACTACCCTCTTGTAAATAAGTATCCTATAGTCAGGTTTTATTTCAGCTAGCCTAAATTGAATCCCTTATTGGCTTATTTCTCGATACTTAATGGAATAATATATTTTTACATTTGGAATACCATTACGCCTCTAGACAGTACACTAGGATCATACAGCTGGGAAACTGTAGATAGCAGAGAAGGGGTGTTGTAGATAGAGGAAGCTGTTGGAATGGCTCTGGTATGCGTATTATTAGTCTGCATACATCGTCGAGGTGACTCCCGACTGGGTGCGAGCATGATGTACATGCTAGGACGTACTACCACACCCACTAAATGTCAGCCTTGGCTGGGATCGAACCCAGGTCAAGCAGATTCACACGTGAGCATGCTCTCCACTCGACCGCTGCAGCTTAACTATTATGTTTTTACCTTATATTAATGCCATACCAGTCAGTCTTGTCACCGTACACACAGTGAAGTTTTGTTAATGCTTCCAAAACCCAATTTCTCCATCTATCTACCCGTAAGGAACTCCCAGCGGACTATCCCTTATTCTTCAACAATACAAAAATCAACCCTTCATCTTCTCTTAATGTTCTCAGTGTCTCTTTTTCTTCTGCTCTCAGTTGGAAGGACCATATTACCAGTCTTGCTAAGGCAGCCTCCCAGAAGCTGGGTGTGCTCAACCGCCTTAGGGGTTCTTTTCCCCTGCACAGCTTCTTGCTCTGTACAGGGGCATAGTGCGTCCTTGTATTGAGTATTGTTCACATGTGTGGGGAGGTTCCTCTCACACCGCTCTCCTAGACAAAGTTGAAAGGAAGGCCTTTCGTATCATTAACTCCCATCCACTCACCAACTCTCTGCAATCTCTCTCTCTCCGCCGCAATGTTGCATCTCTCTCGCTATTCTATCGCTACTATAATAATCAGTGTTCCTCAGAGCTTTCCCAGTGTATACCACCTCCTTTACGTAGGGCACATGGTACCCGTCTTGCAACTCAATCCCACCCCTACTCTGTGCAACTCTCCAACCCGAGAGTGAAACTTTACTCTCAGTCTTTCTTCTACTCAACAGCTGAGCTCTGGAACTCTCTCCCAGAATCAGTCTTTCCCTCTTCCTATGACTTAAATTGCTTCAAACTCTGTGTACCCAGGCATTTTGGCTAGAACGTCACTTGATTTTGGCCCTGTCACTCTTTCAACTATGGGGGAGGCACTCGTTATAGGCAGTTCTGCCTTTTGCCTCCCTCAATCACATAGAAAAAAAATATATATATGAAAATAAGACATATTTAAGATATTTAAGGGTAAATTACATATACCCTGATCAAATATATTTACTTTCTCTATACCCTATAGATGTTTTAGTGTATGTATGTATGCACTATGCATGTATGTATATATGTATGTATGTACTCTGGCAGTTACCCCAGTTTTCCTTTATTTATTCATTTGTTCTTATTTGTTTTTTTATAGTGTAATTTACGTTTTACTCAAACTACCTCCTGACGATTTCATTTAGCTAAGGAAGAACATGACAGACCTTGATTGATTAACCCCTTCTGTACCGGAGACTTCTTTTAACTTTATTCTGGCTGCTATTAGACGATTTTATTCAGTTTCAAAAGGGCCTCCAGCAATTAACAGGCTTCAAACTATCTCCCTTAACCCATTTTACTACCACCGACCCTTCTTAAACTGCACAAAATAGTCAAAATACAGCAAGAATAAAATCAATAAAACATCACGGTACAGAAGGGGTTAACTCTCTGAGTACCAGCGACGACAACGTGTCGTCGGTAATGTATGTAACGCTAAACCCCACGACGCACAAGTGTCGTCGGGGTTTAATTACTCCGGTCCTATGGCACCTAGAGGGCTCAGATTTGTATGGGAACTGTGTAAGTATCCCATGCAACCATGCCGATGGTTGAAAACTCTCAAAGTCCAACCGTGTGCGCGCGAGCGCGCAAAAACATGTTTTTGGGTGTTTTTGCCTTCAAATTTTTACTCTTATAAAATCGACTTTCGGGGGCTCCGTAGGACCCCTTTTTGATCGGTTTTCTTTGGGTGGTCCTTCATTCCTAACCTATTCACTATTGTTTCTGGAAAAAAAAAAATCAAAACCTGCTGGTCCCTGGTGGTACATTTATTTAGAACTAGCTGGGGCTCAGTGGGTTAAGGTCATTTTTTACAATTTGTAGTAAGGGGTCCTTCCAAAGGTCAATGAAATAGTTTAAGGGGAGAAGGGTCGTTTTCTGGTCCACCTTCTCCCTCATGTTTAGCCCCATTAGTTTTCAGATGTTGATAATGTTTGCCCCAGTAGTTTGTCGATTTTATGACCTTCCGCCCTATTTCCTTGTCAATATTAAGACTTTTTGTGCTATTTAGGTGTCGATTTTTTTCCTATCGAACGATAGTGAGCCTGTAATTTTGGAAGAACCAGCCTTTGGCAGGGACATTTTTCTACCGAAAAATTTACCAAAATCAATTTCTATTTCTTTATCCTCCCCATTTCCCCAGCTAACCTAATCCCACAAGGACCCCAATGGAAATACGCCTAACGGCCTTATTGGGCTATCCTTAGTTGGAATTATGCAAGGCTGGTACATGTCATATTTATAACATACTATGTGGTACCAACTATGTAAATTGCTAACTGAATAAATATTATTATTATTATTATTATTATTACCCCTTAAGCAATACTTCTGAAAGGTTTACTTATTTCCCTTAACCCATTCAGTACCAGGGACGTCCTTTTCATATCGTATTCTGGCTACTATTAGACAATTTTATTCAGCTTAGGAAGGACCTCTAGCAATAATGCGGCTTCAAACTATCTCAGCCAACTCTTTTAACTACCACAGATCCTTCCTAAGCTGCATAATATAGTCTAAATATAGCTAGAATAAAATATAACACACGTCACTGGTACTCAGAGGGTTAAGCACCATCTAATGTTCGTTAAGGAGAGAGCGTAAATTTGATTCCAGAGCCGCCTAATGCTCACATGCACCAAGAAATCTGTTCACCTATCAGTAAATAAAGCGGCTCGCTTGGTGTAGTGACTAGCGTCTCGGACTTCCACCCAGAAGGCCCGGGTTCGCGCCCACGCTCGGCGCATTAAAGATTTTTCACAAGCACTGAGTCGTTACCATCCCTCATGAGCAAAGGGATGGGATAGTAGTACAGGACCCCAATGGAAATACGCCTAATCGGCCTTATTGAGCTATCTTTAGCTAGCTTAGCATGCGCTAGCTTTAAGAACTATTATTATTATTATTATTATTATTATTATTATTATTATTATTATTATTATAATAGGAACCTAAGTGGGCACATATGTCATGTTATATTGAGGGGGTAAACTATAAGGTAACTAGGATAATGTACAGTAGTCCCTGTGTTCTTGACTGGGTAACTTAACCACACAAGCTCCAAAGGATAATAGACAGAGACGAGCGTGGCGCCACGACAATGCACAACATGTAACATACGCCCCAAACTTTACCTTTATTGAGCAATGTTTATGAAAGATTCACTTGTCTCTTGAAAATCATAAGAAATTTGTCAAATAAGGTCTGGCAGGGCCTCAGCTCCTGGTCCTTCAGGACATCCATTCCAAGTTGAAGTTGGAAATGGAAGTCCTTGGCTAGGTACACATCGGTAGTGGAACTGAGCCCTTTGCTGGTGAATGAAACATTTTGAGCCTGTTGAGTGAGACAGTAAAACCTGCTACGCATCGGATAGTGCAAATATACCTGTGGGCATGAGGCCACATTTAGACCACATTGTTGGGCCAGATCTTGGGCCATAGTACTACAGGGAGCTCCTGTATCCAACATGGCCTTTACCTTGTGTCCGTTAATCTCCACATCTACCATCCACAAGTCCTCATCGACATTATCGATAGGCTTATTATTGAGAGAATTGTTATACAAATATGGTGATTTTGACGATGTATTTAGGGTCATCTTGTATTCCTTTAGAACATCGAGGCCCAAAATATTGTAACCCGAATCAGTCACCTTCAAGTCGGCCGTGATCATAACTTCTGTTGGTCCAAACAGTTTTGCATCCCGGAGATAACCAAACTCCACAAGCTTCACCAAACCACAGTTCATCAGATCCTCAGTAGTGATGAAACTACGAAGTGCGCCAGTATCAACGAAGAATGTTACGTCGGCTCTACCAAGCCTCAGCTTAACACAAAGTTTGCTGTGGTCTCCCCACCACAGGGGGATTATCCGGAATTGCTTCATATTTTATTATTTTGAGATACAAATTCTTATTGAATACTAACACCGTAAAATCGTATAATAACAAACAATAATTGAAAATTACTCGCACCAGTTTTATAACGATCTATACTC
This sequence comes from Paralithodes platypus, assembly GCA_032716605.1. Taxonomy (NCBI): domain Eukaryota; kingdom Metazoa; phylum Arthropoda; class Malacostraca; order Decapoda; family Lithodidae; genus Paralithodes; species Paralithodes platypus. The sequence goes on along the minus strand of CM064541.1, from coordinate 32,952,671 downwards.
TGCCGTTGTCAGAGGTAGAATGTCGACCTATCCATACTTTCAACTAAAATATCTACATATAGGCTAAATTTTATGTTGTTTATAATGGTTCACAAAATACCAATGCTTATCTTTATTAATTATATATAAATTAATTATCTTCTTAGAAATGTGGCTACTTTTACTTGTAATTGCCTTAAATAAAATTAAAATTTTAAATAAGTAGAGATTTTATATAATTTGACGCAGTTACTCAACAAAAAATTTGCGTTTTCTCTAAGAGACTTACAAAGAAAATTAACTTTTATAGGTAACTAAATTACAAAATATGACTCGTGAATTAGTTTGTAATATCTTCTTTGTATCTGCATGGCATTCAGCCACAACGTTCCCCCATGTGTTGGAGCTTGTACTGAAAGGCAAATAAAGAATAAATAAAAAAGTAACAGAATCAATATTAAATTACTTAATTACAAATATTGTTTTTCCTTGCACCTAAAGGCCGCGTCATACAGAACTCGAACGTCGCGCGACCTATCCCCAAACAGGATGACTTGCAAACAAAAAAATCAAATTTTCAAATGTTCGGGTAAATTCGGGTCAATTCGGCCAATGTTCTCGTTGATTCGGGGGAAGCTCCGGGGATGTTCAGGGGTGCAGCCGAACATCCTGGGGTTCGGCTAGAAGTTAGTGCATGCGTTAACTTCTAGCCGATATTCGTGTGTAAAAACCGTTAAAAATTTGTCGGTTCTCATTCTGGTTATGTTCGGCTTTCATTCGGGTCACGTTATTTCGTGTCGGCCGTTGTTCGTCTGTTATTTTCATTGACGAAGTTAACTCAATCTAGCCGAACATAAGCAGACATTAACCCGATTCGTATGAATATAAGGCGACATTAACCATAATAACAACCGAATGAGAGACGATATACTCGAATAAAAGACGACATTCCCCCCGATAAACAGAGGAATAAGGCAAGATCAAGCGAGTCTATTGAAGATTTTGGGAAGAACACAACTCGTATGACAGAAATGAGAGGCGATAAAGACTGGAATTTACCCCGAACATCAGCAGAAGCATCTTGTCTGTATCGGGTGGTACACGTGGCACGCGGAAATTTCCACTCGACAGAGAAGATAAAGAGAGAAGCGAGGGAGCAGCGTGGGGCGACACACAAGAATGCGAGTCGAATCGTACGCTGGCAGCCAAGCGCACAGGCCCTATATATTGGTGCCGGAGCCTCCATCGCTCTCACACCCTCCGCACAAGTTGCCCCAAGAAGTTCTACCTCTCCACACCACACAGCAACCACCAAGATGGGCAAGGGCAACAAGCTACCATGCCGCAAAGCAACTTTCTTTTTTTTTTTTTTTTTTTTTTTTTTTTTCTTTTTTTTCTATGTGATTGAGGGAGGCAAAAGGCATAACTGCCTATAGCGAGTGCCTCCCCCATAGTTGAAAGAGTGACAGGGCCAAAATCAAGGGACGTTCGAGCCAAAATGCCTGGACACACGGAGTTTGAAGCAATTTAAGTCATAGGAAGAGGGAAAGACTGATTCTGGGAGAGAGTTCCAGAGCTCAGCTGTTGAGTAGAAGAAAGTTTGAGAGTAACGTTTCACTCTTGGGTTGGAGAGTTGCACAGAGTAGGGGTGGGATTGAGTTGCAAGACGGGTACCACGTGCCCTACGTAAAGGAGGTGGTATGCACTGGGATAGCTCTGAGGAACACTGATTATTATAGTAGCGATAGAATAGCGAGAGAGATGCAACATTGCGGCGGAGAGAGAGAGATTGCAGAGAGTTGGTGAGTGGACGGGAGTTAATGATACGAAAGGCCTTCCTTTCAACTTTGTCTAGGAGAGCGGTGTGAGAGGAACCTCCCCACACATGTGAACAATACTCAATACAAGGGCGCACTATGCCCCTGTACAGAGCAAGAAGCTGTGCAGGGGAAAAGAACCCCCTAAGGCGGTTGAGCACACCCAGCTTCTGGGAGGCTGCCTTAGCAAGACTGGTAATATGGTCCTTCCAAATGAGAGCAGAAGAAAAAGAGACACCAAGAATATTGAGAGAAGATGAAGGGTTGATTTTTGTATTGTTGAAGAATAAGGGATAGTCCGCTGGGAGATCCTGACGGGTAGATAGATGGAGAAATTGGGTTTTGGAAGCATTAAAGTTAACAAGGTTTTCTCTGCCCCAATTGGAAATAGTATTTAGATCAGAATTTAAGAGTTCTATGGCTTCATTACGTTTGTCGTTGAGGGATTGCTGGCTGGGGCGTTCTGAAAAACTAATGGAGTAGTGTAAGGTTGAGTCGTCTGCGTATGAATGGATGGGAATTAAGGTACAGTTAAGGAGATCATTTATAAAAATTAGAAAGAGAATAGGAGATAGGACAGAGCCCTGAGGAACACCGGAGTTTATAGGGTGAGGAAGTGAACAATGGCCGTCCACAACCGCGGCTATGGAACGGCCGGAAAGGAAATTAGAGACAAAGGCACAGATGGAGGGATAGAAACCGAAGGAGGGTAGTTTAGAAATTAAAGATTTATGCCAGACTCTATCGAAGGCTTTCGATATGTCTAGTGCAATAGAAAAACTAGGAAGGACAAGGAAGCATCTGTGGACCTCTTCGCCACAGAGGATGTGATATTAGAGAGTTCCTCAAACTCTGAAGGGACTGATGATGACACTCAATTTCAGTCAGGTCAATAATAATAATAATAATAATAAAAATAATAATTATTCAGCTAGCAATTTACAGAGTTGGTACCATATAGTATGTTACAAATATGACATGTACCAGCCTTGCATAATTCCAACTAAGGATAGCCCAATAAGGCCGTAAGGCGTATTTCCATTGGGGTCCTTGTGGGATTAGGTTAGCTGGGGAAAAAGGGGAGGATAAAGAAATAGATACTTTAGAGAAAGTATTTCTAGGGGGTTATTTTAAGATACCTTACATGCTATAGTAAATATTAGTAATCCGTAATCAGTAATCATTTCAGTTTGGTTTGCCTATCTCTTATGTCGCATTTAGTAGTAGACATAAGCTTGGTGCTCCCTTCTCGCAGCTGTCCGGTTCAGGTGTTCCTTCAGGCTACGTCTGAAGGAATACAGTGTTCTCTTTTCACGGACTGACTGGGGTAGGTCGTTCCAGTCTTTGATGGCGGTGAAGAAGAATGTTTGCTTACCCTGTCCTTGGATTCTCGGGACCTTAAAATTAAACATCCTGTTTCTTGTATTATGTCCACTCCTCTCATTTGCTTTAACAAAATCATTCTTTAGATACTCTGGAGCTCTGTCATAGAAAATTTTGAAGGCATTAGTGAGCCTGATTTGTTTGGCCCTGTCAGAGACATTGAGCATACCTAGTGACTGAAGTTGTTCCTGGCCAACATGTGATCTGGGTCTTAGGTTCAGCATGAACCTAACCATTTTATTTTGAGTGACCTGAAGTTTGTGCTGTGCTGATTTAGATGATGCAGAGTACCAGGATGACACAGAATAGTCAAAATGACATTGAACAAGCACTTGGCAGAGGGTCTTTTTGGTCGCCGCGGGCAAGCATCCCACCTGTCTATACAGGTATTTTATATGTGCTCTACACTTACTCCGGATAGATTCCAAAATTGTTTCACCTGACAAACTCACGTCCACTTTTAGTCCGAGATATTTAACTTGTGACACTGTTGTTATAGGAATATCATTACAGTTGACCGAGAAGCCCACAATGTCTTTCAGTTTGCGTTTTGTTCCACATAAGATGGCTTCCGTCTTGCCCAGGTGAAGAGATAGTCTATTGTCCACTAGCCATTCACTACATGATTCTAGTTCTTTGGAAAGTGAAGGTCAGTCACTTTCACAGTCCCAGGACACCCCGGACCTCACCCAAATGGAGTCACTTCCCCTGCTTCCTAAACGGCCACGGCATGACCTCATTCACACTCTCCCTGAACTCGGAGATACGCCATCCCACACAAACGAAGAAGATGATGATGCCGATCCCACCGTACCCCCACCCACGCCGTCACCCCAACCAGGCACCTCCAAGACCACACCAACGCCGCCTGCCCAAAAAACCATCACCAAACGGAAGCGGACAATCGCCATCCTGCCTGCCAAGGATGAAGTCGCTGTGGCCGAGTGGTACCGCGAAAACGACTTCTTCTATAATAAGAAGCTCCGGGCACACCGAGACCGGGACATCCGTGACCGAGCTATGAGTGAGAAGGCCGCGGAACTGAACATTACAGGTGGGTTGAGTGGTTTTTTTGCGTACAATGAAAGTGGCCATATGCAAAACAAATTATTGGTGTCCAGTGTTCCAAAGTGCCGTCTAAAGTATTGATTGTATGCTGAATATTGTTAGGTAATGTCCAATGTTTATAAATTGCCGTCTATAGTTTTGTTTGTGTTAGCAAAATTTGGTTATTTACTGTGCGCTTACCTGTGATGTCAAAAGGGTGACTAGAGACCTGACATTATAGATATATATATACTCGGCGTATTTGCTATTACATTTGTTATATTATATTTTTAAACAGTGCATATAATATTGGTTTATTTTCCAGTTGTGGTTCTGTCCAAGTGGATGGAGGGGATGCGGACCAGATACGTGAAATTGAAGGAGCTTCTTCCATAGGTTCTGGTGCCCATGAGCTGACGGAGAGGGAGACCTGGATCTCCGAGGCCTTCTCCTTCCTACAGCCTCATATCGTCAAGCTTCCCACCAGGAAGAGCAAGGTACGTTACATCACAACAACTTATTTTTTATAATTATCTGATAAACAATAGAAACACCTGGGAAAGGACAGTAATACGTCTAGTTGAACTGTTCAAGTTATGTTTGTTTATTTATAATACTCATAACATACAAGTTCCCAAGCAACCTTAATTTAAAAATTAATAAACATATATATGTATTAACACTGTTTCCGCCACATTAAGACTCAATAATTTATATCACACTGTCATATGGTACTTAATTGATATCACACTGTCACATAACAATCATTTAAATATTTATTAAGCATTACAAACATTTCAACATTGTTTAGATAGTTATTAATAATAATAATAATAATAATAATAATAATAATAATATTTATTCAGTTAGCAATTTACAGAGTTGGTACCACATAGTATGTTACAAATATGACATGTACCAGCCTTGCATAATTCCAACTAAGGATAGCCCAATAAGGCCGTTAGGCGTATTTCCATTGGGGTCCTTGTGGGATTAGGTTAGCTGGGGAAAATGGGGAGGATAAAGAAATAGATACTTTAGAGAAAGTATTTCTAGGGGGTTATTTTAAGATACCTTACATCCTATAGTAAATATCAGTAATCCGTAATCAGTAATAATTTCAGTTTGGTTTGTCTATCTCTTATGTCGCATTTAGTAGTAGACATAAGAGATAGACAAACCAAACTGAAATGAAGCAGACGAAGAAGGTCCAGTAGGCCTATACATACACATACAGTATATGTCTACTTTCAGATCACCAGTATGGTTACCTTAAGAGCCGCTCTCCATAGTGATCTTTTATATTAAGATGCAGTCCCACCTTCAACACAACAAGGACACAAAACCTATTCAAAACCAGCTGCTACACGCCCCTCTCACCTGGAATGTCCACCAACCCAACACCGTCACCAGCCAGGCAGCTACCCCAGACCCCAAGGGTCCACGACACACAACTTCTAGCTCACACCAACCACTATCGACGCAATTACAGAGAAAATAGACACTACAGCAGCCACCCTGAATCAGGTATAAAAAATCACAGGCATAAAATCCTTGTTTTTTGGTGAGGTAAGTCTCAACACTATCAAAGGCAAGGCCAAGTTCGACGTTACCACAGCTGGATTTGAGATCAGCAGAGGTAGGTCCGACACTAACATGGGCAAATATCAAATATGAAGCTGGCAGAGGTAGACTCGACGTTACGTACCAAAGGTAAAGTCAAGTTCGAAACTGGCAGAGGTAGACCCAACATTACCAAAGGCACAACCAGGTTTGAGACTGGAAAAAATAGGCCCGAAGCTACCATAAGTAGGCTACATCTGGAATTGAAACTCGCAAGTAGTCAATTCCTATATACCCGGATCGAGGAGCGGTGTGGAGGCGGTGGACTTCCAAGTTGACCGAGGTGAAGACGCCAGAGCTACAAAAAGTAAGTACTGTAAGTGTAAAGATGTAAGGGTATGAAAAGGATAAGTATATAGTGTATATAATAATTTACCCAATTCAAGGTACAGTCGCGCTAATAAGTGATGTCTCGGCACCAAGTATGTTTTGATCAATAATTGGTATCAGCAATATCTAAGCTTCATTTCTTCATATCGAGTGAAATATACTAACATTTTCGTACACTTACCCATCCTATTCAACATCTGACAGACATTAATAACTCACAGAGCAAGCCAAACGTAACGACAGCTGGGACATGACTTATTAGCGTGACCGTACATTGATGGTAATAAACCCATCTAATGCAAGGATAGAAAGGTAAATCACTGTATTTATCGCCAATGATTTAACATGTCTTTTCATATCCTTGTTTTATATTTTTACAGTGTACTTTTACTGCCAGAATAGCCATATGCATGTTGCATATAATCTGTACATTATCATTGATATATTAAGTTCTAATTACATTGAATTCAGTAGTGAAATGCTAGCAAATACTTCTCCCTCGAAAACTAAGCAACAGTTAATGATTCGCCTACATACATGAGATAATGCTTGATTCCTATCCATTGAATATACTGACAAGAGGAGGCTGAACCATTGTCCTCTATCTGATTATGTTATCTTCCTCTGTTGAGTATACAGTGAGAGGCGTTATAATTGTAGTCTTTTCACCTCAGGGAACAGGGTATTATATGTGTTTAATACTAAATATGTACCCAAATTAAAAGGAGAGGAGAGAAACTAGAGCAGAATCTAAAACTAAACTGCATATTGTTTCAGTGACCATTTAGCTTACACTAAGATACGACTATTGGAGTAAGCTGTATATTAGGGTAAGTGTTACTAATTGCATGTATTCATAGATGTAGGCTAACCACCAAATACATTTAGTATAATTGGCATTGTGACACCGTAAAAATGTGTGAAGCATCAGCTGACAGGGAGGTTTGTTTACATGCTGCTGTCAGACTCGCTACCCCGCCAACCTTCATGGATTCCTCACCATCTACTACTGTTTTAGGTGAAAATCCTTGCTATTTTAAGTCTTAAGTCCTTTAGTATGATAGTATGTGATGGATACGGATATAATAAGGTTAGTAACATTGTAAAGTGGTACAGTAATTGATGCAAACATAGCGATAACCAAGTGCTATTAAGTTGTAGCTACTTTTCTGTAGCACGTGATTAATGGTTTCATTTCGCGTTTATAAATAGGTTACTGTTAGGTAGCCGCCATGGGTTAAATAAATTGCAAACGAATTAGTATATACACAGCGATATATTTGGCCAAAATGGTTACGTAAGGGGAGGAGTAGAGGGTGTGTAAGGGGGCGTTTCCAGGGGGGTTAAAGTAGGCTAGGCCCTAAATCCTAAGTTAAATGTGTTACTGTGTAAGGTATAATTCAATAGTTGGTATTATTCTATAATTGCACCTATACGAGCTTAACAAATTATTATTGTATTTAACAGGAAGGTACGGCGAGGTAAGTGATGTGGTATAGGTGGCAATATGCGGAAATGGATTATAAAGGCATTCTGCCCCCCTCTTACCCCCTTACGAAAATCTACGGTTATTCACTCCACCCCAACTGGATTTCTGCCGTTTTACCCAACCAGCGGGGGTGTGGGGGCGGCAGCCCCCACCCATAATACTAGGTTAGGTTAGGTAAGGTTGTTAGGTTAGGCTAATGTCTCTCTGAAACATTGTAAATCCGTGTCACATCTAGATTGATAGACTTTTGTCAGAGGGGGGTGGAATGCCCTTATAATCCATTTCCGCATATTGCCACCTATACCACATCACTTACCTCGTTGTACCTTCCTGTTAAATACAATAATATTTTTTTTAGCTCGTATAGGTGCAATTATAGAAATTTACCGGCAGCATAGGCTAGGCCTAGCCCAATTATCACATTGAGTTTTTACTAGGCTATTGCTAGTTTTTCTGATAATCTTCAAGGATACGAAAGGGAAATTTTTTATTTTAATACCACAAATTTTCTGAGTGTTTTTTATAAACAAAATTGTTCATTTGCATCAATATATAGTGTTTGTAATTAATTAGAAATCTCGGGAAAACCTATTTTCCCCATAAGGCCTATCGGAATTTTTTTATTTTAATACCACAAATTTTCAGTGTTTTTTATAAAAGAAATTGTTCATTTGCATCAATATATAGTGTTTGTAATTAATTAGAAATCTCGGGAAAACTTATTTTCCCCATTAGGCCTATCGATCGATGTTGAGACACGCCCCCGATAGCGATTTGAAAAGACATTAGCCTAACCTAACAACCTTACCTAACCTAACCTAGTATTATGGGTGGGGGCTGCTGCCCCCCACACCCCTGCTGGTTGAGTACTAATCCCTTAGTAAATAAAAAAAACAAAAAATGGGTGTCGATTATACGAAGGTGAAAGAAAGTCTATGAAGTCCACGGTTTTTACTCTGCAATCTTCAGCTTTGATTGTACATTGATAACGGTAAAGTACCGTATTGACAACCTTGTTACGAAAATTTTAATACCATTCTTTTATATTAGGTTTTTCCGAGGGTTTAACATATTTTCATATGATCTTTAAAGCTGTCGATAACTGGAAGTACCGTATTGACAACCTTGTTACGAAAAAGACATTTTAGTACCATACTTATTTATTTGCCGAGGGTTAAAACAAATTTTCTCATGATCTTTAGAGCATATAGATTCAATATGTATCTTCAAATATATCAACAAAATTTGTGGTATTAAAATAACATTGAACCGGCCTATCGATCGATGTTGAGACACGCCCCCCGATAGTGATTTGAAAAGACATTAGCCTAACCTAACAACCTTACCTAACCTAACCTAACCTAGTATTATGGGTGGGGGCTGCCGCCCCCACACCTCCGCTGGTTGAGTACCCCTTAGTAAATAAAAAAAAAAAAAAAATTGGCTGTCGATTATACGAAGGTGAAAGAAAAGTCGATGAAGTATACGGTGTTTACTCTGCAATGTTCAGCTTTGATTGTACATTGATAACGGGAAAGTACCGTATTGACAACCTTGTTACGAAAATTAAATTTTAGTAGCATACTTTTATATTAGGTTTTTCCGAGGGTTTAACACATTTTCATATGATCTTTAGAGCTGTCGATAACTGGAAGTACCGTATTGACAACCTTGTTACGAAAAATAAATGTTAGTACCATACTTTTTTATTAGGTTTTGCCGAGGGTTAAAACAAATTTTCTTATGATCTTTAGAGCATATAGATTCAATATTTATCTTCAAATATATCAATAAAATTTGTGGTATTAAAATAACATTGAACCCACTACATCCGCCTTATTAGAAACAATTTATAAGGGAAAATAGGCACCAACAGATTCGCCATATTTTTCTCCATATAGGCCTAGTCCGCATGGAGGATTTTAGTTAAGCCTATCGACAAATTGAAAAAATACCCTTTTCACGGAAAAATACACCAAAAATCTGTCAAAGATGTCAAATAGCGGGGGTGTGGGGGCAGCAGACCCCACCCATAATACTAGGATAGGTTAGGTAAGGTTGTTAGGTTAGGCTAATGTCCTTTCAAAGGGGTATAGGCTAGTAAACACTAGGATAGTTTATCCCGGTCAGAGGTAAGAAGAAGAAGAAGAAGAGTCCTGATATAGTCTCCTTGAATGCTACCGTTTTTCTTGCTAAGATTTCATCAATGACATTAACAGAATATTCTATCCTCTACTTCTCCATTCACTTTAATTGATGAACTTACCAACAGTCTTTACAGAACTTTTGAGTGGATGCTTTAGAGTGCTGAGCACATTACTGAGGTACCGGTAATCCTTTCGGGCATGGAAGCATACATCCCATTTTCTTTCTCTGAAAATAACTCACAAAAATCTTGGTTTACTCATGCTTCTTCTACTGCTGTCCGTATTAAGGAGGAAGCATTCAATTTTTCAAACGGTACTGTCGCCTTCAAACTCAAGAGGGCAAGAATGTAGTTACCGGGTGTACCGCCCGCCTTGTTTACACTACGCGGACGCTCGCGATCATGTTTCTGTCTATTTTGACTGCCGTGGATACAATAATAGGTTGAGGGGGGCTTTGCCCCTCTTCACCCCCTCATGACTTATTGTCACCATCATATATGTTGCCAGCAGGGGGCAAATAACAGACAAAAATAGAAGGGAACTTAACCGCGAGCGATTGACCTACAGTATTTAAACATGACGACCATTGGATCGTACACCCGAATACTACATCCTTTCCCTCAAGAGTCCCATACTGTATATGTTTCGCCCCGTAATCAAGCCAAATCTGTCTTTTGACTCGCCAAAAATGCTTTCATCAATAACAATGCTCCAAACTTTCCAACTCTAGCTCTTCCCAAGCATTTTGGCATCTAGCCAAAAACCTCTTCATCAATTTCACTTCCTCATCTTTCCCTTCTCTTTTCCACTCTGATGGTACCGGTACCACCGTCACCTCTTCCTCTGACAAAGCTGAATTCTTCGCTCAAACATTCGCTAAAAACTCCATCTTGGATGATTCCGGCGCTACTCCTCCTTCTCCACCCCCCTCTCACTTACTTATGCCTAAGATCATAATCTCTTCTAAGGTTGTACTTTCTGCCCTTTCTGGGCTCAATACTAAGAAGGCATATGGACCGGATGGTGTTCCTCCTGTTGTACTCAAAAACTGTTCTTCCGTGCTGACTCCCTGCCTAAGCAAACTTTTTCGTCTCTGTCTCTCCTTTTTGCTGGAAGTTTGCTTTTACAACCTGTCCCAAACAAGAGTGACCGCTCCTAGCCCTCCAACTATCATCCAATTGCTCTCATTTCTTGCATCTCTAAAGTTTTTGAAACTATTCTTAACTCAAAATTTCTTAAGGACTTAAGCATTTCTTAAGGACTTAAGCATTTATTACTGTCAGATCGCATTTATTAAGGACTTAAGCATTTATTAAGGACTTAAGCATTTATTAAGGACTTAAGCATTTCTTAAGGACTTAAGCATTTATTAAGGACTTAAGCATTTATTAAGGACTTAAGCATTTATTAAGGACTTAAGCATTTATTAAGGACTTAAGCATTTATTAAGGACTTAAGCATTATTAAGGACTTAAGCATTTATTAAGGACTTAAGCATTTATTAAGGACTTAAGCATTTATTAAGGACTTAAGCATTTATTAAGGACTTAAGCATTTATTAAGGACTTAAGCATTTATTAAGGACTTAAGCATTTATCTTCCCATAATCTACTGTCAGATCGCCATTACGGTTTCCTTAAAACAAGGAGATGGAGGTTGGGTAGGCCTATAGCTTTCCTATTTATGTAGCCATAGCTTGGCTGACCTAACCTACAGGCCTTCACCTGGGGACCTTAAAGATTATAGTGCTAATATATTATTAGCTCTCTCACTTGTGGGCATCACACAATGATGACTTCTAAGCTTTTTGGGGGGAAATTTTGATTAGCTTTGGGCCTGATCTCTCTCTTTTTCTCCTCAGGGTAAGGATGTTGGAGGAAGGATCAATGTCATCAGGGGCGTCGTCACCCGAACCCACGGCCCCATTCACCCCCATGTACAACGTCACCATTAGCGACCGAGTCAATAAGGACGGAGACTCGGTTAGATTTACGCTAAAGGTCTCTCAGGTACGGTACTAAAATCGTCACTATGGTTTTCTGTCTACCTAGAGGGGTCGGTCAACTTGAATAAATACCAAATGACCGAAGCAGTGCTATTTCATGTTAATTTTCTTTTATGTCAGTCAGTCAGTCAGTAGCCAGCCCTTACCCTCACAAGGGGTAGGGAGCATCAGCAAGAGACACAAGAAAGGAAAAAGAGGTGACAAGAGAAGAACACATATAACAGTTCACCCACAAAAAGCAAGCACACAAGCGTTCAGAAGTACCAATCACTCATCAGCCCCCGAAATCAATGGCTTCACCTCAGATATTCTTTTATTCCTTCTCATAAAACTGTGTTGGTGGTGTAATGGTTTAAGTGCTTTTGTTCTGGGTGTGGTGTCCTGAGTTTGAATCCCGGGAGGATCATATATGCTTTCATTAATTTATGCAAGTGCATTGGGATTTGTAATGGAGGATTAATGTTAAGAACAGGGTGTTCCTTAAATTCATTCAAGTCTTCAAACAAAATTGCTTCTCAGATACCCGGTACCGGTACTGTATTCTTTTATTCCTTCTCATATTCATTCAAGCCTTCAAACCCAATCGACCACTCGCGAGTTTCAGGCTATAAGGAAGTTGGAGCCGTGAACATCGATATTAAACAGAAATGCAAAAATAATGTACATTTCTAATGGATAAGTGGTATGTTGAATTGGGTTTTATGTACTATACAATATTTATAAATGTACTACGACCTTATTTTAGCTGTAAATGCTGTTAAATATCGATGTCTACAGCTCCAACTTCCTTATAGAACGAAACTCTCAAGTCGACAATTGTTCCGGTATGACACCTTGATTTGTTCCCTCCCCCCAGAACGGCCTGACTATCAAGGTGGTGGAGCGAGAGTTTGATGACTTTGAGTATCTGGACCACTGTGTTAGCACCGGACCCAACTCTCTCGGACTGATTGTGCCGCCTGTACCTCAACGCTCTGCTACAGGTCAGTTTTCTTTATTATTTTTTTCGGGTCAGCCTTTTTATTTTATTTTTGTATGTTATTTTTTTGTTTTAATTATTTACCCTTTCAGTACCGGTGATATCTTATTAATTGAATTCTGGTAATGATTAGACGATTTTATTCAAGCTTAGGAAGGACCTCTAACAATAATAAGGCTTCAAACTATCTTAATCTCTATCTATCTATCTATTGCCGGACGCCTTACTCCCCTTACGAGGGTGGCCATACACAGAATGCCCCCAAGCGGACCTATTCCCTGTGAGAGGGACAACCGGGGCCAGTTTAGTGAAGGACTTACAGGATTGACCACTCAATTTAGGATCCGTCCAACTTTGAGGCCCTCTGTGTATCTTGTTAGCACTATTTTTCTACAGTGGTGTTCGGCTAATCCATCCACTAACCTGCCTTACCCTTAGGTAAGCAGTACGGATTTGTATCAGGTTTACTCCCCTAGACAGGTTGCCAACCAAGGCTGACGAGTCCCATCCACCCGGATTTGTATAAGGTTGTCTCCCCTAGATGAGTTGCCGACCAAGGCTAACGAGTCCCATCCACTATCTTAATCAGCCCTTTTAACTACCACGGAACCTTCCTAAGCTGCATAAAATCGTCCAAATAAAACTAGAGTAAAATATATAACACGTGGTCGGCATGGAGGGTTCTGTGGGGGCGCTCGGTTATGGCCTTCCTTGGGGCCTTGGGGCTGTTCGGCCAGGCAGCTTGGGGAACAACAACAACAACAACAACAACACGTCACTGGTACTCAAAGGGTTAATTTTCTTTGGGGATTAAGGCGTCTTATAGTATTTAGATTGGTTAAATAAAGGCCTTTTTTTAAAATGCATTTTGAATTTGATAAAATGACTGAGCCTACACAGTGCTTGCTTTCTTTTCAACTGACGGTAAATTGCTAAGTTCCCATCAAGATTTCTTAGTTATTTTGAAGATTTTGTTGTGAGATATGGTGCTATAGTCTATTCGCTGTAAGTAGGCGAGATATCATGACCTCTAACCTCTGTAACTTGAACACGACTAGAGTAATCGAGCTCATATTTCTAGCTTTTGGGAAGGGTCAGTCAAGGAATAGAGGTTGAAATTTACAGCCAATTTGCTCTAGCCCTTTTTGAGTTACAGAGGATAGAGGTCATGATTTCTCGCCTACTTACAGCGAATAGAATTTAGCACATTATCGGGTACGTGGCCTTGAGTGATGCCACCGTAGGGGTTAAGGGGAGGTGGGTCGTTATCTAGATCCTCTTCTCCCTCATGTTTAGCCCCATTAGTTTTCAGATTTTAAGATGTTTGACCCATTAGTTTTCAGATTTTAGGACCTTTCGCCCCATTTCTTTGTCAATACAGTATTAAGAATTTTTGTGGTATTTAGGTGTTGATTTTTTCCCTGGCGAACGATAGTGAGCCTGTAATGTTGGAAGAATCGGCCTTCGGCCGGGACATTTTTCTACTGAAAAATGTACAAATTAATCTAGAAGGGGGATCTAATGGATGTTTTTTTTAATTTGATGGAGGTCTAGGGAGGAAACTAGAAAAATAATGAATACTGTAAATGCAAAAATTGCCCAAAAAGTGAACCATCTCCCCTTAATATGATATTACAAAATCGTAGATGAAGATTCAAATATACAGTACAGGTTACTTACCAGGTTTACTTACCAGGTAGGGCCACGCACTGTCCACGGAGCAGCTGTGTTCAGTGGGGGCCCAAGACATGAATACGGGCACTCTAACTAGATGCACGATTAGTAGCAGTTACTGGGAGTCCGGCAGAGATAGTTAGTTTATATTGTGCCCTCGTTGGAGACTAGCTTTTTAGTTGTGTTAGTTTGTTTGAGATGTATGTTTAGGTGTTTTAGATGTGTGTTTTGAGTGTTTTTAGTGAAATTCGTGGAGGGAATCGTGTATTTCTGCTTGGAGGCGTTGCTCGAAGAGTCTGAGATTTGGTGCAGTAACGGTGTCCTCTGAAAGTGAGTTCCACCTCTTGACGACTCTGTGGGAGAAAAATCTTCTTCTGGCTTCAGAGGAGCAGTGCTGTACTTGGATTTTGTAACTGTGACCTCTGGTGCCAGTCCTAGGTGAAGAGGTCGGTGGGGTTGATGGGTGAGAGGCCATGGAAGATCTTGTAGCAGTAGATTTGGTCGTACCTGATCAGTCTGCCCCTGACTGAGTGGAGTTTGAGTCTTTGTAGGCGCTCGTCGTATGGGTTGTCGCTAAGGCCGGAGATCTGCTTCGTCCATCTTCTCTGGACAGACTCTGTGAATCTGCTGTCGGTCAGGTAGTCTTGGTTCCAGAGTGGGGACGCAAAGTCGAGGATAGGTCTTAGGTCGACTTTTAGGAGGGATAACATGCATTGGAGGGAGCGGTTTACAGTACTCTTGAGCAGATTTTGGGCGACTCCTTCCGCTTTGTTTACCGCCTGGCGGATATGGTGGTGGAATTTGAGGGTTGTTGGGACGAAAACCCCAAGGTCCTTCTGCAGGTTTGATGGCTGGATGGGCAGGTTTTGGAGGAAGTAGATGGGTTGTGTAGGCTGGTTCGTTTTGTGGCGGGAGAAGCGCATGTGAGCAAATTTTTCCGTGGCAAACCTTAGACCCCACGAGGAGGCAATTTCATGCAGCCGGTCGATGTTTTCTTGGAGGGTTGCCATACCACCGTGGGCTTGGTATGAGGATGATGGGCAGCTGAGGTATATTTTCAGGTCATCTGCAAATATGAAGTATTTGCAGCTTAGTAGTGATCCTATGTGGTTTATGAAGATGAGGAACAGCAGTGGGCCTAGGACGGAGCCTTGGGGGACCCCGCTGAGTACTGGTCTTGCTGAGCTTGTTTTTCCGTTGATGCGCACCTTCATTTTTCGGTCGAGCAGGAAGCTCTTAATCCAGCTAAGGAGGTTCCCCGATATTCCTATGTCTCTCAGTTTGTTTAGCAGGGTTTGGTGGTGGACTTTATCAAACGCTTTTTGGAAATCGAATAGGATGAGGTCTACTGTTTCACCTTTGTCATATTGTGTGGTGATATACAGTAGTTGTATGTCAGTAGTAGTTGGTCGACCACGGATCTGGAAGACCTGAAGCCAAACTGGTTGTTGTCGAACAGGAGATGGTCATCCAGAAAGCTGTAGAGAGATTTAGTGATGAGGTTCCATGGTCTTGCATACAACTGAGGTTAGGCTTATGGGGCGGTAGTTTAGCGGGTTTGATTTGCTTCCTTTCTTGAAGATAGGTGAGGCGTGGGACTCCTTCCAGGTTGGTGGGACTGTCCCGGTGGCTAGGGAGAGGGTGAAGAGTGCAGTGAGGGGAACGGCAAGTTCTGCAGCGCATTCCTTCAGGAGGCGGGGATGGATGAGGTCTGGCCCCATGGCGCTGTCGGGTTTTAGGGACTTTAGGAGGTTCAGTACTTCGGAGTGCCTGATGGGAACTGTCGGGAGGGGGGCGGCTCCTATCTGGGTTCACTGGGTTCACTGGGAATGGGTTCACTGGCTGGATTATTTCGTACACCCTGGAGAAGGCTTCGGCGAAGGATTCCGCCATTGCTTCTGGTGAGTCGGTGAGGGTGTCGTTGATCATTAGTGGGCCTATCCGGGTTCTGCTTACTTTTTTATTCCGGATATATGAGTGAAATAGTTTCGGTTTGAGGCTGCGATTTCTGACTAGGTTGTTTTCGTAGTCGGATTGTAGTGAGATTGTTGTTGCTCTCAGTCGGTCGTTGGAGGAGTTGAAGGTGAAGAGGGATTGCTGCGCTTGATGGGACTGTCTGCCATGGATTCTCCTCATTTCTTTGTACTGCTTCCATTGGTTGGATCGGAGTCTTGTGAGGTGTTTGGGAATTTTTCTGAGCCAGGGGGGGCCGGAACATTTGGGTTCCTTTAGCGGGACATGTCGGGTGACTAGGTCCTGGAGGGTGGAGGTAAGGAAGAAGTTGAGGTTGTCTAAGTCACGTGCTTGGAATTCATAGTCCCAGTCAATCTGTCTCAGGCAGTTTCGGATCTGGTTGTAGTTTCCTTTGGCCCAGTCTCTTATCATAGTTATATTGTGGGGGGTGTTGGGAGGGTCCCAGTCTTGAAACAGGTAGTTGAGGGTTATGACAACGTGGTCGCAGTGGGGGAGTGGGGGGTTGGTGGTGATGTTCAGTAGTCTGTCTGCCTCTGTAGTTAGGACTATGTCAAGTATGTTACCGGAGGGGATGAATGTGGGCTCTCGGACCCACTGGGTAAGGCCTAGTACCTGAAAGAGGTTGAGGAAGTGGGTGTCACGTGCTGATGCACCCAGGGAAGGTTCAGGTTCTGACCAGCGGATGGTTGGGAGGTTGAAGTCACCCACGATTATTACTTCCTTGCCTGTGCTGAAGTCGGCTATGTAGTTTATCAGCTCGAGGTCTTCAGTTACCGTGTTAGATGGGGGGCGGTAGGTAAGTACTGTAGTACGTATAGGTTGTATTTATGGAGGTATATTGCTATGGTATTAATGAAGTTTGGGTTGGTGGGGCATGATATTTTAATACTGTCTTTGGTATAGATGCATACTCCATGTTTGGGAATCCCTGAGGGTGTGTCGTTCCTAGTTAGAGTGAAGCCATTTATAGATAGGGGGTCATCGACGATAGTGGGGGTTAGCCATGTCTCTGAAATACAGAAGATGTCGGGGTTTGAGTCGTGGCATAGTTTGGTTATGAGGGGGATTTTGTTGGGGAGACTGTTTACATTTGTTAGGGAGATTTTTAGTTTTGAGTAGGAAGCTGGTGGGGGGCGGGTGGGGGCTCGTTTTTTTATTGGTTTTGGCTTGTTTGTGCAGTTGGCTGGGGGTGGCTGGCTGCGACATTTGTCTGGGCTTGTGCTGCTGGTTGTGTTGCGGGAGTAGGTGAGGCAGGGTCAGTGGGAGGGGGGGTGGGCTGGTTTTGGCTTGGGGTTGTTGTACTTGTTGCGTTTGTGTTGGGGGGCCCTGGGGACGGGTTTGTAGCACCATTTTGGGCGTTTCTCCTCTCTTTAACAGTTTGGCGCTGTTTGAAGGTCAGGTCTCTGGTGATGTATACCTGGTGGAAATCTGTAGAGGTCTTGAGGTGTCTGGCAGTAGAGAGTAATTCCTTTCTCCCAGCCTCGTCGAGGATGTCGCCTCTAACGAGGTTTGCATTGATGGGGAAAATGTTGGTCAGGGATATGTGTTGGGCCTTGTTTGTCCCTAGGAGAGGGGTTGCTACCTTGCTTAGGCTGGTGGTTACGCTAATTGGTTCGCTTCCTAGTCCACGAACAATGACTGACTTGACTCTTTTTTCTCTTTCTAATATTTATATTTTTTTATTAATATTTTTTGCGATATGGATGTGAAAATGATTAGAATCCTATGCAACATATTATTTTTTGTTCTTAGGGCCTATTCAATTGACCACTTGCGAGTTTCGTTCTATAAGGAAGTTGGAGCTGTAGACATCGATATTTAGCAGAATTACTAGCTAAAATATGATTGTAGTACATTGATAAATACATAAAATCCAATTCAACATACTTTTTATCCATCAGAAACCTACATTATTATTGCATTTCTATTTACTATCGATATCTACAGCTCCAACTTCCTTATAGCCTGAAACTCGCAAGTGGTCAATTCTCTGCTAACAGACAGAGAAGCGTTATTTCCACATAGCGATTCTGATGAGTTCTTTATTTCCACATAGCGATTCTGATGAGTTCTTTATTTCCACATAGCGATTCTGATGAGTTCTTTATTTCCACATAGCGATTCTGATGAGTTCTTTATTTCCACATAGCGATTCTGATAAGTTCTTTATTTCCACATAGCGATTCTGATGAGTTCTTTATTTCCACATAGCGATTCTGATAAGTTCTTTATTTCCACATAGCGATTCTGAGAAGTTCTTTCGACTTTATACTGTGTTCGTCCAAGTTTTGGTTTGTTTATTTTGCAAGTTTTACATTATAATTACTCTTGCAGCAAGGTTGGTGTATGTCTGAGCAATTAACCACTTGCGAGTTTCAAGCTATAAGGAAGTTGGAGCCGTGAACATCGATATTAAACAGATATAGGCCTACAATAATAATGTTAGTTTTTGATGAATAGAAAGTATTGTATGTGGGTTTTACATACAAGTATTGATAGATGCACTACAACTGTATTGATAGATGCACTACAACTGTATTGATAGATGCACTACAACTGTATTGATAGATGCACTACAACTGTATTTTAGCTGTTCATTCTGCTAAATATCGTTGTCTAAAGCTCCAACTTCCTTATAGAACGAAACTCGCAAGTCAGCAATTGTAGCATCATGAACATATAAGAGAAGAATGTTTTTATGTCAACCATATGCCAACATGAATCTAATGGATGTTTTTTAAAGTTTGATGGAGGTCTAGGGAGGAAACTAGAAAAAATAATCAAGTCTTCAACTGTAGATTTTTCTAATAAATAATTTTTTTAATGTACTATTAGTCTATTTGCTGTAAGTAGGCGAGAAATCATGACCTCTATCCTCTGTAACTCAAATAGGGCTAGAGCAAATTGGCTGTACAATTCCACATCTATTCCTTGACTGACTCTTCCCAAATCGTAGAAATATTAGTTCGATTACTCTAGTCGTTTTTGAGTTGCAGAGGTTAGAGGTCATGATTTTTCGCCTACTTACAGCGAATAGACTAGGGTAAGACGGGGTAATTTTGCCGAAAATCGCGTATTTTGACATATAGAAACTGCCACAAATGGAATTTTTAAATTTTAATTTTTGTTATCTATACATTCAGCCTTTCTGCTATAGATGCCCCAAAAACGAAAACAAATTAAAATGTGTTGGTCATGCTGCCGAATTTTTGAAAAAAGTCACTCTCGAGGCGAAATTACCCCGCCCGGCGGGGTAATTTCGTCGCGATCTATTTTACGCATCATCTAGCTAGTAAACTAGATAACATTATATGATGTGGTGATGGGATGGTCTATCAGAGTGAGAACTGAGCAATCTCTGCCATACCCATAGCTTACTCTGACTGTTCCTTTTACTTATATATTTTCTAGATCTCAAGTGACGGCGTCTCTAACGTGGATTGACCTCCCAATCTACCAAGATTGGCAGCCAAAGCGTCACATTTTTCCCTTGCCCCTCAACTTTCTCTTCATAATTGCTAAGGGACACAGGGCCCTGGGTGGGGCTTTGGTTTCCCGGGCATTTCCGCACCCTCCTCAGCTCCCCGCCATGGAGTGGCTTCGGTCACCCAGGCTTTATTGTGGTCGGCGGGGAGGGTTCTGTGGGGGCGCTCGGTTATGGCCTTGGCCTTGCTCGGGGCCTTGGGGCTGTTAGGCCAGGCAGCTTGGGAAACAACAACAACAACAACAACATTATATGATTAATGGCCAGACAAAACACTAGTGCGCAGGTAAAAGCAGTGAAAACATTCACAAACCCAAACTGACACTAAACATGCCAATAGAAAAACACACACAACTGAACAGGGCGGGCAGAGATGCAGGTGTGTCACACGTGTAGGCCTAGGCGCCACTGTGTCTAGTGCGGCTGTGGACGTGTCTAGTGCGGGTGTGCAGTTGTGGACATGTAGTGCGGGTGTGGACGTGTCTAATGCGGTTGTGGACGTATTTATTAGGCCTACGGGTGTCGAAGTATTTAGTGTGGGTGTGGACATGTCTCGTGTGGGTGCGGAGTGTAGGTTGCTAGTACAAAGTACCAGGCAACAGCTGACGGCTACTGCCAACACTGTGTCACACGCAAACATACAAACAAACAAACACACATACAAACCACCCACAAACACCCCCACACACACCCGACCATACCGTCAGATGCGCCGCTAGCCCTGACTCCAGGCCCCGCGAAACTGCAACAAAACCTAAGCCAAACTAGATCTACAACCTAAGCCAAACTAGCTACATTATACTGTACAACCTAAACCAAACTTGCTCTACAACCTAAACCAAAACTGCTCTACAACCTAAGCCAAACTGCAGCCGAATCCATGCAATAGTTTCGGAGATATCGGCGTTTGAATGCAAATTATTAGCGCCGCGGCGAAATTACCCCGTCTTACCCTATAGTGTTCAATATATATTTATTTATTTATTTTTCTTGTTTATTTATTTATTATTTTTTGCAGATCCCCACAATGCTGAGATTCAATCAAGGAAAGTGTTGGGGAAGGATTCGAAAACACTGATCGCTGATGAATTTCACAAGGACCGTCAGCAGCTGCAAAAGTAGGTCTTATAGGTCTTATTTTGTTTACACCAATCACACCCATCACATACTCCCTTCCCTCCAACCCCATCCCTACCCCCGTCACGACCAATACTTAAAGCGCCTTGTGTTCCAGCATTTTTAAAATTAGCTACCCTGTATTTGCAAAATGGTATCAATAATTGACTACTTGCGAGTTTCATTCTATAAGGAAGTTGGAGCTGTAGATATCGATATTTAGCAGAATAACCAGCTATACTACGGTTTTAGTACATTTATTAAAACATAAAACCAAATTCTACATACCGTACTATTTATCTATCAGAAACCTACATAATTACTGTATTTGTGTTTAATATCCATGTTTAGAAACCAACCTTCCTTATAGCCTGAAACTCGCAAGTGGTCAATTAAAGTGCTCCTCCTCAGCGGCTCGCTTGGTGTAGTAGTACAGGACCCCAATGGAAATACGCCTAATTGTACCAGCCTTGCATAATTCCAACTAAGGATAGCCCAATAAGGCCGTTAGGCGTATTTCCATTGGGGTCCTATGGGGTTCTATGTCCCTGGTATTATTAGGATGGTAAAGTATGTACAGTTGCCCAAATAAGTGATATCGCGGCACCAAGTATATTTCTATCAATAATTGGTATCGGCACTATCTAAGGTTTATTTCATAGTTTCCTATCTGTACACACCCTATTCAATATCTGACTGACATTAATACAGCACACAGCGAGCAAAACGTAATGACAGCAGCGACACAACTTATTCGGCCAACTGTACTATGGATTATTATGACCGGTGGCAACTTTAATACAGTGGTAACCTTAACCCTCTCCGACATATGACGCAATTTTGAGCCTATTAGGGATACTTTAAAGCCTTTGTTACCATCAGGGGTATTTAGAAACCTTTAGTTTAGTTACTTCAACCTCTGCAGTTGTCTTTGAGTTAGCTGTGTTGAGCCTATTGGGGATACTTTAAAGCCTTTGTTACCATCAGGGGTATTTAGAAATCTTTAGTTTAGTTACTTCAACCTCTGCAGTTGTCTTTGAGTTAGCTGTGTTGAGCCTATTGGGGATACTTTAAAGCCTTTGTTACCATCAGGGGTATTTAGAAACCTTTAGTTTAGTTACTTCAACCTCTGCAGTTGTCTTTGAGTTAGCTGTGTTGAGCCTATTGGGGTTACTTTAAAGCCTTTGTTACCATCAGGGGTATTTAGAAACCTTTAGTTTAGTTACTTCAACCTCTGCAGTTGTCTTTGAGTTAGCTGTGTTGAGCCTATTGGGGATACTTTAAAGCCTTTGTTACCATCAGGGGTATTTAGAAACCTTTAGTTTAGTTACTTCAACCTCTGCAGTTGTCTTTGAGTTAGCTGTGTTGAGCCTATTGGGATACTTTAAAGCCTTTGTTACCATCAGGGGTATTTAGAAACCTTTAGTTTAGTTACTTCAACCTCTGCAGTTGTCTTTGAGTTAGCTGTGGGCAGAAAACTAATTTTGGAGAGGTAATTATAAGAGTGAGAGAACTCTATTTATTATTGCTAATCTGGCAACCTCTGCATCATATGAGTCTGAAGGGGTTAAATCTTGCTGAGGCACAGTTACTAATATGCCAACATGATGGGGCAGTGTTGTGGCGGAAATATATTGTGTTTCACTCCAACTGCGGAAAGGCAACCACGTCTGAGCCGTCCCAATGTATGTAATGGACGCTTTTCTACCGCTATTACAATAATCAACGTTCCACAACCTCAACCTCAACCTCAACCTCAACCACAACCTCAGTGTATGTAGAGTACAGGCGAGGTTAATAAGTGTTGTCAGATATTTCACAAAGTTTGGGACACTGACTAATACTCTGAGGGATAAGCACTTTTCCCAGTAACTATAAAGATACTAATAACACTTGTTGAGCGATAACCACTGGAATCCATGACAACACTTAATACCCCCGATTCTACATAGCACCCGTATTACAACACAATCACATCCCTACTCTGTGCAACTCTCCAATCCAAGAGTGAAACAATATTCCCACACCTTCTTCTATTCAACAGCTGAGCTCTGGAACTCTCTCCCTGAATCCATCTTTCCCTCATCCTATGACTTAAATTGCTTCAAACTCTGTGTGTCCAGGCATTTTGGCTCGAACGTTCCTTGATTTTGGCCCTGTCACTCTTTCAACTGTGGGAGGCACTCATTACAGGCAGTTCTGCCTTTTGTCTCCCTCATCCACGTAGACAAAAAAATGTACATACCGGTATATGGGTAGTGGGGAGATCTCCACTTGAGGGATTTTTTTCTTGACCCCTTTCTCCCTCATATTTAGCCCCATTGCTTTTGATATTATAAAACGTTTGCCCCATTAGTTTAGCGATTTTAAGAACTTTCACCCCATATTAAGACCTTTCGTGCAATTCAAGTGTCGATTTTATCCTGGCGAGCGATAGCGAGCCTGTAATTTAAAAGGAACCGGCCTTCGGCCGGGACATTTTTCTACCGAAAAATGTACAAATTTATCTTGAAAGGGACTCAAGGGGGTGTAATTTTAAGCTTGATGGAGGTCTAGGGAACAAACTAAATACCTGATTATGGTTGTGTTTCCAGACCTATGAGAGTGAGTTCCGTATGGAGCTCACTGGTGTGGTTAATCTGCTCTACATAACTAACTAACTGATTATGGTTGTGTTAATCCAGGTACCTGGAGCTGTTACTGAGTCATCCAGTGTTGGGCAAGAACCAGAAGTTACACAGCTTCCTCACAGAGAAGGAACCTCCACCGAAGGCTAAGGTCAGTTTGTGGGATACGTTCTTTGGACTTTGTGCCGTTCCTGTTTTAGTTTGGTTGGTTTGCAAATTTTAAATTATTATTTTCAAATATTGTTATCAAACGAGTGAGTGGATGGAACGGCGAGTGATATGAGTATGGATGTGCTTCCGGAAGTTGGTTTGGGGTGGGCACTGGGCAGGGAGGGAGAGAAGATAGTATTTGTACTTACACTAGTTGTATTTGCGGGAGTGAGCATGCTCGTTAATTCCCGCCTCCTAAGATATGTTTGTCATACCGTGCTTTGAAACTATGCACTGATGGTGCAGTGTGTGATACCGTGTGCTGGGTCTTGTTATTAATTATACTGTATCAATTCATCGTCGATAGGATCAATTGCTTGCTTTTGCGATTTCCTTAGTTTATTTGTACGATAAATTTAGGTTATTTGTAGGGTAGTTATTCTTAGGGGTCACTTATTACAGGTACCTACCCGATAGCACTATCGTTGGTGAGTGATATTTGTATTTTGTACTATTGTTATTATCTTGTCAAGTTGCAAATTTGATTTTAATAGAACGTTTTGACACTTAATGTAGTTTCTTTATTCATGCAGTGTTTAGTGAAATTTACCAGAACGTCCCCGACTTCCCAAATTGACTAATTCCTTGAACGTGACGATAGTGCGTTGTTACGTGTGCGATTAGTCTGCTTGGGAACCAGATTAACTTGCTCATGTAGTGATGTACACCCTATGTGGTGGATTGTGTGCTTTTATTTATAAATAATTATTTTACTTAAGCGTTGTTTCCACAGCGATTTTGATTAGTTGTTTTGTCTTTTTACTGTGTTCGTATACGGTTTGGTTTGTTTATTTTGCAAGTTTTACATTATAATTAATTTAATTGTCTCTGACTGGACAACTCAAACACTAGACCATTTCAACCGGTACCTCTCAACCATGGCCAGCAATCTTAAAATTTCACCCCCTTGACCCCCTTTCAAGATAAATTTGTAAATTTTTCGGTAGAAAAATGTCCCGGTCGAAGGCCGATTACTCTTAAATTACAGGCTCGCTATCGCTCGCCAGGATAAAATCGACACCTAAATGGCACGAAAGTCTTAAAATTGACAGAATGGGGCAGAAATTCTTAAAAATCACCAAACTAATGGGGCAAACATCTTAAAATCTCAAAAGCAATGGGGCTAGACATGAGGGAGAAAGGGGTCAAGGAAAAAGTCCCTCAAGTGGAAATCTCCCCTTAACAATGTTTTTCTCTCCCAGGTGAGGAAAGGTCTGATGGGTCGCCTGAATGACACCCTGGAGTCTCGGAAGCAGTACTGGCCGGACAGCGAGGAGTTCTTCCAGCGGGAGAGAGACTGGGTGGCCAAGTACCAGCCGGCTCTAACGCATACTACCTCCGCCTTTGCTGCCATCACCGCCGCGCACCTTAGTAAGTACGAGGACACACACACACACACACACACGGACACGGATACACACACACACACACGCTACCTCTGCCTTTGCTGCCATCACCGCCCTGCACCTTAGTAAGTAGGGGGATGCACACACGTACACACACAGACATACACACATTCACACACGCACACACACACACACACACACGGACACGGATGCACACACACACACACGCTACCTCTGCCTTTGCTGCCATCACCGCCCTGCACCTTAGTAAGTAGGAGGATGCACACACATACATACACAGACATACACACATTCACACACGCACAGACACACACACACACATTCTTTTCCAATGGAGTAGAACCCCCCTCATTTGTCCTAATACAAAAATAACATTGTTCAACTCCTACTGCTCACCAATGTATACAGCACAACTATGGTGGAACTATAAGAAAATGGCAGTGAATAGGCTAAGTATCTCATATCACAATATCATGGGGACGCTCGGTTATGGCCTTGGCCTTGCTCGGGACCTTGGGGCTGCTCGGCCAGACAGCCTGAGGAACAGCAACAACAACAACAACAACAATATCATGAAAATGTTTCTGGGGCTCTCAAAATATGAGAGTACCAGTACGCTATGTGCCTATATGAACTTACACTGTTACCAATCACTCATTAGAAAGCTAACATATAAATTCATTCAACCCCTTAACACTTCTGAGAACAGTATCATTAATCCTCCCGCCCCGGCTACGCATTACATAAATATTCCCCGAAATCCGGGTGTTTTGGCTGAAAAACTTCTAGGCTAGGCTACCGTATTATTGTTATGCTAACTGCTTCCCGCATTCCCGCGCATCCCCAAGCGTAGCTGTGTTATTTACCTGTAGAATGGCGTTAAGTAGAGCTCTCTAAGTCAAGTGCTTGATTTGTGATGATGATTTCATTGGAGATAACTTTATGGCCAAAACAGCCACTTTACACTACTTTTCGATACTTAACAACAACATACAGGCACACACGAACAAGCGACGCTCTCCTTCTTGTGGCCGGAGATGCGGGGCGTCGGTCCAGCCGGCTGTTGTTTACATGCGTCGGACCGACGCCTCGCACACGAAGCTCACAGGCTTTCAAGCAATGGTACAATGTTGTACCACCCGGGTTCCTGGGGGCAAAACTTAATGGTACACACGTGTACCAGCCGAGTTTGAAGGGTTAAAATGCTACAAACTCCCAGCATAGTGTACACCTCTAGGATCCAGGCACACTGGAGGAAGTTTCTCTATATTTAACCTTAATTAATGTATTCAGGTCTGCTACTCTACAGAATTAGCATACCGGTACTGAACCTCATAGTGCAGTACAGTACCGGTATTCCTATACTGTACTGTAGCAACATACTGTACCGGAAGCTAAAGGATGTGAGGCATGGTACTGTACACAATTAGGACAGTGGTTTTGGTAACACAGTAGTTTGATGACCACTGTTTTGGGTTGAGGCAGTACTGTGAACTACACGATAGCAAGCTGGGTATTGTTTCATTTCTTTTTATGTTATGTAGCCTATGTACAGTAGCTTATATGTATTTATGTTACTGTAAGGTGTATATGGACCCCAGGATGGTCCCCTCTGTACTGTGTGCGTCTGAAATGAAGTATTATTATTATTATTATTATTATTATAATCGAGAGGAGACCCTCTCTATGAGTACCGGTATATATTTCTAGAGATGTGAAAGTTATCTTTGAAACTTTAGGGGAGATCTCCACTTGAGGGATTTTTTTCTTGACCCCTTTCTCCCTCATGTTTAGCCCCATTGCTTTTGATATTATTAAACGTTTGCCCCATTAGTTTAGCGACTTTAAGAACTTTCACCCCATATTAAGACCTTTCGTGCAATTCAGGTGTCGATTTTATCCTGGCGAGCGATAGCGAGCCTGTAATTTAAGAGGAACCGGCCGAATTTTTCTACCGAAAAATGTACAAATTTATCTTGAAAGGGACTCAAGGGGGTGTAATTTTAAGCTTGATGGAGGTCTAGGGAACAAACTAAATACCTCCCCTTTACCTCAATGTTTTGGAATGGAGGTAATTGTGCAGATTAACCCCTTCTGTACCGGCGACGTATGTTAAAGTTTATTCTAGCGATATTTAGACGATTTTGTACAGTTTAAGAAGGACCTGTGGCAGTAAAATTGGTCAAGTGAGATCGTTCGAAGCCTGTAAATTGCTGGAGACCCCTTTTAAACTGAATAAAATTGTCTAATAGTTGCTAGAATAAAGTAAAAAGACGTCAGTGGTAGAGAAGGGGTTGTTGTTGTTGTTGTTGTTGTTCCCCAAGCTGCCTGGCCGAACAGCCCCAAGGCCCCGAGCAAGGCCAAGGCCATAACTGAGCGCCCCCACAGAACCCTACCCGCCGACCACAATAAAGCCTGGGTGACCGCAGCCCATCCATGGCGGGGAGCTGAGGAGGGTGCGGAAACGCCCGGGAAACCAAAGCCCCACCCAGGGCCCTGTGCCCCTCAGCAATTATGATGAGAAAGTTGAGGGGCAAAGGAAAAATGTGACACTTTGGCTTCCAATCTTGGTAGATTGGGAGGTCAATCCACGGAAGAGACGCCGTCACTTGAGATCTAGAAAATATATAAGTAAAAGGAACAGTCAGAGTAAGCTATGGGTATGGCAGAGATCGCTCAGTTCTCACTCTGATACGCTAGCCCATCACCACATGACTAGAACCCAATCCTCTCGGCATCAGCTAGGAAAGGCCCTAGAAAGCCGCCTTTGGCGGGGGGATAGCTCCCCTATTTCAACCCTTTTCGGGGTTGGGCACCCGCAGTTTCGGGGTTGGGCACCCGCAGAAGGGGTTAAATACCTTTGTTCAAGCATTTATATCTCCAGACTTTTCCAAAAGATAAGGGTAAAGTCAGGACCTGCAGAAATTCGCAGGTTTCTGGAAGTCCATGTTACAAAATAAATGGGGTGACCGGTCAACTCAACCAGTAGACCATTTCAACCAGTAGCTCTCAACCAGTACCAAATCAACCAATGCGGTTAGGTTAGGTTAGTACAGTACTATATTTTGGCACTGGTTTGGTTGATCTGGGTTAATTTGGCACTGGTTGAGAGCTACTGGTTGAAATGGTCTACTGGTTGAGATGACATGGAACTAGTATATATTTCTATTGTTATTTACAGGGATAGTCACTCTCTCATTCATTTACATTTGTTTTATTAGCGGCGACTATCCATGCGCAGTATGTGGGAAGGGTGTGGGAAGTAACTCAATTACTCAATCAGTATGTATGAAGCGATGGAGGAAGTGAGTGCAGAAAAGGATATAGGAGTAGTGATAGATAATAAGTTAAATTTCTCAGAACATTTAGCGGAAAAGATAAACAAAGCCAATAGAATTGTAGGGCTGATAAGGAGGACATTTGTGTCACTTGACGAAGAAATCTTCAGGAATCTATATACAGCGCTGGTTAGGCCACACCTGGAATATGCAAACCAGGTGTGGGCTCCATATATGGTAAAGGATATAGAAGCAGTGGAGAAAGTGCAGAGAAGCTAGCAAGCTGGTACCAACGTTGAAGAACGCGGGCTATGAGCAGAGTATGAGCACACTGGGACTTCCGTCACCGGCATATAGGAGAAAGAGAGGGGATATGATAGAGACTTTCAAGATAGTGTCGGGAAAGTACGATGAGGATGTGTGTGAAGGTATGTTCTTGATGCGGGAGGGAACAATAACGAGGACACTCTAAGAAAATTTACAAAGAAAGAAATAGGCTTGAGAAGGCGAAGAACTCATTTTGTGATAGAGTGGTAAATGAGTGGAACGCACTGCCCCAGTATGTAGTCGATTCCGAATCAATAAGGGAGTTTGAAAGTAATCTTGATAAAGCATGGGGAAGACAAGATTTGAAGTTTGATTATAAAACAAAAATACAGAATAGTAAAAATGTTGCGTCTGCTACCGCCGCCGCCAACACCGTGAACGACCGCAGCAGTGCAAGTACTGGTACTGAGCTGGATACACAGGCATAGTTTGCCTTTTTCCAGAGGATCTACTGTAAGAAACTGTAAGTAAGAATTCAATGTTGCGTCTGTAGTGACTGGGTACACAAGAGATGTAGTGGAGGTAGAGTACCTTTGACAAGAATCATAGATTTTATATGTGCAGTGTGTAAGGGAGAACTTGTGTTAAATGGCCTGCCTCTTAGTGTTGATTTTGACAGTGTAACGCTGGAGTGTGTGAATAAGTTCTGCTACCTGGGCGATACAGTTTCCCCCGGAGGTGGCGCTGAAGCTGGCTCCATTGCTAGAGTCAGAAGTGGCTGGGGGTCAGTGGGGAAGTTTAGAGAGCTGTTGCCGCTCCTTACCATGAGAGGGCTCCCACTTCACCTTAAAGGGAAGGTGTATACCTCGTGTGTTAGGAATGTGATGACCTATGCCTCGGAGATGTGGCCAGTTAAAGCGGAGGATATCAATAGAATGGAACGGAATGAGAAGAGAATGGCGAGATGGATATTAACCTCACGGACAAGGTATCGAGCGAGGAATTAAGAAGGCGTCTAGGCATTAGGAGTGTCAGTGAAGTGATGCGCACGAGCCGACTTGGTTAGTTTGGACACGTGGAGAGAATGGATGATCAGAACTGGGTGAAGAAATGCCGGACTGTGAACGTAGGGGGAGCTGTGCGTAGGGGTAGACCTAGAATGACGTGGGATCAGGTACTCCCGTCCGATCTCAAAGTAAAGAACTTGACAACACGGCAGCCTTTGACAGGGCCGCCTGGAAAGCCGCCATTTAGGACGTGAGACTGTAGCCATATTCTCTGTGGACAAAACGGTCTTTAAACTTGTATTTATGTACGTATGTACAGTAGGGTCCCGCATAAAACGTGTTCGCATAAAACGAGTCTCGATTAAAACGACCGACCTAAAATATTAATATTTAATTTTCGATCAGAACGAATGTGATCACATAAAACGAGTCCGCCGCCAAAGTGGGGCAAATCCGAGGAGTTTTCATATAGAGCGGCGAAATATCGTACAAAACGTACGAAATATCGTTCGCTTTGTACAAAATTTTTCGCTTACAGTGAACATTGACGATATTGCGCCACCAAAATGCTGTGTTCACATAAAACGAAATCGCATAAAACGCCCTCGTTTATCGACCATAAACTCGTTTTATGTTAGACCCTACTGTATGTGCTAAATCTGTACCGTGTTTCCACATATTGATTTTGATAACTTCTTTTGTCGTTGTATTGTGTCGTTTCTGTTTTGGTTTGTTTATTTTGCAAGTTTTACAGTCTACTCTAGTGGCCCCCGTCTTTCACTAACGATGCCTTTGTCACCATTTCCAGGGGTGGGGCATCAGTTGGAGTGTGTAGTGACGGCCTTAAAGCTAACCAACACACCCAACCACCAGCTGCACCATAAACAGTTCAACAATATCAACACCATCTTCCTGCAGTGCCTAGATAACGTCAAGGTGAGAGGGAGGGAAGTTGTTGATTTTTAACCTCTTCAGTACTATGACGTAGGTTTTATCATATTCTGGATACCATTAGACAACTTTTTAACCTCTTCAGTACTATCACGTAGGTTTTATCATATTCTGGATACCATTAGACAACTTTTTAAGATAAATTTGTACATTTTTCGGTAGAAACATTTCCCGGCCTAAGGCTAGCTCCATTTAAATTACAGGCTTGCTATCGCTCGCCAGTAAAAAAATGACACCTAAATTGCATGAAAGGTCTTAATACTGTACTGTATTGGCAAAAAAAGGGGTGAAAGATCTTAAAATCGCCAAACTAATTTTTTTTTTTTTTTTTAAGAGACAATGAATGGAGGAAGGAAAAACACAGATAAAACAAAAAGGTCCATGTGCCTAAAGGCATCCTCCATTCATAAAATGTTTGTAACAACTGGATTTAAACATTTGTTGATTGTAAGTTTGTGGAAAGCAATTCGAGGGAAGTGAATTCCAAAGAGTAGTAGCTCTGGGGATAAATGAATTCTGATAAGCAGAAGTTCTGCATTGTGGAGGAGAAAGTGTAAATTCATGGGCGCTCTCAGCTGCCCTAGTTCTACGGGGAAAGATGAGAGGCGGCACAATTGAAGCAAGTTCCTCGGAACAATTGCTGTGAAAATATCTGTAGAATAATGCAAGGGATGCAACGTTTCTTCGTATGGCTAATGTAGGAAGGTCCTGTGTGATTGCAGGGTTATTGATTAATCTAATAGCTTTATTTTGAATTTTGTCCAACTGCCTCAATGCAACCACTCCACTTCCACCCCACAGAGGTGAACAGTAATCCATCTGAGAGCGCACATGACTTTTATATATTACGGCCAACTGCTCGTCAGTGAAGAATTCTCGAAGAATTCTCGAAGAATGGGGTGAAACGTCTTAAAATGTGAAAACTAATGGGGATAAACATGAGGGAGAAGAGGGTCCGGAAAAACAACCATCCCCCCCTTAATTTAACTTGTCCTAAGCTAACCTAATCTTGCTTAAGGGGGAGATCTCCACTTGAGGGATTTTTTTCATGACCCCTTTCTCCCTCATGGTTAGCCCCATTGCTTTTGATATTATAAGACGTTCGCCCCATTAGTTTGGCGATTTTAAGAACTTTCGCCCCATTTCTGTCAATTTTAAGACTTCGTGCCATTTAGGTGTCGATATTTTCCTGGCGAGCGATAGCGAGCCTGTAATTTAAGAGGAACCGGCCTTTGGCCGGGAAATTTTTCTACCGAAAAATGTACAAATTTATCTTGAAAGGGGGTCTAGGGGCTGTAATGTTGAGCTTGATGGAAGTCTAGCGAACAAACTAAAACCCTCCTCTTAAGTCGGTATCACACAAGCTCTTTTTCCCTCAACACTGGTCTGGCAGCTTAGGAAGTCAACATTTAGTATATTTTGGTCGCCTAAGTTTATCTACCATCAATCTAGTTTCTGACACCAGGGCAAAATACTCCAGAAATGTTGCCAGAAAAATGTTGATCATCGAATGTTGACTATAAAAGCTCTCGTGTGATACCGGCTTAAGGGGGAGGTGGTTGCTTTTTCTGGACCTATTCTCCCTCATATTTAGCCCCATTAGTTTGCGATTTTTTTTTTTTTTTGTTTTTTTTTTTCTGATCTGTGTGATGTCCATGTTCGAGCTCTGTCTCGAGTCGGCCACCCCCATAACAAGAATAAAAAAGGAAAACTGGGGTAAGTGCCAGTGTGTATACTGTATAATACTGTGCATCTCTTTCGCTATTCTATCGCTACTATAATAATCAGTGTTCCTCAGAGCTATCCCAGTGTATACCACCTCAAAGGAGTACAAAGGAGTACAAAGTACAAAGGAGTACAAAGGAAATCAAGCAACAACAGATCCAGTGACCCTTCTAGGTTGCTTGTCCTCCAAAACACTGAGGATCAAGTGTCCAAACAGTGGTTTAGAGTGGGTAAGGGAACATTGGAAAGGGAATTACTGCCCTGGAACTAATGTCCGTGGCAGGATTAGGAAGTTAGTAGAGGACAGATGGGTTAGTAACTGAGGGGGGGATAAAATAAAGTTATTCATTTACAAACGCAGTCAGTCGCGGGTTTGATGCGAGATATTTGTCTAGACGGAGTTTAAATGAATCAACGGTGATGCAGTCTATAACGTTTCGGGGAAGCCCATTCCACAAGTTGACAACTCGATTGAAGAAGAAATTCTTAGATTCGTGCGAGTTAAAAGATTTACCAATAATTTTGCAACCGTTTCCCCGCGTGTAATTAGATTGGTCGATAGTGAAGTACTTACTACAGTTCATATTGTCGATGCCTTTGATGATTTTGAACACTTGAATTAAGTCGCCTCTTAATCTGCGCTGGGTTAAAGGAAATAGATTGAATTCTCTAAGACGCTCTTCGTATGGTTTGTTCTTTAGGCTAGGTATCATTTTGGTAACTCTACGTTGAACTCGTTCTAGCTTGTTTATATCTTTTTGGTAATAAGGGCACCAGGATTGAACGCAGTATTCCAGAAGAGGGCGGACTAAGGAATTGTAAAGGGTTAGGATAACTTCTTTGGATTTATGCTCAAATGACCTGCCTATAAAGCCAATTATTTTGTTTGCCTTCTTAACAACTTCTGAACATTGTTGACTCGGTTTTAGGTTACTCGATATTGTTACTCCCAGATCGGTTTCTCTGTTTACATTCTTAAGCTGAGTGCCATTCATCGAATAGTTTGCTTTCTCATTTAGGTATCCGATATGTAGTACTTTACATTTATCCGCATTGAAACTCATTTGCCAAATTTGGGCCCAACATGACAATTTATCTAGATTGTTCTTTTGAGAGTACGCTATTTGCAATTTTTGTATCGTCAGCAAATTTTGAGATTGTACAGGTGAGACCCTCATCTATGTCGTTGATGTAAATTAGAAAGAGAATTGGTCCTAGTACCGATCCCTGGGGTACCCCGCTACTTACATTGGTCCATTTTGATGCCTTACCGTTTATGACTACTCTTTGCTTTCTGTCGCTGAGCCAATTTTCTATCCATTTCAACACACCGTCTTGTATTCCATGCGCTTTTAGTTTTAGCAGTAAACGTTTGTGGGGAACTTTGTCAAAGGCCTTTTGAAAATCAAGGTATATAATATCTACAGCTTTACTCTCATCGTAGAGGTTGAGGATATCGTGGAAGAAGTCTAAGAGGTTTGTTAAACAGGAACGTTTTTTACGAAAGCCGTGTTGAGTATCTTTAAGTATGTTATTTTCCTCTAAGTGATTTACGAGTCTGTCTCGTATGACCGTTTCTAGCATTTTACATACAACTGAGGTTAAGCTAATTGGACGATAGTTACTGGATAGGGATTTGCTGCCTTTTTTGAATATCGGTGTTACGTTGGCTAGCTTCCACTGATCGGGCATAGTTCCAGACTGCAAGGATTTATTGAATAGTAATGTCAGTGGTTTAGAGAGCTCATCCTTAGCTTCCTTTAGAACTCTAGGCGAGATTGTATCAGGTCCAGGCGTTTTATTTACCTTGAGTTTATCTAAACAATTCAATACTTCTCTCTCTGTAACGGTGATATTGCTTAAAACATCTGAATTATCAATCTGAATCGGCGATGGTGTAGGGATATCACTGAGGTCTTCTGTTGTAAAAACTGATGCAAAGAAGGTATTGAGGGCATTACTCATTTGTTCTTCGTCTTTGGTGTATTCTCCATTTTCATCGACTAACGGTCCAACAGTTGAAGTAACTACTTTTTTCTTTCTGATATAACTATAGAATTCTTTCGGGTTTGTTTTACTTTGATTCGCAATATGTAACTCTAAGGTCTTTTTACTTTGCTTAATTAACTTTTTGGCTTTGCGTCGTAGCTCTACAAATTTCAGCCGTTCTTCGTCATTTTGTGAGGATTTTAATCTATCATTAGCAAATTTTTTAGCAAGCAGGCAGTTTGAAATATCTTTATTCCACCATTTGGGCTTATTATTATGGCCTGGACGCCGAGTTTTCGATGGTATGCAGTCTTGCACTGCTTTTAGGTAAGTGGCTTCGAATAACTTCCAAGATGTATTTATGTCGTTATTGTGAATTAAAAAGCTCCAGTCAGTTTCTTTAAACATAGCTCTAAGTTTATGGAAGTTTGCTTTCTTGAAATTAGGGACTTTTTCGATGCTACTATTTGGTTCGTTACTAGTAAACTTTAAAGTGAAAGTTATCGTATGATGGTCGCTGTTACTGAATTCATCACCAACATTCAAATTCTCTATTAATTCTTCTTTTGTTGCAAGTACAATGTCAAGAACGTTATTACCACGGGTCGGCGTTCCAACAAATTGATAAAGCGAACTCTCTTGCAAGTTCGTATACAAGTCATGTCCGGAGTGTGAAGTAAGAGTATCGCCCCACTTGGTCACAGGTAAATTAAAGTCACCAAAAATTACGGTATCTTGCGAGTTACTTACATCTGCAATTTGTTCGTAAATTTCTCGGTCAGTTTGCACTGATTGAGCTGGAGGTCTGTATATTAATGCAAGTATTATTTTGGTACCTTTATTATTCTTTATTAGCACAAAAGATGCGTCGACGTTCACAATTTGAGGTTTTGACAAGAGGGTAGGGTTAAGACTTTCTTTGATATAAAGTAAAACGCCACCTCCATTTCGATTTATTCGGCTTTTCTCAAACATTACCTCCTTTACGTAGGGCACGTGGTACCCGTCTTGCAACTCAATCCCACCCCTTCTCTGTGCAACTCTCCAACCCAAGAGTGAAACGTTACTCTCAAACTTTCTTCTACTCAACAGCTGAGCTCTGGAACTCTCTCCCAGAATCAGTCTTTCCCTCTTCCTATGACTTAAATTGCTTCAAACTCCGTGTGTCCAGGCATTTTGGCTCGAACGTCCCTTGATTTTGGCCCTGTCACTCTTTCAACTATGGGGGAGGCACTCGCTATAGGCAGTTCTGCCTTTTGCCTCCCTCAATCACATAGAAAAAGAAAAAAACAATACATACATACATAGTTTGCGATTTGAAGACTTTATTACCCTGTTATTTTTGTCCTTGCAGGGTAGTATAGAGGACGGGGGCTGTGAGGGAGAGAGGATACTGGGGGGTACCCTGGGACTATGGCAGAAGTATGTGAGCTGTGAGGCGGCCATGTTGCTACACCGCACCTGTCTCATGGTGGACTACCAGGCCTGTAACCGAGCGCTGGACAAGGCCAAACCCAACAGGAAGGAGGCGGTGAGTACACTATGACTGTTGTTGTTGTTGTTGTTGTTCCTCAGGCTGTCTGGCTGAGCAGCCCCAAGGTCCCGAGCAAGGACAAGGCCATAACCGAGCGCCCCCAGAAAACCCTCCCTGCTTACCACTAATAAAGCCCAGGTGACCGAAGCCACTCCAAGGCGGGGAGCTGAGGAGGGTGCGGAAACGCCCGGGAAACCAAAGCCCCACCCCACTATGACTGTTATCACTACACATCTTTTATCAAGCTGGCAAACGAATCACTTCATATCCAGTCGCAAAACTAAGTTCCTCTTTGTTAGTCATTATTTATAAATTTGCAAGGTTGCAGACCACACCAGCCTCAACAGTGCTACAAGACAATACTATAACAAGACTCTACTGTACATTACGCAACTTAGACTTTAGAACAAGATGCTGCCCCATCATGTAACACTGTGGCCGACTCTGGAATGAATGGAGAGGGGGTCGGGCGCCAGTTGGACTAGATAATAGTCTGTCAGGCGGCTGGCCCGGGGAGCCAGTATATATGAGGGGTCATGCCTGGATGTGAGGTGGGCGGGCATTGTGGTGTGCTCCGCTGCGTGTCTGGGGTCGGGGGAGTGCTGGAGGCCATTGGGGATCCTTGGTCTCTGGGTCTTCTCCTGGGTGACCTAGATGTGTGTGAATATATATACTGTATTGTTTTTTTTATGTTGTGTTGTGTTGTCCCTGTTCGGGCTCTGTCTCGAGTCGGCCACCCCCAGCTATGGGGTATGTGCCTGAGTAGCCTATATACAGTACATTTTACCATTTTACTTTAATTACTTGCCATGCCCTCTCTCCATCTTCTGAACTTGGCCTCGGCATCCCGCGCACTGATCACAGATACAGCGCGGAATGCCGTGGCCAAGTTCAGAAGATGTGACACTTTTCTACCGTAAAATGTACAAATTTATCTTGAAAGGGGGGGTCTAGGGGGTGTTTTTTTTAAGCTTGATTGAGGTCTAGCGAGGAAACTCAAAAATAAGTTAATACAGAAATAACTAGAGCCCCAACCAAGCATTACCGCCTTAAGGGGAGATTTCCACTTGAGGGAGTTTTTTCTTGATTCCTTTCTCCCTCATGTTTAGCCCCGTTGCTTGTCTAATTTTAAGACGTTCGCCCCATTATTTTGATGAATTTAAGAACTTTCAACCCATTTCTGTCAATTTTAAGACCTTATGTGCAATTTAGGTGTCGATTTTATCCTGGCGAGCGATAGCGAGCCTGTAATTTAAGAGGAACCGGCTTTCAGCCGGGAAATTTTTCTACCGAAAAATGTACAAATTTATCTTGAAAGGGGCTCAAGGGGGTGTAATCTTAAGCTTGATGGATATCTAGGGACCAAACTAAAAACCTCCCCTTAAATGACTTGTGTTACTTGGACTAACTGGTAACCTAAATACCTTCCTTAGCAACAAAAATGGTGCTCCTTCACCTGATAAGTACAGTACAGTACAGTACATAGCATTGGTCGGTTCAGTAGGCTCTCTTTAACTGTATTGTGTGTGTGTGTGTGTGTGTGTGTGTGTGTGACTGTGTGTGTGTGTGTGTGTGTGTGTGTGTGTGTGTCCTTAGCAACAAAAATGGTGCTCCTTCACCTGATAAGTACAGTACAGTACAGTACATAGCATTGGTCGGTTCAGTAGGCTCTCTTTAACTGTATTGTGTGTGTGTGTGTGTGTGTGTGTGTGTGACTGTGTGTGTGTGTGTGTGTGTGTGTGTGTGTGTGTGTGTGTCCTTAGCAACAACAATGGTGCTCCTTCACCTGATAAGTACAGTACAGTACAGTACATAGCATTGGTCGGTTCAGTAGGCTCTCTTTAACTGTATTGTGTGTGTGTGTGTGTGTGTGTGTGTGTGACTGTGTGTGTGTGTGTGTGTGTGTGTGTGTGTGTGTCCTTAGCAACAAAAATGGTGCTCCTTCACCTGATAAGTACAGTACAGTACAGTACATAGCATTGGTCGGTTCAGTAGGCTCTCTTTAACTGTATTGTGTGTGTGTGTGTGTGTGTGTGTG
Source organism: Paralithodes platypus (assembly GCA_032716605.1). Classification (NCBI taxonomy): domain Eukaryota; kingdom Metazoa; phylum Arthropoda; class Malacostraca; order Decapoda; family Lithodidae; genus Paralithodes; species Paralithodes platypus. The sequence continues at coordinate 32,914,631 of CM064541.1, read as the reverse complement.
TGTGTGTGTGTGTGTGTGTGTGTGTGTGTGTGTGTGTCCTTAGCAACAACAATGGTGCTCCTTCACCTGATAAGTACAGTACAGTACAGTACATAGCATTGGTCGGTTCAGTAGGCTCTCTTTAACTGTGTGTGTGTGTGTGTGTGTGTGTGTGTGACTGTGTGTGTGTGTGTGTGTGTGTGTGTGTGTGTGTGTCCTTAGCAACAAAAATGGTGCTCCTTCACCTGATAAGTACAGTACAGTACATAGCATTGGTCGGTTCAGTAGGCTCTCTTTAACTGTATTGTGTGTGTGTGTGTGTGTGTGTCCTTAGCAACAAAAATGGTGCTCCTTCACCTGATAAGTACAGTACAGTACATAGCATTGGTCGGTTCAGTAGGCTCTCTTTAACTGTATTGTGTGTGTGTGTGTGTGTGTGTGTGTGTGTGTGTGTGTGTATGTGTGTGTGTGTGTGTGTGTGTGTGTGTGTGTGTGTGTCCTTAGCAACAACAATGGTGCTCCTTCACCTGATAAGTACAGTACAGTACATAGCATTGGTCGGTTCAGTAGGCTCTCTTTAACTGTATTGTGTGTGTGTGTGTGTATGTGTGTGTGTGTGTGTGTGTGTGTGTGTGTGTGTGTCCTTAGCAACAACAATGGTGCTCCTTCACCTGATAAGTACAGTACAGTACATAGCATTGGTCGGTTCAGTAGGCTCTCTTTAACTGTATTGTACTTACTCTAGTTGTACTTACTCTAGTTGTATTGCGGGAGTGAGCAAGCTCGTTATTTCCCGCCTCCTATATGTGTAGGTGTTATATGTATCGTTGGAATGGCTGTGGATGTGTGTGTAGTCTGTATTTTAGCCAATTGGCGACATCGGAAACGAAGGCTTAGGGTGGATCTGTATGGTACCATTCTCACTATAGACGGTACCGTCTCGCCCGAAGGCTTAGGTAGCCATCAGCTTAGGTGAACCATATGATACCCATCTCGCCTTGTACCATTTTTGCCAACCCCAGATGGGACGTCACAACGTCGTCCACTTATTCCAGGTACCTATTTACAGCTAGGTGAACTGAGGCTAACACATGAAAGGAGACAAGCCCAATTTGTCTCCGCCCGGCCGGGATTGAACCCCCGACCCCTCGTGTGAGACGAGAGCTCTACCTACTAGGCTACGGGCTGTGTGTGTGTGTGTGTGTGTATGTGTGTGTGTGTGTGTGTGTGTGTGTGTGTGTGTGTGTGTCCTTAGCAACAAAAATGGTGCTCCTTCACCTGATAAGTACAGTACAGTACATAGCATTGGTCGGTTCAGTAGGCTCTCTTTAACTGTATTGTGTGTGTGTGTGTGTGTGTGTGTGTGTGTGTGTGTGTGTGATATTGTTTTAGTATGCTTGGGTGATCATGCTAATGTACCGTTGCTTACACTGTTGACTGACCATTAACATACTGAGAGAGAGAGAGAGAGAGTTAATAGGTATGTTAAGTGTGTAGGAGTGAATAATATATTAGTTTTAGCATTGTTCTTAACACCGTTAAGGGGAGGTATTTAGTGTGTTTCCTAGACCTCCATCAAGCTTGAAATTACACCCCCTTGACCCCCTTTCAAGATAAATGTGTACATTTTTCGGTAGAAAAATGTCCCGGCCAAAGGCCGGTTCCTCTTAAATTACAGGCTCGCTATCGCTCGCCAGGATAAAATCGACACCTGAATTGCACGAAAGGTCTTAATAGGGGGTGAAAGTTCTTAAAATCGCTAAAGTAATGGGGCAGACGTTTTATAATATCAAAAGCAATGGGGCTAAACATGAGGGAGAAAGGGGTCAAGAAAAAAATCCCTCAAGTGGAGATCTCCCCTTAATACCAGTAAACCCCCCCCTCCCCCCCCAAAAACAAAAATTAATTAGAAGGTGAGGATAATTCTTACATAAAGGATTTTTGTGATGCGGAGGTCGAGTGGAGAATGTGTGAATCTGCTTGACCTGGGTTCGATCCCAGCTGAGGTGGACATTTAGTGGGTGTGGTAATAACTCCTAGCGTGTTGCACATGCTCGCACCCAGTCCGGGGACACTAACTTCGACGATGTATACAGACTAATAACACACACAACAAAGCCACTCCAACAGCTTCCTCTCTCTCCAACATCCCTTCTCCCCTCTGTACACTCTTAAGGGGAGGTTTTTAGTTTGGTCCCTATAGACCTCCTTCAAACTTAAGATTACACCCCCTTGACCCCCTTTCAAGATAAATTTGTACATTTTTCGGTAGAAAAATGTCCCGGTTGAAAGCCGGTTCCTCTTAAATTACAGGCTCGCTATCGCTCGCCAGGATAAAATCGACACCTAAATGGCACGAAAGGTCTTAAAATTGACAGAAATGGGTTGAAAGTTCTTAAAATCGTCAAAATAATGGGGCGAACGTCTTAACATTAGGAAAACAATGGGGAAAAAACATGAGGGAGAAAGGAGTCAAGAAAAAAATCCCTCAAGTGGATGTCTCCCCTTAAGGCAAAGTAGAAAGTCGCTACGAGGGGCTGTTGTAAAGGCTTATCCCTCCCTACCTTCACACCTGACCTAACGTGTGTGTACTTACTCTAGTTGTACTTACTCTAGTTGTATTGCGGGAGTGAGCATGCTCGTTATTTCCCGCCTCCTATATGTGTAGGTGTTATATGTATCGTTGGAATGGCTGTGGATGTGTGTGTAGTCTGTATTTTTAGCCAATTGGCGACATCGGAAACGAAGGCTTAGGGTGGATCTGTATGGTACCATTCTCACTATAGACGGTACCGTCTCGCCCGAAGGCTTAGGTAGCCATCAGCTTAGGTGAACCATATGATACCCATCTCGCCTTGTACCATTTTTTGCCAACCCCAGATGGGACATCACAACGTCGTCCACTTATTCCAGGTACCTATTTACAGCTAGGTGAACTGAGGCTAACACATGAAAGGAGACAAGCCCAATTTGTCTCCGCCCGGCCGGGGATTGAACCCCCGACCCCTCGTGTGTGAGACGAGAGCTCTACCTACTAGGCTACGGACTGTGTGTGTGTGTGTGTGTGTGTGAATGAAGGAGTGTGTCAAATACTGTGATCAATTGAAAGGGTTGAGTTATTGGAAAATAATAAGTCATGTCCCAGCAGTCATTACGTTGGGCTCACTCTGTATTGTATTAATGTCTGTCAGATGTTGACTAGGATGGATAAGTGTAGGAACATGTTGGTATATCTCACTCGAAATTAAAGGGAGATTTCCACTTGAGGGATTTTTTTCTTGACTCCTTTCTCCCTCATGTTTAGCCCCATTGTTTTTCTAATTTTAAGACGTTTGCCCCATTATTTTTGACGATTTTAAGAACTTTCAACCCCTTTCTGTCAATTTTAACCCGTGGAGCCCCGGCTAGTTTTGTAATGTTTGCGCACCAGAACCCGGCCGGTTTTCAAAAAATGGTTTTATTCCAGAAACAATAGCGAATGGGTTAGGAATGAAGGAAAAACCACGAAAAACTGCTCAAAAAGCTTAAAAAATGGTCCTACAGAGCCCCCGAAAACGGATTTTACAAGAGTAAAAAATTGAAGGCAATTACCCCAAAAAACAGGTTATTGCGCGCTCGCGCGCACGCACGTGGACTTTGAGAGTTTTCAACCATCGGCACGGTTGCGTGGGATATGTACACAGTTCCCATACAAATCTGAGCCCTCTTGAGTGGCTACACCTGAGGTTACGGTCGGCGCAATTAGGGTGACGCGCCAGGCGCGTCTCTGGGGCTGTGCGTTACATACATCGCCGACGCGTCAGGCGCGTCGCTGGGGCTGTACGGGTAAAGACCTTTCGTGCCATTTAGGTGTCGATTTTATCCTGGCGAGCGATAGCGAGCCTGTAATTTAAGAGGAACCGGCTTTCAGCCGGGAAATTTTTCTACCGAAAAATGTAAAAATTTATCTTGAAAGGGGCTCAAGGGGGTGTAATCTTTAGCTTGAAGGATATCTAGAGACCAAACTAAAAACCTCCCCTTTAGAAATCTTGCTTAGATAATCTATCTATTGCCTGACGCCGTGATCCCCGAAGGGGTGGCCACGAACGAACCGCCCCCATGCACCTCTGTCCCCAGTCAGTTGACGCCCTTCCCCCCAACCAGCACCGCCTTCGTTCATGTAGTTCCTCACTCCATCCTTCCACCTCATATTCGGTCTACCTCTCCCTCTCTGTCCCTCCACCTCGCTCTCGTGCACCCTCTTAGTCATTCTCTCGCTTTCCATACGTTCCATATGGCCGAACCATCTCAAGGTGTTCCTTTTGACACTTTCCAGCACATCTACCTCCACACCACACCTCCTTCTTACTTAGATAATGCTTAGATAATGCTGATACCAATTATTGATGATCATATGCTTGGTGCCGAGACATGACTTATTAGCGCGACTGTACGGAGTGAATAGCTGGGAGGGTGAATATGACGTATGGGAGGTAGATTGGATGAGTGAGTGAGTGAGTGTGTGATGATGAACAAGGAGTAAGGGTTAAGGGGGAGATTTCCACCTGGAGGATTTTTTTTTTCTGAACCTCTTTCTCCCTCATGTTTAGCCCCATTGCTTGTGAGATTTAAAGAAGCTTGCCCCATTAGTTTGGCGATTTTAAGAACCCTCGCCCCATTTCTGTCAATTTTAAGACCATTCGTACCATTTAAGTGTCGATTTTTTCCTGGCGAGCGATAGCGAGTCTGTAATTTAAGGGGAACCGGCCTTTGGCCGGGAAAATTTTCTACCGAAAAATGTACAAATTTATCTTGAAAGGGGGTCAAGGGGGAGTAATTTTAAGCTTGATGGAAGTCTAGGGAATCAACTAAAAACCTCCCCTTGAAAGCATTATTGGCTTTTGTATGGGTGTGAGCATAACAGATTGGCAATGAATGAATGTGAGAATGGATGAATAAATATGAATAATAATGAATGAGTGTGAATGAATGAATGAGTGTGAAGTAAATGAATGAGAATGAATGAGTGAACATGAATGATGGAGTAGGAATGAGTGTGAAAATGAATGACTGAGAATGAATAACAATGTAAAGTAATTAATGTGAGCAAATGAAGGATATGAGAATGAATTACTATGCATATCTATGTGAATGAATGGCTAGGACAATGAATGAGTGAGAATGAATGGCTAGGACAATGAATGAGTGAGAATGAATGCCTGTAAATGAATGAGTGAGAATGAATGGCTAGGACAATGAATGAGTGAGAATGAATGCCTGTAAATGAATGAGTGAGAATGAATGGCTAGGACAATGAATGAGTGAGAATGAATGGCTAGGACAATGAATGAGTGAGAATGAATGACTAGGACAATGAATGAGTGAGAATGAATGACTAGGACAATGAATGAGTGAGAATGAATGGCTAGGACAATGAATGAGTGAGAATGAATGGCTAGGACAATGAATGAGTGAGAATGAATGGCTAGGACAATGAATGAGTGAGAATGAATGGCTAGGACAATGAATGAGTGAGAATGAATGGCTAGGACAATGAATGAGTGAGAATGAATGGCTAGGATGAATGAGTGAGAATGAATGACTAGGACAATGAATGAGTGAGAATGAATGGCTAGGACAATGAATGAATGTGAATGAATGGCTAAGACAATGAATGAGTGAGAATGAATGGTTAGGACAATGAATGGCTAGGACAATGAATGAGTGAGAATGAATGGCTAGGACAATGAATGAATGTGAATGAATGGCTAAGACAATGAATGAGTGAGAATGAATGACTAGGACAATGAATGAATGAGAATGAATGGTTAGGACAATGAATGAGTGAGAATGAATGACTAGGACAATGAATGAGTGAGAATGAATGACTAGGACAATGAATGAGTGAGAATGAATGACTAGGACAATGAATGAGTGAGAATGAATGACTCAGAATGAATGAATAACAAAATGAATTACTAAAACTTAACGAGTGAGCATGAGAAAGTGAGAATGAATGGGTTAGAATGAATGAATATAGCAATGGATAGAAGAGTGTCAGAATATATGACGGGGAAACGTTTCATTTTTTGGTCGATTTTGTCGTGTGTAGGCCTGTATATATATACAGTATTATATATATATATATATATATATATATATATATATATATATATATATATATCGATATACAGTATATATATATATATATATATATATATATATATATATATATATATATATATATATATATATTATTTTTTTTCTGCCTCCCTAGACCTCCATAAAACTTAAAAAAAAAAAAAATCCATTAAATCCCCCTTCGATATTAATTGTGCATTTTTCGATTGGCAAATGTCATCCTCCACAATTACAGGCTCGGTATCGCTCGCCAGGAAATGGCAAAATATCGGGGGCTGGTTGTATCCCAAAGTGCTTCACATGTCTCACTCCCCCCTAGACTGGAACGAGACCTCACGGGCTTTGCCGTTGAATGTACGGTTGAATGAAGAGGCTCTCAGCCTATGCCCGAGAGGGAGTAGTTGGAATATAGAACAAAAAAATACACGTCTGTCACATACAAATAGTCACATACCAACAGTCTCATTCATAATTATTACACATATATATATATATACAGTATAATATATATAAGAACATAAGAACATAAGAAAATGGGAGTCTGCAAAAAGCCGAACGGCCCATACAAGGCAGATCCCTGTCACACCCAACCCCAATTACAAGGCCCAATTATAGGCCCAACTCACTAATACCTTGAGTACTGCCCCCACCAAAATGGTCAGGGATTAACACAAGATTACGAGGGTCTGCTGAGCGCCGATTGGCCCACACCTGGTAGAGCCCCCTCACACCCAACCCATCTCGTCCATATGCCTATCTAATTTTATCTTAAAGCTCCCTATCGTTCTTGATCCCACTATAGCACTTGGTAGCCTATTCCACCCATCTACAACTCTGTTACCAAACCAATATTTGCCTATATCTTTTCTGAAACGAAATTTATCTAATTTGAAACCATTTGTACGAGTTCTTTCGCTATCACTGAACTTTAGTACATTTGTCATGTCCCCTTTGTTAATCCCACTAACCCACTTGAATACCTCTATCATATCCCCTCTAACTCTGCGTCTCTCTAACGAATGTAAGCCTAATTTTTTCAACCTTTCTTCATACGGAAAATTTCTAATATTATGGATCATTTTTGTCATTCTGCGTTGTACTCTCTCCAATGAATCTATGTCCATTCTGTAATAAGGACACCAAAATTGAACAGCATAATCCATATGGGGTCTCACTAATGACAAGTAAAGTTTTAAGATAACATCAGCAGTTCTGTTACTCACACTCCTAGATATGAACCCGAGAATCCTGTTTGCCTTGTTACGAACGCTTATACATTGTTTTCTAGGCTTCAAATCATTGCTAACAAACACACCTAGATCTTTCTCACAGTCTGAGTTTTCTAATTCCATATTAGCTAGTTTATATTTAACATTTGTATGCATCTTCCCTATCTTTAATACCTTGCATTTGTCAATATTAAACTTCATCTGCCAATTTACTGACCATTCGTGTAAGGTATCTAGATCCCTTTGGAGGCACTCTATATCTCTATCTGAATCAATTGTTCTCCCCATTTTGGTATCGTCTGCAAATTTACTTATCCTACTAGTTATACCTAAATCAAGGTCATTTATGTATATAATAAACAACAGAGGACCTAATACAGATCCCTGGGGGACACCACTCTTGACTGCTCCCCATTCTGACTTCGTACCATTTATGCTGACTCTCTGCTTCCTACCAATTAGCCATGACCTAATCCATCCCAACAACGCCCCACCTATTCCATGCGCCTCAACCTTTCTCATCAATCTCTCATGAGGGACTCTGTCGAAAGCTTTACTGAAATCTAAATATATTATATCATATGACTTGTCATTATCTACTGCTTCATATACCTCTGAGAAAAAGCTAAGCAAATTAGTAAGGCAAGAACGGCCCTGAGTGAATCCATGCTGAGAAGAATTGATTAAGTTAAATGTGTCTAAGTGGTTTCTCATTTTCCTATCAATAGTTGACTCTAGTAGCTGATTGAAGTGAGACTAATGGGACGGTAATTGGATGCTATTGATTTATCACCTTTTTTGAAGATCGGAACTACATTTGCAAGCTTCCAAGCTTCTGGAACTATACCTGTCTCTAATGACTTGTTAAATACATTTTTTAATGGGTAACTTAACTCATCTCTGCATTCTTTTAATACTCTAGCATATACCTCATCAGGACCAGGCGATTTATGAGGTTTCAGTCTGTCAATTTCCTTAAGCACATCATTAAATTTTCTACTTATAGTAACCGTACTTAACCTATTTTCTATACTATCGCTATATACCTTACGGACTTCTGGAAACTGTGCCATATATATATATATATATATATATATATATATATATATATATATATATATATATACTGTATATATATCTCAGTCAAATTGTCACACACACACACACACACACACACACACACACACACACACACACACACACACACACACACACACACACACACACACACACACACAGTTATGACCATAGTCCTATCAGCACGTGCCGACAAGACAAGTCCAGTATACATACACACACCGACACACACACACACACACACACACACATTCACCGACACGTTTACGCACACACACACACACATTCACCGACACGCTTACGCACACATACCGACACACGTACACATCGACACACGTACGCACACATCATTACCTTGTTTACCGAGTGTGTGGGTGGGTGGGGGGGTGGGTGGGGGGGGGTTAATTGGGATGCGGAAGTTGGAAGGTCACACGTCAATCATCCATCCATGGCAGTTGTATGGTTCCTATAAATTGGAAGGTCAAAGGTTAATGGTCACAGCTCTATGTGGTCTTTAAGGGTTAAGGCGGATGACCTGTTTTTGTTCTGTCCTTTTCTATCTTTCTTTGGCTTGTATCCATTTGGCCCCATTCAGCCTACTGTTTTAAGACGTTTATCCCCATCCAGGTGTCAATTTTTTATTTTTGTTTGACAGCAGGCTAAATTTGTAAATTTTTCGATAGAAAAATGTCTCCGACGAAGCCGGATTTCTTCATATAATGCTGGCTCGCTATCGCTCGCCAGGAAGAAATCGACACCTAGATGGGGACAAACGTCTTAACATAGTTGGCTGAGTGGGGCCGAATGGATACAAGCCAGAGAAAGAGAGAAAAGGACAAAAATAACAAAAAGCAGGTCACCCCCTTTAAGTTGGAAGGTCACAATGTTTGTTTGTTTTGTTTTTTCTATGTGAGTGAGGGAGACAAAAGGCAGAACTGTCTGTGGCGAGCGCCTCCCCCAGAGTTGAAAGAGTGACAGGGCCAACATCAATGGACACTCGAGCCAAACTGCCTGGACAATTTAAGTCATAGGATGAGGGAAAGATGGATTCAGGGAGAGAGTTCCAGAGCTCAGGTGTTAAATAGAATAAAGAGTGGGAGAGTTGGACAGAATAGGGGTGGGATTGTGTTGCAAGACGAGTACTACGTAGAGTGGTGCAAGGGGACAGTGGTTATATTTGGACCTATTAAGGGGAGGTATTTAGTTTGTTCCCTACGTTTCCATCAAGCTTAAAATTACACCCCCTAGACCCCCTTTCAAGATAAATTTGTACATTTTTCGGTAGAAAAATGTCGAGGCCGGTTGCTCTTAAATTACAGGCTCGCTATCGCTCGCCAGGAAAAAATCGACACCTTCATGGCACGAAAGGTCTTAAAATTGACAGTAATGGGGAAAAATGTCTTAAAATGTCCAAACTACTAGGGCAAACGTCTTAAAATCTCAAAAGCAATGGGGCTAAACATGAGGGAGAAAGGGGTCCCGAAAAAAATCTCTCAAGGGGAAATCTCCCCTTAAAGTATTCATATATTTTTTTGGTTTCCTCCTTAGACCTCCATTATAGTTAAAAAAAAAAAAAAATCCATTAGATTCCCCGTTTAGATTAATTTGTACATTTTTCGGTAGAATAATGTCCCGTTTCCAATATTACAGGCTCACTATCGTTCGCCAGGTAACAAAAAATCGACACCTAAATAGCACGAAAGGTCTTAACATTGACAGAGATGTGGGGCGAAAGGTCATAAAAGCGACAAACTAATCTCTCTCTCTCTCTCTCTCTCTCTCTCTCTCTCTCTCTCTCTCTCTCTCTCTCTCTCTCTCTCTCTCTCTCTCTCTCTCTCTCTCTCTCTCTCTCTCTCTCTCTCTCTCTCTCTCTCTCTCTCTCTCTCTCTCCCTCTCCCCACCCACAGCCTCAGAATGTTCCTAGGTATTTTCCCCTGAGAGGTGTGTGTGTGTGTGTGTGTGTGTGTGTGTGTGTGTGTGTGTGTGTGTATGTGTGTGTGTGTGTGTGTGTTACGGGGAGGCTGATGGACTGTTGAGGTTAAGGCGGGTGACCTGCTTTTTGTTATTTCGGTCCTTTTCTCTCTTGCTCTGGGTTGTATCCATTTGGCCCCATTCAGCCTACTGTTTTAAGACGTTTATCCCCCTTCAGGTGTCAATTTCTTACTGGTGAGCGTAGCGAGCCAAGCATATTTTATTTTTGTTTGACAGCAGGCTAATTTGTACATTTTTTCGATAGAAAAATGTCTCCGGCGAAGCCGGATTTCTTCATATAATGCTGGGTCCCTATCGCTCGCCCGAAAAAAAACGACACCTGGGGGGGGGGAAACGTCTTAAAACAGTAGGCTGAATGGGGCCAAATGGATACAAGCCAGCGAAAGATAGAAAGGGACAGAACCAAAACAGGTCACCCCCCTTAAGGGATGATGGGTCGTTTTCTGGTCCCCTTTCTCCCTCGTGTTAAGTCCCAATTGTTTTGAGTTTATAAGACGTTCGGCCCCTTAGTTTGGCGATTTTAACACCTTTCGCCCTATTTCGTTGTCAATTTTAAGACCTTTCGTGCCATTTAGGTATCGATTATTTCCTGGCGAGCGAAAGCGAGCCTGAAATTTTAAAAGGAACCGAAAAATGTACAAATTTATCTTGAAGGGGGGTCTAGGGGGTGTTTTTCTAAGCTTGATGGAGGTCTAGAGAGGAAAAAAAAAAAATCCGTCTCCCCGTAAGCCAGCTGATAATTGTGCACACGGCCCACATAACATTCCCCAGGCACCCTCCAGCATGTGTCATTTTGTGCACACGGCCCACATAACATTTGTCATTTTGTGCACACGGCCCACATAACATTTTCCTGTGAAGTTCTCGTCTTCTCGACCCATCAGCGGTACAGTCCCGCTAATAAGTGATGTCTCGGCACCAAGTATGTGTTGATCAATAATTGGTATCGGCAATATCTAAGCTTCATTTCTTCATATCGAGTGAAATATACAAATTTTTTTTTTTTTTTTAAGAGACAATGAACGGAGGAAGGAAAAACACAGATAAAACAAAAAGGTCCATGTGCCTAAAGGCATCCTCCATTCATAAAATGTTTGTAACAACTGGATTTAAACATTTGTAGATTGTAAGTTTGTGGAAAGCAATTCGAGGGAAGTGAATTCCAAAGAGTAGTAGCTGTGGGGATAAATGAATTCTGATAAGCAGAAGTTCTGCATTGTGGAGGAGAAAGTGTAAATTCATGGGCGCTCTCAGCTGCCCTAGTTCTACGGGAAAGATGTGGAGAGGCGGCACAATTGAAGCAAGTTCCTCGGAACAATTGCTGTGAAAATATCTGTAGAATAATGCAAGGGATGCAACGTTTCTTCTTCGTATGGATAATGTAGGAAGGTCCTGTGTGATTGCAGGGTTATTGATTAATCTAATAGCTTTATTTTGAATTTTGTCCAACTGCCTCAATGCAACCACTCCACTTCCACCCCACAGAGGTGAACAGTAATCCATCTGAGAACGCACATGACTTTTATATATCACGGCCAACTGCTCGTCAGTGAAGAATTCTCGAACTCTGTACAGGAGTCCCAGTTTTTAGAGGCATTCTTAGCAATGTTCCTACACTTACCCACCCTATTCAACATCTGACAGACATTAATACAGCACAGAGCAAGCCAAACGTAATGACAGCTGGGACACGACTTATTAGCGCGACTGTACACCCCTTGTAACAATTGACCAATGGCGAGTTTCAGGCTACAAGGAAGTTGGAGCCGTAAACATCGATATTTATCAGAATTACCTGTTAAAATACGGTCGTAGTCCATTTATAAATACATAAAACCCACTTCAACCTACCCTTTAGCCCTCAGCAACCTACATGATTATTGCGTTTCGGTTTAATATCAATGTTTACGGCTCCAACTTCCTTATAGAACGAAACTCGGCACTTGACCACTGGCTAGTATGAGGCTATAAGGAAGTTGGAGCCGTAAACATCGCTATTAATGATAAATACAATATTAATGCGGGTTTCTGATGGATAAAGAGTATGGTAAATTCGGTTGTATGTATTATGACCGTTTTTTTAGTTGATAATTCTGATAAATATTGATGGCCACGGCTCCAACTTCCTTATAGCCTGTAACTCGCAAGTGGTCAATTTAAAGTTGCATCTGACATATTGACAGTATAAGCAGTGCTGTGGGACTGTGTTGGAGAGAGAGAGAGGAAGCTGTTGGAGTGGCTTTGTTGTGTGTTAGGGGTGTTGGAGAGAGAGGAAGCTGTTGGAGTGGCTTTGTGTTGTTAGGGTGTTTGAGAGAGAGGTGTTGGAGAGGAAGCTGTTGGAGTGGCTTTGTTATGTGTGTTAGGGGTGTTGGAGAGAGAGGAAGCTGTTGGAGTGGCTTTGTTATGTGTGTTAGGGGTGTTGGAGAGAGAGGAAGCTGTTGGAGTGGCTTTGTTATGTGTGTTAGGGGTGTTGGAGAGAGGAGGGTTGGGGGTGGGTGTTGTTATGTGTGTTAGGGGTTTGGAGAGAGAGGAAGCTGTTGGAGTGGCTTTGTTATTTGTTAGGGAGGAGTGGCTTTGTTATGGTTAGGGGTTGGAGAGAGAGGAAGCTGTTGGGGTGGCTTTGTTATGTGTGTTAGGGGTGTTGGAGAGAGAGGAAGCTATTGGAGTGGCTTTGTTATGTGTGTTAGGGGTGTTGGAGAGAGAGGAACCTGTTGGAGTGGCTTTGTTATGTGTGTTAGGGGTGTTGGAGAGAGAGGAAGCTGTTGGAGTGGCTTTGTTATGTGTATTAGGGGTGTTGAAGAGAGAGGAAGCTGTTGGAGTGGCTTTGTTATGTGTGTTAGGGGTGTTGAAGAGAGAGGAAGCTGTTGGAGTGGCTTTGTTATGTGTGATAGAGGTGTTGGAGTGGCTTTGTTATGTGTGTTAGGGGTGTTGAAGAGAGAGGAAGCTGTTGGAGTGGCTTTGTTAATATCCCTGTATTGCTTCTCATTCATTCCAGTCTTAACCCTCTCCGACATATGACGCGATGTTGAGCCTATTGGGGATACTTTAAAGCCTTTGTTACCATCAGGGGTATTTAGAAACCTTTAGTTTAGTTACTTCAACCTCTGCAGTTGTCTTTGAGTTAGCTGTGTTGAGCCTATTGGGGATACTTTAAAGCCTTTGTTACCATCAGGGGTATTTAGAAACCTTTAGTTTAGTTACTTCAACCTCTGCAGTTGTCTTTGAGTTAGCTGTGTTGAGCCTATTGGGGATACTTTAAAGCCTTTGTTACCATCAGGGGTATTTAGAAACCTTTAGTTTAGTTTACTTCAACCTCTGCAGTTGTCTTTGAGTTAGCTGTGTTGAGCTATTGGGGATACTTTAAAGCCTTTGTTACCATCAGGGGTATTTAGAAACCTTTAGTTTAGTTACTTCAACCTCTGCAGTGTCTTTGAGTTAGCTGTGTTGAGCCTATTGGGGATACTTTAAAGCATTTGTTACCATCAGGGGTATTTAGAAACCTTTAGTTTAGTTACTTCAACCTCTGCAGTTGTCTTTGAGTTAGCTGTGTTGAGCCTATTGGGGTACTTTAAAGCCTTTGTTACCATCAGGGGTATTTACAAACCTTTAGTTTAGTTACTTCAACCTCTGCATTTTGAGCCTATTGGGGATACTTTAAAGCATTTGTTACCATCAGGGGTATTTAGAAACCTTTACTTCAACCTCTGCAGTTGTCTTTGAGTTAGCTGTGGGCAGAAAACTAATTTTGGAGAGGTAATTATAAGAGTGAGAGAACTCTATTTCTTATTGCTAATCTGGCAACCTCTGCGTCATAAATGTGTGAAAGGGTTAAGACCTTTTTCCTCAATCGGGTGTCGATTTCTTCCTGGCGATCGATAGCAAGCTAGCATTGTATGGAGAAATCCGGCTTCGCCGGAGAATTTTTTCTATCGAAAAATGTACAAATTTAGCTTGATG